>CM020221.1:15955000-17155000 GCA_009819775.1 Phoenicopterus ruber ruber | reverse complement strand
GGAAATGTACTCCAATTTTCCGATAAGCTGGTTTAAAAATGATTTTTTTTTTGTTTGCGCTCTCTCCCTCTTCCATTTCTTTCATGTATTTCGATCTGTCCAGAGCAATTGGAGTAAATTTTTTAAGAGATGTGGGAGAGGAGAGGAAGGAAAAAAAATATCCCTGGAACCTAAGAAAACTATTGCTGCTGTCAGGCTTGACTTCAGAAGAAATTATGAGATTTGGCAAGACACCATCTTGTGTATTTGTAGCCTATCTCTTTCACCAATTGAGCTATTCTGTATCTGTCTTCTAATAGTTCTTAAGCTCAGTGGGCATATCATAACCATATTTGACAGGGCAGCAAAATTTGTAGGATAATAGTTACTTCAGGTTTCAAGCAAGTTAGTAGCTTGATAAAGAAGTGAGTCCTGTGGAGGGAAAAGTGCGTAGAACTCAGACATTATTTGCTCCCAGCAGCATCATACCTAGTTGGCTGGTACAGCCTATGGGTGCTACCCAGTCAACCACGATGCAAGGAACCCCGAATCAGCAGGTCTTCTCTTTTCACCAGCCAGCTAGGTTGGAGGAAGTGGGAGAAGATGAGGGTGAGAGGGTACTGTGGTGGGACTTCAGGATGACAGAGAAGGAAAGCTATTGGGATAGGAACTATAGAATATGCTTTCTTAAGAAACCAGACTTCATTTTCTCTGATCAATCAGCAGTGTTACATTCAGCAGGTGTATCTTTCAAGAGGCTTGCTGGATATGCTCATTACTTATTGAAATCCCAAGCTGTTTGCTTGCTCCATCTGCACCTGGAAGACCTTAGTTTCTTTATGCTACATCTGTCCTGGAGTTCTAACTTTCATTTTATTACTTGTACTTTTCTAAGATAAAAGTAGCTATCCTCCCCCCCCAATTTCTTTTAGTTGTCAGACAACCTGTTCCAAAGTCTCTGTTCTAACAGGCATAGATTTCAGTCTGCTTCTTTAGGTGCAATTTTCATATGGTTAATTTTCTTTTTTCTCCTTTCTGTCTCAACCCATTAACTCTTTAACTGTGTTTATTTTACTTGCTGTTGTAGCTGTTATCTATCTAGCACATTGTCAATGGTGACTTTAAACTTTTGAGATAACAGTGAGTATATACTCATACAAAGCAATGCTATGCATCTTGAGTTCTCTGAGAGAAGGCAATTATCTTCCTAGAGCTCTGCTCTAGAACAGGGGTTGGGATGAGGCAGGATGAAATTAGATGTGAGGAGCTGGCCTGAAGAGCAGAAAAACTATTTCTGACAAAAGTCCTGGAAACTGCTCAGAAGCTTAGGGACATGGTGTAGTACTGTTGGGTCTACTTGGAAATCGCTGGTGCCAGGTGGGGAGCAAGAGAAGATGCAGGGAATCCCTGCTGGAAACTGAAGTGCAGCAGTTTGACAGGAAGTTGGCCAGCATACTTTGGAGATTCATGTAAGGGTTTTTACAACATTGATAAGTGGTATTGATCTTACACTTGAAGTGTCTGTTGGGCTGAAGGCTATAGGATGTACTTACTTGAAACAGGCTATGTTTGTATAGATATGTTACAGGTGGTTAAGTTGAAAAGAGATCCAGAGTATGTCAAAGGCGTAACCTAAAAGGATTATGAATTAATGGATCCGTTTCTCTTGCATTGAGGGTTGAGAAGATGAAGAGATTTAATTCTAGTTGAAAATCTCCTTGTTATTACTCAGTTCTCTGCACGGCAGCTGGTAGAAATGTTTTTATATTTTTAATAGAGTATGTAACTCTTCCCACTCAATACAAGCAAATTGATACCTAAAGATGCTGTTATTTTTTTTAAATTTCCACTTTCCACTTAAATTTCTTAAAATCCCTTGGCATTCAGAAAGAACTAAAATGCTTAAAAGTAAGTAGAGATCTTAAGTAATGTTAATCTTATTGCATCTAAAGGCACAGCAATGTAAGCTGGATGACTCCTTTTAGTGTGATATAACTTTATTTCTTCATCTTTTGAATACCTGAAGATGATGTGTTCAGAAATTAAAAATGGAGAAAAACCTTTGCATTCTTTTATGTCCATCTCCCTGGCGCAAACTGAGATCATCTACAAGATCAAATACCTGCAAGAACCTGTGCTTTTGTAGTTGAAGGTAGGAAGCCTTCTGTGGAGTATTTATTGGACAGTGCCATGTCCATGAGAGTTATTAATGAAATTTGATTAATATATTTTATGATTTCATTGATCACACTTTGTTTTAACATCTTTTTGTAGGGTCATTTTAAAATAATCTTGTCACTTAACAGGGGGAAGAAAGCCAACATTATGTATCTCTAGATTTTTTCAAATTCTTCATGTTGTATGATAGAACCAAAAATGAAATGTCCATGCAAAAATTTCAGTAATTGGAATGAAATTTATGAATCACTGTAGCTAGGTACATGATTCCAGATACAACTCAGTTTTTCGGGGTTTTTCTTCTTGATTATTGGGTCTGCATGTGAAAGAGTGATTATGTTCGATTATGACTGCTACTGTGCCCTCTGGCTTCTGTATGAAATAGCTAAGCAGAATTATCACTTGTTTGAAGGAATATGAAATCCTAGATACATTCCCACATGGAAGTCTCATGTTCAATGTGTCATAGGTCTGTATCGCTTAAATTCTTATTACTAGACATTCATTTTCTGACTGTAATGAGAACACATCACAAACTCATGTTTTAGTCAGTGTGATTGTGAATATAGACAGGGTATTCAACAACCAAGATGTAGTAGTAGCATATGTCTTTTTTTAAATTTATAATGTACAGTAGTCATGATAGATTTCATAAAACAGATATTGTTTTCAGAGCATGCAGCTTCATTTGGTAAATAAAGAGAATTCTTTAAAGATACTATCTATTCAGACCTCATGTTTTTGGGTCCAGTATTCTTAGTGTAGATTCATGAATCTTCTCTGATTATTAGAAGTCCCTTCTCCAACCTTTTTCCAGTTTTCAATTATTTTAACCTTTCTTTCCCAACTGCCACTTTCTTTTTTTGATCCATTCCTTTACATACCAGCAGTTAGAACTCAGGGTTAGGTATTAGTGCTCCATGTTACCTCCTTGCTCTCCCTTGTGTCTTGGGATACTATCTTGTAGGAGTGAGAATCCTTAATAGTTGCATTTTAAGGAGAGGGAAAACTGTGGTCTTTTATGCTGCTCCTCTGGTGTTTTTTTTTGTGTGTATCCTGGGTTCTTCTTCATCTATTCTCCATATCACAGTTGAGTTAAATCTGTAAGCTGGCTTTCATTGTTACCCTGTTGTTCCACTCTTTCTGAAAGATAGAGCACTGGAGTTGTCCCATTTCAGTCATGCTATGACTGGCTCCTGTCTGTGGGAGCTCTGCCTTTCACTGGGGAGAGACGTGCACAAATAGAAGAGCAGTGTGAAAACCTTGGAGTTCTGCCAGAAACGGCATGCCTTGTATGCCATCCTCTTCAGTGTAGAAACTTCAGCGTTGGGATATTGTCTCAGACTTGACAACTGCCTACAAGTATCTTGATAGGGAGAAAACGCAGAGTGTTGGAGAGTTTTTTTTAGTATAAAGAGAAGGAACCGAAGATTAAACCATTCTGGGAGCTTAAGACATGCAAACTGATCTAAAATGAAGCATGCTGAAATTGGCAAGCTGGTTGGATGAAGGAATGAAAATCCTGCAAGCGGTATCTCGACGATTATGAAACAAATTATTTTTCCTTGTTAAGCCCTTAATAAAGTGGGGCAGAGGAAAGCATATGCAGATGTTAAATTTTGCATTAAACCCCCAAAGCCGCAATGAGAGGGAATACAGTATGCAAATTTGTCATATTACATCATGACTTGTTTCTGAATACTTGGCGTTATTTAAAACAACTTTGTTGAATTGGGTGAACTTTGATCCTAATGAAGAACATTTGATCATATTAAGTGCAGACTTCAAACTGGTGTTTATCTTGAAGAAATGTTTGCGAGTAAGTATTATATGTATATCTAAACAATCTAAAATTACTATTTTTAGTGTATTATATATTGATATGCAAATTTCTGTTAGCCCAAGGAGTGTATTTACTGTTTTCCAAATTGTACTCGATGTTTCAGTTTCTCGTAGCAGAAAGAGGCATTTGTTTTATGGACTTCCTTTTTCTTCCTGCTCTTTCATCATGCAAATGTAGATTTGGAATGAGGCTGTATAGGCTTGCCCTTAAAGGATGCAAAGTGCTGTTAGCCTAATGCTTTCTGGTGCTGGTAGAGTGACAAGTCATTTACCCTAAGTCATGTACCTTGGGGACAGTCCCTGCTATAGCTTTATCTCCTCTGTGTACTTTGCAGAGGAAAGGCGAGATTATGTCCACGTTTTGGGGAGAAGAGAGTAAGTATTGTGATTGTCTGAGGTATAATGCTGCCTATAATAGAGTTGGTTACTACAGCTCTGGAAATCAGCTCTGTTCATGTAAGTGCCACTTTTTTTGGTTTAAGTAGACTGTAGGTTATCTAAGCCAGTCAGTGTTAATACATAAATGATGGGTGCTTAATTAAACTGACTCATTGGATTTACAGGTGTATTAGTTGGGAAGATGGATGTTATATATAACCCTGCTGTGCTTTTAGGAAATTAACCTTTGAGGAAAAGACCCTTAGCTAATCTGGATGCTGCCTGGTGGATTGAACTAAGGTGTTCCATAGATGCTTTTATGTTAGTGTCTAGTTTGGATTTCCTGTACTGTTGAATTGAACCTTCCAACTGTCCCTGCTTACTGCACTTGGCTTCCCATAGTAGAGTGATCTCTGAGCACATGTACAGAATTCTTTTGGGCAAAACAAAAAAGAGAGCATGCTCTAGGAGCATACCTTATCTCCCCAACTGCTGTGAACACAGGCTATGGGAGTAGGCAAGAGCTAGTCTGACAGATGCTCTGAAATATTTGTACAGTGCATGCCTACTCCTAAAACCAGCTACTTGTCTGGCTCTACCATTGGCTTCGTGTATATGAGCTTGAAATTGGTTTTAGACCTAGGACTTTTTTGGGTAACGCACTATCCGTAGAGCTGCCTGCATAGTTACGATGACATTGTTAAACCTTCAAATACGGGACTGCTGCTGCTAAGCTCATAGTGGTTAATGTATATAGGAAGTTTTTGTTGTCTTGAAGAATAAACAAGTGAAGACATGGTGAAGAGTTCACCACTCTGTTCTTGGAAAAGAATAACCACTGGAGTGGGATTTAAAGATAAGAGAAAGATCAGGACTGGACTGGGATGCATGTACTGGCCGCTGGTAATGCTTGCTTGTTTGTTTAGGGATGTTTCCATACAGTTAAGATTTTACAAAAAGTTTGCTCTTCATAAACTGGAGTCTGGAATATAATAGCTGGTTGCTCCCCTTTTTGCAGTTCAAGATAGGTTTTACTTTTAGCCTTAGTGGTACAGTTGAAAGAGTACTTGTTTGTTCTTGGAAGTGAACAGTATCAATTTACCAGTCTATAGGGAAAAGTTGTGGGATATGCTGATTGGTGTTAGCTTATGTTCAATTTTATGTTTGAATTATATTTTTTTTGTTGCATTTTTCCAGTCCTTTAGGATTTTGCGTGCTTGTGTGCAGTAGCTAGGAGAGACTTCCCCTTCATGTGCGTAACTTGGTTTCACATATACATCTCTTAAACTTGTTGGAGGTAATGGTAGTGGTAATGGTACTGGTAATCCTGGTGCTCCAGGATTTGAAGGGAAGTGTGCTGTGCTTCTAGTGGTATTACAATGTATTCTGTGCTTGTCAGGCACGTCGTATTCATGAACTGAAGTTGTATAAATGGTTCACTGGATGTGGAATGAGATACACAAGAAGTTTTCCAGTGCAGGTCTGTTTTGGTTTTCGCTTTTTGTGTGTTCTGGGACATGGTGGAGTCCCCTAGGTCATCTAACACATTTCTTAATATTGCAAGAACTTAAGGCATTTTTAATACCATCTTTCTCTACCATTTTTTGTTGATCATTGATTCCTATCCCTCACCACCCCATCTATAGCAAACCTGATATTTTGTTGCTTTGGATAGGATACAGTGTGGGCTAACATTAGCAGGAAGGTATCCTACTGTGGATTTTGGTCTGTGAAGTGTATGTTCTGTGGCAAGTCTGGATTATCTGTGGTTGTATACAGCTATGGAGAGGATTATACTTTAATTCAAATGGTCCATGTATTCTTGTATTGTTTTGAATTTGCATTTTTACCATTTAGTGATGTTTTGCTGTCTTTAATAATTGGAGAGCAAGGCTGCCTATCGCTAAAGCTACTGAAAAAAATTACCTTTGCAGGACATGTTTTTAAAAAAAGCACATGTAATGAGGATTTCAGGCTTATGTGCCATGGCAGCGATAGCACAAAATATTTTATAGACACTTTAATATCCCTGCAATTTTTTTTTTATTACTTGTTATTTTTAACTTCATTTGCACTGCTTAGATGTCAGAGTAATTGCTGCTTGCAAAATCAATTAAGTAAAACAAAGTTCACAGATACTAAATAGCAGTAGGACATGGAAAAAATTGTTGATGGGAGTAGCAAAAGGAAGAAATGCAGTAGTTCTGTGTTTGTATCACCCAAGTTGAGTGAAATAAGCAGCCTTGTTTGGGAATTGCAGCCCTCCGAACTTGACATACGTGAGAGAAAGTGATGTGAGTTTTAACAGAGGGGAGGAGGAAGTTGCTAGATGATGCATCTACTGTCTTCTCTGAGGTTTAGTTTTTATTTTCTATTTACTTACTTTGAAGCCTGTTAATTCATCTTCAGATTTCTTGTACTGATAGACTACTAACCTGTTCCTTTGGGCTTGGTTTTGTGACTTCTCTTTCGAAGTTAACTTGAGCATCTGGACTGAGGCTTGAGTCTCTAGTGTATAGGATTTAAGATTTTTTGGATGACTGTATTGCCCAGCCTGAAATGGTTTTGTTTGGTTTGTATGTCTACCACATCTTGAGTTACCAGTGAGCTTGAATTTCTGGTGAGTATTGTTACTGTATCGCTGTTGAGTGAGAGAGAGGGAAATCAGTTATATTCTTAAACTTCTCTAAAAAGTACCAACATATATCAAATTGTCTGTAGACCAAGCATGAAAAAACTCACCTACTTCCATGGATGAGAGAGGCTTGATAGTACATTTGGATCACACTGGTGAAGAGCAGCCCTTTGACCTTTTATGTGCTCCTTGTGGGTTAAGTTTCAAGGGGTTTGGGAGGTGGAGACATATATCTTGATTTTTTTTTTTTTTAATTTAGTTTTTATTTTAAAAACCCATCTTATAGCTGAGTGTTCTTGCTTAAATTTCTATGGTAATCATGGTGAGGTCATTGTAAAATTCATTTGTTAGCCTTTCAGAGGAAGGACGTGCATGCTTATTGTAAATTACATGCATCAAATTGATTTGAAATTGGACCATTAGTTACATTGATTTAAAGTGCCAGAAAATTGATTTAAATTTCATAATTTAAGAATGGAACTAGTTTCTCTTACTTATGGGAGGATGATTTATTTAGAGACCAACTGGAGCATGAGTACTTGTATAATAAAGTAGGTAATGGAGAGGCAGCAGTGCTGGGAAAGAAGTAAAAGGGCTATCACAGTTTATTCAGGGAATAATTTCAGTGTAACCCATTGAAAATCAAACATACCTGAATATTTCTGGATTTCTTGTTAAAATGTGTCTCCACATATTGTCACATTTTTAACAATTGCATTTCTTTCCTTTTCCTTTTTAGTATGCTTTGAAGCTTCAGTTAGCAAGCATTGTGTCTTTCATTTACAAGATTTTATGAATAGGCTTTTCCAATTGTAATGAATGAGATGGTATGCTAGCATAATATATTCAGAAGAAGATGCTGATCAGGAAAATTCAGAAGTTTAGTATACTGGAAAGTTTGAAAAGGTGTCAGATACTGAAGTTACCCTGACAAGCAACAGTTGGGGGAAGTGTGTGAAAGTAAAATTTCAACTCTGTCTTTGTTTCTAAACCCTTACAACTGGTGGTACTATTCTGGGTAAACTGTTAATCCTGTGGCTAGCTTTGTGGAGCCAGCAAATACAGTTAGGCCTGTTGAAATGGGCACTGTTTGTGTTTTGAATTAAACAAAGTGAAATTTCACAAATTTAGAGTGTAGCAGTCTTGAAGCAATGTAAATAGCAGATTACCAAGTGTATATGACATTGACAAATACTGTTATGTTATAGAATATTTTTAACCACTTGAGGCAGTTAATTCTGTTTCCTCAGATAATCAATTAATAGTAAGAACAAATATTATTCGTTCATTCCTGTAAGTTGTGACCTCTGATCGACAGAGTCCTCTTAAACTTTAAACATTTCTGTGTACAACTGAATTTGAATGTCTTGGTACTGAGCTTTTTCTTATTTGTCTTAAGATTCTTAATGCTGCGAAGAATAGACCTGGATTTGTGAATGCCCAGTTTCTTACAGGGGATTCATGCTAACGTTAATACTATGCCTTACTGGGACTAGAGGTTTCATAGGGCTGAGCCGCCTGGAGGTGCACAGAATAGCATCCTCCATTAATGGTCAAGGAAATGTGTGAGGGGAACCTGAGAACCAATTAATTCTGCTAAATATTTTCTTGATGCTGAAGGGTCCTGGTGATGCATATGCTTTGAATTAACTTACCAGTCTCATCATTTTGGTGTTTTGTTTTGCCAAAATCACTTTTGTTACATGGGCTAATGAAACTAGATAGTTATTCATGATTATCTTAAACAGAGAACTGATTTTATGTTTATTTAGTGTGAATTGATTTGCTGAAAGTGCCCATAATAAGCATACAAAAAGTAAATCGGAGCATTATGATCAATTGTGATTATTAATATTGAATTCCATCGTAGTCTTAATACCTCATGTATGCAGAGAGCAACGCTGGTGCTAACCTGTATGGGAAAAAAAGATGTCTAAATTAGATAAGCTGTTAACCTATGAAATATTTAGGAGGGACCAGGACAGAGTTTGAGGAGAGCAGGAGGAGGAAAAAAAAATGATTGAGTGGGGGTTTGTACCTTATTGTTTTGAAGTTATTGAAGCTAAGTACATTGATTCAGAGACTCAAGTAATATGTGTGGGTTGTTAGACAAGTTATGGCAGTTCTAAACCTGAAACAATTTTTGAAATGGATTAAAATGCACTTATTTTAACTTTTCCAAGCTAGATTCAGCAGACGTAATGAAAGAAAACTATAAAAGCCGGTGAAAATGGGAGGCAAAATTTTAGGTATAGAGATATTGAATTTAGTTCTGATAATAGAAAAACTGTAATTATCAATTATAGTAGGCAAGTAGGTCAGTTATATTAATGTGTTTGCTTAAATTTGATGTTTGTTTAGATTCTGTGAGAAAGATGGCAAGTATGTAGATAAAACCAGTGGAAAGATGTTTTAATCTTGGTAGTGAATAAAGCAAGCATCAGGGGGCTGGGTACTGGGGAGGACCAATGGTTGTTATTAAAGCTTTTTGACTCTTTTGTTGTTATTTACAATGAAAAAAAATTAAGGTTTAACCTCTTAAAATCCTGATTTATGTTTGTCTGTGAAGTTGCTCACTGGCTGTTTATCTTCTCCTGCTTGGTATTCATTTAAATATATAAGAAAATGATTTTTTAAAAAAATGTTTCTACTAGTTGCTAAATTCATTAATGGTTAAGAAGGTAATGGTCTTGACTCAAAGATTTTGTTTATATGGTAAATGCATCTTTATAAAATTGCATTCTAACTTGCATTGTAAGTAGTACCATTAGTAATGAACATCATAGAGGGACCTGACAATGTATGAATTATTCACTGGTAGATTATATCTTTGTTGTTGTTAGCATGCAAGATAATGAACATAATTACTGTGGTAGCATGCTCAGGGGAATGTGTAGTTCTTCCCTCTGTCTAGACTGGTGTTACCATCTAAAGGAGTACTAAGAAAATACGGATGAGATCTGGTAGCTGAGTTGCTGCTGCTTATTTCCTTCTCCTGCTTTAGTAAACGCATATGCTTTGTACACTTTAATCTTACAGGGGATTGGGTTTTTTTGTTTGTTTGTTTGGGTGGTTTTGTTTTTGTGTGGTGTTTGTTGGGGTTTTTTGTTGTTCCTCCCCCCTCCTTTTTTGGGAGTAGTAATCATCTTTCTGTTCTCAGTCTGGCAATATTGCGTACTAACTAAAAGGATTTGGTGTTTAATTGTAGCAGCATTGTAGATTTACCCTCTTCTATTAGAATGGTCTATTATAGTAAATTAGTATAAATGGTCTAATTGCTTAGGAAATCCAGGGTAAAAGGTTAATCAGCAATTTGCCTTTCTTTAAAGGACTTAGCTTGTTACGATTTACTTGTCTTAAAGAACTTTGCAAGGCATTAGTTTGTACGCCTCTAATCTATGAAGCTGTCCACCTGATCTTAAGCTTTTTGATGAACCAAGTACTTCTATTTTCTGTTTATATTATGATAACGTAAATTATCTGTAATAAGCCATCCTAATTAAAGTTGGTAAATCTACAGCTCTGCTCCAATTACACACTAATCAATATACACTAATTTAATTCTACTTAGCTTGATACAGTGCATCATTAATCAGGTTCAGGTTTAATACAACAGATTTACTGTATTAGCCAAAAAATTGATGCATTCAAATAGGGGGAAATAAAGGAAGTCATGATGCCAAACAGCGTACATAAATACTTTCTTATCAATAATGTTTACAAAAGATTTCATTTTTCCTTGGGGAAGTATAACTGAAACTAGTTCTTTCTTTGTGAGCAGATTATTGTTATGAGCTGAAACCACTGATAATATAATACATCTATGCAGATCATGGTGGTTGTTCTGAATGCTATACCTAATTATCTAATATAGGCAATTGTCTCACTTCTAATGTTATTTAAATGATTAGTTGTAAATTAAATTTGCCAAAAGTTGCAATGCCCTTGGTGGTAGAACAGTAAAAGCTAATGGCCAAGTAGATGTCATTCTGTTCAGACTTCTAAAAGCTTCACCCATATATAACTCTTCATAGAAGTTTAACTTTGCTGCTGCACTTACCGTTGGGATTGCTTTTTTGAATGGGCTCTTACACAGCCACATGTGCAAGGCGGCTGTCTGCATGCTCTGTTTTCCCTCTGCCTTTGCAAGGCCTAGGAATGACTGAAATGTGCCACCTGGAGACTCTTCTAAAAGTTTGTGAGTTGCAGGGTGCAGTTCACTTGAAAAATACAGATGCCACACAAAGCGAATATGGTTTCCAAAAGTGCTCACAAAGACATAAACCAGACAAATAGAAAATTCTTAAAAATAGAAAAGAAAGACAGCCTAGCGAACAAAAGGAGATGAGGTCTGCAGATGAGGTCACTTAAAACCCCTGTCCCTCTTGGAAATAGTTTAGTACAACTAAGAAAGGGTTGAAGGGGTGACTTCAATAGGTATTTCATAAAATAAGATACTAGGTAGAAACTAAATTGAATAAGAAATGAAGTTAAATTTTATTACTTGGAGGAAAGTATGATAAGTTTTCAGATATCTTTGCTAGAGAAAATGCAGGAGGACAATTAGGTTGTGAAAAAAATTTTGGAAACCATTACTGGAAAGAAAGGACTAAGAGAACACATGGAAATGGTCACTATCCTCAGCCTGCTGTCCTGGATAACATGCATCTTTAGGAAGAAATGGAACTGAAAAAGAACCTTTTGTGATTCTGCTGCTGTTCAAGTACAAAAAAATCACAACCAAGATTTATTTTCTTTTGCTATATATGCTCTTGGTCTGTCCCAAGTTCAAGATTTCTTCTGATAAAATGCATATTTAAAAAATCTTAAATCCAGATGGTTTGCAATAAAGGCTTTGGAAAATATACTTATTTCTTCCAGAATCTTAATTTGAGGCATGTATGCGATGCATTGATGATTGTCTGTCATTGCCATTGCTGTCACATTCCCGTCCTAAACCTACAAAGCATATGAAAAAAATCATGCATTCAGAAGATGAACAGCAGCTTCAGTTCACTTTTCCAGGAGATTGGCAAGGCAGACTTTTAGAGCTCTTTAATTTGTAAAGGCCTGATTTAGCTTAATAATCTTTGCCAGCCAAGTTTGACTTCTCTGTTGTAGGATCTGAAACTGACTGAGGAGGAAAAAAACGTCTTTGAAACTTCTCTGGATATTGTATACTTCATTTCATGTCTTCAGGATGTATCTTTGTCCACTGATACTTGTATTTACATTTTGGGGAATATTTGTTCCTTTCTACAGTTAAGCTAACAAATGTGCAGTCAAATATCAGTTCCAATAACAATGTGATGATTGTTCATGATTTTATTTTAATGCAAGAGTTTACTTTTGGGAGTATTTTTTAGTGCCCGATGTGCCTAATCATTATCTCTGAAAGTGATTTACAGTAATCTGCCTTGTTTTACATTAAACTGACCAACAACATTTATACAGGCAGTTATCACCATCTCCGCTAAGGTGACAGTAACTATCAGCCGTGTGATTGTCTTAAATTCTTCAGTCTTGATGGACAAGCGTGCATCTCTATGCCGGTGGTCTTTGGCAATATGATCACACACTATTTTTTATGTAGAACTATTCAGAGCACAGGATGAAAAGAATGGTGATGTGTAATGAAAATATGCCCTTGTCTATAGAGCATCACCACACTGTGGAAGATGGGTTATGTGAAGATGATATGAGAAGAGAGTGAGTGGAAAGTTGAAGACAGGTTCTTGTAAAAGAATTGAATAACCTGGAAGACTGTATTCTAGTCTTCTCTGTAAATTTGCTAACTTTTCACAGGTGATTTTTCCAAGTGTTTGACTTGTAATCTTAATGTGCTGAGTACATACACTGTAAGTTGATGAGTGTGAGTTACACTTAGACCATAGTAGGTACGAGAAAATTCGGATACAGAGGAAAAAGCAGGATCCTAAGCATAATGAGTTGAGCACTCAAAATTAATATATTTTTTTTACCTTTGCTCCCACAGAAACAGGAATAATTATACCTTTAACCGCAGTGGGATCCTATGAAAATACATTTGTTTATACTTGAATATAAGGCTTCATATAGAAACTTATGTTGCAAATACTGCTGAGAAAGCCAATAATTCTCATCTTCATAAATGGTGTATATAGAAGGTGTAGGGCCACAAGCTGACACATGGAGGTAAAATAAAATAACACACACAAGAATGAGCCAAAGTTCATTTCCAACTTTTTCCTAACTTTACAGTGTTTGATTTGGAACTTGAGTGATTTTAACATAAGGATTTTGTGATCATTAATACAAATTCATACGTTTTGTATAGCATCTCTTGGGTACAAACCCATTTTGCATTGTGTTGTAATTTGAAACTTTAGCAATTTCGCTTAAAGTTCAACTGTTTCCACATTAGAATAGATCAGTCAACTGAGAAATCTACAGTCTTAAATTCAGGAAATAGGAATTAACTGAAATGTGTTAGAAGTTCATTTTTTCCTTTTTTGTTGTAGTTATATATGTAATGTTCGAATTGTGAGACATCTAATAACTGTGTAATATTACCTGTTGTCTCAAAATACATTACGTATTTAATGAATGATTTTAACTCTGCTACTAATTAGTAAAGCAGAAGAGTTACAAGGGGAGAAAAAGATCATCATGAATGAAAATCAAATTACTATATTAATGAGGTGATAATAATTTATAATGGTATAATTATATTCACAGTATATAACTAGCTGTTTCAGGAGTTCATTTTTTAAAAAAAGCATGTGCACAGGCATAACTTACACTGATGGTCTTAGGTATGTGCCACTGTGCATGAGAATATTCTGTATAGCATTCCAGTAGCTCTCATTGCAAGTCATTGAAAAGTAGCAAGTGATACGTCATTTGCACAGTAGTAGTTTAAATTTGTGTGATAAAGGCAATAGTTAAGTCATGATCTACGCTAACTTCCTGCCATCTATGATTATGCAGTAAAAAATGTAGGTACTCACATCTCTAGTTCTATAGGGAAATAAAAAACTTTTGTGAAAACTGTCTTACAGTTTTAAATCGCCTTTGTGACTGAAGGCTTAAAGTCTTATATTTTCAAAACAAGTATTTCTAAATGCGTGAAGAATGTTAGCTACTTTTAAGTCACGACGACTGCTGCAAAAGTTTCCTTATGTTTTCAAGCATTTTATATTCATGTACATTGTTCATAATAGACTTCTATTTAAAGCTTAACATTACAATTTCCCTCTATAATGAATGAGAAGCTATTAATAAAAATCTTTGTTAAAGAAAAAGTTTTGTAAAATGGACACAGTCCTCCACAATTATGGGAAGTTAATTCAATAGTTATGAAAAGTTACTTTTTAGAAATAAATGCATATTAGCAATATAAATATGTTTTAAGAGGAGTATAATGTTCCAGATGTTCCTAGTATTCACAATTGACCACAATTACATATCACTGCTAAATTGTCTCCCCCAAAAGCAAGTTCTGCAAATATAATTGTGCCTTCGAGTATGGCACAAAGCCACAACATAGTCATTTTTAAACCAGAGGAAGAAGATCAGGGATATAAGAATGTAAGCTGACAATACTCTGATTCTAGACCAGTTATACTGCCATCTGTTGTTATATAGATAGATACATACACTGTAGCAAAACCCGGTATTTATTTCGCTATATGTAATATTTTTTATATATATGTACACATATATACGTTTTTTCCTGATACTTGTTTTTTTTGTTTTATTATTACATTTGTTTTTATATTATTATTATTGTACGAGTTAAAAATTAGAGTAAAGTGGTTTTGGAGACCATATTTGTTACTTCTGTTTCAGCTCCTTAGATATTATTGAAGGGTAACATCTCTCAGTATTGTTTGGTTACTAGAACACAGGCTTTAAACACAACTTGCATTTGGCTCTGTTTTGACAATCAAAGTTAATCTTGTATGGTTTTTGTTAAAGCACTGTTGAAAAAATACCTTATTGAGCTATTTGCGGTGTTTTTTTAAAAGATGTTTAAGATTTCACATACAGTTTAACTGATCACAGATGAAACTGTAAATTAATACCTCATGAGTTTTACTGACTGCAGGGCATTGTTTGTAATTCAAAGCTGCTTTGTTCCTACCCACTAGGAAAAGACCCCGTTCAAGCAAACAAATTAAAGAGTTCACCATGATATCAAACTATTTATTAAAACTGAAAACTCTAATTTTGAATTATTGCACTGTGACTTTTATAATAACCTATTTAGAACATGTTTTTTAAAAGGCTAAATTTTTAGGAATTGAAAAAAGATATGAAATTGGTTTAATTGTTGCTTTTAATCCACCTTGGTCGAAATTTTGTACTCAAATAATTACATGGCATAAAAAAAAGGGAAAATGCTGCAAGTTGCTTCAGTTCAACTTGTTCTTTGATCAAATGCGTTTTCATTCCTACTGACTTGTATATGGTCTTGATACAAATAACAGGTTTATAACAGAAAACTTTCAGGCATGTTCATGTATAGAGTTTAATTTTCTCACTGCCACTGGTCGTTCTTGGCTAGAGAGAGTCAGGATGAATATGTTAGCTTTCAACTTACTTTTTTCCTTTCTCATCTCAGAAAGGATTTGGAGGGAGGCCTTTTTCTATACTCTTCTATTTTTATGGTATAAGTAGTGAGTAAAAATTGGAGAGGAAATAGTTTTACACAATTTGAGACTTCTTCATATGGTTAGTCTAAGTCAGGAGCTCCTTCTAGAAAAAGATAGGCTTGGTCTGTGAACAAAGTCAAGCTCTTGCAGAGGTGTTCCCCTACAGAGTGGCACATTCAAACTTACAGGGGAGTCACCCAACATCTTCTATCAGGTAGAGATACTTTCTTGAAGCTTTCCACTCAGTAATGCCCTCTGTGGATCGTCCCACAAGACTACATGCACTACAGAAAATATACTTGAAATGTTTCAATTGGGTAGCATTACGGTAACGTGGTGAACATCACTGGCCAGCCTTAAGCGTTAAGGGCTGAGTGGTGTTTTGCAAGTGGTTCAGCCGCACTAACATAAATGTAATACTCTGCCCAAGTCTTCTCAATAACAAAGCAGTGTGTCATGGTGACAAAGGCTACTTAGAACAGCTGAAATGGCTCGTGTATCTCTGCTTGGTATTATGTAAGAACATAGTTATAGTCACATCCAGTCAAATTACTAGTATTTGAGACTGGAGGGAAGGACTGTGACATATAGCAAGCATTACTGAATTTCATATTTGTGTTGAATGCTTTCCCAGCTTCCAACAAATAATGTTTAGACAGTTTGTGAAATGGAGATGGTAGGGGTTTGAGGCGGAGGGAGGGGTTTTTCTTTCTTAACAAATAAATTTTGCGTGATGTTTTGTCCATTCATTTATCCAGTAATTTCTTAATCCAGTATGCTTCTGACATGGTCTGCTAAGGAAAGGTGCCATGGCTTCACTGTACATTTTGTAGAAGTATATTCTTTTCCATCTTTGGAATCTGTCACTAGCTTGGTTCATTTATGCCCTTTATCTCTTGTATTATGAGATGATGTGAATAATCACAATCTATTCCACTGATGATATTTATAAATCTTGATTGTTTCTCTCCATCGTTCACTCTTCTAGACTGTGTCCTGGTAGTCTTTGTTAATGTGAAAGCATTTCCATTACTTTGATTATGCCCGTTTCTCTTCTCTGGACCCATTTCAGTCTCTCACTGTTTCCTTTTTAAGGTGAAGAGGACCAAAGCTACTTATGGTATTCGTACTGTTGATTTTCACTCTGGCATGATGATGTTCTCCATTTCTATTAGGAGGAGTAGAGAACAATCGTACCATTGAGATTTTTCAACCTGACCAATCCTGTACATGAGCAATAGTATTTAGGTCAGGGTCCTTTATTGTTTTAGGACTATCTTTACTTCATGCACACCCATACATCACTCAAAGTGAAGTCTTGATGTCCTCTTAAATACATTTTCTAAAATTGATCTCTCATATCAACCTCAGGACATTCAGATTTGCCTATGGAAACTCTCATTCTGGTCTTGTCTAGGTATTCAAAAGTGTTCTTTGAGCTGTTCTTCTAGTCTTTGAGCTCTTGCATCATTCTCATCATGCTTAATACTGGAATGTCTACAGATACTACAAAAAGATACATGTGGGGTTTTGTATTCTTACGTGTGTTTTCCTTTTTCCCTCTCCCCAACAGGAAATTTAGGTACAGTTTTGAGCTTTATTTTTGGGGGTTTTTTTGCAATATTTTTCTTTAGTTGTGAAAGGAAAAGCTAAAGAAATGTTTCTACCACTTGGAGACGTGGCTGTGATTGCTTTGAGTTTCTGTGAAACTTCATTACAGTTGCCTGATTTCTTGAACAGCTGGGTATTCTTTATCTTCTGTGACCTTAATGTGAAAGATTACGTTTGAAACGAAATGAGTTGTTGACTTTTGTTTTCTTCAAAATGTGTGCAGTGAGCTCCTTTGCAATCTCTTTGTATGTTGGTTTCTCTCCTGTGGGAGCTTTTGTGTTATGTGTAGAAGATAAAAGGAATGTTCAACCTAGAGATAAGAAAACTGAGGAAATGTCATTCAGTTTTCTCCTGTACTTCTAATTATAGACACAGAGGGCTAGTATGAGCCTCAAGTCCATTGTATAGCACCAAGCTAAACAAATGTAGCTGGAATATCTAAAAGTTTGTCTAACTGTTCTCAAAATGTGAGTGAAGGAGATTCTCCCCCCTGTGTAGCGTGTCTCGCTACATGTGGTTAGCTTTCTGTAATGTATAGTCTAAGTCTTAGTTAAGCTCATTTCTTCCTGCCTGCAAGGGATATGAAGAAATGTTGTTTGATTTCTTTGTAAGAGTCGTTATTCAACTGTCCATCTTGTTTCTAGACGTTTCTTTTCTTGACTAAACTCAATTTCTTCAATCTTTTCTTACACATCATGTTTTAATACCTCTTATTCTACTTGCCTTCCAATTAATTCTCCAGACTGCTTTTCATCTCAAAGTAGGCTACCAAAATTGGGCTTGACAGTTGGGGTCTTCATTACTGTTGAGTAGAAGAGTACAATTTCCTTGCATCTTACATTTGTCATCCTTACTACTATATTCTAGAAAAATATATGCCCACCTGCTCCCGCAACTCCCCCAGCTCCCGCAATGTTATGTTGCTGACTGATTTTTTTACGTTTTTATCCTTGTTACCTTCAGACACCGTGTCCGTGTCTTCCCCCTGCCCCAGTGATACTGCTGCCTAATCCCAGTTACTTCCTGTTTGGTCCTTGTTTCTTAAATTTTTGTTTTGTCAGTGCTAGTTCTCACTAGCTTTCATTTTTAAAAATTTTTTTTTCATCTTAATTGTATGGGAACATTGAGCAAAGTTGGTGTGGTTTTGGTTTTTTTTTTCATCTGTTTAGGTTTTGCTAAGGTTAGATGCCTGATTATTTAATAAAACTGACTGCAAAACAGAACAGGATAATCACATCTAGATCAAGCCTGAGATGTAATTTGATTATATAGAAAATTATAGTTTTAGTTGATGCTTTTCAGTTACTGATGTAATAACTTAAGAAACTTAGTTTCATTTCATATTTCCCAAGTTTGCTTATGAGAATGTCCGTGAGAAAATGCCAGGAACATTTTTAAGTTGAGATTTATTATGTCTGCTTTTCCTCTGTTCCATACTAGACTAGTTATCTTGTTGAAGAAGGAAATGCATATTGGTTTGTAAAGAAAATGCTAATATCAAATTGATGGTCACTGTCTGACAGTTAACTAACCAGGTGCTTATGCACTGGTGTTTTGTTCCAGCAGCTTTCCAGACAGAAATTAACCTTCAGTGGTCTGTAGCTGCTGAGTTCCCAATTTCCCAGTCAATAATTTCTCTACTTCATAAAAGACAGATTCTTCCCCCCCTGCCCTCCCTCCCAGTTTTTGCAGGGCTGAGGGTAAGAAGGTAAGTTTCTTCCTCCTTCGTTCCAGCCTTTTTGGGAGGGGATATAAATTCTTTCATGCACAACTCCTGGGATGAAATGCTGCTTTTTAGAAATATTGTTCAGCAAGAGAGGTGGTGTGATTCTGTGAAACTTAACAGCTGACCATAAGCTTCTTAATAATAGCATGAAGACTAACACAGGGTATCACTAAACATGTCTTGTTAGTGTTGTAGTGGCAGGGTGTATACAGACAGGGGAAGTCAAAATGACTGGCTTATCAGAGGGAGCCTCTCAGTGTTGTCATGTTTGGGTCAAATGTTTGGATTTTTCCTTTCAATCCAGGAATTGTTTTTCTGCTGTGGAATTAGCCTTTTAGTGCTGCTTGGAACGTTGCTTTTTGAAATGATTTATGCAGTACTATTCCCTTGCAGCTTTTCTGTAACTTGTCATTTTTGGGTGGGTTTTTTTCCCCCTGTTCATTGCATATGCTAATTTTTTTTCCCCCAAAAGGTGACCCTCTGAGATTGTGCCTATGGAGTGAAGAGATGGACTGAATTGTCATAGGCTGTGGGATGAGTTATTTTTAGCTGTTGGCATTTCAGGCTGGAACACTTCATTCTGTCGTGCTTGTTAATGAGTCATCTGGAGAAAATGGGCTTCTTGCTTTCAGAGAGGGTCTGTAGCAAATAATAATAGGCTAATCTCTGCAGGAGATATTCTGTCAAGTAACTAAAGCTTCAACTAGAAAATATGTTGAAATGGAGACTTATCATCTCCTTGTAAGAACAAGCATGCACTCGCTATTATTATTATTGTGTTATGATGTATATGAAAATCTCAAAAACTGGAAGACTGATGAAGAGCCTAGTGATGGTATACTAGTGAAACATTTTTGAGAAAGAAGGTTAATTGAAGACAGTCACTTTTTACAGATGGAGAAAAAATACTAGTTGCTTCCTAATTCAGAACATCGTTCACTTCCTGAAATCTGAATATGTTATTTAGTTCTAGGAATCTTCTGGAAAGATTCCTAACTAGATAAGCCCTATATAAGGCTTGCATCCCTGAGAGAACCCCAAATTCATCAACATTCAGTGTATTATTTTAAGGATTGTCCAGCATCTTTGTTTTGGTCCCTGCTGAATAATTTTTTTTTTTTCTGGTGTGCAATTCATAGACCTCTTCTCACAAGGTTTGAAGGTTTTGTGCTGATACAACATGGGAGGCTTTCTTTTGCAGCTGAAAATATCACCACTTGAATCTAAGAGTAATTAATCCAAGTTGTTAATCTGGTTGCTTCATTTTTCTATTATTGAAATTCCAGAATTTGGTAGTGCAAAAACGATTCATTTAGAAAAAACCTATGCAAAGATTTAGGGAGAACTGTATGAAAGACAAGGGAAGAAAGACCCCCAAGCCCTATTCTATAAAGGAAATGATTTAAAGAATAGCATCAGTGTCATGTCTTTTTGTCACCTTTGGTACCTCTAATGCCACTTACAATCTATATGTTTACCTTCTTTTGTTTACCTATCTTCCTCTTGTAAAGCATATTACAAGTCTGAAGAGGCCTTTCTGTTTTGGTGGCAAGAGGATATTTCCTTTAGAGCTAATAATTTTTATTCTCCATTCATTTATTTAGCCATTTGGATTTGCTTTTTTCAATTATCAGTGGAATATTGAGATAAAAGAGAACATTTTATCTTACCTCATTCAGGTAAATATTCTTGCATTATTAGCACCTGTTGAACCTTCAACCTATACTGTTTTAACCCATCTTCTCATATTGCTGTGATCACTGTACAAATACTTTAAACCAATCAAGTTTAATGATTCTGATATTACCAGTGTGTGCTGCTCCTAAATAACCCACAGGTCTTAGGCTGGGTTAGTCAAGATTAATATTTTGCATTTTAGAAATTTGGCATATATCTTCATTGTAGACAATAGTATTGCGGTCAGAACACTTGAGAAAACCTATAAGTAAGCTGGTGTAAGTATTGGATTAATTTAACTGCAGTAGCATGGAAGTTTGCATGGGGAAAACTTACCCTGTGTTTTAGCAGAATTAACTTTCCTAAACATCAGTGTGCTGTGGCTAGACTGCTTCCAAATCCTGATCTCATCTGTTTATGGCTAGTTTGAGTACACTACACTGACTCTATAGTTGTCCTGTAACTGTTTCCCTAGTAGGCAATTTATGCATCTTCTCAGGTAGCACTCTATTCTATGTATGTAGTCCTTGGATGTCATCCCACCAGTGTAACTTCTGCTGCTTGTAGGAGAGCCAGGTTTTTGTCTTTTCCAAAAGTGAAAGCAATGTATTTCCATGTTATCCCTTCTGAATAGTTCGGGTTCCATCTTAAATTCCCCCCCCCAAGTATCCTAAGATGTTGATAATAAACAGATGATTCCTTCTGTAGTTTCCAGTACCACCTAATGAAAATAAAGATGTGGACACATGATTACGTGCTTATCAAAAACTTACAAAAAGGAAATACATTTAGGAGTATGTGTGTGTGCTTGTGGTAGTAATAAATATTGCCTGTGTTTCTGAGCTACAGAAATTCATGTTGTTACCGACTTTCAGTAGGTGACTATCTTAAGGGATGTTCAAGACAGAGCTGCATTAAGAAACAGGGAGGTTAAAAAGAACTAAAATAGAAATCTTACTTAGTATTTACTGTTGGTTGTGCTCAAAGCAGGGTTTTCTGCACTCATCATTTGTTCATGAGGAAAATTATTGTAGTTCACTGCGTGTTAATAGGAGCTTAGAGTGCAAGTATACTGTCTTCTTGGTCTACTTAAATATCATGATGCATTTTTAATGTTTTCTTGGTTTAAATTTACTGACTGGCTACTGATTTAAAATAATTTAACATAGCACAAGGGGTGAAGAAAAATAGATGTTTTAGCAGTGTAGTTGAATTGACATGAACCATTTATATTATTGTAAAGAACAAAAAGTTGATTTAGTTTGTGGTTAACAACTGTCACCATTGTTTTGGACTTTGTGTTAATAGAGAATATTACTCAGATAAAATGCTTCTTAATCTGAGAGATGTATGGAAACAATTAGTTTATAATTTGGTTTTGGAACAGCTCTGTTTGCAAAACTTTCTGATATTTATTGACTCTGAATTGGAACCCAAACTTTGCAACTTGGTTAACTATTTTTTACTGTTTTACTATTTTGATAATTTATAGATAAAAGTACAAATTGTAAAGTTACTATAGTACAATATTTCTCTCTGCCAGGTGTGAGTGTGTGTATGTCTTTTTTTTTTTTTGGTCAACTCTTTACAGGCAGCTTAATTTGATTTGTAGTACAGCTTTAGATAATCTAAATTGTAGCAAAGATAAGGTCTAAGATCTCTGGATGACTGAATGCTTTTAATATTAAAATATTCTTGGCAAATATTCTATTAAGTTAAATTTTCACTTTGATGTGAGCTGGAGTAAGTTGATGCTTGTGAAACAGCAGTTTCAATTAGCATTCACTAAAGGTTTATTGACAGTTAACACCTGGTCTCTACTGTGCCAAGTGGGAAGCATCTATTGCAGTCTCATATGATTGTTGCATAATTAGGATTATGATCTCTAGATTTACAAAATTAAAAGCAAATTAGTCTTATTTTCAAAACCAGTCAGTGTTACTTGTGCTCCTGCATTTTTATTGTAGGACAGTTATTGATGTTAAAAGGATTAAGAAGTATACTACTATCTAATATGATAAACAACTTGCCCTTTCATTGGTTAGTTAGCAGGGAAATTTGGACACAAAAATATACTGGTAGGTCTCAAAGTATGTATTCTTTCCATGCTACTTATGAGAAGCAAACAGAAAATGACACAGGTTTTTTGGAAGTAGTATTCTTGTATACAAGCTGCCAAATGTGTACTGGGAACATCAGGAGCAAGTGTAAATGTTTTTGTAATACTGCTGAGAAATAACAAAGGAAATGACCTCGTTCCTTAGCACTCCAGAACATCCTTTGGCACATCCAAGGATGAAGAAGGTAAATGCTACATACTTTTCCCTGCCTGTGATGTCTTTTGACCCTTATTGACTATGCATAAGCGTAGGGAGCTATTTCTGGCTACAGTTTTTGCAGCAAGTACTATGGTGCAAATCCCTAGATGTATCTGCAAAATTTTTGAGTCTTGGCTGATCTTTTGGACAATCTTTTCCCAAAAAGACAGGGGAGCATAAACTTGTAGTGAATTACTGAACTGATGGAAATTTTCTAATAGTATTTCTGATTATCTATCCTTAGATGAAACTTTTTAAAGGGTCTTGATTGGAAATTTAATAGAGGGAGAGAAAGGTTAAGGTACTCTGTGTATATTAATGTGTGTATGCATTTGTAGTGTTTAGCGACAGTTAGAATCAGAAATGTAATCTTTTAATAATCTAGTGGTATAGTTTTTCTTTTCATTTTCCTACAGTGTTTCAGAACATCAACAGTAAAACTTGCCTTGTGGTGGCTGATGCTTTTGAGTGTAATCATCTACATTTTTGAGATAATGTAGAAGAGGAAGATATCCAGATAATCTGGAATAAAGGGGGCTTTTCAAGAACACTTGCATAAATTTGCCTGACTCTTTGCTGAGAAAAGAAAAAAAAAATTACTTTGAGAAATGTCTTTAAATCATGATCCTTAAGAGCTGATATTTTAACCTTACATTTGAATGACTGTTACTTTTTCCATCTTGTTTCAATATGCCTAAATGCAAACACATGTGGAAAATGTTTTTTGGCTTTTATCAAACTGACATTTAAGTGCATTTTTTTCAACCTCACTAACATTTGTGGTAAAATATTTCAAAGCTATGAATCTTGCAATTTGCCTATGCATTTTTTTTTTCTTCTTTCATATATTAACATTTGGTACTCATAATCCTAACCTGGTTGGAATTACTGGGGTTTTTTCATTTGCTGTTGTTTGGATGAGGTGATTAGGAAAATACTTTATGTGAAATTCTAGTTTGCAACAGCCAATACTTCCATGAAGAGTCAATGTTTTCTGAATTTTAGTAAGTAAGGGAGAAAAGTATGATAATCTGCTATATTGAATTGTAGCAATCCTATTCCTAACACATTTAGCTTTCTGTTGTGTTATATGTCCATGGTGCTAACCTGTCTCCAATACTTCCTTTTTAGCATGTTTCATTCTTCCCCTCTACTCCCCTACCCGTTCCCAAGCTCTTTAATTCTGTGCCAAGCTAATAAGGAGAAGAACTAGCTCTGGGTAAAGTCAGTCATTGCCAAGCAGCTGTTATACAGTTTTCTCATGTACCTCTGTGATTGTAGTTCATTTCTAAAAGGCAATATTTTTGCTCTTTCAGGTCCAATTTTAAGTAAGAACAACCAATTATATCTGCATCTCAATCTTAATTGGTTATATGTCAAAGACTAGGGATGAAATAGTTCATATATATAACTATCCTTTCTAGGGTTTGAACTTGGAACACTGAGCTGTATAATTTAGAGAAATTAGGTACACTCTTTAGAGTTAAAAATAAGAATTACTTTTCACCCACAGTATTTGTCCTAAAGTATTCTCCCTTTTACTTCCGTTTTAAAAATAATACCTTGTGGTTTAATTATAATTTTTGAATCTTGAGACTAGACCTTTTCCTTAAATCTGAATTAGATTTTACTTAGGATCAAATTGAGGGCTTCAGCTTGCCTGCTAACACTGACCAGGGAAGGCTGTCTTTCTACAACATGTGCCCCATCTGCCTGGCGGTGTGGCTGCCTGCATCGTTCTGGCATTGGCCCAGGCTGTGATGAAACTGAGAATGTGACAGACGACAGGCTTGTCCAGATGTATGCCTAACTACTTCTGCCATGCCCTGCAAAACAATCAGGATGCAAGTTTGGCATTATTTAGTTGTTTGTGTTGATTTATTCCTTTTCCTTGAAAAACTGAAATAATACTTGGTACTGTTTTTGTAGTTTTACTGAGTTTTTCGTATTATTAAAACAGGGTGTATAATATGATGCTCACTCTCTCACATTTTTTTCTTTAATTTATGGAGTGATTTCATAGACATTCTGACACAGGTTACTTAACTTGAAGATTTAAGTAGATTTTAAAAAATGCAATTAGAAGGATCAAACCCCTAACTGTCAGTGGATTAGTCTGGTTCTCCTCACAGCTGAACATTTAAGCTATTGCCATGTATTAATATGACTGCGTCTTGCAACTAAAAGTAAATATCTGGGAAAGGTGTCAGAATCACCATTAATTATGATTTTTAATTAAAATCTAATTAAAATTCACCCAATAGCTTGAAAACCTACCAAATCCTAGTCTACCTTCCTCTCTAGAGGTATCAACAAAGGCTGCCTCCCCAGCCCCAACTTACCTTCAAAGAAAAAAAAGTTAGACTTATGTGCAACTTGCAACCTTTTATTGATTATTTAAGCGTTTCCATCTTAATGTTTTTGAAGGTTTCTATAACACCAAACAAAAATGTACAATCTACTGGAAATTTTGTATTATTATTATACAAAATAACCAGATTTTTGTCTTGCATTCAGGCTGTCATTATCTGGCATACAAAAGCAAAAAGGGCAAAAATTATTTTTCTCTCCTCTCTAGCTGCTTTTGGCAGCTGATTTTTTAAAGTGTAGCTCCCTGCTGATGTATGCTATTGAGTACATCTTAGGTAATAAGCAGATATATCAAAAGATATCCAGGGCAACACACCCTGCTGAAAAACAAGAGATTACTTTTCTCTACTTCTTGCAGATAAGTACCTTCTGACATATGCATCAGAAGTGTTTTTCTTGGTGCTCTCTCTACATAAGATAGTTAAATGTTGGTATTTTATGGCCATTTTACTCTTCAAAAATAATTTCTTTGTAGTCTAATATAAATTGTGTCCAAAAACTTAACAGTGTTACTTGAATTGCTTTAATTTTCCTTACTGTAGCTCCATTGCCTTATGTTGTCTGCATTCAGTTGCAAGGAATGTTTTATGTGCTTATTTTTGTTGTCAGTTAGGTTTTGAAACCATGGTGAGCCACACATGACTGTATTTGTTGCTGTGTAACATAGAACAGGAAGATAGTCCCAGCTCAAAAAAGCCTCAGATTTTGTGTATAAAGCGAGTTATGAGAGATGGGTATTGATCCAGGAGAGGATTGCCAGTCATTAGGCTGGAGAATAGCCTCAGGAAATCACACAGCCTTGCTGATGACTTTTTCTAGACATTATGGTGAAAGATAGTCTGAAGGAAGATTTAAAGTAGATTTGCTAATATTCATAGAAAATTCTAGTAACTGGACATTGGATGGTATCATGGGTTAGTGAGAGAAAAGGTATTTTTGTTGACTGCTTTGTGCCCTGAGGCTGTTGTAAATCTGAAGGTACCAAATGAAGGATGGTATGTTCAGTGCCACAACCATTTGCAGGGTCTTGAAAATGCAGAGAAGTGGCTTCTGCTTGAAATGACTGAGAAGGGGCTAGAAGAGGGGTGCAGAGGCGTGAGCTGGTCAGAGGGATAGCCAACACAGATGATCTTTTCAGCTGTCTGAAGGGACTAGATATTAAGATGAGTGCATTTATCTGTATAGTACAGAAAATCATGAGGTTTAAATGTAGAAGACACAGAAGATGGATAGTGATGCTTAGGTTATGAATGGTTTGAGTGACAAACAGGGTGGTGAAATTGTCAGCAGTGATACTTACTGGGGGGAAATTCTAACAGCTGTCTCCAGTTTGAGGTAATGGTATGGCATATGTAAGAGGAGTCTGTGCCTTTTAAAAATAAGTCTCCGCTTCCTATAATGTAAGGAGGTGTATTTTTTTTTAAAAAAAAGACATACAAATTTTATTCTCATTCTTGTTTATATTCTTTTATAAAATAGCTTCTTCCATTACCACCTTATACTTTTTTTTAATAGCCATTAATTCTGTCAAAAGTGAAGTTACTGAAAAGGTTCACCTTTCAGTATCAAGTTCAATTAGGAGTCAATCCTTTTTAAAAAAGGGGGGGGGGGAGCAACTGACAGAAGTGCTATTGCCTTTAGTATAATTGAGCAAAACATTAACATATCCTTTTTGGTCAGGGCTAGAGTTGATCAGCAGTATCACAGCTGAAAACATATGCTGCTGCAAATGCAAACTTGTTTTTGTTAAAATACGGTGTAATGTGATGAACAAATTCATGGTACCAAAATAGGGGCCCCTCTATATGGTGCTGATTGTGGGATTTATTATTCTGTTATTTAAGGTAATGGTATGTTGCTAGGTCAGGAGAAGGGTCACAGTTCTCAGATATAGCACAGCCTTAAGAAATACTCAGAAAGACCAACAATTGCAGAATGTGAAACAAAAATATTATTCAGTCTTGCTCATAAGGTTCTAATTTTCTTGAATTATCCTAAGTGTGATAACAGCTTAGTCCTGAAGCACACACAGAAGCTCTGTTTAGCATTCCCAGGCCTCAGAGCAGTTTCTACAGTTGAACTTCCTTCCTTAAAATGGAGAGCTTTATAAAAGCAAATACCATGTTTCTGAGGCATGCTGGAATGACAGTCTTCTCTCTGCAGGTCAGACATACAGCAGACAGTGACAAAGTCAGTGTTCTCACGCTGCCTGTGCCATCTGCTGACATTTTGAAAAATGTCCCATCTAACTGTTCATTTTCTTAAGACAAAAAGCTATTGGCTTTCTTAATTTTGAGGTCATTCTTGACACAACTTGGTTATCAGGCTTTTGTGGATTAAAACAACACAATTTATATTGTCCTTTTGATGTGTCATGGGAAATGACCAGCAAAAATTACCTTTCTTACATTTATACGAACTCTCGTTCTATTATCTATAACAGACCTTTAGAGGTGTTGTTTACTATCTTAATTCAAAGAAAAGGAGTTAGGTCTTTTAATGTTCAATCTGAAACAGTGAAAGACAGTTGCTATGTTTGTCTTATTCTATTAAGTAATTGTAAAATAATTTGTTTAGATTTTTTAGATTACATAGCTATAACCTTGAAATCTTCTTAATACAGACAGTATTTTAAGGCTGTTTACAATTTTTTCCCCAAATTCGGATACCACCTATTTTATTCATTCAAAGTACGAGATAAGTATTTAAATACATACTCATCTAGATTTAGAGCTGCTAACGTAAGTTATCAACTACAGTATACTAAGTCTATAAGGTTTAACATGCCATTAAATAATACAGACATAGAAACAGCAGATGTCTTTAGGCAAAAGAATTAAAATATCAATTGGCATCCTTGTAGATATACAAGAATACAGAAATAACCATGTGATTTGGGCAATACTCAAATTGATTGAAAAGGTAAGATGTCAATTAAAGAAAAAATATTGCCAAAATACTACATTGGTTCATCATGGTTGGTATGTCTTTACTTGAGGAGCAATTGTTAGGAGACCTGTTGTTTTGTATTTTTTCTACTCTCAGCTACTTGCTATCATTTGAGGTTTCAACTGCTTGACATAGAATTGGTGGATAATTAGTAGTGTGGATAACTGTGAAAAGCATATGTAGTAATTTAGTTCTTGGTTCTTTCTAATTGTCTGCCCATCGGTAGTTTTCGAGGGTGAGTAGCTCGTTATTCAAACATTTTAAATGGAAAGTAGTGTAGAACTACAAATGCTTTTATTAGTAACATGGTATTGAAAATCAAAGCCTTTTAAACAAACAAGTCATCATTTGACAAATCTATCCCCAAAGCCATTGTTCACATAATAAGGAGATTGAGGTTGTGGTGGCGAGAGGAGGGGTAGGGTTGGCAGATAGCATTCATTTTCCACTGTGTCTCAAATAAAGATGTGTCACTGTTTTAAAAGATGCTAAAGGTGAATACAGTAAAATATGTTGAAATACATCTAACTGGGCAAGCTTCACTTGTTAAAGGTAAACGTCTAAAGTTAGACTTCAAGGGCACATCTGTGCTATTAATTAGGGTTGACCTTGAGGTCATTTTGAACCTCAAATGTGCAAACAAATTTTACAGTAAACATTTTTACTTGCCTGCAGGAGTACTTCCTTCTGAGTCTCATGTCTTCTGAGGTTGTTAATCCTGCTGTTTAATCCACTCATTTTGAAGCATGCTTAGAATTTAAAGGCATGATGCAGTATTTGTGCACAGCCTCCCTGCAGTCTCCACAACTCGCTCATTCTAGTTTCCTTTTCTGTAGCCTGTGACTAGAGAGAAGGCTGGTTCTTAAGCTGTGGTGTACTGTGATCAGAGATGCTAAATATATCCTAGACAATGAAAAGTGTGTTATAGAACTCTATCTGGGTCTTAACCCTGAAGTTTGATCTGAAATATGAGGGTAGATATTTCCATTAAAAGTTTAAATATTTGTTTTAACGTTCAAACCTAAGCATTCTCTGGTAACATTCAGTAGTGCATTGTATGTTTTCATAGTAGTATGACTTGAAGGATTTGAAAGTTCATTTGGAGACACTTGGCTTTTCTGTTATCAGGCTTTCTCATGTACTAGTAGATTTGTTCATAGAAGTGCTTCACCTGTCAAAATGTACTATTTCCTCTGAAAACATAAAACATAGCACTGTTGTTTAGGTCAAGTTAATTTTGAAATAGACACCAGATCTCCTTAATCTTCTCACTTGATTTTATATTCTGTTTCTAGCTTTAGTGAGGTGGAATAAGTATCTGAATGTCTTCATATATAACTTTTCTTCAAGCATATATTATCAGTCTAACAGTTCACTGCAATCAAGCTTATGCTTCAGATAATATTTTTTGTTGTTATTTACTGCACTTGCAACTTTAAGTGAAGGATTCAAGTTGATGTCACACTTAGATTTTGTCTCAATTACAAAGCAAAATAGATGTTTCCAGCTTGCACCATGCGTAACAGCTAATGTATCTGAATTTCTAGTTTTCAAGTAACATGATGTCATCTACTTCTAATCTTCATGTCATCTTTTGGTGGGGGGAAAAAAAAAATAGAGTAACTTTTTTCTTCTCTGCCTTTTTTTTTAACAGATTTGAAGAACTTGTGAAAAAGTTCAAAGTAGAATATCATGCTGGTGGTTCTACTCAAAATTCCGTTAAAGTGGCCCAGGTTTGTTCTTCCTTAAAAAAGAATTATTGATAATTTGAAGTGTTGAGTTTGAATCAATTTGATGCTCTGTATTGTCTGTGTTCATCATGAGCATTACTGAGTGGGTGCATGTGATTCTGTTGCGCAGACTATGCTTGTATTTTTTGACATAATTTATTTTGAAGTTCTGCTCTTTATTCTTTTCACACACTTTCTGTTAAGTTTATAGTTAGAACTGCAGTGTACCTAGGAGTAGAAGGGAGGGTTTTAAGGAAGATTGAGCCAGGCTCTTGTCAAAGGTGTACAGTGGAAGGCATAAGAGGCAAGGACAAGGTCCCTAGCTGCGGTTAGGAATCTTCCAGTGAGGAGAAAAAAGTCACAATGAGAGTGGTTACACAGAGGAGTTGTTGGATCTCTGTGCTTGGAGATTTTCATAACTTACCAGGATGAGTCCTTGGGCAACCAGATCTAAATTTGAGGCTGGCCCTGCTTTGAGTGGTGGGTTGGACTAGAGACCTGCAGAGGTCCTCTCTAGCCTGCATCGTTCTGTGATTCTAACCACATTTATCCTGCAAGAACTTGAAAGTTTGTCCATAAAGGATTGAAACGTAAAACCTTTTTATACAAAGATAATTTTTCTGGCTATGGGTATGAAGAATAACAGTAATGATGAAATGGATTTCAGATATATTAGCTTTTCTATAACTATGCCTTTTGTCACAATACTCTTAAATGTGTACCTGTGTGTATATTTTAGATTGTGATAGATGTACAACTCCTATAAATAAAAATAATAAACTGTATTTATAATCTTTTGTTAATGATTCTGGCTTATTAACTTCCAGACTTCTGATATAATTAAAACTTACTGCCAGATAGCATTAAAGGTGCATTTGGAAGAAATGAAGTTAAATTTACCAAAGGTTGCCCCCGCCAATAAAAAGGAAAAATTCATTATAGTAATAATAGCTGCTCCTTTGTACAAAAAAGTTGCTGCTTCTTTACTAAGGTTTTCATTTTCTGAAACCCCAAATGTCTTGAAAATATTTGTGAAAAAAAAAAAATTCACTACATAAAGACATCTAAGTTGCATGTGCTTTATTGTATACAGTATTATAATTCTGAAATGGTTATGTTTGTTAAATACAGACAGCTTTCAGAGCTTTTTGGGTGTCTGTCTTTGTTTGTTCAGGTTTTTTTGTTTGGTTGGGTTTTTTTCCTAAGTGATCAAGCCAATTTTTTCTTCTGATACTTTAAAAAACCCTCCTCATCAGGAGAGCTCAAGTTACTGGATTAATTCTGTCATGACTGTTGCTTGACCTATGGGGATGGTATAGAGGTGGTGTTTCTTCAATGACAGCTGATTAGAGGTCAACTTTTGGACGGAGTTCTGCAGCTGTTTATTAGTTCAGAGGCATGAAATTCTACTTCCATTCCTACATCTAGATTGAGGAGGTTTAGAGGCAAATGCGTATGGTAGACTTGGAGTTTCTAAACTGAAGTATTCAAAGAGCCCGGATTTTATTTCCATTTATCCTTGAGGTGACGTCTTTGACATCAGCTAATTTGTTAGTGAACTATGTCTCATGCTTAACTGCCTCTTAATCTATCAGTCCAGGTGTTGTTCAATGATTATACTATGAAGTACACAGAACCTATATAGAGTCAATGAAAAAGATGAAATTGAAATCAATGAAATGTAGAGGTTTCTGTGTCAATATTCCTTTCTTATACTGATTGGGTTTTGTCAGTGAACTCTTCCCTTTACCTTGGCTCTAATTTGGGAGCCTCATTCAACTCCAGTTGCCATCTGGAATTGTATTTGTCTCCAGAAGGGTTGTCATCCTAGTTTTTGTTTCAATAAGATTGAAACTTCAAACAGTTGTGCATGAATAACATAACATCACTAAGAGGCTTTAAAAAGAGGGATGGGAGGGGAGAGAGAGAGAGAGAAAAAAGAATTCTGGAAGTCTTGAAAGAAGCTGTTATTCTGTAAGGTTTAGCAGAAGAAAAAAAAAATGTGAGGATATAAAAAGAGTTTAAATGTAAACCAAAAATTAAAGTAGACATTCTGGAAGAATTTTTGCAGCATATTAGAGAGAATAAGTGTGTAAGTAATCTTAGATCTGAATAGCTCAAATGTATATTTATTTGTTGAAAGTAATGGGAGAAAGCAAAGACTGATTCAGGAAGCCTGACTGATGGCTGAGAAGTAAAGGACCCATAAATAAGTTCAGAGCTCTGAGGTAGCCACACTTTTAAGTGAAAGTGGATTCTCTGCGAGAAGTGTGGGGAAGAAATCCTAAGAATACAGCTCTTATTAACTTCTCAACTTGTGTTACTTTATGGGAAAAGCTTGAAAAAGTATGCTAAAAACTGAGAGATATAAACTGAAAAATTGTTTCAACTGTTTAAAAGTTGGTGAGAAATAACAGCATGTTAAAGAAAAGCATCCTTGGAAGCCTGACTGCAATGGAATACAACTGTCTGAGTAGAATGGCTGGAAATAAACAAATGGCCTCTGAAGTCTGGCAATTGCTTTTTTAAAAGTTCATTTCTGAGTAGGAACAGTGTATTATTAAGGAACGTAGCAGGAAGATTGGAGAGCAGTTAATAATGACTGGAATAAAAAAAAAGAAAGAATTTAAGAAGCAACTCATAAACAGGGTCATTGAATTGTTTGTTTCAAATAGTCTGCTGCTTTAAGGGTCAGAAAAAAACACTACTTTGAAAGAAAAATACCCAAAGGCAAAATGGATGGGGAAACTTACAGTATATAATGTATTTAAAAAGGAAAAATGAAACTGTCATATGCTTGTTTACATGGTGTATGGTGATCATCACTTCTGTTATACATGCTCATATATTTGGATATTTATTTTGTATCTGGAAAGATAGTGAGATCTACTCAAGAAAGATTATGTCTCTGTTCCTGAAAAGGATAAGCTAACTTCTTTAAAAAAAAACCCCAAATAGATGGGGGACAGGGGGGGTGGCGGGGGAGAAAAAGTCGTAGAAATACAGTATTTATCATGTGTGAGAAATTTGCTATGGTAATCATAGAAAGAGGCAATAGGAAGAAGCTCTGAATTATGAAGAAAACTGGGAAGAAAATGAAGCTTAAATCATGGGGTTTGGAACTAAAATTTAAAGCAGCGTCAACTATAATGGAAATGAAGATTTTTTAGAAGTTTACAAAAATTAACAAGAATTGCAGTCAAGCTGTGAAGAGTAGAATTAGATTTTTTTTCTTCTAGCATGTTAACAGAAAGAAAAGATCTGAAGTGCAGCCTTGAAGGAAGAATTTGGCAGGTAAGGTACTAAAGGGAATCTTGGTATTTTTTGCAATATCATCTTGCAGCAGAGCCAGAAGTAGAGTGTGTGGCACGCAGCAGGATTGAGCGATGGTTGGAGAGCACTGTGAGAATCCAAAAGCTGAATGTTGACTGCCCGAAGTGGGCATTATGTGGACAGGGTATCTCAGGAGGGTCAGAAAAAGAAAAAGGTCTGGATGTATCAGGACACCAGAAAGGCTTTTTTTTGAAGAAATGCTTCTAATGTATGATGGAGAAGACAGATTTTTGCAAAATGAAATGCGGAAGCGGAGGAAAAACATACATTAGAGGAAACACTCTGTAAAAGGAAAGGAAGGAGCAAATCAAAAATCATTCTCTTGCAAAAGAAATACAGAAAACTGTTGGATTAAAAATTGAGAGGATGGAAGATAAATGATAAAGGGGCAGAAACCTGGAAATATCACGCTCTTACTTTTCAAAAGTGTATTATATGAGTGTTTTTATAAGTACAATCATATTTTTTAAAAAATACCTGAAAATGGTGAAAGGGACTACAAGACCAATATAAAAATAATGAAGAACAGTACTAAGGCCGGTGAGATAGGACGTTTATGTACAAGTTCTCTGGGATGTTAAAGTTGTTTGAACATGTACTGATCTTGAAAAGAGTGACAGACTCAAAATTATTTTGGCTTGACCTAACTTAGTTAAGAAGGGGGGGGGGGGAGAAAAAGTGATTGATATATTCCAGAAATGACAGTAATAGGCATAAAAATGGAAAAGATAAAATAAATGAGATTACAGTTTAGTCATTCCTTAATGAGCTTAAATTAACAGCAAATTATGTCTTGGAAATACTAATTAATATTAGGAGAGGAATAGTGACAGAAAGAAGTGAAGAAAGTGGAGACAGCAAAGCGTGTGACGGAAATGCTTGTCCACTCTCATCTTTCTTGGGTATAAATTTGTCTCATTGAAATAATATATTTTTGTTTAAGACTTTTGTGCTGAGTGGAAAAATAGAGACAGATCATAAAGAATGGGGAGAGAAGAAGGGAAATAATGATAAAGGGTTTTCCTGAGTGCAGTAAAATACAGAAAACAGTTGGAATCCAGATTATCAGTAAAAGTGCAGGTAATGCGCTTCTAGAGGTGCTATGTTACTATTAGACACAGTTGTTCGGATTTTTTTTTTTTAACCCACCAGTAGGGAGTGTTAATAACTTCAAATTTTGTTGGATGAAGCTGTAATTAGTCAGGTGTCAGTCACTGAAAAGTGCTTCATAGCACTTTGGAAAATGAGGACTAGAGATGATGAACTGAATTGCAATCATTTAGTTTCTGGAATAGAAAGTAAAGTTAAACTTTCCTGTTTGCTTTGGTGATCTTGGCATTGGAATTATCCTTTTATACTAACTTTTAGTTTTGCTCTGTGTTTAAAGCTGAAGTTATGATGGATGCTTAAGAACAGGGAGGAGAGTGGGGGTATCAAATTGAAACTGCAGTGTGCTGCTCTGACCTTTACTTGTCTCATTAAATTTTGGCTTTATATCTAATATGATATGTGACATCTTGCTTTAATCTGAGCTTTTGCAATACCTCCAAATGATTGGATCCGTTATATTAAATCTATAAATATGCATACATGTAACTGCATGCAGTTCATAAATAATGTATTGTTTTAGAGTTCTGCCAACAAACTAAATTCAGATTTGTGAAGACAGTATTTTACTACTTCTCAGCTTCCTTCTGTAATTTTAATTAAGACTGTGCCTGTCTAGCAACAGACATTGATCTGGAAGGAAAAAAAATCTGAATCTTTTTATAGGGCTCGTGCCTTTAAAGTATCTAAACCAGACAGCTTGCAGGCAGGGCAGGTATTGCTGACCAGGCCATATTTGCACGATTTTTATCAGTGTTTATTTTTACTTTGGAGTGCTGAGGTTAGAACTGCAAGAAGCAAGCAGTCTTTAAAGTTTTATCTTTCCAACTCAAGTGCTGGATTTCAAGTCTAACGTGATAGAATTTTATAACTTGGATTTTAAACAACACAACCTTGGCAACAAACAGCGCACACTTGTTTTTCTGGAAGTGCATATAAAGAATGCCGCATTCTTCATCCTCAGAATGGGTGCTCTGGGTTTATGCTCAATTTCTTAATAGCTTATTTTCATTCTAACAATTCTACTATTGCTGTGGATCTAATTTAGCAGTTACAGAGCACTATATTCTTTCATTTATTCATCCTCAGAAGAATTGTGACATTCTTATTACACAAGTTTTATTACTAGTGATGCCATGTGAACTTGGAAGAACATAGCTTGACACATTTCAAGTTGAATTTGTAGCATGGCAGATACAGGAAAAACATTAGTTACAATTCTCGGGAAGCGTTCATATAGATACTCATGGGGCTTCACAGTAATGTTTTTATAATACACACCTCAGAAAATCATAATGACTCTCGTGTTTTTTTTTTCCACACTACCTCTCGCTATCTAATCATAAGCTTTTGGTTTTTTGTGGTTGCACAACATTTTTGCAAAAAGCCTACATACTGTTGTTAGATACTTCAAAGAAGCTTGGTTTTAAACTAGAGTATGTGTTTATTTACTCTTAATAATATGTTGATTGGAATGACTTTTAAATGAGGTACAACACTAAGAGAATAATTTGATGCTAAATTATGTTGAGCATTTGTGTCCCACCATCTTCTGTATGTCAGGGAAGTATGACACTTTCCCAGTATCAGCCTATATTTCAAGGGCTTGTAACTTCATCCCACTGAAGACCATCAAGTCTTCAATGATGATTAACTTGATCTATTAATCTAAAGTGATTGTGCTTTTTAGCATTCTAATAAACTGACAAGTTTGAGAATTTAATTTTGAAAAATTAAGATTCGTGCTTGTTTATAAAAAGCAATATGTGCTGAAGGCTTAGATGTGTTTAAAATTTTTACTATTTGTTATGTGAGCAATTAGCCAAACCTTGGCTTTATATTAAACATGTGTCTACTGGGTCATGTCATGCTTAATCCAAAAATAGTCTGTAAAATTACAAATTTATCTATGAAAAATACTTGCAGGCAGAACTGCATTTTTTAAAGAATATAAACTGTAATCTTGTAAACGTAACTCTCTCATTGCAACTGGTTCCATGCTTTTAAAATTAGGTTTGTATGTATTTGCAAAGTACTACCCTTGGCTAAACATTACTTATTGTATGTAACCTACAAAGTCCATCACACAGTAGCTCATCGGTGTTCAGTCATTTAGTGATTTCCTCCTCACTTTCCATCATCTGTATAAATGGGCATATAACTGTAATGAATTTAATCTTTTCTTCACTTGTGAAAATTTCTGGCTTACTTCTATACAATTGATTAGATTGAGGCATAGCAGGAAGAAAGATTTGGCTCAGGAGCAGGCCTCAAAATGTATTGAATACGCATAAGTAGGAGAGTGGTAATAGAAAAGTTATCAGGGAGGTCACCAGAAGCATGCTGTCAATTTGTTGATGCTGATGCAACTTTGCAGGACTTATTATTGTTTTATGGAATCCATCATGTCATCAACTAGGAACATTCTCTGTTCTGCTTATTTTGTGCTTAAAATTCATTTATGCCACAAATACCTTTCTCCAAAAACTGTTTTTGGAATAGTGCTCCCAGAAAGTGCAAGCAAGTCCCCTAAACAACTTTTTCCTCCTACTTAGTGAAGCAGAGAACATTTAGCTCTGTATCTTTCTCTTGACCAAAAGAAAATAGGTCGTTTTTTTTTCCGAGAGAGGTAGGCTCTGTGCTTTCTGAACCGTTTGGGTCAGAATCTTAAATTCCTCAGAGTTAGTTTTGGCCTTATGCTGGATATTCCTTAAGCAGCTTCATTACATCCTCCTACTCAGATGGGCTTGGTGGGCCCAGCAAACATGTGTTTCAATATTTTCATCAGTTCAATCCAGCTTTCAAGAAAAAGTATGAAAAAGCTCTCTAAACCATTTTCTATTTGGTACGGTTTAATAAACTTAGGGGTATAGCCTCACCTTCTCTGACAGAAAACAATCCTGAGGGATGTGTTTCCTTCTGTGCCAGCTCCCGTGTGTTTCTGCCATGCCGTGCCAGTGTAGCATTCCACCAGTGCAGTCTCCTGTCGGTGACAATGCCAGCACCCTGTGCTGTCCTGCACATGCACATACCTGCTTCTCAAACCTATTCAACATAAAAGAAAATAAAACAGAGAAAGAGTTGGGACTTATAGCTATTTTTTCTTATTTGTACCTTGCTAAAGTTTATATGCTTCTAGCCAGTAAACTGAATCTCTTAAGCATTTATCTCCGGTGCTGTGGCCAGTCCTAATGAATGAGACTTGTACTTGGGGAAGGAATAACGAAACATGCCTCAGTGCTGACAAAAATATTTGTTTAAGTTTGTCTCTCTGGAAATACAGCAATGGCTCTTCCCGCTATTGCAAAGATGATGTCCCGTTGATAGTGTTGAGGTGGACAGTGTCACATGCCAGTTATTTATTCTCTCAAGGGCACTCTATCATTCATGTGTGTTTCCAAATTAGCCTATGCTAAACACCACAGTGATGTGTCTGTGCTTCTGACAGAACAGACAGCCTTTCCTCTTCATAATTACAACATGCAGCTTGGGAAACTGGTGTAATGCCTAAGCTGATTGGTACAGATATCAGAGAAATTCTGTAATACTTGAGAGCTGCCTAGATTTTTTTGAAAGCCTTAGAGAAGATTGCTAGACCTTTTACTCCACTGTACGCAAGATCAGTTTCAAAGCCTTCTTCAGAGCTACCTGAAACAGTGCAAAAAAACCAACAAAAGCACTTTATCATTATGGCAAACTAAAATTCTAAGCAAATTTCCCCCAGGTTACACAGCTGGGTACCTCTCAAGCTTTTTGTGCTTGTGAAGGAAGCCCATACATTGTTTCTGTGGTTATGGTTAAGATGCTGAAAGTAAGTGATGCAGCAGCGTGCTGGAAGATCTAACTTTTCAAGGTTACTGATAGCGAGGCTTTCTTCTGCACACTGGTACTGATTGCATACCAGAAATAACTGTATACAACTCTGTGTACATTCATAGGCTTGGGAATATAGTTTCAACAAATACCAGGATGGTCAGAAAATAAACCTCCAAAGAGCCTGTGGCATTTTCTTCTGATTCTCCAACGCCAGGTCCCTAAATTTGTCCTCTTGAAAATGAGGCAGTTTCAGTTACACCATCGTCAGTCTACAACAGACTTTGTTATGAGACAGATGGTAACTGTTAAGCATTGCAAGACAAATGTCCTTATGTGCATCACTTTGGCATGGTATTGAGCGGCTGGCTGCTGGTCACATGGACTTGTCTGTTTGATGCACCAGAACCACATCCACTTATTTCTTCAGGTCTTGTCCCTGGCCAGCAACATCAATGGGATTGTGGGAAGAATGTCTTTAAAATACATCACGTCTGAAATCACTTTAGAAAATCAGTAAAAAGAGTTGTACAATCATATTTCCCCTAAATCTATCCAGATAGAACCTTGAAACTCTCTCCTTCTCAGTGTGTTTGAGCTTCAGAGTGCATATGCAGCCTCTGTTCATCCATCCAAAATTGTAATTCATTTAAATGATTAAAAACTGTTTCCATATTCCAGAGTCATCAAACATCAGTCACCCACATGGAATCAGAAGACAGTATATAAATGGTAGCAGTTGGCTCTTCCTGGGAGTGCAGTTCAACTGCCTGCTGCTTGACTCAGCTTCTATGCCTGTTTAGCTATGTTAGCACCATGTTTTGGAGCTGTAAAAATTTGCCAATTTTTTCAAAAGCAATGAAGGAATTTGGGCTCTGACCCTAAGCTAATGTCCAGATGATTGAGTGGACTCAAACTTCATTGTTTTTTGGTTTTATTTTTCCCTGAGCTAATGCCACCTCTAACTTGTAAGCCATGCTGTATATGAGAGCGAGATTAATTAGTACATTCCCTAATTTATGCTTATCCTAAAAATAAAGATGTTTCTAGGTAACACAATAATTGATGCAGGCTGGGGTTTATCCTGAAGAAATAAACAGCTGAAAGTATCAGTGAGCCATATTTAGGGGACCTGGTTCCAAGGGTGCCATGCTGCGAACCCTCCAACATTTTGTATGCAGAGTGACAATGGGACTTTCTCAGAACCTTTCACTCCATGAGGCTGTCCATGCAGCGGTGGGCTGATGGCACTCTAATAGTTGACTGACATTTACTTGACTTATTCTCCTTCCAGTGTCAACTAATGGGAACAACTGCTTGATTTGGCCATCTCGGAAGAGAGGGTAAATCGCTGTGCTTCACTGATTAATGTGGCATGCCACTCAAGTCTTGGGAGCTCGGGAGCTGTTTTATCCTTAGCAGCTCTATAAGTTACATAACTACATCTTTAGCAATTAATTAATGTTAAGTGATGTGGTACAGTGGGGAGTTAATTGCCCTGGAAATCTGAAATGCCAAGTTACAGGGGTTTCTTGCACATCTCTAGAATACTTCCTCTTGAAGCTGTACTACTTTTTTTTTTTCTTTCCTGAACAAGGCACTGAAAATCTTGCTGTTCACTAAGAACTCTATGCAGGTTTTATAATAGAATCATAGAATAGTTTGGGCTGGAAGGGACCTTTTAAAGGTCATCTAGTCCAACCCCCCTGCAATGAGCAGGGACATCCTCAACTAGATCAGGTTGCCCAGAGCCCCGTCCAGCCTGGCCTTGAATGGTTCCAGGGATGGGGCGCCTACCACCTCTCTGGGCAGCCTGTTCCAGTGCTTCACCACCCTCATTGTAAAAAAATTTCTTTCTTATGTCTAACCTCTATCTCCTCTCCTTTAGTTTAAAACCATTACCCCTTGTCCTATCGCAACAGGCCCTGCTAAAAAGTTTTTCCCCATCTTTCTTATAGGCCCCCTTTAAGTATTGAAAAGCCGCAATAATGTCTCCCCGGATATGTTATTCCTGGAGACCTAGCGCTTTCCTCAGAAAGTTTAAATTTATTGTTATAACTTTCTTGCACATTTATTAGATGTATTCACAGGTTTTTTGCCTAAAACCATTCTTTTCTCTCTTTCAGTAACTTGTGCTCAATCCAAGTGCATGTATGCCTGATTTTGTACTTCTGAGTTCTGAATTTAACTTTGCTGCTAATCAGTATACCTTTCTATTACTTATGTATATGATAGAGAGGACAGTGGTTTATCAGAACAGAAATTTAATATAGGAGTTTACCCAGTCTTTTTAAGAATGCAAAGAGAGAAAGACTGCAAATTTGATTGGTTCATCAGGAGATACAGTAGTGCTTTCTTTTTTTTTTTTAGCACCTTGAGCATGATTTCAAAGAAACGTGTAGGATTGCCTTACCAATCGCATCAGCAGAATGTGTTTCACTGGCCTTTGCAGTGACTAGCATTATGTGCTGTTCCATTCAAAGAAAGGATAAGGATAATGCAATGAACTCTCAGTAGGGAAGTCTTATCCTAGGACTATTCCATCAGTAGTTGACTTGCACCCCGACCCATTAGATTTGGCCTGTAGATATTATTATTGGTATATATGTCTAGTCTTCTTTAAAAAAGAACTTTCTAAAATTTGACATTATTGATATGTGTTGAGTTTCACAGTTTAATTATTCTTGCTGCAACATAGTATTTTGATGGATTTGGCCTGTTATCATCTTGAAGAACTGTAGGAGAATGTTTACCAGAATATTTACGCTATATTGCTGGACTTCTGTTCAAAATGGTCACAAGACCTTAAAAGAAAAATATGCCGCTTGTATACTCCGAGTTAGTTAAAGCACAAACATATGCAGCAGCTCCACTTAGTTTTTTTGTTCTGTTGTACCTAGTAAAGTAAAGCACTGAAAATTGACAATTTTTTATTCACTTCAAATGCTGTGCTTGTGTTCCCATTTTAACTCTGTGATGTTTTTAGCTTGTGAGTGAAGGAAGGGTCCTCTATGCATAATAGGTAGATTCTGTGTACTTTCCCTAGCTATTCACAGTATCTGCCTCAGACTTCCCCATCCTCACATTGCACAGTATCAGGACTAACTGAACAATGTTGCCAGTATTTTTTTGCATTGCTTTTTCCAAATCGCTTTAGATTTGCACTAGGAAACAAAATACTTAAGTAAACTTGTTTGCTTCTACACACACGGTTTTATATTTTCCATGTTTCTGATGAGAAGACCACTCTGATTTACTAAGACATCTTTAGGAGTTAGATGAGGACACTTTAGAATTGAATAGTGTTTACTAATAAAAGATATACTTTATATTACTACTAGTCTGTGTAAGAATAGTGTAAGTGGAATGACTACACCCAATTATACTGAGTTTCTTCATGATATTAATCTGACAAATAAATGAATTAGTTCAAGGAAATTATTTACTCTTGTTCTGTCAACGGTAGCATTAACACATTGAGATATATTTGTAAACCCTAAGAACACAAGTCTGTCTTTCACTGTCATTATAGTGGTACAAATGTGCTGTAGGATAAATTAAGCTGGCTAGTTTGTCTTTTAAAAATACATCCTGAAATCACAGTGATCTCATGTTCTTAGTTTGTAAATAAAATAAATACAAGGATTTTTTTTTTTAAAGACAACTTCTCAGAGTTCACTTGGACTCTGAGATGAGCTGGGATTTTTCTGCCTTTTTCATGCATCTTATGTGGAAGAAATTCTGCGTGACTGCAGATTAATTTTGTAGTCTACAGTAGATTATTATTAAACAAAGAAGGAAACTTGTTGACATAAATGTTTTATGTTTTTATTGTTCATTGTTCAAGTTTTTAAAATACATTGTGTGCAAGTAGAGACTACAGCAGATGTGATTGATCAAAAAAGCTAACTTTTTTGTGTGGCCTCAGCAGTTCTCACCTATGATCTCAAGATGGGTCACCTTATTCTGTAGCAGCTGCTGAATTGCTGCAGCCTGCAGGCCGAAATACTGAGAGAAAATAGATGCTGGTTTATTTTAATTTACCAGGCTGTCAGCTGCAGTAGCTCAGTAGATGTGTCATGAGCAACTGAATTCTTCCTGCAGTGAGGGCAAGGGTTCCTGGGAAAGGGATCGGTAGTCTGCTGGTTAACCACCACGAAGCTCTCCCGTGGAAATCTGTCCCTGCTCATGAGTCAGAGCTCTGCGCCTAGATCAGAGCCCAGGAAATCAGTTCTTCCTCTCTAGAGGATACACATTACAGAAATCTGTCCAGGTCATTATCAGCGGTGTCCAGCTATGTATGTAAGGACCCCTGTCCTATTGTGAGAGGGAATTTCATCTCAGATTATTGCATCTTTGGTTTATGAATATAGCTAATGATAATTGCAAGGTAGTCCAAAATTCAGCACTAGGCTAATTACAGCAACTGAGGAATTTAGATCCCCAAATTAATTTTACTAATGGTTGTCATACATGAAATGCAGATACCTTGATAACACATAGTATGTAATACCTTTTAAAATTGCTGTGAAAAGCTGCTAGATACTGCTGCTTATAACAATCCCCTCCTGTTTTTATAAATGAGATAAAATGGTAATGCAACTGATTAACTAAATCTAGAAGTTTAGGGATTGCCCATTTAAGTCACTGTAAAGTTTTTTCAAATATTTTTTTTCAAAACTTGATTGAATTGAAATATTCAAAATGCAAAGAAGTTAGCACTTCAGGAATACACTTATGTTACAATTATGCCTTAACACTAAACTGAATTATTAAATCATTAATTGCATTTTTTAAACAGTCATGTGCTTTACAATACATTAAAAATCTGTTTTTCAAAATTGTTTTGGAATTTTATTGCATTTTCTTTGTTCAACGTTAGTTGCCCATAAGAGACAGGTCCTTCTGACATTTTGGAGTAATGGAACTGAAAGCTTGCATCTCTGATAAACGACAACTTTCCATTCTGTTCCCTTTTCAGAAGGAAACAGTTCTGGAGAGCAAAAGAAAGTAGGACTCATTCTTTCGAGGGAGTCTTAATATATAAAAGTGAGGAAAAGCACACCTACCAAAGGCAAAGTCATTAGTCTCTAATAAGCATTTGTCCAAGTATTTGCGTATTTAGTTACATTGTTTCTCCAGAACCATTTTTAATGAAAGATTCTGTTTTGTTTTATTACAAGCTAGTCCATGACCCTCTAAACTGGGCAACTTATCAAGTTTTGCCATCACTGTTGATGAAGATATATCTACTTTTCAAATGCTTTACAGTAACCCTGTAAGAAACTGCATGCCTTGTTTTTCCATGAAGCATACTCTAGGATCCAGAGCATGATCTAGCATGAGCCAGGACTGGTGGGTCACAAAATAAGGGCAAGTTGGCAGGAATGAAAGGGAAATTTTCTGCTATTCTATTTCTGGTATGGATGGATAATGACTTTAGGTATGACAAATATAATTTTTTCAGAAGAACTAACATGATTTAAAAAACTGTAGCAATGACAGTTTTTAAATTTACATACATAATGTAAATTTGAGCTTTATGCTGGGAATGCTGCTGTGAAGTAGACCAAGTGATTTTCTGTGACAATCTAACTGTGCTAGAATTTTAGACTAGATGACTCAAAGCTGCCCTGCTAAAAATAAAGCAGGTTTCTGTTTTAAAATCTGAGCTGTACACATACAGAATATATATGCAAATTAAAAAAAAGCAAGCTTCTGTGTATGACATTTTTGATGATATTATTTAACTCTGACATATAGTTCAAAGGTTGAAAGATCCTGACAACTAAGGTACTTAAAAGAAAAAGTAACTGTGACCTGGTCATATGAAGCTACCTGTCCAAGAGACCCCTATGTCAACAGCTCTAATATTTTTTACAAATAAAAGAAGCTGGATGCAGCAGTTGGTGAGGCAGCACGGGCTTGACATCCAGGTTTCCTTTTGTTAAATATTGCGGGCAAGTTAAATTTTAGAATCAATTTAAAGGTTAATAATTAACTTCCAAAGCAGCTTCACTTACAAAATGGAGAATGGCATGGCACACTTTATTAAAAATATTGAGGTGTAGTAACTGAGTAACTTGTTCAAGCAAGCAAGAACATGTATCAGATAATTATTTAATTGCAACATGGAGTGAGATGACATTTTGGGTTCTTGATTTTTCTTTTAGATCTTATTTTTCCCATCCATTCTTTGAAACATACTGATGAACTATTTTGTTTGTCCTATCAAGGTGAGTTTTAATTATTCTTTCATCTTTTCCAGAAACTGCGGAAGGAGGGGGAGAATTTGGCCGTCATCTGACCTGTGTTCTTGTCATTTTTCTCATTTTACTAGCTTCATGAGAAGTGTCTAGTCTTTAGAATGCTTTTAGACAGCTGAAAGCAGGGTTTTGACTACCAAAAAAAAACCAAACCCCAAATATTCTGTTCAACCAAGAAGTCAAAGACACAAAAACTTTGTTTCTAACTCATGCTCTGAACTGCTTTCTGACCACTGAAGTTGAACTCTCTTTTATGGTGTATCTGGCTTAACAAGAAATGACCTTTTGTTCACAATCCCTTCTTTGCCTCTTTTTGTGAGCATGTGAAAGATGCCAAATGTTCCCAGTTCTAAAACTATGATTTAAAATTATATGGGTGAGGCAGGGCAGATTAAACAAAAAAGCTTAAAAACAAATCCCATCCTGTTCCATTCTTTATAGGACTTTTTTAAATGGTTTTGCTTGCTAGTTTGGGAACTTATGGCTTCTGACACTAGACAAACTCTGTGCGATTTCGTCTTCACCCCCACATCTCTGCAAGTGTTTGCTTTGGATTTGCTCTCTGATACAAACTCAATGTACCTCTTAGGAGTCTGTAGTCTTCCCTTGTTCTCCAGCTTTCTTGTTGTTTTTCTTTTCTGTTTTCCCCATTCTGAACTTAAGGGAGAATCCCTTTTTCCAAGGGAGCCATTCCAGGTTATTGTCAGGAAAGTAGAAATACCCCTCCTCTCCTAACAGAGGGACCCAGAGTGCAGTGGCGGAATATCATATACTAGAAGCTTTCCTTTTTCTTTTGACAGTCTGCTTAGGGAAGAGCTGATGGCTCTTTGAATAGTTCTTGGTATTTCATTAATACAGAATTTGTCAGGTGCTGCTTGCTCTGCTAAGTATCATGACCCACTGTCCTTATGGAAGGAGTAGCTTATAATTAATTCCAAAACTGTTGCTTTATTGCTTTGTTTTTGGAGTATATTTGACCGTGTTGTGGTAGGACATAGGGTCCAGCCTGGATCATGCTTGGATTGTGGACATCTGTATCTCTTTTAAGGAGACCAGCAATGCCTTTTTTTGATAACATAGAACTACAAAATATAATTTAAATATAAAGGAAAAATAAAAAGAAAAGCACTTGATGCTTCTATCTTTCTTTTTGTATGATAGCTTTTGACTTATGAAGAATTTTTTTCAGAAACAGATTAAGTAAATTCCCCAAAATGCCCATCTCCTGACATTGTTGTGGATTTATTTCACTTGGCCCTTCCATTAGGTTGACTTTGGATGCTGATAAGCATTCATTTTAAGAGAGTTAATATTAAGGGTGTAATTAGAAGAGTAATGAAAGAAGAGACAGCCTTTCCACAGTCATGTTCATTATTTATTTGGCTCACAGGTCAGGGTTCCAAATGTTGTTGCTACTGTCAGTAGCAGTGATACCAAACTAAGTTTGGTAACTATATGTTGTGGGAATTGACATCTTTGTTGCATGAGCTGTCTTGTATGGAGTTTTTCAGACCTCTGTTTTCTCCCCCATGGTAGTTAGAATTCACATGAAACCCCAGGAGGTTATCAAATGTTACCAGTACGCAGACATGAAATAATTGCATGTTACCTTTAAGTCAGTGCAGGAACATCATCTAAAAGCTTCTGAGAAATCTGAACGTAAAAAAAAAGCAATATATTGGACCTGAACTTAGTGTAAGTGATACCAATGGAAAGATGAAACCTTTGCTAGAAGTTAGCACTTAAAATATTGCGCTTTGTTAAAAGTGATGTGCAGCTTATGATCTCCTTCAGTCTAGGAGAGAGCTTTTAAAAGTTGCTTTTCGTTGACTACTAGCCTGTGCTGTTATTCTGACAGATACAGATCTTACCTTTGGGACTTGCATGCTTGTTTACTTTAACAATCGTGTACCTGGAAAGTACCTAAGACTTAAAATAATGCTATCTGGTCGAGAATATGGCAACTTAAGATTGAGCTGAAAGCTTCAGTTCTAAACTACAGTTGCTCTCCATTACATACTGAAACCGACTCCAGAACATGGTGCTAAATATCAAAGCTGACTGGACTACCTAGGGGACTGTGTTGCCTTTAGCAGTAAAAATCTCTCTTACAACGGCTGTCCTCTTCAGAAACAGGGGAGCTATTAAAAATAACAGCTGCAAAATCTGGAAAGAAATAGTCAAATTTGGAGATAGAAGAAATTTATAGGTATGAACTCTAACTTACACATCCTAACAGAGGACAAATGAGTCAAGTCAATGTAAAGCAATATATCGTATGAGCATTTTATATAATTTCTGATGGTGGCCTAGATTTTTCCTGATGATCAGGCCACAGAAATTTTCTTCCAAGGGAAATTGACCTCAGATCTTACTGCCTTCTGAATCACCTGTAAACTTTCAATGGTGACAGTAAATCCAGAATGGATAAAAGAACATATGATTTGCATTGACTGCTTTAGTTTGTATGGATATACCGTAGGTACATGTGGCCATATTTACTTGAATTGGAAAGAGAGATTATTTTCATGTACAGCACTGTACCAGAGGGAAACTCTGAGTTACCAAGTTGGGACAAGTCTTCAGGTTCTAAAGTAGTTGCCTGCCTTGTTTTGGCCTATAGCCTTTGTTCAAAATTGTATCAGAAATAAGAGTGAGACAAATACTTCCTGATTCCCTCTCCTTTCCTATCCTATTGCAGTGTGTCAGTATCTGATGGAAATTACTGCTGCTAAGAGCACTGAGTGGCAGTGCATGGATAGTCTTCATTGATAAATGCACATTCTAGAATCTTTCTTTTCTAAATCAGTGGCATCTTTTGGCCTGAATTTGTAGATTGAAGTATATTATATGAAACATTTAATGACTGCCTTAATTAAGTCAAATATTTCAACTGCATTTCAATGAAATACATTTTTCTGAAGTTCTAGGGATATCTAAAAGGAGGAGATAACCAGATGCTATGAATTAGAAACTTTTAGCACAAAAACTTCAGTGGTGGTGACCTCAGCCAACTTAGAGTTGTACTGAAGCACATGCATGTATATGTAACTACTAGCATAATTACTGCTACTAGTTATGCTCAGGTTTTAATTTGCAGGAAGGAAATATATTAAAAAGTATTGGGATGAAAAAAACAGCAGTGTGCTCTTTTACTTTCACAAATAGTGGCAGAATAGGAGGAAGCAGTATGCAAAAATGATAACCCATTATTATACCTTTGCATTTGTTTGCTTCAACTCTCTTTATCACGTTATTTTGAATTCCAGAGTTTTATGATCTTTTTTTTACTTTTCCGTTTTCATGAATGTTGATGCCTTTTCAGTAACTATTTATGATAACGCCTGTTTCATTTTTTGGTTTCTATGAAGTAAAACAACTACAGGTTTAAGCGTAAAGCAAAATAAACATAGTAAAGAGTTCAGACAAGACTGTGAAAGACAACTGAGGGGAAAATAGAGATTTTTTAAATCATTATTGTTGTTGTTGTTATTACTGGAACGTTTAGAAATACTTAGCCCTACAGTTGGGCTACAAGGTAAAAATAGATGTTCCTGGGGGAGTGGAGTGTCTTTGGTAGAATGCCGTCAGGCAGTTGTATTTTACCTACTTTCTCTTTTACCTTTTTTAGTCTCATTCTATACCTGTCTCTCAGTAAATCAAGTGACATGTGCACTCATCAATTTCTGATCAAGGTGATGGTGGGAGGGGAAGTAGTAGATGAGAAAAGCGAGCTTTTGCTGTAGAAATAACCTCTCTTTCAAACACTTCCAATAACTTCTTAGAGAGAAATAAAAAGATTTACAGTTGGGATTGCTCCACAACACTGCAAAATTTCTCAAAAGTGTGCCTGGGCTTGGCATTCTCCATACTTAAGCAGGCATAGCACCACTGACTGACATCAGTTGTGATACTAGAGCATAATTATTTAATCGTAGTAGAAGCTTAACTTGCATGTACTCATAGGTTAGGGTTTCTTAGGTAATGGAACAAAACGGTTGCGTGTTTTTATTCAAATCTATTGCTATCTTCCCTTTCAAAACTGTTGGTGTTTGTTTAATAGGAAATACAATAAAATGTCTTGAATATGTGTAACAGACTTTCAGTGTGGACCTACTTGTCCTCCGTCAGGTGTGTTGTGTCTAGGTGTTGTAGCCGTTTCACATCTGTGATTGATCTTGTAAGTGGCACATGGTACATTATCTAGACACCACGCAATTAAGGTGAGGCTTCCAGCTAGGATATCTTTGCTTTTATTGGCAAACTCAGGCCTTTAATGCCTGTTCTGAGTTGGTTCTTTTGTATCATATTTTCTTTGTGTGAGTAAGTTGAAAACTCAATCTTCTGTATGACAAAATCATTTAGGGATCTATTAAACCTCTAATTTAAAAACAGTGATATTTTGGAGATTATATGAGTAAGCTGTATTTGAGGCAATGCTTTTGAATTACAGCAAGTCAGCATCTGCAGAAACTCTTGAATTTCCACTGGGACCAATATAATAAAAAAGGAAAATAATTTTTCAGGATGCAAATAATTTTATTATGTCAGTACTTTAAGTGGTTGTTTTTATCTGAATAAATAGAAAATTATTGGTTTACAAATGTGTTGTAAGAATAAATTAGTTTTATGCACCTGCTATCATGTCTTCCTTTGTTCCTCTGAATTTCAGGAAGTATCACCTTGTTCTTCAAAAAAACCATCATTTTGAGATTGTGCTTCAGATAAAAATCCATAAACTCTAAAACCCCATGCCAAAATATGAGCCACCTTGATCAGATACTGATTTAATTTCATTATTCCAGTCTTTCCTGAAGGAGGTAATGAGTCCTAGGCAGCAGATACTACACTTCTGCTAGTAATACAACTTAATATGATGAATGTCAGGGCAAGTTTTTTCAGTTTGGGGGCTTTAGGGTTTTTTTTTCTTAAATAAAAGTTGAACCAGCATGGTGATGAAACTGAAATGCATGATAGATGAGTATTTAAAGGTCTCATTCTGAAAATGAACTGGAACATAAAATGTTAAATGTCATCTACTAATAGCAATGAAATTTGAAGTTAGGTTTACTTCAAAAGCCCTTGTTAGGCATTTTTAGGTAGCTTTTATGTATTTCAATCTTGTTAATTTAGGCATTAGAAGAATGGAACTTCAAAGTGGGGAACTAGGAACTAAATACAGAGTTTGATTCTTCAGAGGATTGTTTTCCTGTTACTCCTCCCTCTGTATTTCTCAGGGTTTTCTATCAGTATAAACATCGTACTTCCTGACATGGGTGTAAGAATCATAACTGTATTCAGACTTTGAAGTACCTAGTGTTGCTATTTACTAGAGGGAAGACTGTTATCTCTATGAATTTGAGGAAGAAAATACAGAGAAACTTTTTCTTTTACTCAGTCCTAAAATGAAGTTTTGTGACTCTTCATGCTCTCAGCTATGCTGTTGTCAGCAAATATTCTTTCCTTCCTATGAAACAGATTTCAAGAGCCAACTTTTTCAAGGGCCTTTACCAACTGAGACAAATTTGACAGGGTAAGAAAAAAATTGATACAAATATAAGCAATAGTCAACCCCAGGAATACTGAGGTAGTCCACGCAATCACTGGGATACAGAAAACCTGTGTTCAGAATGTGCTTTGCCATTTCTCTATGCTCTAGTTAGGCGATCTGCAACAACACTCTTGGATGTGCTCAGGTCTGCGTGTCTGACAAAGAAATGCATTTTCATCACGAGCAATCTTCCCTGACAAAAGTTTTGTCAAATAAAGATACCTTTCTGCACTATGCCTTGGTTTCAGGGAAACAGTATGTTTTAAATGAGAAAGCTTAAATGGAATTAAATGAAATTCCTGATCTACTGCATTCATGATCCATTTTCTTTAAATTAAAACCAAGTGAGAACAGAGGGTTCCTTAACAATGGGGAGCAATACGCAATGGATATCGGCATTCTGTGGAACTTGAGGTAACTTCTAATGGTAACCGAGTGCCAAAAACTTGTCTGGACTCCGAGACTGAGGTGCATATTGAAGTATGGTGTAGTACTGTAGGTGGAAACATACATAATTAGTACTGTAATTTAATATAAATCCAGCAGAGAGACTCTGTAAGCAAGGGGATATCAAAATTTCACTTTTATTAACTTAGTGTTATTGTCTGTGAGTTAGAAAAGAAAATATTTTGCAATGTTTTCATCTTTTCAATACATTAAAAACATCTTTACTGAAATGAATAAAGGTCTAAAGTGGCATTCTGTGATTATCTTTAAATATTTGTTAGTTATGTTTATACTTAAGTCAGATTAGTTATACTTCATTCAGATTAGTTCAAACTCATTTTGCAAGTCTGTAAACTGAATTGCAGTAGACTTCCTAGAATTAGTAGAAGTTGTGTTAGAATTCTGTTTTGCATTCTTTATATCAAAAGAAATTACAGAAGCATCTGAATATATGATGCTAACTGGTTTTGAAGTTATATGCATTGTTGAGAATATTTAAATACCTAATGAATCAATTTATAATAATTCTTTCATATTTCATAACAGTATGCAAAATGAAGCCTGATAAAAGGGATAGGCTTTTGTATTGTAATCTCACATTTCATTACGCTTTTTGGAACTCGTATGCTACAAAAAGGATGTTTTAAATTAAAAGTAGTGTTTGTGGACGCTTGAAAGTCCTCAGAAAAAACTACTTGGATGTTAACATAAATTGGATCCTTTTGGTATTTTCCATTTCATGCATACTAAGTCAAAAGTGTAATATCTAAATATGCTACAGGGGATTATTAGAATTATACAGTTATTTTCTAGCTGAAACTTGAAATTATCTGCTAGCTTTCTTACTATAATGTAGTGCTTAAAATGTGTACAACTTAACAGAACTTAAAAATGTAGATGGTTTCCAGTCTTTAAAATAATTCCCATTTGGTTGCAAATACCATTGCAATTAGAAAAGGCCATAACAATTTTTAGTTGTATTTAAGACATAAGAAGAGGAGATCTGATTTCTGAAAGTGCTGTGTATCAGCAACTCTGAAGTATTTTAAATTCTAGCCAGAAGCATAGCATAATTGATATTTATATCGGTACAGCAGCATTCTCAGTGCTGTCATTTTGGTTGTAATTTTCTCCTTGCTTGTAAAATTGTCTTATTTATTATTTGCACTTTATTCTTAATCAGTTTTGCTAATGTAGTAAAAACATTGAAACGTTATTATATGATGAGCAATTTTCCACTATATTAATCCAGCATTACATTATACTGTGTGGTGACAATAATGATTTCTAATGTGGTAATGAGAGTGAGTTATTAACATGTCCCAATATTTAATAGTTTCTTAATTGCAAGATGGAAAAATATTTTAAGTTACCGTAACCAGCTGTATTAGTGGCAAGAATTGCAAAATGCTGGATGTGGGCCATAAAAAAATAAAGATATACTTTGAATGCAACACTGTCTCCATCACCTTGAAGCTGTTTTGGTTTTATGTTTGTTTTCAGAAATCATGTAGTTATTCATATATTTTTTCCATATATTAAACTCAATATTAATATTGACAAGTAGAGGAAGACTTCCAGATTTAATGCATGTTTACGAGTGTGCATTAAATGGGTATGCAATACAGGTTTTTTTAAGGAAGGCGAAAAGTCTGTGGTATCCAGCTGGGAAAATGATTTAAAATCATTAAGCTATCATGGCCATGACATAGTATACTGAAATAGCCACGGTACAAACTAAGAGCTGCACGTTAACAGGAATACAGACTCTACCTTAATGATTCACAACCAGCGTGGAACAAGTAAATACATATAATAAATGATATGTCAAACTCAGTATATTGAGTGGACTCTTCTATTCAGTTAAATCATTTAAGAAGTATTGGAGGTGCTTTAAAAATGGGAAGTTAGGAGTCCAAATGGAGCTCCTGGCCTCCTTTGTGTGTATGTGCATGCATGGAGGGGACTGTTTTTTCTGTGTTCCTGTGTGTATAAAAAATGTTACAAATAACTTTTTTTGAAGTGTTAGGCTATGCAAGCTATTGAGAGTTTGCTTTGTTTTTATTTAAAACATCTAAAGTTTCACAAAAATACATTTCCTATTTCATTAGAACAGTTTTAAAGATAACTTGAAAAATTGTTCGGAAAGAATAAAAAAGGGGGAAAATAATTATAGTTAGTGGGGGAACAAATGTATTTTCAGATCTAAAAGTATTATAACCGTGTATAAGATAACGATACAATGTGTACTGGCAAGTATGTTGACAGAAAATCTTATTACAACAGCGGCATGTTAAGCTTCAGATGGAAAAAGACACTGTAGAGGTAGAAAACATAGCCCAATAGATATTATCATCATCAATAATCCAGCTAGTATAGTGAAGTTCAGCATTCGACCAAAGCTGAATGTGACATTACTCCTAGAAATTAAATTTCCTGAGAAGTGTCTCCAATACAGTGGTTTTGGTATTGGAACAGCAGCAAAGTCATGCTATAAAATACTTAGGGGAAAAAAAAAAAAAAGTATAACATATATTTCCAGTGTTTTCCTTGTAGCATGTAAGTAAAAAAATTGTTTAAATCCGAAGCTTTGTATTTCTTACCAATATTAACCAGGCAACACACAGATAAAAGTGTGACCAATATGTTTTTGAGAGAAAACAAAATAATCTGTATACTATTCAGAAAATTGGTATTTGAATCTCAAAAAGCAAATCTAGTTGCTAAGAGATTAAAATGCTCTGCATTGATTTAATTTTTAAAATTATTTATTTCCAATGAAATGTAGATATGGGTGATTTGTGTAGCTATTTTAAAAGACTATTTTTTATGAGAAAATTGTTCTTGAATTGAAATGGATATGCTACACTTCCCATATTCGAAATGTCAGAGAGTGAGATCCTTGTGTTAAGTAACATCCCAGTTTTAAACCATAGGAGTATCGGATTGCTTTCAGAGCTATGCTTATAGGAGGCACGGTTCCGAGTCCATCGTGATTCCAGTGAATTTATAAATACTTCGTTGTACATTCCCCAATGTCTCAGGAGCTTACCTGCAACAGGCAAAGACTCTCCAGCTGCCACTTAGTCTTGCAAGAGTTCTTCTGGGCAGAATGCAATTGCAAAAAAATACTGAAGCTGATCTAAAGTTTGCAGGAGGCTGTTTAGATTCCAGCTTTTCTCCACTATCTTGGACTCTCATTAAACTCTGCTTATGGCTATTTGCATAATCTCAGAGTGTAATATTAATGAACTGGTTCTTCCATTGTGTGTTCTCAGGTTTAGAAACAATGATCGTTTTCTAGCGTCAATATCTTAAGTTTTCATGATAAAATGACTTTTGCTTTTGTTATTTTGTCTTTCAATTTGGAATATGGTTTTCTGAAATATCTTAGGTTAAATACAATTGATGAATTTATTACCATCAACCTTATTTCTGCATTCTTAGGTGTAAATTGTCCAGAAAGAAACGCATGGAGTTTTCCTCATACCCTTTTCAAATCAACAATTTAGTTTATGAGGTAGCGTTAATGACATTAAAGAAATTTCTTCTAAAGGTTCCGCTAGAGTGACTTGCATTTTATTACCCAATAAAAACAGTGAGGCTTCTATCGGGATTCTTACAACTGAGAATTTTATATAATATAACTGTCACTTGAAGCCAGTATTTATGAACATGAGGGCAGTTCTGTAATAAGTAAAGGATGAGCTTTCACTAATTTTGCATCTGCTACAATTGAGAGATTTAGATTCACTTTATGTAACGTGTTGTAAAACAAATTCTATGAATGAAGCTGAAATGTTTAGCCTGCTTTTATTACATGTTTAAATAGCATAAGGAAATAACATTTTCAATGCACATCCCTCTAAATATATATATTGTTCTCAGTGGTTAATTTCAATGCACTGCTTTGTCTCAGTGATTTGCTTCTAGCAAATGTATTGTGTTCTGTTCAATTATTCTCTGTAAAACTCAGTGAAAACTTGCTCACATTTCAAGTTTTCTTTTCAAAAATAAACAGCAATAGACTATAAAAACATTGCAAATGCCAGCATTGCTTTCATCACTGTTGTGTATTAACTAGATTTTAAGTCCCAAATGGTTAAATTTCTACCAACCTGCCACTGCATTTTATCAAAAGAACAAATTGTTCATACCTGCTTCAATCTTTTTCTTTTTTTTTTTGTAAGGGGTACACTGCAGTTGTACATTGAAGGAATTATTTCAGGTTATGGTTGAAATTCTACGGTGAGATTAGACAATCTGGAATCATAGACCGTAGAATCAGACAATCGGGAATCATAGAGAGAGTTTTCCTCTCTCAAGTAAATGAATAATAGTACTGGTATAGTGGCACTTCTAAGCCCCTTCTTGTAATGTCTACTTTCTATTATGTATGATCTGGGTTACTGAAAATCCTATTAAAATAGCACTCTGCTTCAACTTTTCCTCAAGTTTTATATTATTTCAGGACCTACTTTAGATGAAAAGGCTTAAAGCAACAGCACTGATGAGATGTGATGTGTAGATGCTGTACTGAGTGTTACGATGTTGCAAAAGTTGAGAGCGTTACTTATAGTCTCATGTTTCAATAACGCAGATTTGCTCTGGCCTTACAGCTTTATTTTGCCCATCTATATAGTTAACTATGCATCTCATGGTGTTGAATTCCTAGTTGCAAAACCGGAAGCTCTTACAGGAACAGATGAGCTATCACTAACAGAATAAATGCTTATGAAGATGCATTGTATAAACATTAGCTGCCTAATCTTACGGGTTTGTTTGTCCCTTGCCACCCCTTTCAGAGGATCTTTTGTTCCGACAGATGAAATATGGAATGCTATTTGTATTTTAATTTATGTCTAAGATGACTATTGATAAATTTTTGTTGTTTCTCTTCATACATACATATTTTCCATTTTCAGCCAAAAAAAATTGCAATGCTTTTCTTCTGGGTATTACAGGGAAAAGTTAATTTGTCTTGTGAAGTTCTATAAACAATTAACAAGAAGTATATTAACTAAGTTTTCTAACTGTATACATATTTTTCACCTTAATTTTTGCCTTCTGTGTCATAAGTGACAACACTGCAGATTTTTGGATGATCCCACAGAAGTGTTCTGTTTCCTTTTCAGTGGTCTGATTGTTCTTGTACACTGTGATATTGTTACATGTGCGTAGACACCTTTTCTCAGATCTCATAGACGAGAAATGAGGACATTTAAAAATAGGGTTTTTTTCCCCTTATGTCAAGAATAACATTTGAAACTGAACATCTTAATGTGTGGTTAAGAATACTTTATCAATTGTCTGAAAAAATTCAGATACGTATACATATCTCTTGTCTTTGTGGGTACCTAAGCATTAGCTTGTAAATTAAATTGATTTGACCAGAAAAGAAGTAGTATTTTCTGTTGCTTTTTCAGTATTTCTTTTCTTGTTTAATTATTTCGAGTGGTCTTCCTGTTTGTCAAAAAACCCAACAACCAACAAACCCCAAACTAGCTTTTATTCAAGTATTTCTCAAACAACTTGACTGCTTCATCGCGCAGACCTGCTGTGTTGGTTTGGTTTGGTGCTACATTTAACTACGCTTTACATTTCTTCTCTCATATCTTACAGTCTTTGGGGGGTTTTCTTTAGGTGTGATCATGCATATTAACAAGCAGGCCACTTGCTCCCTCAAAATTTTCTTCTCAGTCTAGTATCTAACTCTTCAAGAAATCTTTGAATTTATCCCTTCTTATGTAATTTATTAGCAAGTCTCTGATCATCTTCTCTATTCTTTGTGCTCAGATGCATTCTGAATGGATCCTGAATAGGGAGTAGCTTTAAGTTACTAAAGCTATAAGAAGTATTTGGTGTGATTTTTCTCAACTGCGGCATCTGCATCAAAATGTTTCTGGCTTGTCTTTTAGAGTGCCTGTTACCTCACTCACCTGGCTCTTGATTTCATTAATTTTATGATGCCTGCAGTGACAGAGGAATATCCCCAGCTGTCCTATTATGGGTTACTTTTAAACTCTCACATATAGTTCCATTCTGTGAATTAATCTGTGAACTGACTCAGGATCCTTGAGAAAACTATACTAAATTTGTCTTTTGAAAAAGACTTTTTCAGTTTCCTGCTTCATTATTTCCAATTGTTTCTCTTCTGGTTTTGTGTATTTGCATTTGTGTTTATTCTACACAGCTGGTGGTCATTGTCATCTCATCTATATTGATCTCCTTGGTTATGTCAAACAGCTTTCAGTCTGTTCCGCCACAACCAGAAGCTGAACAAAATGTGTGCTTAGAACTATGTTCATTTGTCTTGAGATGAAAATAATGTCATACTCTAAGCAGTGGAACCACAATCAGTTATAGAATTCTTATCTTTTCTTTAAGTGTTCTGTATTAATAAAAGGAATATCAAACCTGATAGTTCTAATAGTCAATTGCCACCTTTTAAATTACAGGTATGTAATCTTTCCTTTGAACAAATCCATACAGCTATCGGAACAATAGCAGCGTGTGAATTACAGCTTTTGCAGGAAATCAAGCAGGGAGTATGCAAGGCTCTGTTGTTTCTTTCTATATTCATCTTTTGCAATAACAATGCCTCTGCTCATTTTCACAAACCTTAATTGTCATTCAGAGTATCCCATTGAGTTCAATTATACGTTCTTAAGGGGAAGGGAGCCCTGTTATGTTTATCTGTAAAGCACCTGTGTTCATTTATAGCACTCTGAGTAGTGATCAATTTTCTTTTACACTACGCGTTCTGGTTTGTACTAAATCCATTGTAGCAGGCAGTAATTTCTCAACACCAATCTTCTCAGTGTGTATGTTATTGGTAATTCAGTAAAAAACTATGACAGTGGCCTGCAGATTTTACTTTTTATCAATTTGTTTCTTAACTAATATTTTCAAAAGCAATAAAATTACATATTATTTGAGAGCATTGCATACATGTCAGGGTAATCTTATTTCTTCCATTTTTTCTAAAACCAATGTTTTTCATGTCCCAATTAAAAAAAAAAAAAAGGTATATCTATGCATACAGGAAACTACCTAATTTTCTATCTTCTAGGAGGGCTGCATTACAGATCAAAGTGATTAAGTGCATTATATTTAATATCTTCTTTTTAAGTACTTTTGTCTTAAACATTAGAAGTGCAGAGAATGGATGGTAAGTAGCAGCTTATTGATGTATTTGCAGTGCAGAAGGAACTGAAGTGAGCCTAGGATCATATGTCTCTCTTAACTTTGCACTGAACGTTAAGATGTGAAGAGTAGGAAGCCCACAGGGCTACTAAAAGAGACACTGTGGTTTTAACACTGTGCATTTGCCAGAATAGGAGCTAACTCTGAAGATTCTTGAAGAAATGATTTTTCAGTATTACTTCTGCTTGTAGTTACCTGATGTTGCAGAAAATTATTAAAATACAGTTTTATAGGACTTGCTGATTTCAGTTCTTTGACTAAGTAAAAAGGAATTTAGATTCGCACTAGATTGTAGCCAAATTGATTTGGGAACTTCTTTGAGTGGTTTTGTGATTTTTACAAAGAATACTGACCACCTGTTTTGGAGCAATAATGGTTATTAGAATTTAAAAGAATAAGACTGCATGGCATACCCCCGAAACCTTCATGCTGGACATGCTTGCTAGACTCCACTTAAGACGTGTAGGAAAGGACCTCAGGGTCATGCAGATGCACATTTCCGCACAACAGGTATCTGAGAAATGGGCAACCTGCTGGCTGGCACTTCCCTGGCTTTTCTCTTGGTATTTCCAGGTTCTGGCTGAAGTAGCATTCTTGCATATCTGGGGGTTTTTATTTCTTTGGTAGGTTTTTTTTAAGCATCCACACCAGTGCACAAGGGGATTTCTGCCATTTAACCCTCCTTCCTGTCATCTTTTTTGACTACTATCTTCTGAACCATTTAGGTCTCTGTAGATCTGAGAAAACATCTAAAGTTGTATTTGGAATTTTAGATGTATTTTGGGTACAAAATGATTCTTGCATGCCCCTATAACCCAACTCTTTAACGGTGAAACTGGAAGAACCTGAATCTATGTAAATGAGAATCAAATTTTGTGATCCCAGTTCTTTAAATCCTCTGTCCTGTTGGCAAATGGGAGATTGATAGAGCCAATTTCAGCTGTGTCCTAATAGCATTAGGTATACCATACATGAGAACGGGAGCTTCTCATGAAAGATTTCATGTTCTCTTCTGGTTAAATATTCACACAGAAACACTCAGAGCCACTGAGCACCTTACTTTCACAGTGGACATTCAATATTTTATCACTAATCAGTATCCATAGAAGTTGAAGTTATCTAGTACCGTTGAACATGGAAGCCAGTATTTTTAATACCTGACTTCAGTGATTTAGGCATGTAGACTTGAAAATTTTCGTGAGTCTTTATTCACATTGAAGTAACACTGACAGAAACTATTTCTAGTGAAGAAAAACATTCTTAAAAGTTAAGTTGCTTCCTCCTTTTAAGGACTGAAAATGTGGCTACAAAGAATTGTTACAGAGATGAAAGATTGCTAGACACACGAACTGACAGTTTCTAAATGTTAGTTGTCAAAAAAAAAAATGTTTCTGATGTTATCAGTTCAAATGAAATATAGTTGTCCCATGGCTTCTTAGCAGTTAAATATAGCTCTTTTTCCCCAAGGTCCTTTTTTTCCTGACTTGCAGTGAGTTTTGGCTTATATCTATTATATATTTGTTTTTTTGACGTATTTCCATGCAGGATGTTATCAAATGAAGTATTTGGCAGAAGTACTGCTCTGATTTAGCAAGAATAAATAACACATCATCTGTAACTAGAGTATCTATTTATTCTCCTTGGAAATATACATTATGGTAGATACTTCAACATTTTTTTTGAAGTGTTTTATCAAAGTTTTAAATTCAGGCACAATAAGCATGGAGACACCACAGGAGGCATTTCAGAAACTGATTGGTTACTTGTAGTTTATGGATCAGATGGAACAGAATCCATAAGTGTTATGAGTATTGGGAAGAGGGATTTTTTCAGGTGATGTTTCCATTTTATAAGATCTGGATAGTAAAAGCTTGCTAGGAGGGCACTGTGATAAAGTAGTAACTTCGAATTCTTACTTAACTTTGTAGTGGTCCATTTACACTGCCTGAAGTAGGGTGACTTCTAAAAGCCAACAATGAGCATATGTTGAATGTCAACATAGGTCAAATTTTTAAGTCGTGTAAGAAAATCCTGCCATTTCAAAGTAAGTACAGTGTAATTTTGTGTATTGTGTGGACAGCTGCTATTTGCAAGAGAGGAAATCTAGTGATAGCAGTTTAAAACTGCCAAATGAGAAGACAGGATAACTCCATAGACTACTATGTTTGAATGTATTTCAGTAGAAAACAGAGTTTTAAATTGCCGTATGTAGAAATTTGTTTTCTTGAGCATGAAACATTTTTTATAATCACTAGTAGTTATTATTCCATGTAATAAATTGTTTGATACATCCTTTATTACAGTCATGCATTAGATTGATAACTTGGTGATCTGCTAGAAATAAAAAATAAAACAAAACCTCAACTGATGTAGTTTTTGAATGTTTGTTTAGTAGTATGTATTATTGCTTGTTGCCATGAAATCAGTTGCTCAGAAGTTATGTGATATGCTATGGTTTGTAGGGCACTGAAGTTGATTTGGAGTAAAATAGATAAAAGAGAGAATTCTCACATACAGTGATCTTGAGACCCAGAGGTCAAGAAGGAGAGGTGACGTAGCCTGCTCTGAATGTTTCACCTTTTGCAGATTTAGGTTTGAAAATTAACATATTTTATCCCTTGCTTATTAGTTCAGGGTTTTATCGTTAATTGCTGAAATCATACTACATGCAGACATTAGAAAAATCCTAATAGAAATTTTGGTCTTTGGTGTTTTGGGGGTTTTGTTTGGGATTGTCTGGGGGGGGGATTGGTTGTTTTTGTTTTCTTTCAAGACAGTAGAAATCATTAACATTTTCACTTCTTCTCAAGGTATGTTAGTTAAAATATTTCTAAGGTAAGAAAGGTAATGACTAAGGTACTTTAGTGGCCCCATTCACAGTTACTTAATTTTAAGATGTTATGAGCACTTGCAAGTAATTTGGCTTCTAGAGGCTTTGTAAGTTGTCAGACTGAGATCTTGCCATTCTCTGTGAACATCAAAGTAGTCACATGAGACACAGACTGTGTACAATTTGCTCTTTGTTTTGGAAATACTCATTAGTTAAAGTTCTCTGGTTAATTTTGCTTAAAGAAACAAAACTTAGCGTGCTATTTAAATGTAAAACTCACAATTGCCTGAAGATGGTATTTCATTTAATACAGGACAGGATTCACTAAAGTTGGGACTGCTGAAAAATTGTTGCACAACTCTGGAGACTGTAATAATGAATGCTCAATTGTGTACATATGCAGTGATGTATTATTTCATGGTAGCTGCAGATGTGAGGTAGAAGTTATTTTTCTCTTTGAAGAAAAAGACCTGAAGTTGTCTAGATAGCATGGGTAATTATGTCTTGTACACCCCTTCACAAATTTGTCAGCTTCTTCTAAAAACCATCTGATTGGTTTTCTACCCCCCTCTGCTTTTTCTGAAAAGCTATTTCAAAGTAAATAATATTGTAATTTTTGTTCTGTGTTTTTCCTGGCTGATTTGCTTCCATGTTTGTATCAAGATTCTCCTTCAAGTAGCCATTTTGGTGTTTACACAGAAGTGCAGCATTGCTGAGGTTGGAAAGGCCCTCCAGTCCAACCGCCCTTCTCAAAGCAGGGTCAGCTAAAGCAGATTGCTCTGGACTGTCAGGTTTTGAATATCTCCCAGGATGAAGTCTCTGCAGCCTCTCGGGGAAACCTGTGCCAGCTTTCGACCACCCTCACAGTAAAAAAGTGTTTTCTTTATGCATTTCCTGTATTTCAAAAATGGCGTTTCCTGTATTTCAGTTTGTGCCCATTGCCTCTTGTCCTGTCACTGGGCACCAGTGTGAAGAGCTTGGTTCTGTCTTCCTTGCTTGCTCCCATCACGTATTTATATATCTTGGTAAGATCTCTACTGCACCTTCTCCTGGGTAAACAGTCCCAGCTCTCTTAGCCTCTGCTCATGACAGATGTGGCAATCCCCTAATCATTTTAGTGGCCCTTCACTGGACTCTGTCCAGTATGTTCCACTGAGCAGAGGGGAGCAATCGCATCCCTTGACTTGCTGGCAGTGTTGTTCCTAATGCAGCCCCAGGATGCTGTTAGTAGTCTTTCTTGCAAGGGTGAATTGCTAGGTCATGTTTGACTTGTTGTCCGCTAGGACCTCCATGTCTTTTTTTGCAAAACTGCTTTCCACCCAACCTGTCCTGGTGAATGGGGTTATTCCTCCCCAGGTGCAGGGCTTTCCAATTACCCTTGTTGAACTTCATGAGATTCCTGTTGGCCCATTTCTCCAGCCTGTCAAAGTCCCCCACAACCATCTGGTCTATCAACCACTCCTCGCAGTTCTGTATTGTCTGCGAGTACGCTGAGGGTGCAATCTGTCCCATCATCCCGGTCATTAATGAAGATGTATTGTCCTCAGTATCAGTCCCTTGGGTACACCACCAGTGACTGGTCTCCAGCTGGATTTACTGGGCTGATTGCAACCCTTTGAGCCCAGAAGTTCAAATGGTTTTCAGTCCAGTTCATTGTCCATTTATGTAGGCCATGCTTCATCATTTGAGAATGTTATAAGAGACACTGTCAAAAGCCTTGCTGAAGTCAAGATAAACAACATCCATTACTCTCCCCTCATCCACTGAGCTGGTAATCTCATTGTAGAAGGATGTATAGTCTAATGGATACAATCTTTGTCATCCTTTGTTTTATTAAGCTATACAAAACTGAACTATCTTAGAATCCCTTTATGCTCTCTTCGTTCTCATGATCTTACTGTTCTGAAAACAGTGATCAGACCGCAAAAGGTATTCGGGTTGTGGTCATAACAAGGATTCTTACAATGGACTTAATGTTTCACTGTTTATATTGGAAACACCTTTTTTTAAAAAATTTAAAAAAATAGTGTCTTTTAAGGCATCTCAGCTTGCCTAAGTCAGATTGTGGTTGATTATTATGTCCAGATCTTTCTCCAACAAAAAAGCCCCTACCTTTATATTAAAAAAATTATATACTTCTTGGGTATTGAATATCTGACCTTACATTTCATGCTAAGGCATTTCATACCACTTCTATTTTCACAGTTAAATAGTTGTCAAAGTCATTTGGTTCCTATGTAAGGTTTTCTGCTTTTCCTCTTTATTGAGCTTCTTTGTAAGCAAATTTCATTAGCACTGTTCCATGGTGTCTGTCATTAGTGTTTTGTAAGACCTGTCCTAGGGCTGATCTTGGAGGAGCTCCAGCATTAACTTGCTTGAAGCCTGATGATCCCTATTTCAGCATAACCCATTGCCAGGCACCACTACCTATTACTTGCCTGGGATTTGCATACTACCAACTTCCATTTCTGCAGCTTCATTAATAGTTTCCTCTAAAGCATTAAATCAAATACTTCAGTCCAGTCCAGAACTATTAAATATCAAAGAAAAAAGTCAGATTTGTCTGGCATAATCTACCCTCAGGAATGCCCATGTGGCATTTTTCCCACTTTTACCTCCATATGTTTCATTCAACTTTTCAAGAAGAGTGCCTGTGATCTTGTATGATGTTGAGGTCACATTGCACATCTTCAGTTCTCTGTAGCATGTTTTCTCTTTTCTTAAATGTAAGAACTATTTCTTGTTCCTCGTGTTTGCAGAACATGGTGTTTCAGTAGTCAATCTATTGTACCCTATCATTTTTTTATAGATGCCAATTAATACCTGCGGGCAAAAAGCCGTAAGTCTCGGAAGCAGACATTTTCTGTAGGAAATGGTACTTGAGGTGCTTGATCATGTTTCCAGTAGCTGTGTTGAAAATTTTTTGTGCATATTTTCCATGCTCTTACTTCATCAACTATGTAAATTTGTAGTAGTTTTAGTTAAATGAGTGATTGTTTTCCCTAGTAGAATTCTACTATTTTTTGAGTTTTTGATCTGGAACATAATTTTTATCCTGTAATGAGTTGTTATTTATCTGTTTTGGAAGCAAACACTTCCAAAACTTTCCTAAGTGCAGAGATAAAAACTTGGTAGTGTGTGGTGTAATATCTTTACTTGGTTTACTTAAGACAATTTTTAAGAAAAAAATTAAAAGTTAAAGAAATTATCTCAGGAAATACTTGGATTTTTCAGGGTTTGGGATGGTGATCAAGAAGTTGGCAGAGCAAGTGAACGTGGCTTTTATTTTAGAATGCTCTTTATAAAGCAGCTGCTTGAAATTATGTGTCTTCCTACCCAAAATGCTTATAACGCTGTGCTGCAGTGTTGGAATAAAGGCGGAAAACAAGGCATGTGAAGTGTAGGTGAAAACTAGTAGGAAAGCAAACTTCTGGCAGCTGTTGGGCACAGTATTATGAACCAATATTATGTAAATACAAACGCATAAAGTGGTTGCTGCTCCTCTTGGAGAAGCCCAGGAAGCCCTTGCTGGAGCTGTTATGAGATAGGCACATGGGAGCGTGCAGCTAAGATTGGAGTAAGATAGGATGAGTGATAGGGAGCTGCTGACAATTCCTTGCTGCATTGCATGGACCTGCACATCAGATTCCTTTTAGCCAACTTTTTCCATGAAGATGAGTGATTGTTGGTGTTAGTATACCCTGGGAAGTCTTCCAGGGACACCAAATTAAGTCCTTTGCTGTAAACTCACTATGCTTTTTCCTTATCCAAGAGGGAGCCTGGCCATTTTTCTTAATGAAAAGAGGGATTGACTCGTTTCCTTAGTTGTGCTCAACAAGGAGTAAAGCTGTCTCCCATTTCCTTTGGTGCCTCGTGTCTGGGTATGAATTATCATTTTATCAATTTTTACATTAGTAAACATGCATGGTACAAACACTTAAGTAGAATAAATATACGTAGCTCATTATTACTCTCCTGTCTGGTCCCAATCAAGAGCTAATTAAGCACATTGGGATGATAGTGCTTTTGTGGGTAACGGATCCCTGGACTCTTGCTTCCTAACAGGAAGGTATTGAGAATTAAGTACATGAAACATAATTTTTTTGCCCTGGGAATTTTCATTTGTTTATTCATTTACTTACAATATAAATAGAATCACAATATCATAAATATTTAAGTCATACAAAAACACTGAAGACACTATTTCTGAATGCTCATTTGCATTATAAATTCCACAAAGAAAGATTTAAGGAAGCATCATTTTGTGAACTTTGTGACAGCATGTTAAACTAGTGTGTTCAGATTTTTAAAGTAGTATTATTAAATTTTAAAACTTTAATTTTTAAAGTAAGATTTTTATGTCAACTATTTTTAGTATATATGTTTACCTGCCAAAAACAAACTCCTTGTATTATTTGAGAGTGGTCATTTTATATAATTTGTACTTCTGTTATCCTAGTCTGTTAAACCAATTATGTCCAACTAATTTACTCTCTTTGGTAACCCCAATGGATTTAAGGTCAATTTTTGCATAATTTTTTCTGTTTTATGATGACACTTGCTATCATCGTAATAATGATTCTGTAATCAACTGTTTTGCAACAACATTCTACATATTCTGAAACCAGTATTTTTTTAAAAAAAATCACTTTATTGTGACAGTTTAGAATCGGTACTTGAAATCTGTTAAATATTGAAGGTATAAGCAAAAATATAATAAAGATTGGCATACTGGGTAAAAATTAACATAAGTTATAAATATTGATCATCATAAACATGTAGAGGTCCATTTTACACTGAGTATAGTAGAATAATTACTGGACCTATAGTAAAAAAGTAAGTTAGAAACTCCAAGTTTTATTGGCTTTTTATGCAACTTAGGATCTTTTGGGGGATTTTCAAAGCTGTAAGTAGCTCTTAACTGTTAATTTCTGTGCTTTTTCAGTGGATAGTCAACTGAAATTTTTAATATTTCCTATCATTACTAATGTAGAATGGATTATTTAAAATTGGATTCTTATGCTATCATAGTATCCAAAAAGCCACTCTTCGGTAAAATGTTCAGCACGAAGTCAATTGGACATTCACATCTATTTAACTGCATGCTTTCAACTGCATCACAATCTGATGATAGTAAAAAGTACATCAGTGTGAAAATAATACTGATTATATATCTTAGCAGACTGCTGATCTGGATGCATTATTTTTATAATTCTCTGCAGTATTGCAGTTACAGTAGTAGTATATTTTATTTTGATCTTTCTAATGAATCATACAACACCTTTTGGAAAATCGAGTGCTGGAATACTTCCATCTAGAAGTCTTTGCCAAATGTAGTATTATTATTATAAAGTAGGTGTAACTTCCTTTGCCAATCATATTAGCTATGATAGCAGGATGAAATGCCAAGTACTGGCAGCTGTTTGTTCTTTTATTCACTGTCTTTGATATCCCTTGCGTAGTCATTAGTACTTCCACAAACATTTAGCAGGTTAATGTGTCAGCTACATATCAGCTATAAAAGTATTTTTGGCAGTCTTTCAAAGAAACTTTTCTTTTGTAGCTGAAAGAATCCAGTCTTCTATTCAGTGTTTTAAAAATAACTTGAGTTTAGATTATACAAACTGTAGCTGTAAAATTGAACATGGGTATCACAGTATTTATGAAGTATTTAAAAATGTATTAGGTTTCATTTATTCTGAAAACTTAAATTCAAGAAATCTAAAGCCACAGTTTTTTCACTTTCTATATAACTTTGTTTTACTCTGCTCAATATTCTAGATTGAAGAAATAATAAACTCACAAAAAGACAGGATGAATTGCAGATTAAAAAAGAAAAATGGGATAGTTGCAGATAAGCTTGTATTAGCCAAGTTAAATTCAGTGTCAGACTTGTAAATTTAATTATTTCGGTGTGTAGAACATTATAACATCTTAATCTATTCAGTGTTCTTTGCCTATTGTAGACAATTGTGGCTTCCTACCCCCCACACCACTTCCACCTCTTCCTCAAGAAGACCGTATTCTGTTTGTACATTGCACTGTTGATTTGTTCCTCAGAACTGCAGATCCACTTACCTGGAACTTTTGTCCCATCTTATGATTTTTTCCTATTCTTTAAAGTTACAAGTTGCATTATCTTAACACATTCAAAGTTAAGACAAAATTTCTCCTCTAAAGTGTTTTTCTGTATGACCCTCAAATTAAAGAGTTAAGTTGTTTCAAACAAGAAAACAGAAGTAGTTCCTAGCAGTTATGATGACTATACCCACTTAGTTACCTCTGGTGTGACTAAATCATTCAGCTTCTGAAGCATACAGCTTTTCTGTGTTAGTGTCGGGAAGTACAGTGTATTATCAAAGGATCTTCACAGTTGCCTGCAGACTCTATACTGGGTATATAAAAGAGTTTATTGTCACTGTGATAAACATGCATAACTCCCATGCACATTAACATTAATGGGAGTTATGCTTGAATGTCAAGAGAAGAATAACTTCTTAATGCCGTAAAGGAATTAATTGAGCTGTGTGTGGTTCGTTGGTTACTGAAGTGTGATCATTAGAGTCAAAGGAAAAAAAAGTATTTGAGTGATGTACTAGTTTAGTTTGTACTGTGCAGAAACCTATTGATTTGCCAAGGCAGAGCTATTACAAGATCAGTTAATTTTTGGATACTTGCTCTACGATTATGGTGAGTGTATAGCATGACAAAAAAGCAAAACTTCATTACTGATTCTGTGAGATGTAAAAGGAGCATATTTTATTTGTGCAATTAAATAAGGTGAAATGAGAGCTTTATTGAAGTTTGCTTATTAAGAAAAATCTGACTTGTTTCTGCCAGCCATTTTGATATGTAACATGATTATAGTAACCTCATGAAGAATTACTCACTGAACTTTAATTAAGAGAACCACTGAGTTACATATTCAAACCCCTTCTGCTGCTCCATTTGGTGTTAATAGTGTTGTGTTCACTTTTTTGGTTCTCTGTTGACTTCTGACTCTGAGTCAGATAGTTATGGGTAGTGGAGTTCTTAAGTTTTCTTGTTTGGCTCTATTGTAGGCCTGACTATGGAAGGGAAACTAATCCACTTATTTTGGTGGTTCTGAAAATTTTGTAACCTGCTCTTCTCTCCACCATGCATCTGTTACTTTAATTAGTGTCTGAAAAAAAATGTGAATGCCTTCTTGAGTGCAGCTGTGATGATCTGAAAAGATTAGGCTTGTAGATAGAGTGGCTTTTAAAAGAAAAAAATATCCCCCCCCCCCCATGATATAACATCCTGCGATTTGTGCAGAAGACAGCAGATAACTGGAGCTCCTGTTAGTGTGCATGTAGAAGGTTTCACTGAGTGATCCAGATCTGAGACTGCACATTTGGAAGAAGTAATTTCATTTTCCAAATACAAGGTGCAATTCCATCTTTACTGAACCTTGTGGTAGACGTTGTCTTCAGAACACAATAAATAGTACAGATAATACTGGTTGCATATATAGTATTTATTGCTTGGTTTAGGTGAATATTACTTTAGCCAATTGTGAGTAAGCAGAATCTCTTTTCTTTTTGGTATGACAGTTACAGTATAGTAAAGTAAATGTTAAAGTGGTTTATTTTCTGCCATCTTTTCTGAACCAAATGTTAGACTTTCACTGAAGTTCGGTACAAAATACACAAATGGAAAATTGCTTTGTAATTGCTTATTAACTCTCACCTTTCATTTAAATTTCTAGGACTGTGCTGAAGACAATGATTTTATGTATTCTGATGGAAGCAGCAAGGTTTTATATGCATACTTGGGAACAATTTATTGTGACTGACTGAAGAAATTTTACCCATATACTAGTAACAATAGCTTGGTTTCCTTCCAGGTACATTCGTTTCATTACTACAGTTCAAGGAGACCTTGTCTTGGAATAATAGGTTGTTCAAGGGAGAACAATTTGTGATTGCTTTCCAAGTAGCTACAGTAGGAAGTTTTTGGGTGATGTACTCTCCCAGATAGAAAAGTGGAATTTTTTCTGGGGAAATCAGCTAAGTGAGTGTCGTCTTCTGGTGACATGCTTGCAAGTGAGCAAAAAGTACTCTTCTGCCATAAAGAGTTTGTTGCACAATAGCTGTGTATTACAATAAAGAAGTTACATCTTGAGATGTATTTAATCCATTAAAGTGACAAAATGAAATACTGAGTGACTGTATAATGCTCAGTCATATATATAAAGTAGTTATAATCGCGTCCTTATTTTAAGGTAGTTTACATCTTACCAAAACACTGGATTTTTTTCTTAATAGAAATTTCATGTGCAGCATTAAACTGAATTCCATAAATCCACTGGTTTCTACATACTTGATAGAAGTTATTAATACTCTCTACCTGGGATCCATCATTGCACACTGCCAGTTGTCAGAATTCATCACTGTGCTCTAGAATTCTCTCTGAATTTTCTTTTCTCTGTTTTAGTAGTGTACAGGAATACAGTCTGCTAATCCTAAACTTGGTATGTACAAACTGGCAGTGGTGTGGACTGACAGTTTAGTAACAATTTAGGAGGGTTTTTATGTTCGGGGGGTTTTTTAGTTGTTTTTTTAAGGAGTCTAAAGCATTTGAGGAATAAGCTTAGACTTCTGTATCAATGTTGTGTGTTTGTTGTTGTTGAGGATTTTTGGGGTTTGGGAGGGGAGGTTATAACACCTGGAATTTATGTGTGTGATCTCTGGTAAGGTCAGGGTTAAAAGGATTTTTGTAGCTTCCTACATTAATATCTTCTGATATGTGCAGCCTACAGAACTATAGAGTTGTTGCCTTTTTAAAACCTCTTTCCAAAACAGTCCAAGATATCTATTTTGATATATTTCTAGCTCTCATTTTTTAACACTGCTATCTTTTGTTCAGACGTTAGCAATTGTTAAAACAAATAATGGATTAGCAAGGAAATTAGATACAGTTCCTTGACTTAAGAATGCTGCTTTGGCTTTTAGTGGAGGATTTTTTTTTTTTTAAAGAAAAAGTTTAAATGATTATACTGTAAGTCATATTTAATTGCAGGAATGACTGTAACAACATTGTTTTCCTACATTTGTCACCATAAACTTTCCAAAATGTTAAAATACTGGGTTAGACTGAGATTTTAACAAATACATTTTGGAAAATAAAGTGTTTATTTTGGCTTGTCTGTTAAAAGGTCTAGAAGATGGTATGTTGGTGCTGGGACTCAGTTGTAGAGAGGCAACTCATCAAAATTGTTGCTGCCAAAGGGTGAGCTTTTAGTATCGCTAAATCTAGAAGGAATCCTCACTATCAGCAATTATTTCTCCTCTTTGAGGGAGCAACCTGAAGAATTGGTAAATCTGGATTTAGACACACCAGGCACAACACACTGGTCTGTTAACAAAGGGTAGCTGTAAGCTGGTAGTACTAGTGTCCTTTGTATCTTTCTATTGATTTTGGGGTGGTGGTGGAATAGGAGCAGCTACTGAAGATGTTGACTTGAAATAACTGAATTTGGATTCATATCTAACCTACCCTTTGAAGAAGGCTGTTGCTTAGTATTTACCTTGTGTTTGTCTGTGGTATTCAAGTGATCTATCATGGACTTGTTAAGTGGTCCATAGAAATAGAATGAGGAAAGAAAATTCTTATCTGCTATATGGAATCTGTATAGCAAAAATCTAAGTGGATGTGCACTTCCAGGAGAAAATTGGAGAGGTCTGAAAATGAAGAATCGTTGCTACCCTGTTGCATTTCGTCAGTAGAAATATTAGCCTTATTAGGCTAAATTTAAACATTGTAAATACTTGTCAGGCCCTCTGAGAAGTGGATGATTGTAGTCTTGCTTCTCTGAAATTTCTTTCAATGTGAAACCTAGAGCATAACAAATTTCAGCCTCGCACAAATCAGTCTATCCTTGTGTGACAGCTACATTTGTTTTCTGGAAAATAATAGTAAAATTAAAAATTGCAAAAGAACGGATAAATAAAAATTATAAAAATAGAAGCAATGGTGGTGATGGTAACTAGCCCCTATTCAGATGATGGGATGAAGTGACAATACACAATCCGTATGTTCTCCCTACAGAGTGAGACCCTAGGGAGACAACCTGTCCTGGCCATCTCTTATCATGTATCCACAGGGCAAACCCTGTACATTGATATGTGGTACAATAAAGTGTGAATATGGGAATATATGCATTATAAACCTGGATATGTACAAAGGCGGCCTGCTGCCACTGGCCACTGCTGCTACTGACCAGTAGTAGGCTGCTTTTAGTCTTCAGTAACAATTTGTCCAGGCCTATTTTAGGCTGTCTTAAAATAAGAGTAATCACATTGCCACATTAATAAAAATATTAACAAACAAACAAAAGCCCTCTCTAATTTCAATTTAAAAATTGGGATAACATAGCGAATCTCTACAGCATTTTCCAGAGAGTAGATTGTGTCATGTTAATAAAGAGGTGAATGCTTTCAACATTGTTAAAATAATGGATCTGCAGAAATAATTTTTGTTAACATCTGGACATTCTAACTTAATTTCAGCTTGCTCTTTTTAATATTAAATTGCTTTGGTTTTATAGAAGTAGGTTTTGTACCTAAACTGGTAAAAAGAAATGTGTTTGTATTTTCTTGGGAATAAAAAGTGGTGATATGGCTTTAAAATCATATACATAGGCAGTACTTTCCTAGCAGTGTCTAGCATTGATCTGATCTGTTCAGTTTCAAATTGCTTTACAAGTTACTAATGAATGTCCTCACAGCCCACTAATAGAGCAACGTATTTGTATCCTGAGGACTTAGTCTTGAATAGTCATATACTATGTATAACAACTAACCACATACCAGAATTAAGATAATCCATACTGATATAATCCCATTGATATCAGTCAGGTTCCATCAATATAAGTATGAGCAGAAAATTGGCTTTTAGATTAAAAGTATCTGAAACATTTAGGAATTTGTTCTGGAAAATTAAAAATAGGACTAATGAGTTAACCTTTTATATCATTACTTGTTAGCTTTTGTGTCAACAGAAATGGTGTTATACCCGTTATAACTGGTGAGTGTTTTAATATTGATACTTATCTTTCAGTTGATTTATTGATAGATTCTCCTCTTAATGAAGTTTACATAGAATCTTTTTTTATTGTTGCTTCAGATATTCTAATGTATTAGCATTTTTTCATACACTTGTGTCGTGGTTTAACCCCAAATTGTAACCCAATACCACGCAGCCGCTCGCTCACTCCCCCCCTCCCCGCGGGGGTGGGGAGGAGAATCGGAGAGAAAGGAAAACTCGCGGGTTGAGATAAAAACAGCTCACCAGGACAGCAAAGGAAAAATATGAAAATATATTAATAATGATAATATATACAAGGATAATAGAATATATAAAACAAATGATACACAATTTCTCACCACCTGACGACCGACACAGCCCGTCCCGAGCAGCAGGCAGGGAGCAGGGGTATCCCCCCCCCAGCTATCCCAGAACAGCAAGTTCCAGGGAAAGCAGGCGAGGGAACAAACAGCCAAACGAGCAAAAAACAAAAAGGTGAAAATAGGGAAACAAAAAGCAACCCGAAGGGAAGCTTAGGGATTAAGGCAAGTTAAGGGTCTAAAAGCCTCAAAAGCCTAAAAGATCAAAAAAGATCTAGAAAAAAACTAGTGGCCCACCGACCGACCCTCGCTTATATCGGGCATGACGTCTATGGTATGGAATACTCTCTTTGGCCAGTTTGGATCAACTATCCTGTCTCTACCCCTCCCAAGTTTTGCATCTGCATGTTAGCAGAACCTGGAAAACAGCAAAATGTCCTTGGTGGTTCAGCAGCAACCAGCAACATCAGTGTGCTATCACCGTTCTTCTCACACTAAAGCCAAAACACAGGAGCTGCTGAAAACAAAACTAGCTCCGTCCTGGCCTAAACCAGGACAACTTGCTGCCTGAAGCATACATTCAGTGCCTGAAGCTAGTTTGCTGCTTCTGTTTTAAGTAGCATTTCCAAATCTTACATGCTGTATTACAAATACAAATTTGCATTCGATGTCATTTTATCATCTTGACAGCCTCCTAATCTACTGTGTTCCTCTGTCTCTATAGAGAATAAGAAGATGGAATTACAAGTTCTTATCCATGGGAAATCATGTAATGATGTAATTAACATTAGTAGAACAGCTAACAATAATGACAATATCCAAAAACTCCAGAAAGAATCCTTAAAATTATGTTGCAGGTTTTATCTTTCTGAGAAGGAAAGTATCCCAAGATATTTTTAGTTTGAAAACATTTGATTTTAGTTTTCCTTACATGTTAAGTTAAATACATTTATACTTGTGCGCTTTTAATATGATGGATTTTGTGCTGTACAGAAAATGATTATACAAAATACCAAAGTAATAATATGATAATTTTAGATCCAAATTAATTAGCACATATGCAGTTAGGGTTTCAGATTAAGTACGTGCTGTCTAATACGTTGGATCTTCAGGGTTCACAATTAGCATATCCTGCAGCCAGCGCAAGCAAGATATGGGGTTGTTGGCTTGCCTGATGCTGCTGAAAGCAGTAAATGCCCCTGAGCAGAAAACAACAGAGATTGTTGAATTACATTATTGCTTAGACTGTTTTACATCTTGTTCTATAAAGCATACATAAAAACATTTCTTTAAAAAGTAAATGGACTATTATATGTGCTCAGATGCAGATATTTTATGACAGATTTATTAGAAAGAAAAGCAGATAGTTCTGGATATTTGGAATTGCCCATGAGGGAAAAAAATCAGGCTTTATAACAATTAATAAAGTTACTATGTTCCCAATGCATCAGCTGAAGATTTCTGTCTCATTAAATAGCATTGGCTATGCTCTATGACACGTACAGTCAAGAGTGTATCACACCAAATTTTGGCCACAAGATTTGTTTTATTCAGTTTTGTACTTTATTTTTTTAAACAATTATTGGTTATGATGCTAGTAGGAACAAAAAGGTCCTAGAGTATGTTTTGGAAAGCAGTTCCTTCTGGATACTTCTCTGATTCTTTTTTTTCCTTTCTTCAGTGGTACTTGTGAGTTTGAGGGATAGAAGATAAACACAGTTTCAGAGATGCTCTTTTTGTCCATGTTTAAAGGATTGTGTTACCAGTAGGATCATAAGGCTGAACTGAAATGCCTGTCACTATATGAAGTTTTTGTAAAGGTCACTTGGAATCACTTAGTAGTTTATGGTATTTGAGTGATTTGACAAGTGATTTACCTGATCTTCAGCAAATCTTAATACACAAGTAAGATGCTTAGGGAGCTGTTCCTGCAACTTGAATGTTTTGGGATGGTGACTGTAATGAAAACATACTCCATATTCTGTTTCATAAATTGTTGCCTTTTCAAAATTTGGCATTTTATTGTTGCACAAGCTTTAATGCAGATGAGACATTGTTTCCTTATTTTACTTTAAACTCTTCGAGTGGTACTCTTTAAGTGTCTCCTGCACTGGATGTCAATCTTTGACATAGATCTTCTTATCTTAAGTATTATACTTTAATAGTGGTCAATACATGCATTGTAGAAGATGATTTTGGGTAGTTTTTTAAAACATTGAAATAATGAAGCTATACACACATACTTGCAGATATTCCTTTAGGTAATATAAAAAATAAATTACCAAATGAAAAAATAATATAAACAGGGTCATACTAGGTATGGATTTGATTTCATTTGCATCTGCATAAATCATGCACAACTCTATTGAAGAGAATACATTCACATCAATGTAAAACTGGATTAATTGAGATCACAATCAGGTCTGGGCTTTCCAGCTTCTCAGAGGAAACTGGAAAAGGAAATTGTTAACTTCAAAATACGCCTCACTCAAAGAATATTAACTGGATCAGGGCTGTAGAGTTGTCAGCAAAGCATCTTCTCCTTAATGTTTCGTGTATGTATTTATTCTTTCTGTTAACTTTGATTTTAGGGTTTGAAAAAAATATTTTTTGTTGTATAAAAGACAAGATAAAGTTCATCAGATCTGATCCTGCGATTTCTGAAGCCAACAGTAAGAGTTCACTCTCTTTTTTTTTTAATCAAAACCAGCATTCTAGTAAATGTAAGATTTCCCTTACCTTCCACTGCTGCCAAGTTAGGTCTGGGAGTTAGTGCTGAGGCTCAGCTGATCACAGGAGTCAAGTGTCGATTGTCTTAGCCACGACTGAATTCGGGAAAAACAAATTTAAGAGCAATTTGCAGTTCTTTTTCAGAAGTACACAGTAGTTGGCGACTAAATTATCTGCTCTGTGAAAATTATTTGAACTTACTAGAGTCTTTGAGCTATGTGCCAAAAAATTCAGGTAGTGCCAAGTGCTGCTTTCAACTGCACATAATTATATGCGACTTCTGTCATCCATTTTGTTTAAAAAAAAAAAAAAAAGTTAAAATTTGTTACAATCAAATATAAAAATACCATGAAGGAAGGAGTGCATCAGTTTGAAAGTAATCAAAAGGTGTAATAAATAATTGTATTTTGCTATTTTGTTTGAGATCTTGGGAATCAGAATGGAGCATCTTTACAGTTTATGGCAAACAGAAGCCTCCTTAAATTATTTTGACAAAGGTATTGCTTGTGTTCCACGACACCAAATCTAAAGGCATTACAGATGTAACTGGCAAAGGGAAAAGTGATTCATGTGAACTGGAACAAATACAATGCAGTATTTATATGCTTAAGAAATTAAGAAATAGGAAAAATAAGATTGTTGTCACTCAGTTATGGGTGAATAGAATAAAAACCATTTATTTACGTGAGTGGATAATATTAACTACTGTGGAGGAACAGCATATCATCTCTCCCCTAAGTGGTTAGCAAAAGCATCTGACATAGGGGCTTGAAGAAGTTCTCTGCACTGGGCTACAAAATTTCCATCCCAGAAGTCCTGGAGAGGAGAAGGGAGCCGGAGCTGTGCAGCGCACCCAGAGTGTGCCCGGTGCAGCGCACCTGCTTCCTGCCTCTGCCCGGCACAGGTGGCTGGTGTTCGCCTGGGCAGTCCCGGGCCCTCTGACTGCGTGCGGCTTTCCGCAGGTGATCAGGGGGATTCTGGGGTATGTGCACAGGGACTGACAAGTTTGAGACCTGTTGAACCTCTTCTGCAGATGAACTGACCAAATGGAGTGTTACATGCGACAGCCGTTTGTCCAGACTTCTTGATGTCAGTAGGCAAGAAATAGTAAGAAATAAGTACTACTTGTGCAGCTAATATTCTGTATTGATTTTGTATCTAGTTGGTACTGGAATAAGAAGCTGAAAGGTAATTTAGAAATGTGAAAGTGTATACCTTATCCGAAGTTTCTTGTTCCTTTCTGAACTGCTAAAGGTAAGGCACCAATGTTTGTACACATAGCAATAAACATAATAATGGATTTGTTTCAGTAACATAAAACATTATCATTTTGAGGAAGTGAGTACTTTCTATTGGGAATACTAAGGCAATTATTTTTATTATGTTGTGAAAGCGTGTATGAGTTCTCCTCCAAATCATTGTTCACATGCACACTGTGGATCCAGTATTCCCCTGGAATCTCAGACTGGTCTGCGTGCCAGTCACAGTCTTCGGTGGACATAGAGCATTTCCAACTAAAGGTGGTTGGAAGTCGCACATGAGGAATCCAGAGGCTTTTCTGAGACTTCTCAGTCCTAAGGCAGTCATTTTTCTGTTGGTTCACATTTTTCTTCCTTAGAAGAGGGATCATTCCTTAAGAATATTGAACCTTGGAGAGGGAGGCATTTCCATGTGGAACTGTGGATGGAGTATATGGGATAACACTTAGGAGAGGCCAATCCTGAAATATGAATTCCTAATAGGGTCGACTCAAAGCCAAATATCACCTTTCAAAAGTTTTGTCTTGGTCATTCAGAGGGCTTGTAGTCTGGTGAGAGGAAGCCTTGAAGACAGAGGAGAGAGACAACAGGGTTGTTTGGTTTTGTTGGGTTTTTTTTTCTCTTCTCTTCTGAAGAAACTTCTTTATTAACTCTGGAAGAAATAAACTTCTTATCAGTTAAGGTGGAATGCTCCACCACAATACTGTAAGCCTTGCTATACATATACAATAAAGTTTAGGCTGAATCTGCACCCTTTGCAACTGAGTGGGGTGGTTGTGAGTTTCTTTGAAAAAAAGATTGCAATTTAATAGTGCTAATCCCATCACTTCTGAACTTGTTTGGAGCTCCTGGAACATTTCCTTCTTTGCACTCCTATCAAAAACCAGTTAGAATCTGGCTAACTTCTTAATTTCTACACCAATGCTGTTAGTGCTAAGTGACAGCTAATTAGTTGCTTTCCTGACTTGATTGTCTTCCTTAGTGGCATGGTGTGACAGGCTCTTATTTAGGCTCATGTTTACAACCTGTCAACAAGTTCTGTTACCTGTAAGCCATATCTTGACATTTATATGAAACACATCCGTTTTTAGTGGACAATTCTGATTTATTTTTATTCTAAATCTAGGTCACATACCCCAGTCCTTCAGAACAATGAGGTACTACTGAATAAGTGTCATAGTGCCAAAAGTCAATGCACTCTCCAGAAAAGCCCAGGCATCTTCAGTGACATCTGAGGGATGTCTCTGTTCAATCATTTTGTAGATTTTCCCACATGGAGTGTATCTACCTTCTCCCTTCCCTGCCCACCCCTCCATTATACCTTTGGTGCAGCATCTGGGCATGATGCATAATTATATTGAGGAGTTTTAGAGTCAATGTCTTCCTACAATTACTAGGTAAGCTTTTAAGGTTCAGATACTACTTGGAGTCATCCAGTGTGGGAATGAAATGTGGAAAATAACCATTAACTGAATAAAAACGGAAGTTATTTAATAGTACCTGAAAATGATTTGAAATGTACTTTCTGTAGGCATGTTTGCAACTGGCCCTCCTTTCTCATTTGACCAAAAAGATTGGGATTTAGAAATGGAAGGGTGAAGTACATTTCACATTATCCACTACTTGTTGCTGTGGCAACATAGATGCATAATTTTAAAGGCAAGCGTTTCTCAGCATTTGGGATAGATAACATTTTGTGTCTTCTTGATATTTCAGATTGAGAAATAGGATTATGTTTCATCAAGTTCTTATAATTATCACACATTCACTTGAAATATAATGTATGTTGTGTATTATGTTTGTAAAATGTGTAATAATTTATAAATTAGTAAAAAGGGTGATCTCTAATTGCTTGGGAATGCCTTATAAATGAAGAGTTTCCTAGTACAACAAAAATTACAATCTGTGTTACTAGAGCTTTGGTAAATAGCTCAATGTATTGGGAATTCTCGACAACAGATAAATGAAGACCTGCCACTTTAAAAACTCCCTTGCCTTAACTGCATTCTAACTCCAGTAGTCAAAAGTTGTTAAGCTTTAAGTGCTTTGTCATATTTGTGGGCTTTTACAGCAAAGAGTAGAGCAGACAGCAGTGATGATGGAAAACAATGGTAGGTAGACTTAAAATACTATAAAGCATAGAGACAATTGTATGTAATGCCTGGAATTGAAACCTTTTTGAATGAAATGATCGGCCATATGTGCCACCCTTATGGACCCTGTAAGAAGAAGAGATGAAATGTACCCTCTTGCTAACTGTGCATGAAATTGCAGTGTTAGGAGATATTGACCAGATGTTTCAATCTCAACAAATAGCTTGTTATGTGACTGAGTGAAAATCTCTCTGCTGCTTTGATCACATACACCTTAAAGGAAGAAGTAATTTAATAGAGGCTGTCAAAGTTCATCATTGTCAATAAACTTTGACTTGACCTTTGCCATCTGTTTTTGATACTGTTGCTGATAGAAGCTGATAGGCAGCTGTTTACAGTTTGTGCTTTATGAATTCTCTGCTGCCAGACAATGAAAGAAGTCTCTTCACTAGTGGATTTTTTGCTGTCATTCTGAGTGTGGGTGTATTCATTGAGACTGCACATCATCTAGCAGGGGAGTGAGAGTGACACATGCATGCATTTCGAAAAGGAAGATTTGTTTTAAGGTTCTAGATATGCAAAATAGCCTAAAATGTCACTTTGCAACAATATCAACTTCACTTATAGGTTAGTACTTAAATACGTATACAGTGTTTTACACTGGAGAATTTTAAGGCATTTTTAGAATGCTTATCAGTCTTCCCTGTATCTCCACGAAGTGAGTGCTAATTCTTTACAAGTAGAGTAGGCTGAGACATGGTTAACAGTAGTGTATCGTTGCCCAATAAGTATGTCTTACTGTACCCAAGTATGATGTTCCATTTTCATATTGTTAATATGCTTCCATTAACCGCTTAACACCACAGGTTCTAGCCACACAGAGTAAAAAGACTTTTTTTTTCATTGTACTTTATTTGCCACTTTGCTGTTTCACACACAGTGTTCAACAAGGAAGTTAGTATCTTTGAGTTCTTTTGCTGATAAAGATTCTCTTAAACCGTACCTCATACATAGCTTTGTAATATTAGCAAATTTTTTAATAAGCGGTTGTATACACTGAAACAGCTGTGGAAGAGTCCCAAGTAAACCTGGAATTCTTACTGTTGTGACATGCTTCATGTAACTGTCATCTGAGTGATGAACAACTAGCATGACCAGTCCTGTTTTGTAGGTATATAATCTTTTCCTGGTTTTAAGAAGGGACCACATTAATGTTGTGGAAAGGGAGTGACACATCAGATCAAACAATGAGGAGGTGGTTGATGTCTCAGGTTCTGTGCTTCAAATGGGGAAGGGACACAAGGCCAGCTGCCGTCTCAGTTATGTGCCTTGTAAGGTCTTGGAGAAGACATTTGCTTTTGGGCTCAGATAACATATATTGAACTTCAGAAGAGAGGCTGCAGCACTTCAGGTATTTGAGGCAGAACTGTAGCATTATAAATACAGGATAAGAGGGTGTATAAGGAATACTGGAATTAAGTGCCTAGACTGTCTGATATTTAAGGGGTGGAACAAACGGGAGGGCTAGCTTTTGACAGCATTGAAACTTTGGAGTGTGGCTACTACATGTTTAATTACAGAAAATATACTTGAGTTTATATGTACAGCAAGAAGCTTACAAACTAGACTAAAAATAAAGCAGTGGACAAGCAGATGAACAGCCAAGAGGGAAAGAATAGGAAATTGAATACAAAAGAATAGCAGCACTGAAAATAGTTATTTGGATTATAGATTTTGTTAAGAGGCAGTTTGTTAGCTTTGTGGTTTTAAATGTAGAAGTAAATGAAGTACTGCTCCTGGATGATTAATGTTTTGATAGACATCTTAATTTGAAAAGCTATAGCAAAACACAGCTTGTGGCACCACGCTAAAACTAATAGGTATTCCTTTTGAGAGATTTGGATAGTACATGTTGAACCAAATCCTACTAAGATAGATATTGGGCTCAGTGCAAGGCTTTAGCTAGTCTTTTCCCTTAAAAAATGTTATCACTTTTATCTGTTTTGACTGGAAGTTGCTTGAGGGTGTTGTCATGCATTTTAACAATATCACTTGCCCATGCAAGATTTGGCAGCTTCAGCTAATGGTGGAAGAATTACTGTACAGGACATGAGGGTCCTTTTTGCAAGCCTGCTTTTATAAAGATAAGCTTATTTTTTTCCTTTTCCATTTTTTTCTTATATGGCCATTTTGTGATAATAGCTGTTGCAATCTTTAAATGTTGATCAATGAAAAAAAAAGAAAAAGGAAAAAAGATTGCAAAGGTTTTGGAACAAAACTGAGGTATCTCATCTGTTTTCCAGGATCTTGATGATGTATTCTCATAACAATGATTCCTGAATAGGTATACTAAGTCTGCTTGGGATGGAGTTAGTTTTCTTCATAGCAGCCCGTATGGTGCTGTGTTTTAGGCTTGTCACCAAAACAGTGGTGTTAACACAGCAGTGTTTTAGTTATTGCTGAGCAGCGCTTGCACAGCGTCAAGGCCTACTCTGCTGTCCCAGCAAGTAGACTGTAAGGTGGGAAAAGGTTGGGAGGAGACACAGCCAGGACAGCTGACCCCAACTGACCAAAGGGATATTCTGGGCCGTATGGAGTATAGTCAGCAATAAAACTGTGGAGGGTGGGGAGGGGATTTTTTTCCCAAGATAGCCATGGCTCAGAGACTGGCTGGGCATTGGTCTGTTGGTGAGAGGTGATGAATGATTGCCTTTGCATCATTTCATCTTGACCCATGCGGTTTTTTTCTCACTGTTGTGCACTTCCAATTCTCTCTTCCATCCCTCCAGGAGGGAGGATTGAGAGAGCGACTGGGTGGGGGCTTAGCTGCTGGCTGGGGTTAACCCACCACGGTAGGGATTTTAAATGATAGAGTATGTATAGTGGTAACAGAATATTGTATTCCAGTTGTGCTCGGGGTGTATCACATCATTCACAAGAAGTGAGCGAGCTCACTTGGAACAGTGACACTGATGTCTTTTTTTAGGATTGTTTTGCATGTTGTCAGGTTTTCCTCTGTAATGATTTAGTTTTTGATCCCACTTTTTCTCATTTTATTTTCTTTTAGCACCTAAAATATTCCTGAAAATACCCATAAGAGCTTTTTAATGGACTGTGTATATAATTGGTGATGGGAGATGTCGCAGGGGTACAACAGACTGGTGAAACCTTCTGAGAAGTGTATGGACTCATTCTAAAATTCAGAATATAAAAATAAGAGATACTCCAAATAGCGCTGCATAAAAAGAAGCCATTTCTGTTCTGATTTACTAGAAAGAATGCTTCATGAGCAGTTGCTAACACTGTTTAGATTTTAGCAAGCATGTTAAGTCTTAGCTAATTTTAGGTCTTTGGAGTCCTCTCCTCTGTAAGCTGCAATTTAAAATAAGATCACATTTGACAGATCATGCAGAGAAGAGTCCAGCTTCAAATAACGCACTTCAGATGCACTTCAGATGTCTGTATTCAATGTTAATGAGTTTTGAAGATCCTTCACTGTGAAGGGGCATAGTGCTTCCTGTTGTGTTGTCAGTTCCTAGGCATTTAGGATTCAAGTCTACAGCTGAAAACTCCTACGTGCAGAAGTTATGTCAGTCTAAGCAAAGCTTCGTATGCTTTGGCATTGTTAGTTTAAGATGACTGTCAGATGTGGAAATGCACTACTGGCTGCAGCTTTAAAAAAGAATTCAGGAGCTAAGGAGTTCAGATGGAGGGCAATGTGGGACTGATAGCGAGTGTCTTCGTCAGCCACCTTGTTCTGATTATGGATGCTGTCCAGTTAACAGTGGCACTTACAGCAAAGCATAGAGTCGGAGTAAAATGAAATCATTTCTGAAGGATCTTGTTTTAGTCAGAGGACTATAAAGCTGTCTTAAGCTTCATCAGTATGATGTTTCTTTTTAAGTCTTACAGGATTGTGTACTGAGACCCAGCAGTAGCAAACTCTCCTTTTGCAGGGGAAGTATGTTTGCAACTGGAGATAGTGAGGTAAATTAGATCAAGTATTTAGTTTTTCTGCTTTTTGTCTTTCAAGTATAGGTCCTCCTCTACAGTGAACTTTGCAGGAACAGCAAAGAAAAGCTTTGAATACCGACCGAGTGTTGTGACATGGGACATTGGACTCTGCCCCTGTGGCAGAAGCATGGCATTCTCAAGCTAAATAGGATAAGCTTGGGAAATACAAATCAAAGAGCTCAGTTCTCTCCCTTTCTTTCTTTAATTCTTTAAGACCAGTGATTTTCTTTCACATAGTATGAAGGGGCATTTTTTTTATTTTTTGTGTGATAGGAACCATTCAGGTAACTGTAATCTCATCTTGAATATCATTCTCAAAAGACAGCATTGAGTAGCCAATCAAAGTCAAGTCCCTTCTAGTATTGGAAGTGCTTCTAGAAGTGCTTCTGTAACTCGGAGGAAAGGTTGTTTCCAAAGCCGTTTTCTAATCGGACAAAAGTGGGAGATAGGTGTGCCACATCTTCAAGTCTGAGGATGTGAACGAGTGGGACACAGTTGACTCCAAGCAGTCTCACAAAGTCACAATTGAATCTTCAGAAGTTTTACTTGTTACCAAGTTTTCTTAGCATCTCAACATCTTGCAAGAAAAGACGATGCTGTTCTCTGCAATTGCCACCCACTCCCTGGAACACAAAGGTTCTTACACTTCTCTGATAGCTAAGCATGCCGAAGAGTTCACCCTGTTAACTCTGATCATGAAAAAAACACTTGAACAGATACTCCTACTACTGTGAGCCCAAGTTAGCCTCATGAAAATAAGGAGAGAAGCGCTCTGTCACTTTCTAGTGTATCCTTGAGCGGCCAGGGTGCTGGCCTCTTTTGGAAGTGCCAAGTTTGGAAGTATTTGATCATAAGGAATAATTTGCCTGTAGGGATAGGGTAATCTGATATCAGATGATGCTTATTTTGAAATCAGCCTAATTTTAAGACAGGGTTATGCTAAAGGCAAGAAATAAATTTTTGAACAATGTTAATATTTGCTTTCAGTTTACCAGGGTGCATACAACAAAACTGTAAGGAAAATACAATCTGTTTAACTCAAGAGAACATCTGAAAGGTGTTCTATTTCCTGTGTGCCTTCCTCTGTCACGATGCTTATCCTAACTGAAAAGGTCAGGGCTTGTCCTTGTATGTACCTGATGTCCAAAATGCGTTGACAGAAGAAAACTTTAGGATGGAGAAACACATTAGATTTCATAAACCACTCTAGATTTTGAGTTTCCTTTGTGGTGTCCTCCTCCTGAGGCTGTCTTGTTCCTTCATGATAAGTTCCCATTTTTGACACTTCTGTCTTTGGGCCATTAACAGCCTTCAAATTCCCTTGGGTGATGGTGAGGATTCATGGTGTGGCCAGGTGCCAACCTCTCCTGACCAGACTGTCAATACAGTTAGTTAATAGCTGCCTCACTGCCTAGCCAAACCCTAGATAATTAACTCATTATGCTAGTGCCTGCTGAGCTGGGTCATTTTCCGTTTCTGTCTAGAGTCTTTTTCATTCAATTAAATCTTGTATTCCACGTAAATCTATAAAATGAATTTGCAGTTTATATAACCATATATCTGGCATTAATGTGTGCAGTTTGTTATTGACCTTCATTTGATATTGGATATAATGCTGCATGACTGTTTCATGGTGATAAATGTCTTGTGATGACTGACCCCCATTCCCATTTAGAGTGTTTTAGCCAAAATATTGTTAATAACAACGGTGTGTGAAGTAGCCCATAGAAGCCTATTTTTTCCATATCAGATTATTCAAAATTAAACTCCAGTCTAGGGTCAAATTTTTTAAAAAGTGCTTCAGAGTCTACCTTGAAGATGTTATTTTGTCACTTGTTTTTTTCACACATATGCAAAAAATGCCTGCTGTGACTCATTCCTCCAGGTGCAACTTCAATGGTATACCACAGAGATATTTCTATAGTTCAGTTTCATCAAGTTTGTAATGTGATGTCTGGTTTTTGCCTTTACTAATAAGTAACCTTTTAGCTGAAGAAAGGAGGAACAGTTTGGAGGAGTTCTGCAACTAGCAATGCCTCACCACCATTATTGTGGGAATATGTGGAGATAATTCCAAGAAGCTTGGGAGTATTTGTAACTGGAGATCTGTGATGAGAGGATCTTTCCAGAAACACTGCTGAACTACTTTTCCGTCTTCCTCAGTGTTGCTTAACTTAGCTCAGATGTTCAAATGAAAAGAATATCTACATAGTAGGAATATTTCCCCACCATATAATACCTGTGTTTCAAATAATCATGAGTATGAGCAGAACCACTGCTTATGGAAGAAGTGGCCTGCACAATATACAGAGGTTCATCTCAAGAAATCCTAGGTCATGACTTCTGATTCTCAAGAATAACTTTACTTACATTTAAAGTAAGGATTGTGACAGTTATATATGACATGTATCACATCTGAATTCAAACTGAGCTGCTGCCAATAGCCAAAACTGTGATACTTGAACAGAAATTCTTTTTTCAGAGGTGTATACGAAATATTACTTACTACTGCTCCAAATGTTGTCAGACTTTATACATAAAGGATGGGGAAGTTATGTCATTTGATAAAATGTTGTAAGCCTAAGGTGCAGTTTGAAGTCTGAAGTTTTTTTAAGAATTGTTGGGGTTTGATGCTTTGATAAATGCTGTTCATAGTGATCTCTATTAATTCTTGCTATTTGTGAGAGTAAGACATGCTTTTCAACATGGGACACAAGGCTTCAGGTACTTCTGTTCTTATCAGTGTGGAAATTGGTTCCATATTTGCTTACAGTAGGTCACAACATCTTTAGTCTTGTTACATAATCTGTTCTAATTAACCGTACCTCCAAATATAAAAGATTACTGTTCCTAAGACATCGTAAATGAACACTGTGCAAATGTGTATTACGTATGTGCAAATGTATGTAAAATACAAGGATATCGTAGATAATTCTCTTGTTAGGGGTTTTCTTAATTTATATTAATTTAGAGTGATATGGAATAGATTAGTAGAGCATGCGTAGTGTGTATTTCATGAATGAGAGATTGAACACTGCAACCATATGACAACACAATCTTTTTTGTCCTTAAACTTTTTATATATATATAAGTTAAATTGCTACAGGAAAGAGGCATTGCAACTTTGATCCACCTTTGCCTTATTAATGCAGACTTTTACATGACTAAAGATTTTATTTATTTATTTATTTTTTTATTTTTCTCCTCTGGAGCTGGAAGTAATAAAGATGTGACTAAGCATGTATTTGCAACTCAGTTACTTGACCTTTCTACAACCCACAGCTACCACTAATGCTGCTTTGTAATGGAGACATTATCGTTTATTTAAATCTTGATTAGGAAACAATTATAAGTAGGGTTTTAGTATAGCAGCAAATTGATGTAGCGTTTAATTCATACTATAGATTGAGCTGATAAGCTTTCTGACTGTAATTAGGGCGAATTATGATGACTTCAGTTGGTTGACTCATCACCAGCAGGGTAGGGCCTATGATTGTTTCTTCACATTTATTTTTTTTGTTCATTCTTGATTTTACTTTGCTGCTAAATGCTATTTTTTAACTTAGTACAAAATGGAGTTACATTTACAGTTGAATGATACATATTTTGTATTAATAAAAGAGGAGCTGTATGAAATAACCTGGCACCTTAGCAACACTGTGTAGCTATGGTCTTTCTTTACAATTCAAGTGACAGAACTGCTCTTAATAAAGTTGGAGATAGATATTTTCATGCGTGGTTTAACAATGTGAATGGGGAGCATTTCCTTTTTTGCATATAATTAAATGGTAGACACAAATGGTTATTTTCAGTACCATTTAGTTTTTGTATATATTGTGAATGTTGCACAATGTTTCTTCTTAGGTTTCTCAAATGTATTCTTTTCCTTATGTGCTATCTCTGGTTTTTGTGGGGGTTTTTTGTTTGGGTTTTTTTTGTCTTGTCTTTTCTTTTCTACACATTTTCTTTAAAGATACCATACATTGCTTGATTAAATGTAAGTGTGGGGGCATCTCCTTTGAGCAAGGGAATTTCTTTTGAAATACATTGTAAAAACATACTAATCTACTTTATTTGATAGTGAACTACATGTATTTAAGTTTTACATTAGGTATTAAACACTCTTTGTTCTTTGCTGACTTTCCCTCCCTTGATGCACCAGATGTTTTTTACTTCAGGCATAGAAGTGTTCTGTATGTCACAGTGCTCTGTAGGCACAGAATTAAATATGGTGAGTGGAGAGAAAAAAATGGCAATAAATAATACATCAGGCATGCTAACTTTGTATTTGTTTTTTTGTCTTTTGGTTTGGTTTTTTTCTGTCAATCTGCAGTGGATGATTCAGAGCCCTTACAAAGCTGCAACTTTTTTTGGGTGCATTGGCAAAGATAAATTTGGAGAGATCTTAAAGAAGAAGGCTGAGGAAGCTCATGTGGATGCCCATTACTATGAGCAGAGTGAAGAACCAACAGGAACCTGTGCTGCCTGCATCACAAGTGATAACAGGTCAGGGGCCTTTGATATTTTCCTAAGATATAAATGTAATCGTCATAGTGCATGGAGCCTAATTTGTTTGGAATATTTGACCTTGAAAAAATTGAGTGATAAAGTAAGTATTGGCGCTGGTTTGAGATAACACAGGACTGCCTGGCTCATAGTTTGGGGCTGGGCGGTATTAATATGCTTTTAGAGAATAGCAGTTGTATTATGGCAGAAAAGCGTGAGATAATAATATACTACTTTCTGAACTTTATAGCTTCCATTTGCTCTGGAGAGAGAAAATATGCGGGAGACAAAAGTTGGTTAATAAGTATGTTTATGCAGCCTATGTGAAAGCTGATTGGCATGTAAGGCATATACTTGATTGGCAAGTGAGGAATATACTTCAGGTGATGTGTTTAAAGAGGATAGATGTCAACAAACAACCTGATTGAAAGGGTTAATTTGATTTTATACAAGAGGAAGAAAAAAGCAATTTTTTGTTGTTGTTGCAGTTGTTGAGTTCATCTAATAACTGTAATTCTGTTTTTCTACGTCTTAACAATTTCTTCTGAATTTTGTCTTTCATGTTTTCATTTCCTCCTTTTTTTTCAGATGATCTCTGCTATATAAAAAAATCACTTCTCCAGAACTCTATGATGTATTCAACCTTTCTTATGTTTGTAGACTGTGAACAATGGTCTTTGTGATATTTCGTATGGTTTCAGAGCATTCCATAAGTAAGAACCCATTTATAGAGTGATTTATTTTGGGTATTGTAATAAAATTAATAAAAACAAGAATTTCAGAAAGAGATAATGAAGACAATAGGCATTTATCTTGAGCATGTCCCTTTCCTTTCTTCTTTCTCCCTCCACCCACAACACTTGAACTTATATACTACTTCTTTGCTGATTACCTTCTGACGATTTTTTGAAAGTTTCAAAACCAGCCAATCAGGTCTGCCTTAATCCTGAGATGTTACCAGCACACACCAACTCTCCCTGATTTCTGCCGATATCTAAATTTTCTGATACTAGATACTGAAACAATAATGAAAATGGCATTGGTTACCCTGAACAATATTTTCTTTTTGGCTCTGAATAAGAGCAAAATGTCTGTCATTATCCTTTTTGGTTTCCCTCTGTGACTTTCAGTGCTGCTGATCCTGAGGAACTGCTCTTTCTCTTTCAAAGCAGTATCAGGAGTTAGTAGAATTTATTCAGTTAAGATAGCAGTCTGATAATTAAAACCCACACCAAACTTCCTAAGAAGTTAGTGAATGTTTTGGGTAGAATTAGAAAAGACAATAGGCAGAACATGAACTGAACTAAGTCAGGGGAGGGAGAATTTTCCATATGGTATGTAGAACCCTGGAAAAATTTTAGTTAGAGCGGACATCTGTTCCAAACCCCTGCAGAATGCAGGGCCAACTTCGAAGTTAGATCGGGTTTTTCAGGGCCGTGTCCAGCTAGCTTTTGAATATCTCCAGGGATGGAGGTTACACAACCTCTCTGGGCAACCTGTTCCAGTTGACCACTCTCCATGGGAGCAATTCTTTTGATGATACTCAGTTGGAATTTTCTTTCTTCCAGCTTGTGTCTGTTCCTTCTTGTGTCCAAGAAGAGTCTGGCTCCATCTTCTCTGTAAACTTTCATTAGATATTTGAAGATGGCAGGAAGGTCTCTCCTTAGGTACCTCTTCCTAAGGCTCAACCAAGCCTTTCTTCATTTGTTATGTGTGCCAGGCCCCTAATAATCTTGATGGCCCACTGCTGGACTCACCCCATTATGTCAGGGTCTTCTTTGTAACTGAAAGCTCAAAGCTGGACATAGAACTCCAGAGGAGGTCTGGAGACCAGAACAGAGGTTTTCTTCTGTTCTGAATATATAGCTTCCTTTGTCCTGCTGGCTACATGCTTGCTCATATAGACCAGAATGTGATTAACCTTCTCTGTGTGGGCGCAGTGCTGGCTCGTGTTCCAAGCCTGGTCCACCAGCACTTCCAGGTCCTTTTCTGCAAAGCTGTGTTGTATCCTCTCAACATTCAGCCTATATTGTTGAATGGGAGTTATTCCATCCTAGTTGCATGATTTTGCATTTGCCTTCAAGCTTTCTGTCAGCCCAATTCTCCAGGCTTTTGAAGATCCACTGAATGACAGACAGCCCTGTCCTCCAGCTTATCAGCCTGTCCCTCCCAATTTCATGTCATATGTAATGTCTTACTCTCAGGAATGAATGTACGTACTCAGTGGAGGAAAGAAGTTCATTCATCTTCATCTGGAGTTTTGACATTAATTGTGTCTACAGACTTTCCCCTTCATCTCCAGGATCCATATTCAGTTTTTCAAAGAGAAGACAGGCAATAAAGATGTTTCTGCTCTGTGATTCTCTCTCTTTGGTCACATAGTGTCTGTGTACGCATCCTGTAGCAATCACCATTTCCTAGATGACATGATGGGAAACTGAATTCAAGACTGTCAGTGGACATACATCATGAATTCAGGAAAAATATGTGCATCTTTTGCCATGCCTCTCAATGGAATTTAAAAGTTTGGGTAAATTTATTCATAAAAATGTCTGCCAGTACTTCTTTAACTTATTAAGCAGTACTTTTTGTTTGCTAACATAAAACACTTCTCTCTCTTAATACAAAATGTTTGCTCAAATACTAGAGACAGTGGCTTCATCTCAATCGCTGTTTTAGAGCATGCTTGAGAGTGTGCAGGGAGTACAAGAGACCTATTTCCCTCCTCGGGAGACAGAAAAAAAAAAAAGGCCGATGGTTGCTACTAAAGGCTTTATTGTGCAACCCTTCCCTCTTGTAGTGAGAGCAAGTTTATTCTCAATCTTTAACTACCCTCTGATTGTTTCTTGGTTTTCAGCATTTTCTATATTTGTAAGAATCACTTCAACCTGGCCCCAGTTGATAACTCTATTTATTGATTAATCTCCTGTCCCAATTGAGGTACGTGCTAACTTCCTTCTTCAGGTAATTCAGCTTTCTTGTCTCTTTTGGAGGAGCTGGCTAACAGCACTCCTGGTTTTCCCAGTAAGTGGCTGTGTATATTTGTGTTCCAGATGCCCTGATGTGAATGGTTCTTGTTTCTGCTAAGTCTGTCTAGCTTTTTGCAGGAAAGGGTTCTGAGCTAATTTGTGATTACCACTCCGAATTCTCTAGCTTAGCAATGCTAATACACTTTGTTTTCTCAGAGCTTTTCAAGAAAATCCTAACACACGATTAAAGTCTAAAGCAGTACCTACACTCCGTCATAATCTGTGACTTTGATTTGTGCATTCTGCTCAGAAATACCCACATGCACAACATCTACCTTCTCCGAGTCCCACATGTTGAACTTAGTGCTGTTAGACTTACAGTTTTAATTTGGAAAAGCTTGGTGCTTTGTCTCCAGTGTAACAGTCTTTTATTACACATCATATGCAGAGCATCTCTACAGTTGGATGTAGCCACAGAGAGCTAGGTTTACAGTTTCAGGGGCATGTGGTAAGTGAAAGGAAACATGCAGAGAGTCTTTGCTTAGTTTTCTGGAACATAATTGCTTTTCACTTAGCAACATACGTAGACAGACAAGATTTTTTCCAGCTAGGTCCCTGATGGATATTTAGGGTTTGCCAAAAGTGAAAGATTTAATTTGCTTTTAAAATTCGATTTACAGAAAATTACCAGTTATGCACATGTCTTTCTTGGATTTACTTGGTTCTCCTGTGGGTTTCTTGTCATTGAAATGATAATATTCACCAAGAATGAAACTTCTTGCCCTGTTACTCGTACTGCTACAGAGGCTTGGTCTATTTGTTTATAAATTATTATTTTTCTTTGATTTTCCAAATTCACATTAGTTCTTTTTGCCTTTAGGCTTTAGAATTAAAGAGATAAAACCCAAGAACATTCCTGGGCTGAAACAACACAGAACTGTGCTATCTATTTTGATATATTCAGAAAAAGTTAGTCTAACTTTTTGGTTTAATTTTTATATACTTTATCTGTTTAACTTACAGGGATTGTCAGTGATGAGTGCTTCAGGAAGTTTACAGGGAGACTTGGTCGCTGTCTTCATAAGAGATTCTTTTGGGCTTCTGTTTGCTTTTTATTGAATAGGACAAAGAGAAATGGTGATAGTGGAAAGATGCTGTTTTGAGGTGGAATAAATTTTCAAGAATTCTTAGTTTACTTACCTCCTAACACCTGTTCATGCTACTCAGTCTGGAGGCAGAAGCATAACTCAGTAGAAGCAGACTAGCAATTCACTCCAACCCATTGTCTCTGGATTGTAGTAGTATTTATATGGAAAAGGGTGATACATACAGCATCAATTGTGTGCGCGTTGGAGAAGGCAAAAGTTTTCAATATCCATATGTTGTATGTGTAATTATACATTATTTATCTGGCTAATGTACTTAAATATCACAAAACAGTGATGTGTTAATGTTAAAGGTGCATCCTATGACTATTAAATCTTGAAAATTAAATTTAAAACTCTGTATGTGAGCATGGAAATGTCTGTTTCCCCAACTCTCCTTCTCTAAATATTGGATGTTATTAAACATTCTCATAATAAAATTGCACACAAGGATTTGGTAATGGTAGCCAGAGTGGAGAGCTAGTGCATAACCATCTTTTTATGACCTGTTTTTAGGAGTACATCTGTAAGTTTTGTGTGTTTCATAAGGCTGAATTGAATGGCTGAAGAGGAGGATTTAAAATAGAACGTATCTTACATGGAACAAAGTAAATATGATACAAGTATTTTTGTTCTTGCTAATGGAGGTTGTGTCCCATGGCTTGTGTTATAACTTGTTAGGAAAGAATGAAGTACAAATGAGGTTTTGGTAGTTTTCCAGTAATACACAACTGAGCCAAAGGTTTTTTTTTAACAGTTCATCTTCTAAAAGTAGCAACGTGACCCTTTTTCATTTGCTAAAGGAAAATATGAACCTAACGGGGGGAAAAAAAACCCCACCAAACCAAACCCTTTTTAAATAATATAACTATTCACTGGAAAATGATAAAGGCAAGACATACATATCCATGAACTTTTTGGTTCTAGTGAGGGAAAATAGTTTTCAGAAGATAAACTGGAGTAGTTACTTTCCTTTAGGTGTTAGGTACGAGCAGATTTTTAATGAAAATCTGCAGATACTATACCGTACAAAGGGAGTCGATCACAAAATGCAATAAAGGTTGATTCTAAGTGAATGAAGGCACGTGAACAGTATAATAGTGATAGGTTATGTGAACTATGTAGCTAGATTTAAAATACATTTAATATATGGTTTAATTTTAAATTGTGTTTAATCTATGATTTAAAGTATATTATTTAAGTATTATGAAATGGTCAAATAAAGTACATGTGTTTTATGGTGCTCTTTGTTAATAGCTTTTATGTTCCTTAGGATCTTTGATTATCTTTGAGAAATTTCATTCTTTGTGAGAAATCTGCAGTAGTGTTAGTTAAAGAGGAACTAATGCCTGGTTTTTAATCACTTTCAGGTCTCTTGTAGCTAACCTCGCTGCTGCTAATTGCTATAAGAAGGAAAAGCATCTTGATTTGGAGAAGAACTGGAAGTTGGTGGAAAAGGCCAAAGTTTATTATATAGCAGTAAGTTCAGCTTCTTTCAAATTGCTAAAATTTGTATTACAACATTGAGAGGTTTAAGCAATGAGCGTGTCTGTTGCATATGGTTTAGGATGATTTCATAGGAATACAATGAATGAAAAGGACTGCTTCAATTTTAGCATAGTTTGATTTCTTCAAATTTAAATGTACAAATGTATAAGTATGTTTTAGTTGTGTGCTGTCTTAAATTAGTGGGAAAAAACCCATAAGAACTAAACATATTTTCAGAGCTTTTGTAGTAGTGCATCAAATTTACATTTCACATTTTCTAGTAAATTGTTGTGAAGGATGCACAAATTATGTAGAAAAACACTATTAGCATAATTATTCACTGCAAACAGTTTGAGCTTATTTGTGTGAACAATCTTAATTGCTATTTATTCCATAGTAATTACTACGGCACCTTATAACTCAATATTTCAGAAACGATGTTTGTGACAAATCTCTTGAATGTGGGCGGTGGGGCAAACTGATTTTAATGATGAAATCTTACTTCTGGAATAAACGGGGTTTGAGGATGGGGCATTAGTAGATTCACAATTAGTATTCTTTTTTTACCATCCAGAATGAATCAAGCCAGATTGGTGTATTTGTGTGGATTACATCTTGCCTAAATAGAAGTGGTGAATTTGTTTGTGTCTTGCTCTCAAGTTGATATGACCGATCAAAATTAGCAAATATAAAACATCTATGACAGATTAAAACCTCATAACACACATGTAATATATGGATTCTGTATGACAGCTGCTTCTGTTCTGCTACCTGAGCTATGTGGGAACAGCTGGTAAGAAGTGTAAAAAATTGATTATCCAGGAGGAACAAGTTCATTGAAAATACAGTTATTTCTTTTAGCTAGTGTTAATGTCTCCTACAGCCTGTTAGCGTGCACTGCTGTAGGCTTTACATGGTTGTTATTGATTCTTGTATATGGCCAAGACTGCCCCTTCATAACTGTCAAAAAGTACTTATAACCTTCTCAGTATACAAAGAAAATACATCCTGCTGCTATGACCATATGTTTGTACTGCAGTTAAAAAAATACGTAGGTGTATTTCTACTCATTTTTTATTTCTGTTTTTCAAGTGTTCCGAGTTTTTTATTTCCCAATAATTATACCTCAGCCTGTTCTAAATGCCATGCTTGGGAATTAATGCTATTGGCTAAAAAAGTATTGAAAGGCTAGGAGTATAGTTTAAATAAAGAAGAATGACAAATGTTACCAAAAGCTATACTGCACTAAGTTTTTTTTAAATTTTGTATATAATTATCAATGAAGCTTCCAGTATACAATTTAGAAAAATTAAACTTAGTGGAGATGCTGCAGGAAAAGCGGGAAACGTTACATGAGGTGAAAAACAGGTTTGGTTTTTTTAAGATATAGCCTTCATCTTATTTTAGTTCTGAAGCTGCTCTTCTGTGTTCAGTCAGTTTGATCACTTAAATTTTGACTAGGTGATTCACTACACGGATTTTCATATATATTAAAAGCTGTTCTTCAGATGCCAGATCTGTGACATCCCAGCTTTGACTAAGAGACAGAGAGTTATTGTACTAAACCAATAATAAAACCCAAGATGCGCATATGTTAATGGATAAATAAATAACACTGAAGTGCTAATAAATTGTATTAGATATTTGCAAAATGGAGTTCATATTAGGGAAACATCTGATTGCAGGAGGAGATCTGTTGGGTAAAGAACCTGGTTCACACCTGTAGCAAAAATACTCAAGGATTTCTAGGACAGTGTTATCACTTCAGATTACAGATGGCATGTGTAATTTACTTAAGGAAAGGAGACAATGTGTAGAACCGTACATGTTCGTTCATGCTACAGTGCATTCATGCCCTTTTCTTTCATTTAGCTTCTTTACTTGCGGGTTTGTAGCAGTTTACCAGATTAAACAAAACCATGTAGTGAACAACTACCACTCCTGAGGTCTAGGGTAGCTCTCCGAGTCATTAATTTGCCTACTGTTGTCCGTCTTCGCTTTAGTCTTGTTCCCTTCGTTGGCTTTGCACTGTGCGTATGTTGCTTTTCATTTTCTTCTTTCTGTCCAACTGTCACCTATTTCTTGGATTGCATTAGAATGTATGTTAGTGACAGATACTTATTCTGGAAATCCGTGTCCTGAGATTATCAAACCATCTATTTTCTTGGCAAAGTAAAGCAGTTGTTGCTTTAGGACAGGTCTGTGATATCCTGTGGTCATCTGTATGTGCTTCCTAGAATAGATAATATGCTTTTCAATGCATCATTCAGCAGAATGGCCCTCAGATGAAACTTAGCTCTGAAACCTAATCAATTCGCAGAGGGAGGAGTAGGTACAAAGAAAAGATAGTGAAGCCGTGACAGAACCCTTAAAGACAACTTCTGTTACCATGAATGAACACAATACATTTATTTTAGCCATCTGGTAATCAGATCCAGCAGACAAATTGGAGAAAGACTAGCAAAGAATAGGACCCTGTAAATCACAGGTAGAAGCAAAATACAGAGGCTGCACCAGCTTTCTCAAAGATGGTAAACTTTAAAGGTGTATTTTAATCTTTTAAAATTACTCTACTTTGTATCGTTTAAGATAGATTACATGTACTGTCAAACTCTATGCAATTTCTTTCCCTTCTCTAGATATAATTCATACACTTGCAGTAATTTCTACCATTGACATTATATCTTCCAGTCTGTCATATTCATTTCACTGTGGATCAGCTAGCTGTGCTGCTGGTGTCTGATTAGAATTCACTGTGAGGGATTTTTATTTTGTTCCTACTGGGCCTAGAAGAAGTCTCTTCCTCAGACGTTTCCCTTATTTCAGAATAACTCAAGAGTTATGATAACACTAAACATTGTCATTCTGTCTCTGAAATTGTGAATGGGACGCAACCTGACTGGAAAATAATCTTAAATTGTGTTTTGTGTGTGTGGTTTTTTCATTTTTTTCTCCTTTCTTTCTTTCTGTGAATCTCTGCATTCTGTCAGGACTTGCATTTTAGAATTCTTATGTGTTAGAGTTGCATCTTACAAACTTAACTGATAAAACTCCATCTTTGGGCACCTTCTTTGTCTTATTCTCAGAGGCATTTAATAAACTGATGGTAGCACTGTATTTATGTAGGCATCTCTAAGAATTCTATAACATGTACTGGGTTGTGGGCATTGCATTTTGTGTTGTGTTTTGTTTTGTTGGGGTTTGGGGTTTTTTAATTGATTTTTTTTTTTAAGATCATCAATGTCTTTAGCATGAACTGAAATCTATGGGAGTTGCTGGTACTCAGTTTCTTTGACATTTCACACAAACGTTTTAAATTTTTTTAATGCAACTTGCAATATATAGCTATTAATTTTCATATTTTAGGAAGGCCTGGAATGCAAAGATATTTTTATTGTCAATGTTTTTGATTAAAAAAATAATCTGCTGATAAGAGTTACTTAGGAGAGCAGAAAAACTGAGGAGAATTTTAGTTGTCATTTGACTCTAATGACCACCTCTATGTTACTATATGTAAGTAAGGAATTTTGCACTCATCCTTTCATAATGGAAAGAAAACGGAAAAGGAGAAAATACTTTCCTTCATTAAAAGCTGCACTTAACCCTGTGAAATCTTAACTCTGTAACAACTGGTACTGCTTGCTCATACAGACAGCTGAATTTTAACTTTCTGCCTGTATTTGCAGATTATTGCCACAAGTGTGGTGCTCCCCAGATGTGCGTTTTCTCTTATTCCAGTTAGCTGTCCTTATTTCTGCCAGTTATTTAGCTTTACTCAATTTGTTCTTCAGTCCAACACCTGCATTCATTTAATGTTTGCAGGTGGAGGCATTAGGTGGGTGAAGCACTGTCATTTGATGCTAATATTATCTTGGTGCTGAAGTAATAAATGTGTACTTGAAAGTTCCTTCTGTGCTTCCGGGGTTTTTTATTTCTTTTTTTTTTTTTTTTTTTTCTTAAATACTTTCCTTTACTAAGCATATGAAATGGCAGTATCGACTGCAGTTAGGTTCCCAATCTGTAGTAACTGGAGTCTTAGCTTAGAATGGATCAGTTAAGTAGCTCCCAAAAACCAAACAGATCTTCCTTGAATAAAATGCTTGCTTCGTCTCTGTACGAAGGAAAATAGTAGATTGTTGTTTAAGGACTGTATTTGAATTTGTACTTTGTGGATATAGTTTGTGTGCTTAAAAAGCTGGTGTTATAAGTGGTGTCTCTCAAAGCTTTTCTCAGTAGTATCTACGTAGACTCCTTGCCTAGCATTGCTGTTGCTCATGCTTATCTGTGTTCATTAAAGAGATGTGGGACCATTTTTACACCGTACTTCATGCATTATGATAACTTGTCTTTGCTTTTTGAATTTACAGTGCCTGAAAGCTTCAGCTCCTGTGCTACCTGTTGTAGGTAGAGAGTAGAGGAGCAATGAAGCTTTTTTGTAGCTCTAAGACTTGTTTCTATGCAGCTGAATTTTGGGTTGCTCACTTTCAGTATAGCCATACAACCTTTTATTCAGAGATAGGTAACACTTTCACTCAGTCAGCTTTATATGGGCTGTTGTTATTTCACAATCCATAAAAGTTTAAACCATTTCCTTCTCCTACTTCTGTGTAGGAAATAATAGAAAATTCTCAATGGTGATGCCCTTCAGTTGTACCACGTTAAGTGTAAAATTTTCTAATACTGCTTAGATTTGTTAGCCCACAGTTAAATTACATTCACCACCTTCAGCATCTCTTTTGTGTTCACAAAGTTAATGGCAAATGTAGTTTATTTTGATGTTAATGACAGTTCTAATCAAGACCAGGTATTCTGGTCTTAGGCTGAGTTTCAAGTAGGAAATGTCATGTGTTGTGCCATGTCATAATGAACCCAATGTAACATACCTATCTGCTGGAAAAGTTTTTAAAGCTCCAGCCACCCTGGTATGTTTCAACAAATGCTGTGGTGTGGTGTGGGTTTTTTTTTTTTTTCTTTTAATGCCTAAGTGCTTGTCTAAGCGGAGAGATACTGTGGTGGTGTAGTGGGCTTGATGGTGGAATTATCTGGTTTCAACATGAGTCTGTCAAAACATAAGCTCGATGTCAGCAATGTGTAGCAAAGCTTAAATAACATTCTACAATATTTTACAAGGGGTTTGGCTATTCTACTTGAGAAAAAAATGCTGATTATTATAACAATGTAAGTATAAATGAGATTTCTTTTGTGATGTCTTCTCCTTTCAGAGGCATATTCAATGAAGGCATTTTTATTGTAATTTACTGCTATGATGAGTATGATAATTTACAATGGATTGTGATAGGTTTTTTCTTTGAGATGTGCTGGGTCTGTGTGTGCATCATGGAAAACGAGAGACATAGACACTGGCGGGAATCAAAATATCCCCTAAAGACATTTGTTTGAATAACTCCACAATAGCTTTTTTTCCGTTGATAACTTCTGCAATAGTGCTCTGGCATCAGCATGTATGCTATTTGACATGCAAAACTATTTCTCACAATAATGAATAGGTTTTATGGCCAGGAAAACACCATTCTGAATGTCTTAACCACGAAGAAGAAGCTGCAGCTAGCAACAGTTAGCTGTGGCCCTTTTTTGCTGTGCTGGGATAACATCGCCTTCCTGGAACCCACCATCTCGAGGGATTGTGTTTTCTGGAAGTTATAGCTGAAGCATGATGCATTCGTTGTGGAGAGATGATAGACTCTGTATCTAACCAGGAAGCGAATTTGCCATTTATTGGTTTCCAAAATAAATATGGGAAAAATACTTTCTCTCTCATAAATACACAAATTCACAGCTTTATTTCTTTGATCAAAATGTGAAAAAGAGCTTTGTCTAAACTGGCACCAGCATATGTTATGTCATCCTGTGATGTATTTAGGATGTGGTGTGCATTATGCTACCATTTCAGGTATAACTTCTTATGCATAGACAATTTTGTCAGTGTTTTCTCAACTTATGTGGACAAGTGAATTAGAAACTTTTTTCTTATTTTTTTTGTGAAGTTTGATCCTCAAGATGTCATTCTTTGAAGGTGAATACTTTGTACTTTATGCAGAAAAATGCATCATCAACTTTTAAGAAAGATTGTACCTCCTTTTTCCATAATAGAAAATTAATGAGAATCTGTCTAACATTGTAAAAATATTTATTTCTAAATGTTCGCCTCTATGTTATTATTTATATTTATTTATATGAAGAATATACACGTTTCCTTTCCTGTCATTCTCTTCCTACCCCGGTAGCCTTTAAATTGCAGATACACTTCTTCAGCACGGTAATTAGCGAAGCTCAGTCATCGCTGCTTTTGTCATGTGATTTTGGGGTGGTTTTTAGAAGAATGCATTATTAGAGCACTTACACAGCCAGTCTAGCTGCAACAGCCAGGCGGCAATAGCAGTGCCATTTTTCACAAAGAAAATGTTGAACAGGAGCCAAATGTTTGGTGGCAGAGTCTGTTGCTAGGAAATCAAGTTCCTGAGGCGATTAATGACAAAGCAAGCAATAACAAGAAGGCAGAATTACAGATTTAAAAGAGAGGGAGAAAAAAGTGGTTGGTGTTATAATTACCCAAAGAAATCCGTGCTCATTAAATTGGCTGTTTTTATGATTGACTTTAATTGGAGGTTAGCTCAGATATTTAGCTCCTTTCCCACCCCTTTAAACACACACATGCACATAATCTGTAGAACTGCAGACTTGTTTTTCTAAGCATTGAGAGGAGCTTGCCCTGTAATTTGATCCCCACTGACAGATGCATTTTCTATGCTGCCATTTTGAATTAACCTATTGTGCAACAATTTTCCTCAGCTCTGTTGAATAAAACATCAAGTCTTATTACCTCAGATGGATTTGATAGAGTAAAAGAATGTACTTCTAGCTGAAGTAGACTATTTGCAATGAGTTCAGTGATTTGAACTCTGCCAACAAGCACCAATAATTTGTGATGTATACTTAAAGAATGAAAGAGAGAAGAGCCACGTGGGGGGTCTTTTTGGCTGTATGAAGTTCAAACGCAAACCTCGGAGTAATATTGTTTTTTGTGCTAAGGTTATTCCCCGAGATCAAGCCTTTCTAGATAAAGCATGTTAACTAAGATTTTTACCATTAAGCAGATTGGTTTTGAACTGGAGATTCTCTTACCCCCAGTGGTTATCCAAACTGTTAGGCTACTGTGGGATTAGAAAAACAAAAATCAATCCCCCTCTCCCAGAAACCCCAACAGTTGGATTTTTCCTCTGAGGCTTCTTTTGTGAAGAGAAATTTTCCCTTGTAAAGTTAAACTGGAATAAATGATGGTTTGAAATGATTTTAAATTCCAAATAGTTTGTATCCTGTGGTAAGGGAAGAACAGGCTTTCACCTTATTCACTTTACTCCCCAATTAGAAAAACTTACACAGTCGGTTCAACGAAATTTTGGCACAGAAATGGGGAGGCAACTGACCCTGACATTTAAATCCTGTCATGTTTCATTGATCATGTTCAAGACAATATTCCCTACTTGCAGCAAGTGATAAGTGAGAAAATATCCTTTTACAGTACCTGTAAGTGAACATACAGAAGCTAACTATAAAAGCTAAATGATGCCATAGCTCTCCAAATTCCTAATCAAACAGTGAAACAATAGAACCATGTGTATTCTGTCCAACAATACCCACATTACTAATCAGATGCCAATGCCAAGCTGTCTGCTTTGTTAAATACCCAGGTTCCCTGAGGCAAGAAGACAGCTGCTATAACTACTATGAAATTTGGTAGCTCAATCTATTTTTGCTACCCTTGGGCTATCAAGCTACTGTTAATTCAGACCACCCCAATTGGTACACTTTAGGGATTTTTTTTCAAAGTGTTTGTAATTAAAATGATAAAACATCATTATTACTCCAAAGATGTTGTGTGCGCTTTGCATTTGACAGATACCTACAGAGATAAACCCAGCATGTAATTTTCATTGACATAATGGTTGTGATTGCATTACCCTTTTAAAAGTATATTGCTTTTTGGGGGGGGAGAAAGAGGGGAAAGGGCATGCTTTTATTTCATTAGTAGAATTTGTAAATCTGTTGAAATACTAAATGAGTCTCTTGGTTGCAAGCTACTTGTCTGCAAAGGCTGATTCAGGCTTTGTAGCGGACTGGGGAGCAGTGAGAAGATGCATTCACCAGGGACAGGGACCTACCACCAGCGACAGGGACCCACCGTGCCGCCCACAGACAGCTGCAGAGACCTCTGCTCCCAGATGCCTCTGCCTTTAGGGACACTGGGTCTCAAATCATATGTAAAGTCTGGGCAGACTTAACTCACTATTTAAATGTAAATTAAAAAGGGAAACCTTCATACTCTAAGGGGTGAGGTGAGTCAATTTGAAGGGAAATTTTTACTGCAGGTCCTCTTGCATGTCAGTCTTTATTAGATGCTCTCTTTATGAGAGCGCAAGAATTTTGTCTGTTACCATGTCAACTTTATTAGAGCAAAATCTCAAAACTAAAGCACCAGCAAATCGAGGAGTTAGAAGCTCTGACTGAAACAGTATTGGTTCTATCTTGAATTATCTTTTGTTTCAGTACTTCTCAGATAAGGTTTAAAAAGAATCATTAATTTAAGACCATTCTAAAGACTAAAACTTGAAATTTGTGAATTTTTCTAATTTGAGGTACCTTGCTTATTTTGGATGCTAACTACCAACATTTATAATAAATTAGTACTTACCACTCTGATTGAAATTTGGGGTTCTACCTTTCTTCCAAAGGAATTGATGTCATTAACATATGGAGATGTCGTAGTCTGCGTAGCCCTGGAATAGGTATTCTATGTGTCTATGTCATCAACTGTTGTATTAAAAACCGCATATAAATCCTACAGCAATTGTGCTCTGTTTTACACGAAGAAGGTTAATTTTTTAACAGCAAAAACTACGTGCATGTGTGTAACTTGAGAGCTGAGTTAAGCTATTTATGCTAGCCCACTACTTGGTCTGAAGTTGAAATTATGGTTTCATTTATCATTTACATGTGTAATAGGGACAGTACAGTTGTTTAAATAAAAAACCTTTAAGTAAAAACCCCTTTTTTTCTTGCAAAAATTTCAAATTAATGATTTTCTTTGAAATGAGCACTCTGAAATGACCACATTTGTGCTTATTATTTCAAAGCCAGTAACTTTTGCACTAAAATTATAGAATGTTAAAATATGTATAGGTAGTGCAAGGGGATTCATATATGCTTCCTCTTAGCTCAAAAACTGAACTGTACTGAGTGGCATTGATCTATGCTGTAGACTACAGGTGTTTTGAAATAGCAGCGGTTGCAAGCAGGATAGGAACCTGGAGGCTACTTTGTGATTCTGCAAGTAACAATTATCATTTAAAAAAGTAAAAATGTTTTTACAGCATAGCTAATTAATATCCTAAAACCCTATGTCAAGTAAATTTGTGTGCTACATTGTGCTTAGCAATTGTGTGCTTAGAGTAAAAAAATATTTTGCAAAAATGCTTCTGCACAGATTTTCAGTGATAACATACTAAACATGTTAATAGTATGCCTTGCAGATTGGGCTTTTTACAACTTTGTGATAGATTCTTTAGCCCTTTAGGAGGCAGAAGGGCTGAGTCCTGACAGCCTTGTTTGTTATCAAGTTTATTTGAAACAGGAATTGACTGATTCCCAAAACAGGCTCTGGAAGTTCATTTGAAAGAGGCTACAGGACATAAGACAGATCCTGGATTGGTCTTGGTGCAACAGAGGAAAAGACCTTCCCGCTTTCTCAGGGGAGATCTGCTTTAGTTGAGATCTTCATGGTATTTTCTGAGTTTCTTTTTAAAGAATAGAACTGTGCCTTAAAGACAGAGCTGAGCAGGTTTTGTGGTGTGGCTTTAACCCTTCTAGTCATGGGGCTAATGCTCAGTCAGCAGTGCACTGGGTCATCTGCTTGGTAAACATGCTTCAGACTGTCTGGTTTGGTCAAAAGAAAGAAGATCCTCCTTTTTTCTCTTCTTCTTCCTTTAATTAAGGATAGAATACTTAAGGAAATACTAAATTGTCTGAATAAGTAATGAGTGCTGTTTTAGAAGAAATTTCTGAGTTGGAAAAATAGAGGTAGACACTCTTTCTTTCTAAGGTATATCCAAACCATCATGGTAGCAGGTAGGGCTTGGCTGATGAAGCATCATTTTAGCAATATGAACAAGATAAAAACACCAGTACTAATCCTTGCAAAGGTTTGACTTGAAAGCTAAGGGAACTTAGATTTTTGTCCACAATAGAAGGATTTTGCTGATGCAGCTGCTGTGGAAAACCCTCCTGGGGATTTACGCTTCTTTCTGGCATAAGTATTCTAATGTGGAGACAGTTTATAACAGCTGCTATACCAGCAGAAATGCTCTCACCTTCCCAGACTAATCATACTGGCACCAAAGTTTTTTTTGGCAGGACTATGTTGGTTAAGGACAATGTGTTTTTTTCATGTTTCTAAATAATGTAGCTGCTTGGGCAAAACTATTTAATAAATGCCTGGCCATAATATTCACCATAAATACTCAGACCTCGTAGTCCATGGATATTGCAAAGCCCTTTCTAAATCACAAGATTTTCCAGGTGTAGTATGTGGCTAATAATGTCTAGCTCTTGAAGATCTGTAGATGAGAAGATCTGTCCTGTTACCACTTTTTATGCTAAAATTACTGAAGTTGTTTTGCAGAATGCTACTGCTCCTAATATTTTTTGCCAACTATGCTATCGCCAGATGCAATATAACAATACTTTCCTGCAAATTTGAAAATGGTGGTGAACAGCAGTTAACAGTATTTAGTATGAAATATGCCTCAGCATATGCCTCTGAACATGTCTTTTTAAGACCATATGGAGTATAATTGGTGCTGAACAACATTGAGGTGTTTTGTGAAAAGTAAAGGCGAAGTATTATAAAGAGTCATAAAATCTTAAAGAATGAGACAAATGGAAGAAATGGGAGAAAGAAGGAAGGTACTCAATATTCTGTCTCACTTTCTCTGCATAACCTGAAGTGAGAGACCACAGTATTTTTAATACATTTCTCTTCACAGTAGGGTTAAAATTAAGAAATTCAGCAAAACAGTGGCAGGTAGTGGACATGGAAGATATGGTGTGAGTAATTGGAAAGAAGCAGAAACAACCTTATCATCCATTGAGGACACCCAGGAGAATATTGGTGTTTATAGCTGGGCTTACTATCATTGGCACTCTTTGTATATGGAGTTCTTAAGGCACTTGATCTCAGCAAAGTAAGGTAAGACTTAATTTCATCCTTAAATATGAATTGCCCCTGTCCTTTGAGGACTGGAGTCAAAACTTAAGTGTTTTTATTCATTCACTTATTAAGATACTTTATTTCCAAGAGAAGATTTAGAATTAGTAGAGCAATGTGCTAAAATTAAAATTCCTCACCATTTTATTTATTTTAATCATGAACTGTAGCAGAATGTAGGAAAAAATTTACAAACTATGAGTGATTGAAAATTTTCAACAACATGAAGGATCCAATTTTCTTTGAAGAAAAAGAGGAATTTTCAATGAGCATGTATATAAAGGATAGCAAGTATTCATTCCCCAGAACTAGTGGGGTTCCTAAATGCTGCTTTATACTGCTGAGAACAGGCTGAAGAGAGTTTCTGCTGAGGGCTGTAGATTCTTGTCTGCCTAATTGAGCCATCATTTGTTGACGTGAGGGAAATCATGTGACCTGCCTATAATGCATTTCTCAGTAACAGCAGAAGTGTAAAATGCAGTTCATGGAAAGGGAAAAGAAAATGTTAAAATTTTTTAGAGTGGCCTCCTATACGGAATACTGTGAGGTTTGTATTGCAGCAGAATCAAATGTTTGAACATTGGTATGGTAAATACATTAAATAAAATCATCAGATTCTAATTATTTTGAAAGCATTGAACTTCTTTCTATTACAAAGTCCCCAAACCTTCAGAATATGAATTTAATAAGTTCTTAGTTTTATCAGTATGATGATAAAATTATGTCAGTAGAATTGAAAGCAGGTGTCATCTTTCTTTTCTTTTGAGCAAAAATGTCCACATAGTAATCTGCCCAATTGCAGAGTTGGTACCAAATGTTGTACAGTGGTAAAAGGAACAACAGAAAACATTCAATATTATCATTTAGTAGATAAGTATCAGAAAAGGGTATTAAAACCCCCTGTAATTGGAGGCACATTCTCTGCTTTATTCAGTCCATCTAGCACATCAATTTTATATTAAACTTCAGTCATGCTCCCTAACCATATATCCTATTTTATAGAATGTAGAATTACAGGCATGCTACTGTCTTTTGGAGATACCGGTTTGCTAGAATAGTCTTTTTTTTTTTTTTCTCTTCTTTGTGTTTTTTCTTTTTTTCTCCTTTGTTTTTCTTTTTTTTCTTTGTGGTGGTTTTTTGGTTTTTTTGTTTGTTTGTTTTTGGTTTTGTTTTTTTTTTTCCTCTCTCCCCAGCACTAAGTTGAATTGATCTCATCTGTAAGAAAAGTTAATTTCAATTTTGGCTTTAAAATAAGTGATTACTGGCTGCTCTGTTGATGAAGTGATATCATAGGTTGGAGGATAGGGATACAGCAGCAAAAACACTTTAGAATGATATGTAGAAATCATGTAACTAAGGAACCTGAGGCTGATATAACTCTGGAGGTTAGTTTACCAATGAATAGATAATCTGATTGCATGTGCTAATTTTCATATCACTAGCAGTCATGTCACCACTGACCTGACAGGGAAGAGTACCAGAAGAGTACTTGAGTCTTTCTGCTACTGCAGATCTCTGTAGGAAATCCTCTAAGCTGAAAATAGTTGGCAGCTGGAAGAGTATTGTATGCGCTTCTCTTGTTTTACTCTTGTCTAGACATCCACTTGTGGCTGCTGTTGGGATGCGATACTGGACTAGGAAGACCTTTGAGCTGATAATTTACTATTGCAGCTTTTAAGTTCAAAAGATTCATGGCTTGCACCTCTCATTCTTGATTTTTGACCTAATGAGAGAAGAAAAATGTGAACAATAATGAAAAGTAAGACAAAAGTGTTAGAAGTGAAAAAGAAAAGTATAAATCTTTAGATGCTGGGAAAAAATGCTCCTGGGCATGTTATAACATTGTGTCTGTTACTCTTTTGCATAAAAAGAATACACGTACTTTAATGTTTTATTTTCAGAAAAATTGTGATAATATTAATACAATAGAGTACAGCTCACACATTTGTGAACCATGGCAGAGCATTTACTGTATTTTCCAGTGTCTGAGCTATTGGTTTTAGATTGAAAATAGTTTTTGTTAAGCCATGATTGTCTTAAGCCTATATTACCAACTACAGACTCAACAGTTAACATCTGCCCTGAGGGCAAAATTTTAATTCTGACTGTACAACGTAATAATATGTAAGTAGAAAATTCAAGGGTGGATTTAGACTTTCACATGTAGAAGGCAACACCTAGCATGCCAGGCATACCCAGGACATGAATTCCATTTTCTAAGCTAAAGGCTATAAATGGCTGTAATGGCTAAAAAACTATAATTGAATCACAGTCAATATATATTTAACCTGGAGTCAGAGTCATCCTTGCCTCCTCTTGTTTCCCCATTTGGGAGAATAATTCATACCATTTGACGGAGTACGGGCTATTTTGGTGCTGAGTGACATATTGTCAGGAAGGAAGAGCACTGCCACATTTCCCCTCGTTCTCCTCATTTCAGCCCAGTTAGATTAGACAGTACCAAACCTTAGACTTTGCTCTTGCTTCCTCCTTTCTACTCATAACATAAATGTATTTGTGCATATGCAACTGATGAATCAGTTGGGATTTGGAAAGTCATTTTCTCCTCCTCCTCCCAATAATTGAACAGTATTGTTATAGCCTTTAAGAGGATATTTCCAAAAATCTAAGTTCAATCATCATCTTGTCTTTTCATTCGTATTAGTACCATATATATTGTAATGCTAAAAGTAGCCACCTACATTTTATTTTAAATAGATACTACTTAATATCGCATCAGTTTTACAATACCGTATTGTCCTCTTGTTACAATTCAGCTAAGTTTTCGATTTTTATAATTTTAACAGTAGGTAGGTTTGAGTTTAAAATTAATAGAAAATACATAGGTTTATTTGGAACTCATGGAAGCTGCTTCCACTGGTAGCTGGAAGACTCTTAAAGCAAGAAAAAAAAAAAGCAAAACCAAAAAAGTCTTAATATTATTGAGTGTATGTGCCCTTTAGGTAGCAAATGTGTGTTCTTGGTTTTGCCAATTCAAAATGTCCAATGGAAATCAATTTCTGTTTTTAGTACAAGAAAAGGGGGATTGAGATAAGAACAACCTTGGTTTGTTGATATGGCCACTGGCAAAAAAATCAGTGTGGCAGAGTGGCTCATCTATGCTAGAAGGGCAACAGTAGCCCACAGCTAAATAGAAAGAAAAAACAGTTACAGTGTGTGTACTCTTATGTTTTGTATATGTGCCGTAATTATTTTAATTGAAGTAAGATTAGATACTTCTTATGACACCAATAAACTAAAAAATTGCGTTATGAATTAGGCAAAATCTTAGAGACAATCCTGTACAGATTTTGGGGCTAAATCTAGAATGTGTTTATAGTCCCTTCAAGTTGAAGAGCTCTGGCTAAATATGGAAGTTTTGATGAAATGCATAAAGCATGTTAGCTGTAAATTCTACATGAGTAATATTTGCTTTGGAGTTCTGTTTGCCTTCACTGATAAGTTTGCCTAGCAATACTCAGAAATTATGATTGCCCTGAAATGGATGATGGTTCAAAAATAAGCCCTGTGCAAATTAGGAGGAGTTAATATTTGCCTGATATGACAAATGAGTAAGAAGTTTTAGAGCAGGCGTAAAAGCAGTTCTCAAATTAAACTCTCTTGTTTAAAAAGAATGAAAAGCTTTCAGAAATGCTGTGAAACATTATGGGTTCATCTTCCATGTCAGTAGTGTTTATTGCCACAAGAGCCACAAAAGTTTGAGAATATATTATAATAAACTACCCAGTTCTACCCAGATGTTAAGGATTATTATTAATGACTCATTTTGCTTTGTAATTGCCATAAAGTTTTTTCATTACCAAAACCTCTGATGAGAAGATGGCTTTCCCAAAATTTCTCAGTACACTGGTTTTTGTATTGAACTTTATAGTTTGTTTATTTTCTAAAAGCTCTTAGTTTCTAATGTCTGATATCAAGTGGCTTTTTTTGTGTAAAATGCATTATGAAAGGACGCACGTATGGTTGATCTGTCTTTGTTTTATTTTGTATAGCCTTGTTTGGCATAATGTTTCAAATAATGGAACATTACAGATCCTTCAGCCCCAAAATACTCTCTGCTGTTTTGGTAATAATGGGCCAGAAAAATTGGATTTCATTCTTCTGTCATCTTTGTTCCCTCTAACTTGCCACATTAAAAAGATTACTGCCATGTTGGCAATAAAATCCTGGTTTTGAAGTGTATGGAAGCAGAGGACTTATGCTGCAAAGGTGGTTGGGTTAGTCTCCAGAGAGAGATCCTTTTTCTAAATCTCCTTAGACCTCAACCTTCTTCACGATAATGTTCTCTATACTTTGTCTTTTATTTTATAGTTTAATTTGCTTGTGCCACATGGAAAATTTCTGTTGCTTACTGTAATTTGATGTAAAATATAAAAATTCATCTTGTCATTCTCAGAATCTCTCCTGCTGATGAGCTGCAGGATTCGGTAGCCCACAGTCATGTGGGCCTTTAAAACTGAGTCATGGACCTCATAAATCTTCTAAAAAGCAGTAACGATACAATCTGCAGCTGTTGTCATACATAGGAGGTGTGACTTTTTTTCACAATATGGAAGGAAATTAAATGAGAGGGGGCAAAGAGCATGTTATAAAGGAGTTTAGTGCACTGTAGGTAATGCTGCTCGTGTTTTTATTCAACATATTTAAGATACTTTGTTAGGATGTGGGATACCCCATTTGGTTTACAGTGTGGTTTTCCTGAAAGGGTAGCATTGGTTAAGCATAATAAAGCAAACAAACCATTTTCTCCAGACATATGTGGTTGAAGTTCAGTGACTGTTGGCTGTTAAGAGCCCCAGACTAGCGGTGGTTGATTTGCCTTCCACTAATGTGAGTGCGTATGGTTGGTGGTTCAAATGTAGCAGTAAATTTAAGTGTAATTTTTCTCCAATTTTGCTCATATTTTTATTATGTACCTCACAGATTTTTTTTTATAAGAGATTGTTATATGCTAGTAAGACCACCCGATAAGTTTAGAACTAAATATTTGATGCCTTGTGTTGACTATACTGTATGCTTACTAACTAAAATTTTGTTAAAATTTTATTAAACAGTGTCATATGTTCATAACAGGTATTTGATTTTTTTAATATAAATGTTACAGTGGCTTCCTCTTTTAATAAAAAGATAGCTTGTCATCTGACTTCAGCAAGCTAATCAAAAAAAAAAGGCAGAAAAGGTAATTTCTTTTCAGAAAATAAATTTTCAGATACTATCAAGTCAAATGCAAAATTAAGCACACTTTCAAGTTGCTGCTTTGTCAAAATGGATTTAGATTTAGGGAAATTCGTGTGGATTTAAGTGAATTCTCCCAAGAAGTGGTGTACGTGAGAGAAATGAAGAAAACTACTTAACTTGCTATGAAATGCACAACATTTATTGTCACTTTCAAAGCTGATATTGCATGTATTTGTAGCTGTTTACGACTAGCTTGAAAGCAGTTGGATAAGTCTGCTTTCAGAGATGGCCATGCTGCTCCAGCTGTGACATAGCAGGAGTATTGACAGTTGGTTTTAGCTGAATGGGAGTTGAGCTACTTTGAGCAATGCTTTGTTTAGCAGTACTTTGTGCTCTGATTGATCTTGATAGTTTAAAGTCCTATCCAAAGTTATAGGGAGGTTGTTTAATACAACTATTCAGCCGTGGGTTGGACAAAGTTATTGTCATTGATTTTCCTTTTAAGTCCAAACCCAAGAATTAACCTCATCCCCTCTATTTGCTTTAAATCAATGATGTTGATTAAATACACTTCTCTTTTTTCCCTTCCTCTTATGTCACACTCATTAGATATTTAAACATACATAAAACTGAGATTTAGATACTGTTTATTTTCTTTAAAGTATTTTCTTCAACAGAATAAAAAGGACAAATATAAATGAGAAATAAAACTGTGGGACAAAATAAGAGCAATATTTACAACTCTTGAGAGAGCGAGCTGATAGAGTAAGACAAGTGCTAAGGGAAGAGTAGGAGATCATGGCCATGGTATAGGGAAACGTGCACAAAATACTCTCTCAGCTTTCAGCTATCTGCAGCTCAAGGTCTTCCTCAGGTCTAGGTGGTAGCATGTTGCTCAAGAGTTCTTGAGGCTTATAAGTTTTTCCCAAGTAAATGTAAATAATAGTTTTTTGAACTTCTGCATTTGTGGCATTCTGGCATAACAAGTCATACACTTCAGTAGTGTATGTATGAAGTGTATTTTTTTTTGTTTTGTTTTGAACTTGCCACCTGGTAGTTTTATTTGATGTCCTTTAGTCCATAGTATGGACTATGATGTCCATAGTATGACAGACACTGAGCAATTGTCCTCTGTGTCCTTCCTGACGCTAGAAGCTAGCTCTTTGTTCTAGAAAGGGTGTGTTCATATGAGATGGTTGACATGGAGTGAGCAATGATGTGAATGTAGAATGCCAGGCTGACCCCATATGGATCTCATTAGTGCAGGTAGGTTGTGAGGAAACGCATCTAACTTTTGCAGTGGAATGGGCTGATGTGTGCGAAGGCTTTAGAGTCCTAAGGCTTGCCTGCAGAAACTAGGAAAATAGTGAGGAAGAGTGTGAGTTTATGGCATGGTAGTCAGTCTGCTATTGCATGAGTACTCTGAATGTACACCACACTGAAGGTGCTGCAAGGTGTACTTTCATACTGAAAACATGGATAAGCTCCAAGTATAGCCTTTCCAGAAGTTACCATGCAGTACATACTGTATTACAATCTAGCTTACTGTATATTTATTTTCCAATGTGGACAAGCCCAAATGCAGCATGTGTGCATAGATTTTTATTTTCTCTTAGTAACTTTATCCTTCCTTTCTTTCACTCTTATATTAAATATAGTATCTCTTAATTTTGTGAGTAGTATTTGTTTTTCACGTGTTTGTGGCTTTCTGGCGCTAAATTTCACGGTCCCAGTTTTCTCACTCTCTTTTCGTACACTAGGTCTGCCTGCAATCATGGAGACCTGCTTCTGGCTCCCAAGAGCTAAACACTGTATTTCAGATGAGGATGTATGACTGTAATTTATTCAGAATTATTTCCTAAACTTAATATACTCTTTCTTTGCTTTTTTTGTAGTTGCTGAGCAATGAGTTTTCTCAAGTAGGTAAACCTTGAGGGAGTGTCATTTTTTTTTTTTTCCTAGTTCGAGCCCCTGGTATTAAAACAGAAAACATTTCTTTACTCATTTGAATGGCTGTGGAAGACCTAGGATAGAATTGTATAAATATTCTAGCTATGGAGAATTGGAGATTAAAAGATACAAGAAAAAACAAATCAATCATCTAGCTTTTGGGAGAATAAAGACAAAAAGAATGAAACAATTAACAGCATGTGAGAATAGTACCTGTCTTGAGGCCTGAGTCTGTATGTCTGGTTTGATGTTGCCAGTGAAAAAGAGGGCAAGCTGAAGAAAGACTGTATGCTTCCCAGAAATCAGTTGGCTGTTTTGTAAGTGGTATCTAGGTAGATGAGGTTTTGTGAAATTGAAAATCCCACATGAAAAAAGGAAAATCAATGTTGCTTACTTTGTTTTACCCCATTTTTGAATTGGCATGCAAAGCTTTTTTTTTTTTAAAAAAAAAAAAAAGGTTGGGTTTCTTTGGTTTTGTTTTGCATTGTTTCGGCAACTCACGGAGTTGCATACATGGGTATGTAGACTTTCTCCCAAGAGTGTAAACTTGTACTGCTTTAAAAACCTAAGATGATTGTATATCTAGTAGCAGTAAGTTTAAAAAACAAACAACAAAGCGAAACTTGGTAATTGTAAAATGTGGGCTGCTACACATGGCTTAATGCCAGAACAGTCAGTGGTTTGCAAAGAATCAGTAATATCCTGAAAAGAATTTTATCACAGTGATGCCCTCCTACACCTAACCCTGGCAATTGCCTATAGCTTTGCTCAAGATGAGGATATAAAATCAACCTTACAAATCATTCCATGTTTTCACAGCAGCAAATATTCTTATTCATACAGACTGTTGTGCAGACCACTGATGATTTATAAGGTTAGTTTTATGGATAAACATAACAAAGTAATCAACAAATACTTTAAAAAGAAAATAGTGGAAAGTGGAGGAGGACATCGTGGGGATGCAGTAGTGCCTTGTGGCATGCTTTTTTTTTTTTTTTTTCCCCAGTATTACTGGTTTCTTGAATAGTCTGAGCATGGCTTTTGTGAAGTGTGAATGGCCTGTATTTCTGCCCAGGCCTCAGAAGAGCATGTGTGCGTGCCTTCAGATACCATCTAATTTCATTTTTTTTCTTTGGATGTGGTCTTCGTGGCACCACAGTATAAACAGTCCAGGTGTTTTACCCTGACTGGCTGCTCTGAGATCCTTTTCTAGAATTTTTTCTCTACAGATCTGCTAATCGGTTTTGCCTCAAAAAAACATTCCCATCTTCTTTATGTCTGTTCTTGAATTACAGGAACACATTCGTCAGTATAACCTGGTAGTAACTTCACACACATAACCTGGTAGTAATAAATTTTAGTGTAGAATTTTTGCACTCAGGTTGAGAGTGCTCCCTAAAAGGACCCCATGTTACTATGCAAGGACATAGTGCACATTTACACTACGGAGCTGGGTCAGGTTTTCTAAGCTCAAGTTGACACACTGAAGTTTGCTTATCTTGAGTGAGGGTGGACACACAATGTGCAAAATAGCACTTCAGTTACTATGCATGCCCTGGCATTACTGTATGATGCAGAGGTTCCTGGGGCTCATCCCAGGGTTAGCTAAATCAGTAAGCTAAATCACTATCCCATGTTTCCTAAGCAGTTATGTTAAAGCTAATCAATCCTTTTGTGGCACATAATTATATGTGGCAAAGAATTAGAAGTCTTGTCGTGGAGCTTGTCAGCATCCACATTCAGAGTAGTTACATTAGCTAGCAGGAACTGAGTTGTTCTAGCTTGAATTTTATTGTATATTGTGTCATAATGGTTTCTGCTGTGGCAAAATGCATCCAGCTGACAGTCTTCTCCTTCCCTTGTAGGTTACCACCCACAGGACAACACTCCAAAAGATAATGTCCATACTTTGAATTGAACTCTGAAATGTAAAAAAATCTGTCCATAAAAAGGGCTAATGGTTAGCAGTAGCGTTGTTGCCACCTCAAGAATTGTTTTTTTCCTCTGAATCATTGTTTATAACACAACAAGCCTGCTCATAAATACCAAGTATATGTTCTCAGGCGAAAATCTGAAGAATATTTTCTTAAATATACCAAACAAATTGAGTATTCCAGTTCTCTTCTTTTAAAACAAATATTTTCTGGAAGACTAGTCTCTCACAAAAGTGGATATTGATGTGGTATCCATGTGCGACAGAAAATGATTGTTTGAGCTCACTCAAGTGAAGTCTTCCACCCCTTTTGTAACAAATACAGACACCAGTAGATGAATGAGTGTTACAGCTGGTGCCTGTCGCGATCACATGTTCTGCTTATGGATCTTGTCTTGCTCTAGACTTGATGTATAACAATAATTGAAGTAATAAACTTCACAGTGAAAGATTCAAGAAGTAAAAGATACAGCTTCTACTCAGACTTGAAATGCCTCCCTTTATTAAATTGAGGGTTTGAAGTTTAGGAGAGCAGTATTTCTGTGCCTTTTTTTATGAAAAGACTGAAATGTTTGCTCTATTTCTAGTGAGTGTAGGTGGAAGAAGGCAACATTTTGTTAAACACATGCAAATATAACAACATTCTGACAGGAGCAATGTTAATTTATAAAAATTGCCTTCACATGTGAATAATTGATAAGGCTAAAGTCTCCCACTGAAGTTTCTATGTGATGGATCCCTTTCACAAAGGAGCTTAATTCTTTCATAATGATGCTCTTAACTGTGATAAAACAAATGAGTGGATTCTTGAAATGTGTCTTTTAGCATTGCGGTGTCTTTCATTCGTATTTTTCCATACAGAAGATCCAAATGGTTCTTCCTTCAAGTGACCTATGGCCTCTGTAGTCTCAGTATTTTCATGTGTTCTTCAGCCCATAGCAGCAAGATCAATGTCTGTGCTGCGGAAAGAAAGAGAAAACTAACAGATGTCTGTGAATGCAATGAAGTGTTGTGGAAGTAGGGATGGGGTGCAGTGCTATCTGGAACTTTGTAGAGAGTTCTGTGGAACCTTGACACTTCTGGAGTGCTGACGTCCCATGCCGGTATCTCAGAGCACAATGGCTGCCTATTGTAGGAATCCTGCTTGTCAGTGATCCCAACATCAAAGCTAGCATATTTACTTGTAGAAAACGCAAGGTCTCAGATTCAGCGTGTCTTCCATAAAACAGTCCAAATCCATCCCTCAAAAAAAACCCAAACCCAAAACCCACAAAAAAAACCACAACACCAAAGAAAACTAGTTTGCCAATTAGTTTGTACTTCTTACTATTGCTTTCTGTTTTTTTTTTTGTTACTAGTAATATTCTACCTTTTTTTTATAATGACTAGCTTTTTCATATATTTGGCGCTTCATAGAAGAAAACACTGTTAATTGTCTTAATTTAACTTTCTAATGAGGTTGATGCTCTTATTATTTAATAATACATCAGTATAAAATATTTCTATAGAAGTTAGTAGACAAGATTATATTCTGCTCCATAAGGCTGCCCAGATAAATATGCAGGTGTGATATTACATTTTCCCTTTGAATCCTGTGGTTTCCATGTGCCTTACGAGTAAAACATTGACAGGAAAAACACATACAGGACTGAAGCTCTAGTTCAGTCTGTCTAATCATCTTCTTCAATCAGTATAGCTGTTAAAGGAGTTAAATGCCAGTGATGTGTTGTTTAGCAAGATTGCTTCATCCTAGAAGCAGGTAGTCCTATTGTTGCATTAACTGGTCCCATGTACCTACAATTCCTTACAGGGCAGTTGGTGCACAGGACAATTTTAGTACATGAATTTAAATGTAGTTTTTAAAAATACTATCTTACTTGAGTAAGGCTTGTCTGAAATACTGCATTTCCCAGATGCTAAGCTTGTTTGTCCCTGAATTGCAGTATGTTTCTGCCATAGCATAAGGTGTTCAGGAAAAAGCCCTTGATCCTGGAGACTTATAAGCAAAAAGAATACTGGTAGCAATATTGCAATCCTTCCAAAATATCTCTGAGAACTGCCAGTTATGAATGGATTTCATATGTGGGGGAAATAATGTGCATTTAGGGTACAATTCATAGTGAGGGGATCTTAAAATAGGCTTTTGATGGTTTTTTTCTTTCTATTTCCTGGACTTTTGAGCATACTGTAAGGTCAAAGGTGGAATTGTTGTCTAGATGGTAGATCCTGCTGCGGTGCTGGTTTATTTCGGTATGCAGTCTTGTATTACAGAAAGAACTAGCAGGATAACATATCCAATTATAATTTGTGAGAAGCTCAGTTAAAATCTACTAAGAAAAGCATCTGGTTTGTTACAGTCTTCCTGAACATTTAAACAACTGTGTGCATGTTTCAGCTTCAAGCTGATCTCTCAAAAATGTGTAAATGCATGTCTTACACAATTCCGTCATAAAATTCAGTTGGTTGCACTACTTACATGCCCTTTTCACAGCATTCTCTCACCTCCCACTCATCTTTAGCAAACCTCTGTAGTTATTCCTACTGATTAAATTGGTGCTTAGAGATGAGTAGAGAGTAGAGAGCTGCAGGCCATGCATCTTGTGGATCTGATGTGATCTTTGAAGACTGATGGTGATTTGTGGAAGGGCTTTTTATTTACCTGTTTAAACCTGGGAGTAAAGTTGACATTCAGAAATAATGTGCAGCTCCTGGCATGTAGCATGGAAGCTTGAACATGAATGCTTACAAGAAGATAGCTGACCATACCTTTTGTGCTGGTTTTAGATTCGTGCTGGTCAATAAACTTCCTTTCCTGTTAGCTGTTTCAAAGTAACAATTTTGCTTCATGATCAAGTGAAGAGTGCCTTGGCACAGGAGTAAACACTTAAACCCATGCATCTTTGGGCTAGTGATATTATAGAGGTGAAGTTTGAACAGGGAGGCAAGACAGTGAGTGCTTTTTTTCCTCCAACTGCAGGAACGTACTGAGTGCAACAAACATAAAAGGCAAAAGGGATGACACGATCCATAAAAATGTTGGCCCAAGTAGGCACAACTGTTGATCTAGTCAAGAGACGAATGGGTGGAAATCACGTATATTATCTTCCTCAGATTCTCTGACTCAAAGTTCTGAGGAGGTAAATGTTATTGTTATTCAGTACTTAATTGTAAAATTTACTAAGATACTTGATCGTGGGTTTTTAGTGATGCGATATTCCCTGCATTTAAGTGTATACCACATGAAAAAAGAAGTGACTCGTTAGTATATACTGTTTGATGGAAAAGGGAACTAAAGAAAACTTTCCCTCTCCTGACAAACGTAACACAGATTTCCCTGAAGTCTGCCTTTATAGTATTATTTTGTATCGGACTTCAGGTTCTGTTACTGTAAATGTGAAATTACTCTTAAGAATGCCTTACATCTTTTATTGTAAGGCTATTCATATATAAAGGTGTTACTGAATTTGCTGCTTGTTGTCCATTTTCTGAGTTGAAATTCAATTTTAAGGCTTAGGGTCAGCATTTTTCCAAGTTTGCAAAACTGTAATCCTTGAAAAATACTGTACATAAAATAGCAAGCTGTTTTGTATTTGCTAAAAGCTGAGAAAGTTATTACTTCGGCTTTTGCCAAGTAAGATGACTAAAAAAAGAAAAGTTTATCAGAGAGGATTACGGAAGGAACAGATTTATGGCAAGTGTCTGATATATACCCAGAATCCTCATGTTCAACTAAACCAGACTTGCCCTGGGCCTTCTGGAGCACAATGCCCTTAGCAAGTAGCTTTCGACAGCTTTTTCAGGAAGCAATATTTTTCTTCAGAAAGAGGGTCACTCCACTGTTTTTCTTTTTCCTTCTCTCCTGTCTTATCTTTTGAGTTCAGGAAGTATTTTAAATTTACAGCCAGCTTTGAAGGCATGAAGCAAGTTCAGCCCCAGAAGTATTTCCTGTTATGGCATTAATCTAATTCCATGAAAGTAGAACTGATTTTTCATCTGTAAAGTAGATAAAGTGCCTGGAGCAGCAGACCATTACTCTGGGTTATCATGATAAAGAGGCTTAGTTTTGACACCGAAGTGTTTATCAGCCTAACCAGGGGAAGATTTCATCCTTTTTGTTGAAAGAGATATTAATGGATTATAATATTTCTTTGCTTCATGGAGACAATGAGTTCATATTGAAAATGTTGACCTGAAATAACAATGTTCCCATAACATATTATAAGTTAATTTATCTGGAAAGCTACCAATACCTGAGGGAACAGGGAAAACTAGTTGTAAAATGATAATATAGTGGGCAAGTATGTCATAAGTACATGATAGTGCTAATTTCAGAATTATAAAATAGTTTTAGAGCTCTGGCTGGAGCTGATGTTTTCTTTATGGCTTCGCTGGTGCCTGTGAGTGCGGTTAATCTGATCTTCCTCGTTTTAAGGATGTTCCAAAATGTATTACATAATAGCACTCAGATACTGTAGATAAGAACAAGTTTCACACCTCTTTTAGTGGCTGAAATGATGTTGCCTTTATGTTTCTAACAGTGCTTAAAGCATTCTGCATTTACTTAGAAATGTGCAACATCTTATACCTTATTGCTTATTTGTAAGACTGCCTTCTACAGCGTTTAAGATTTTGTTAGTATTTATGTTATGAAGAGATAGTTTGAAGCTAATACTTAAACTTGTCCATAAAAACTAGTGCCATCTTAAAGCTTTGACTGTATCCCAAGTGTGTACCTGTACAAACTACGTATGCAAATCTGTTTGAGTCTATGGGAGCTATAAGAAATCTCACAGTGCACTTCTTCATCACTCCAGTATCTGTATTTAGGTGTCGTCTCCCCAAATTAACATTCATCTCTGTATTTGTTTGCTGCCACTTCAGAGCTAAACTGTATTCACTAGTCTTGTGAATGTTAATATAATAGTAATTTTTACTTCACGTGTAATGAATAGATTTTGGTATGTGAGCTCCGGAGGGCTAAGAAGTGATGCATTTTTTCCTCACTGACCTCTTGGAAAGCATTGCCTTTGGTTTGCCTGGGGAGGTAGGAACCTAAATTGGTCCAGCCAGCAGGGAGGGGCATGCCAAAGGCAGCTATATGGGATGGCAGCTGAAACAGATTTCTGCTAGCGTAGAAAAAACTGGAGATGCATGGGCCATATAAGCCATAAATAGTCAAGGTTACAGGAATCCTCAAGAGTGACTTCAGACTCAAAAGAAACACAGTTAAGAAGCAGGCATAGAAGGAAACATCATTCTGAGTCTGAATCATTTTCTGGGGTGGCAAAGCCTGAGCCTGTGGCTGATGTGAAGGACCAGAGTCCAGCTAGGGCAGCTGGATTGTCCTGAGGATGCGCTGGGCTTGGAAGTCTGCTAGCTGAAAGGGACATGCAAACATCATGAGGCCAAGCCAGGATGAGGGGATAGCAGTGCAGTGTGCACTTGCTTTGCTTCTGTGTCTGTCACCAAATGTGATACGTGGTTTGTTTCAGAAAAATGTCTGGGCCCACCTGGGCTAATCCTTACACCTTCAGGCCTTAAGCTATGAATTCTGCCCAGATTAATTTTGTCATTTGGAAAAAAAAATTGCTAAATGGTTGGGTGTGGTTGTATAACTATGTGCAAATTCATTATTTCAAAAAAGTGCTTACTACATTTCCATGACAGACAGTATAGTCTCAGAGATAAATAAGACAGCAGTGTTTTCAAATCTCTGTATCTGAAAAAATTTCAGGCAAGGATGTCTGTACATTTCTTGTGGAAGGTAGTGTACCCAAGCATGTTCTCCCTGTCCTTACTTTGTGTCTTCACTTGTCTAGTATTATAATCTGTTGGGCTGCGCTCTGAATTGAAGCAGGGAACTGAGCTGATTGAAAGAAAGGAAAAAAAAAAGTGTTTGTTTTTTTTTTTTTTAGCCGATCTCCTAGCAACCCCACAAACAGTTCTCCCATAAAACTGGCTATGGTATAGGGATATTAGTGAACAACTGGAGAAAGTGAAGGTTAGGAATTACTTGTCCTAGCGCTGCTGATAATAAAAGTGTGCAAGTAATTGTGGTCTAACTCTGTCTACATCACATTTACATTTTTAATAAAGAAAAAAGGATGTATGTGAGGCATATTTATTGACCCCCAATTCTAATACCATTATGCTTGTACGTTATTATTTTGGACTTCCAAGACCTTAATGTACTACTTAGTTTTAAAAATATCTTTTTATTTAAATGTAGGTAAATGGTGGTATAGTAGCTGAGTAAAAACTAGTATATACACAGAAATTTAAATTTGAAAGATTTCAAAAAAATGCGCCTATTATTTTTTCCTTTTGCTATTTGGCATAATGAGATAAAAATTACATATTATTTTGGGCTTTCTAAAAAATTACTCATAAAATTGGAATTACCTTTATTTATGCAGTGTCTGTTAGGGCAGGTCTGTAGTGGTGCATTCATTCTGCAGTAGATCTTCAGCTTCAAAGGCAATGTAACAAGCCCCTCGAGCCCCTTTCCCCCATGGCTTTCCCAACGGCAGCCTGGAAGTCTGCTGGGGGAGGGGATGGGAGCATCTGGGCCTGAAAGGATGGAGCACTTTCAACTCTGTTTTCTGTGCTGTAGAACAGCTGTTGAAAGAAGGTAACCACCATGCGTTAGAGCAGCAATTAGCGCTGCTCTGGCATATGTTGAAATGCTCTCACCCATTCCCCGGGAAAGTGAAAAATTATGTGAGATGCAAAGGTAGATGTCCCTTCTCCATTGTATCTCCTGTATGCTGCCTTCCTGAGATGGTATTATGTCTTTAGCCTATTCATCATATTTCTGTCTTTTGATATTTTGGGGAACAGGGAGGTGAAGGGGAAGGAAGATGATGATTCCTCTACTTATCAGTAGGTTTTTTTTGCATATGATCAATATTTAAAAGCTTTCTACTCAAGAGCGTTGGTTGTGAATTTCCTGTGGTTTCCTTGGAGGAAGGAAGGGGGAGTTGTGTATTATTAAAGGAAAAGTATGTCTTACTCTAAAACTGCACCTATGGTTTCAATTAGTCAACTCCCAATTATAATAATGTAATGAGGAGTAATGAGGAGAGGGGGATAACCTGGGTAATTGCAAATGTGACTAACACAAAACATATGTAAAACTAGATTGCGAGAGCCTCCATTGAGAGCTTAATGGAAATAAAAGTCCTATGAGAACAGTTGGTGTGCACAGAAGATCTCGTCCTGTTAGACACGTGGAAGCAGGTAGATGCTTACGTTGCAGCAAAGAACTAGCACAGCTGTGTGACTCCTGTATGCAGCCAGCTCTCCAACCACACCAGGCTTAATGAGACACTCCAACCAAGGATGATCATGAGTGGCATGAAACTGCTGGGAACAACATTTTAGAAGCAACAAATACCTTGTCTTTGTGAATAAGGGAGTATTTATTGGAAAAGGCCTTCTATGAACTACTGAATTGATTCTTCAGAACTGAGGTTAAATAAGCCTTTAGGTCTTTTTTCCTTAAGTATTGATAATTGATAAATGTTATCCTGGTCAGATATATTTGATTTTGACTTTATCAGTAGCTTTGACTGTGTTTAGTAAATACCACATGCCTTAAAGCTGCAGCTTTGTGTCAATCAGAGATGATGCAATTGTATTTCATCCTTCTACCAGAAAATGCAAGCTTAGTATGTAGTGTGGTAGCTGAAGAACAGAGAGAAATTGTTTCCTTCCTGAATGTTGATCTAGAAGTGGTGTACATAACTCTGTTCACATCTGTAGCGAATGTTTGTATCCATTCAGTCATATGGCTACCTTAAAAATAATTTTTAAAAAAGTAATTGGGGGGGGGGGGGGCAGAAAAGTTGAAAGGGAAAATATGCTTAAGGTACAAACATATTTTCTGTTGGTTTGATTGGCAACTGTATCTATTACCACCTTATCTAAGGTCAAGACAGAAACATCTCTATAATTTCCTTTCCTTGAAAAAAGGAGTATGTTTGTCTTTTAGAAAACATTGTCTGAGGAATCTAATCACATACAAAAGGATCTCTGAATTAATATTTTCCCTAGCAAGTATTTAAACATTTAGTTTTAGATTATTAGAGATAATCCTGTTGCTCAAGCAATCCCTGAAGTTTCTGGCAAATTACAGGCACGTAAACTGGAGGATTTTACGAGGCAAATTTAATAGAGACTATAATAAAATAGAGTTAATGAATGCCTGGATAAATATGGTCCAATTGGGAGAAGTCAGTATGGCTTCTGCAAAGGGAAATCCAACTTGTGGTGTTGGAAGGACTCAACAAACATGTAGGTAAGGGTTATCCAAGTATACAGCTATGTCTACATTAGGAAGGAATGCCATACAACAGGAACAATCTTCAAAGCAAAACCATGCAGAAGACCAGACACCCATGTTATGTTTGGTGTGTGGGAAGCAGAGGGCACTTGAAATAGTTCTCATCTGGCAGGATGGACCACAAAACAAAAACCAACCCAAATGTTAGGAATTATAAAGCAAGGACTAAGAGAACAAGGCACAAAAGACAAAACATCAGTAAGTCATCAAAGAAATCCACACCTTGGATAATGCTTATAGTTCTGGTTCTGTCAATTCCAAAAGGCTGGAGTAGAACTGGAAAAAAGTTCAGAGAAAGGCAATGAGATAAGCAAAGATAAAGAATGGCTTCTGTATGAGGAACATAGGACTCTTGCTTGGAAAGGAAACAGTTGAAAGGAGGAAACTACAGAAGCTGAAAAAATCAGTCACAGTGTGAGAGGATACATTAGTATCAACTGTTGACTATCTCTTCCAACATGAGACTTAAGAGTTACTTAGTCAAGCTAGTAGAAGCTAGATTCAAAACAAATACAGGTAGTAGACATGGCACATCTTGCCAACGGTGGTTGTAGATGCAAAGTGTTCGCTTCCAAGACAAATGCTTGGAAGATGGATCCACTGAGTATTGCCTTATAAGACAAACTACAGCATGCTCAGGAATTTTTTTGAGCTGGAAACAATGGGAGGCTGAAAGATTACACAGGGAAAGCGAGATAAATGCATGCCTTGTTCTTAGTTTTCCCTATATGTGTCCACTCATGGCCATTATTAGAGGCAGGACACTGGACTGGATGGATCTTCGATTGAACAAGTATAGCAGTTCTTGTGCTCAGTATTGGAAGTTGTGGCTTGGTTTCCAGAATGTACTGAAACATTAGAAGGCTTATAAAGAATTGCTTTTCTACAGAGGCATTTTTCTTGAGTATAGAGCTGATAGGAGCAATTGTGCTGCTCTTTGTTTCCATTTGCTACTTTTGCCTTTGGTTTTGGTAGAAGTAATAAGTTTGCTAAGACAGAGCTGTGGGAAGGACAAGTTCTGGCAGAGTAATATGGATATGGACACCTGATGCTCAGCTGGTGTGGGAAAATACAAACCAACGGCTTATGTAAGAACAAATGGAGAGCTGCAAACTGCCCTTTATGTGAGCCCTGTTATTTCATCCAGCAGAGCTTCAGTTGGAGTGGAATATCTATTCTTGCAGAGTAAGTACAATTAGTAACACTAATTCAAGCAGTATATATTGCCCATCAGTTCTTGCCAAAAAAGATGATTGGAAAAATCTTTAGCACAAGAAAGCTAAAATCCAAAATGAACTTCAGATGTTTCACTCTAACAGCAACATATCATTCAGCTTTGGGTGGGTTATGCAAAAAAATAATTTCTTTTTCTATATTATTACTAGCATTCTTCTTTCATTGCACCACAATTGTTATTGAATTAAAAATTATTTGGGGTACCCTGGACTCATTTTGAAAAGTTTGCAAGAATACAAGTAGAGTCCCTGGGTGAGCATCTGCCCATGGCTTGCCTTTACACATGCTGTTTTGAAAGATATCTATAATAGCTCAAAGTGAGACAGCATCCCCAAAACAGTGAGTAAGGCATATTTTAAAGTGTGTTTCTCTGGTAGAATTGTCTGTATATGTGAAGCTATCATTACTTGTTGGGCTTCCCATTTTTATCAGTCTTAGTGTCTCTGACCATCAACCATGTAATTCTATTTCTTTTATTGTCCTGTCTCAGCTCGGGGATTCCAAATCATGGGGGCATGGCAAAGAGTCTTGATGAGTGCCTGTTACTCATCTGATGCTGTCTTATGTTGGGGCTGGGCAGGGTTATTGCAGACAGTGAGAGAGATCAGTGTGCTAGTCCCACAAGCATGCATTTCTTCCTTAAAAAAAGAAAAAAATAATTTTCTTTTGTGCTTCACACATCCACTTACTTCTATTAGAAAGTTTTAACATGGTTTTGCCTACAGTGCCTTTATTATTGTATGTGTGCTTGTGTTGCACTGCTCACAATCCTGTGTCCTGTTTTCTAAGGGGGCAATAAGTATATATGTATTTATTTCTGCAAGGTCTCAGGTCAAGGCAAACTTCTCAGGACAGTTTGAATACAATCATTTTAGTCATCTGTTAGCCTTGGCTGATCATGAGGGTTTTTTTTTTTTGAATAAAAAAACCAACACCATAGAAATTAATGCTTGATAGATATTCATGATGCTTGTTTTCTCTCATAGTGAGAAAGCAGCTTAATTATTTTCAAGTAAAATTTGACATTGTTGGATGGAAATTTGAATCATTTCTTCAGAAGTAGAAAAGGAGCATACTGTTTCTCTTAAGATAATGACATGCATGTGCTCATGACTGATTCAATGTTTTGATCTCAGATGCTCTGGACATCTATCATGTAGCTACTGTCATATAAATTACACATTAATATCACTAAGATTTATTCCAGCATTTGCAGTAGTGGAAGTTCCCTTCATGACAAAGTATTAAAAATATTATAGGATATGTACCATATTATTGGAAATTTAATTAAAAAAAAAAAGCTACCTACCTAAACATACTAAGCAGCTACATCTCACTCAGCTTTCTGATAAAAACATATTACTGATTTAATTGAAACATTTGGAAACCTTACAGAAATATTCATTTCATAAATAAGATAAAATCATCTTAATAGGTTAGAATCCAGTCTTCTGCAGTTGGTAAAGGATGTGCGATCCATTGGTTATCAATTTGTCTGGTATTTTAAGATATTAGTGAAGATTTCCCTGACTAGTGAAATTAGCTCCTGAGGACGCTTGTTACTTTCATATGGCTATTACAGAAAAACTTGTTTAAACAAAGCCTTATCATGTGTGCAGCTTTCAGAGCCAATGGAAATATCAATGTATGTATCCATTGGGTATTTTTGTTTCTTTTGTTTCTTTGTTTTCTGTTTCCAAACATTTGTAGTGTTTTATAAATGTTGGCTAATTATTTAATAACAAAGGCAGAAAAAGGAGACTTGCAGGCAGGGATCAGGAGCAAGGAAAAGGGGAAAGATGAGGAAGTGGGCAATACAGAGGGTACATTTTCAACTTTAAATATGAAGTCACACTGAAAATATTCATGGTGATGAAGCTGACTCTTATATAATGGGGTTTTTTGAATGGTTTATAAGAAAGAAGTGTAACCCCTAAACAACTATTAGGGAGGAGGATGTGCCCCACAGGGGCAAGGCAGAGGAATGTTCTTGGGGTAGGACTATATTCAGAAGACACCAGAACCAACAGCTGGCTTAACTCCATAGTTTTGAATGACCGATCACAGCGTACATGACAGTAGCCATCGCTCCTCCTTGAACAGGAGAAGGTAGCTGGAGCCACTAAAAATCTGTGGGAGACTTCTACAGCTATCCATAGGAGGAATGCTATACAAAGTAAGCTAAGCAGTTCTGATTCAGTGCAGTATGTTTCTTTTTTTCTTTTTTCTTGTACCTAAAACATGAAATGGAGAAAGACACATAATTGTTAAGTTATTTGCAGTGGCTGAGGATAAAATGGAAGGGCAACAGGGAATTTATGGAGGATATAAAAATAGCAGGTAACTAATAGGAAGTTTATCTGTGCTCTAATTACTTTGCTTGTACTTCCTATCTCATTCACTTGCATTTTTTCTAAAGTTAATGTTTTAGGGTAGGAATTGAGTCAGCCTGTACTATCATGAAGTTGCGATCTAGATCAGAGACTTTGAACATTACCACAACATGAATAAATAATAAAACAATATTCATAAGAAACAGCAGCCCATCTGCACAGGGTGCACGACCACCCTAAATTCTATATATGTCACGTGTAGATGAGTTGCAAACTTTGGGTTTCTTGAGGTGTAGTGCACATTTCTGGTGTAGAGGAAATTTCCTTAATCAAGAAAAGGCTTCGTCATTAAGAAAGAACTACTTTTGTATGCAAATGCCTATTAAAAAAAAAAAAAACGCACGCATGTATATTCTAACACAAAGTACAAGTTATCTGGGTCTAACAGAACTTCCTGCTTTTTAGATTTTAAATTATTATATTGTAAGCATTCCAAGACAGGAGCTGTTGAGTCATTTTCTAATTGTAAAGCAGTAGCACAATGAAATCTGAAGTAATACTCATAATACAAAATAATTTACTCAGAGGTCTTACCTTCCTTTATGTTCCTTACTGTCTTGAAATGTGAAGATATCAGGCAGATGACAAAGGGAAATATCAGCTGTCCATGGATAGAGACACCCTAATAAGCACTTAGCAAGATACTTAATGATTAACTGTGTGCATTAATTAGTTACAAGTGTTATGTGTCATTAATAAATCTATACTTAATTACAATATTAAATACCTTATGTGTTTTATGATTAATTCCATAACTAAAGCAAGCATTTACATGTTTGTAAATAAGTGATGATTGCAGAGTAATTATCATTAAATTGACTAAAACGAATTGTTGACTGTGTCATTGTAACCTGCTCCTTTCACTCAGTCTAAGAATGAACGAAACTTGTAGTTGGGGATGGGGCGGGGAGGGAAGATTTCCCACCTTCCTTGTGTATTTGCATGAGAAAATTTTGTGCTGTAATTCCTCCTGTGTATTTTCAGGTTAAGAAAGGTAATGCAAAACAGATTCAGAAACAGCAGCCTGGTTTTAGCAAAGGTGGATAATACTGTTTGCTCATAAGTATGTTTGTGTATTCTTTTGGCAATTTAGTATGTTTCTAAATGAATAAGAAAAAAGTAATCCTGGTGTGTATTTGGCAAAATGTTGTCTATTTATGTACAGTTCCTTAAGAGAATAGATAAAAGCTATGTGCATTTTATCTTCGTGTTAAAAGTGATTATACAAAATGTGCCTTACAGTCTGTTTCTGTCCCTTTGAAAGTTGGACAAAGTCTTACTTAACTTCAGCAAAATCAGACCATTATTGTTCTACACATAAGGAACCAGTTTGGTGGCTTAAGCTACTAAAATGCAATTGAAAAAACTGCAGTTTTTTAGAACTATAAATTAAACTCTTCATCCTTTAGAGGCAGATGACTTGAGTGCCCACTAGTTTTTTGAAAAGAAAAAAAAAAAAAAAGAAAAATTGGTCCTTTCTAGATTTTTTTTCCTATTCCGTTTTCTAAGAATGGCAAGCAGTTTCATTCTTATTCAACAAGCTTTTTTCAATACATGTTCTTCAGTCGTTTTCAGTTAATATCTCTGTGCTCACTTTGTATAGTAGATACTAGAAAATGCCATGTAACTGAAAAAGCAATAGGAAGATGTTTCACCCACACTTGTTTCTGCCATACTGCTTACCTCATCACTAAAAATCTTAGCTTATTAGTATACTCTTAGATTTCTCATTTGGAAAAATAACGTTGCCTTAGGTAGAAGAGTTTCTGTTTATCAGCTTTCCCTTTTGGAGTGCTAACAACATCTCAACATTCATGAAAGCTGTGCTGTTATTGCCACTGTCATAACAGATGGGCTTTCATGTTGATAGCTTGTCCCTCTGACTGGTCTCAGTTCTTCCCATGTGTCGTCATAACAGCAGAGAAAGGGCTGTCTAGGCATGGCCCTGTCTGGACCATTCAGGGAAACTAAGGCACGCTGTGGTCTTGGAATGCAAAACGATATTGCAGTTTGTTTCTCTTCCTCCATGAATTATCAGTAACTTATTTTGTGGGTGGATGTGAATTTCCACGGAATTAGTAAACTTGATTGCTTGTTTGAAAGCTTTTCTAGAATAAAAGTGCTGTGTTAACGTCCCTTAAAAAGCAAATTGAGAGAGAATAAGGTGGGTTTTGTTGGCAGGAACAAAACCTTCCAAAGTGAACAAGAATCATCTCTATTTCACACATGTTCTTTAAATTCAAGCACATTCTCTAGGTTTCTCATCTAAAAGAATCAGGAATGGCATTAGCTGCAGTAATGACATTTCAGTCAGCTCTCGATGAAGATGGAAGTTTTCTGAGCAGAGCTGGTCGCCAAGGCTCTTTGCTGACTCAGGAGATCACTACTGTATTATTTAACAGTTCTTATGTTTAAAGTTATCACTGGAACCATGAGGGCTAGAAATATAGGCCATTTTTGCAGTTCTAAGCCCTAATTTTCTAAATTATGTCAAAGTAATGTATTTTGCACAAGCCCGTTATAGTATTTCAGAGCTCTAAAAATTTAAATAAAATGTGTTTCCTCTTCAGGATGACCATCACTTCATAATAGTAAAGTTTATGATCCACTTTTACCAAAAAGAGAATGATTTCACTGCATTTCTCAATGCATATACAAAGTTCTCACAGAATAGTACTGGTGTGATATTGATACTTTTAATACGATTGAATATTCAGTGACAGATTGTGAGAAAGATGAGAAAGGTGACAAATCTGGAAGCAAGTAATTAATGTGAGTCTTCTCTTAATTGCAAAATGTAACTGTTCTATCCAGGACTCTTAGGAGGAAGAGAGGGAATGAGAGAAAGTTTGTCTTCAAGATGAAGATACTGAGTCTGGAGCCATGAAAAAGGCCTTGATTCCTGGTTGTGCAATTGGAATTTTTTGCAGAACCTTGGCTTGGAAGCCTGCTGTTTGGTTTAATTCAATAGCACTTGTGAAATCTTCTCAGCTTCTGTTATAAGCACAAAGTATTAGTATTATTTGCCTTGTTGACAATTTGCCCCAGGGATAACTACTTCAGCCAAGTATTTCCATTTGTATTCACTAGTAGTTATATATGTGATATACCCATGGGTCCCATTGGTCCCTGTTATGATTGGGATGTGCTCAGAAAGGAAACTACGAATTATATTTCTGAAGAAATTAGGGGCATCTTCCAAGAAAATGTTCTGTATGAATCCAATTATGTGTAACATTATTAAAAATCAAAATTCTACTTTGCTGTCCCAAGACTGACTTGTTCATTGAACAGTGCTTCAAAGAGGAGATGATTGTATGACAGATGTCATATTCAGGAACTGTTGGCCATATAAGCAAGAATATAGAGGTATTACATACATGTGCACAGGTATACACAGATATATCTGTCTTTCTGTTCTGACTGGAATCCCTCACAGCCTCAAACTTTATTTTTTCTGAAGATACCACACTTGTATTTACATTATATAGTTCACAATTTGTTTTGCCTGTAATTTTGCTTTTTTCTTCATTATAATAGAAGTGATTACAATTTTTAAAATCATTTTTCGGACATGAGAAATAACACTCATGTTTATCTCAGGATACATCTACTCTAGAGAAGGTTAGATTTGGTATTCCCAGACTTTAAAGTACTTGTAGAGAAAGTAAATGCAAACTTCATTTCCTGGTCATACAACTAACCTTAACACATATAGATAAAGATGATAAAAATCATAGTAATATATAATATGTTATTACAAAAAAATTGCATCTTTTTTTCAGCAGCCAGCAAAACTTGCAAAAAGCCAAAACAGATGCAGAATTGCTGCAAGACACTATTGATTTTACTCTCTCATCAATTGCAAATTAATTTTGCTGCAGTTTATAAAACACTTGTACTGTTCTAACTCTTGTTCTTAATAGCAGATGAGAATCCCTAGTTCAACTGATTTAAACTATTACAGCATTGTGAGATAGAGCCAGAAATTAAATCTGGCTTGCATGCTCAAGTATTGGAAGTCATGCTTTTTGGAAAGCAGCCGATAATAACTTAAAGCTTATATAATTTTAACTCCTTGGTATTCTTTAGATGCTCCAAGTTCTTCACTGGACGTCATGGCCCAGATTCATTAACAAAGTTCTGCCAAAGACCTTCTGCCTAGTATTCCCAGCTGACGGCCTCTGTTTCACGAGTGCCTTATCCAGTAGGAGACAGTGAACGCAGGCGTTTGCAGAGTTTGAACAGGATGAATCCAGCCTCGCTATGCTACCTCTGAGAAAACAGTCAAAATAACTGAATGTGTAACTTTTTTTGAAAGTACAAATATCTTTTTTAAGTAATAATGGTTTTCAGGATGCATGTTTTAAAGACTAATTAGCCATACTATCTTATCTTCTTACCTTATCTGCCGGTCAATGGCCTGTGAATGCATGAAGATTGTTCTACTTCCCAGTATGCTGCTTCTCCTAATTATCTTTTCAAAGATGTTAAAAGAGGAAAAAGCAACCAAGCTTCCATTTCATCTTTGAACAAGGCTATGCTGTTAAAAAAGTCTCAATCCCTTCTCTGTAACATCTAAAAGGGTTTTTTTGTACAGGTGAGAACTAGAGAAAATCCAAGTTTTGTAAAAATTTAAATATTTTCTTTGTAAACAAGAGATGCATCATCTTCCTTTGGGAAAACACAGTAAAACTGCCTTTCATTTTGGTAGCATACATTAGATACCTAAGAAAGGTACTGTGGCAATGTAGGTTAGAACAGAATTTTTAACATAAAGAAGTTAAAACATTTTCTAGTGTTCCAGTCACAGACAGGATGCAAGAGTAATTTAAAGGCATTCTTGTTACTTGGTCCTTTCCTGGCAGGACATGTAACTGAACTAGTACAGCTACCATAATTTTCAATTGCCACTGGTTTCTCAGTGCATACCATTTTTTATCAAATTCATAATAAATACCATGGAAGGTCATTCTGTAGTCAAAATTATAAAATCACTATGTAATAAGAATCTGGGTAAATGTGTTGAAATACCAAAAGAAATCAGGTGACAAGTCCCTACCAGGGACTATGAATTTGTGTCATAGTCCACATGGTCACAGAGTGAGCAAGAAATGTTTTTGCAAAGACTTTGAGTGCTGATCTGCTCCTATTTACACAATAAGAAATAATAGGAATTTTTTAAAAAAGTGTTGATATTTTTAACTGTGTGCCATCCTAATAATATAATAAACAAATATTTACTGTCTAGCAGTAACTTAGAATCTGACACACACATTCCATGTCCAGTCCTCTTTTTTCCCAGTGGAAAATTGCGTGTAATACTTTTGTATTTTCATCGCCTTTCTTTGTGGTGTTCTGTGAATTGCTGAGTGTTTTTATTGGTAAGATAAAGGCAGAAGAAATGTACTGAGACAAGGTGGTCAGTATTGAAATACAAGAATCACCAGGAAGATGCAGCAGTTTCACGTTCCGTATCTGTAACATACTTTAAGTTTGGAACAGGTGCTAATTTTGGTATTTTTGGTAATTTTGCTATTTCATGGCCAACAGCCCGTCTTCTGTAATTCTGAATGTGCACCTAGGATTTTCACAGTAAAAATTATTTCATTGCAGCTTTGAGGAAAATACAGGATGACATTCTTTCATTTATCATGTGCAAGGTTAAATGGCAGACTTCAGACAAAAATTCTGCAGTCCTAGAGACTAATTTGTTGGATAACTAATATAAAAGCCCTCATTTTCAGAGCTGAAAATCTGCTATGCATGATACATCATTTAAGTAATAATAATAAATATAGCCCTTCGGTTAGAACATTTCAGTACACTTTTGAAATATTGCGAACACGTAGAAGACAAAACTTACGTGACAGTCATAACTGGCCAGCTAATCCATAGCAGACCTTAAAATTAAACCCAATTTATTTCACACTATTACCAGCCTAGAAATGGCAGTGTTTCCCTCAAATGAGCTTTAAACTTCTATTAAAAATTCCAATTTTTCACAGTAACCTAAAGAATTCAGTGACAACCATTGGCCTGTAGACAATATTAAAGTCAGCGTAGATCAGGTCTTTGAAAGTTCATGCTGCTGTTTTCTGCAATAGCTGCAATCTTGAAACTGTGAGTGGTACAAGAAGTAACTGGAAGAATACTGAAGCTTTACATATTCTATTGAAGTCAGATAGCAATTATCACTGGCCTTCTAAAGGCACCAGAGGGAAGAAAATGTGAAGTTACCTAAATGAAAATTTCAGTAAATTGAAAGAAAAGTTTAAGGGTTCAGTATTCAAAGCTACTTGTGTGTCTGGTAATACTGATGGTCACCAATAGTAGTTTCAAAAGTAGTTAGTAACTTGCGTGGCAGCCTTGCATAGGTTCTTTTAAAAAAATCCTTAAGAGCGTGTCCAGCGTTACAAGGATGAACAGAAGAGTTTGTTCTCTTTAATTTCAGCTTTTTTTTCTTTTCCTGTCTTCTTAAGCCTACCCCTTTCTTATCCTGCTCTGCAGTTTGATCAGTCAGAAACCATGGAACATATCACCCAAAACTACTTTCCTGTTGAAGTATTTGTTACGTTGAAATGAGACTAACAGTTTGCATGCTCTTGAGGTATGCAAGCTACTGTTACCTTTAGCTTTGGGGAATATATATTGGGATTTTTCCAGAAAAGCAAAGTCAGGTATGCTCCTCTTTGTGATAAACTAGCAGTTGTGTACTTTATGGGTGAGGATTTCTACAACCACTAAAGGGCAGTGCATGCCATCTTATGATTTCTCTTCTGCAGCTGTTGAACTGTCCTCGCTGTTAAGCAGATTGCAATAGAGCCCATAGCTGGACCTTCTTTTTTGAGAGATTTGTAAGCTTGATGCAGTTTTTAACACGAGATTAAAGGTCTACTATTGTGAGCAGGACAGAAAGAGGAAAATTCTGCCCTTTTCTTGTTCCTATTCAGAGGCCAACTGCCATGTGCCCATAGTAAGTAAAAGAGCTGCTTGTTATTAAAACAGTATTTTTATTGGCCAAAAATTGGCTTATGTTGTAAGAGGAATCATAATTTCAGTATTGGTACTGGAACAGAAATACTGTGCAGATCTAAAGGTCTGATTATGCCAAACACAATGTGTGGTATTTACTGTGCAATGGAAACTCTTAGCTTCACTAATAAGTAAATATGATCAGGTTTTGCATTAAGCAAGTAAACAAACATAATAAATGAAGATATTTGAAATCTTGTTCATGTATTCTGACAAGTATACTTCAGTTATTGATCAAGATAGCAATATAGTAAATATGCAGTTGCTTACATTAAAAATTCAGCATCCTTCAACATTTAGCTAACAGTATCCATACAATATTCTTTGTGATACGGCTCTTTTACTACTACATGGCACTGGTTGGACAATGCTGATGTCCTTTTAAGGATAACTACCACCTTATAGTATACTACATAAAAATATTGTCTTAGCAGGACAAGACTGCCCTGAGTCATTGTGCTGTTATATATGACAAGTATTGACCAAGTACATGATATAAGAAAGTGGAATATCAGAGCTGTGCTCACTGGTGATTGGGTTAGTAGCTTGCTTGGTCTTTTGGGTTCTTTTTCTTTCAATTTTCATGGTATATCAAATTTGGGGTTCCATTAAGAGGAACTGGAGAAGTTGTTGCTCTAATGACAAATGAGAAATGTATCTTTTCTTTCGATATGCAGTAAGGAAATAAAATTCCGTAACAATCTGAACAAGAACATGTTCTTCTGGGCAATTTTTCATAATCTGAAGGATAGCTTTTACTTTGATACCATTGTGTTTTTAAACAAATTCTAATGGCAGAAAGAGTGAAGACGACTATTTGCTCAGTTTGGAGATGACAGGAATGCAAATGTGAAATAGATACTGAAGTATTTCAGAGAGAATATGCAGCCCGATGGCTGCTAGTCCCTCAGTCTCAGGTCTAATTGCTTGGTAGGTCTTCATAAAGCATTGCCATGTTATGGAACCCTGTGGCATCTAAACTGATGGAATAATGTACTTGGCTCAGGTTTTTTCTTTAGTTTGTCTTGCATAAGAAGGGCACTATTCAAACCAAGTGGTTATAATGAGTTCCTTTTCCATTAAATAGGAATTCCAGGCATCGCCTTCTGTGTAGGGAAGAGTAAATGACCAAAGGAAGCAAAAGGTTCGTGCGTTCTGTACAGCTCTACTTAAAAGGAACAGAGACTTATGAAAAAGTATCAACTCCAGTACCTGGCGTGCTTCTATTAAAGCTAGCTCCTTTTATTGAATTACCTGGAATAAACTAAACACATGGCAGAGCAGTAAAGACAGGCTATTTCATTATGCATTTTAATATGGTGAGGTTTTTTTATTGGTGGATTGTACAGCTGTGTTTTGTTTTTTCTTTATAAAAAATTTTTGGAATTTTTGAAAATAGTATGAAAAGGTTCTATAAGAAAAAAAAATCTATCATTAGTGCTTACTATTGCAGCTTAGAATGGTGATAAGTATTTAAAAAAAAAAAAAAATCTGGGATCATCAAGGTAAGGAAACAAGACTTTGTTCAGTGTCTTGCTGAAAGGTGGCTGTTTGGTGTACTCTCTCTTCAGACAGTTTCCAGACCAAATTTTTGTGAGAGAAATGTCTGCAAGATAGCACCATAGAGGTGACTTTCTCTTTGGAAAAAAAATTGCTGGACTTGATCAAAATTAAGTTCTCTCAGGCTTTACTATTTTAAAAAATATTTTAGCAGCACATTAGGATAAAGCATAGTCCTCCCATGATTGTCATCCTATGGAGAACTGAATTCAAGTCAGAACTACTGCATGCCTTCCTTTCATTTCCTCTGCTTAAAATTTCCAGGAAAGATTATTAGCTTAAAGAAGACATCCAGCGCTGACAAATTTTGGCCTAAATGGGAAGTTTGACAAAACTATACACAGCTGAGAACAGTCTTATAATTGGAAGCATGAAACTACTTAAATACTTGTATGACACTGAAGAGGAAATCCTGAGATAGGAAATTAAATTTCTGGTAAGAGTTCTTAGGTATCAGATAGGTTGTTTTTCCTGGGGGCATTTTACAATTGCAGACTGACGTCTTTTACATCTCACCTTTATGTTATCGTTCAGGGAACTGATTTGGGTTTTTTGGGGTGGGGTTTTTTTTGCCGCTAGTCTAGTAGGTAAAGATATTTAGTAAATGTCTATCAGAAATACCACTTCTTTGTGTGAGGAGATTAGACTGGACACATGCAGTCCGCACGTTCCTAGTTGTCACAAAGGTTAGCATCCTATCAGTAATGATTCTGCTTGTTGGTACAGATGTAGATTTTACGACTGAAGTATATCCAGTTTGCAGGGATGAAACTGTTAGTGGTTTGGTCCGTGTCTTTCTGGGGAATCTGGTGTTACCAGATTGCACAGTCACATATTTCTAGAAGATGCCACGTTCTGTTTTGATGTTCATTTGCTCAGTGTCCCAGGCAGATTGCTGACGAAGTGTGAGCCACAGCAGAAGATGCCGCTGTCAGCCTGAGGTCTTCTCGGCCGATTGCTGGAGGAAAGGGGAGCCACGCTGTGAGATCTCAGCATTAGGGCTGGGTTGTTAGGGAGGCGGCAGCAGTTAGCTGCCGAATGAAATGCATGAGTGGCACCAGCTCCAGCAGATGGGTCTCTGTGGTGTCCGTAGTGGTGTGAGCTTCCAGTCCCCAGTGGACTGACATTAATCTGCAAGGACTTACTACCTAGGACGAGGTTGAAGAGTTTTAGTAAAACAGCAGGCACTTCAGTTCCATGCCATGTGTCTTTCTCTCCATTTACAGTCTGGTGTTTTACAGTGGTATAAGCCTCAAAGCATAGGAAGATGGATGTTTTACAGCTCCATTTTACAAAATATCTGTAAAAGTCTATGTAGAAAAACTTTCAATATTTAGAATAAGCTTTTAAAGTGTATTTGTATATGTTTATTTTTTTAAAAATTGAATTACAGGAATATGTTACTACTGAATGGTGTGTATAGCCTTTTAAAGAAAGAAAAGAAAAAATCGCTGCCAACTGCTGAACAGCTAATTCACTCAATATAAAACAAAGATGCATTTCTGTAGGGCTAACGACATGCATCCCATCTCCTTGACAACCGCTCTAATTACCTCAGCTTGGACGATCAATATTTGATCTTTTTCCCACCATACAAACATGTCACTTTAACTCCATAGCTTTCTCTTAGCTTTTTGATAATTTGCAGCCAAGTGAAAATGGTCCTTTCTATTTGTTCTCCCTGGCTTGAGGCCAAGGGTTCTCTCAATAGTATAATGCAGTTCATTGATATGAATTTGTTGATCTCCTGGGTAGTTTTTCACAAATTTAGGGCAATTAAAAACCTTTAGAAAGCATTTCAGTTGAAGTCAATAATTTTGCTTTTAGAAATTACTTCATCATTTTGTGATCATTTTTGCTTCATCTATTCATAAAACAACTTCAGAAGAACGACAAAGCACCATTTTATTGAGTAGTTTATATATACATAAAAAACACAGCTTTCAAACTTAGAATTAAGCAACAATTTAGAAATACTTTAATTGGAATGTTTAATTTGTAAGAATAAGAAATTGTTAATTCTATTTTGCAATCTGAAAAGTAATTCTCTTTCTTTTAATACAAAGATAATGAAGCTTGATGAACTTTAACAATAGTTACGGAAACTTTCTAAATACATTTGTGTTATTTAAGGTACGAAAGGAACCCAGTGTTGGGGTGGGGGTTGATTTGTGCATTGTGTTTTGAATAATTTTTGTTCAGAGAGGGTTTTTCTCACTAGACTATTCCAGAGATATTTTAAGATTTTCATGTATTACAGCAGTATTATTTAATCCAGAATGCGTTTTACAGAGGCTCAGAAGTTTTTTAATTCATATAAAAGGCCATATATAAAGGGGTGCCATCTTTACATAATAGAAAAGTCAGAAAGGCTGTGCAGTTTCATGGTGTCTTTTGCTGCTTATACGGATCTTTAGTAGTATCACCTGAGTTCAAAATGCAAGATATCTCATTGTACAATCTCATGCAAAGAGGGAGTTATTGAACTTCTTTTGACAACTAGGTAAGGAATCTAGTTTCCTTGGAAAGAAAACAGGATTTGTGGGGGAAAACCAGGAAAGTAGTGGCCACATAGAGATGGAACTTCAATATGCCTTTGTGGAAAACAGGCAGGGACATGTTCTGTCATTTTGGAGTGAATGATCCAAGCATATTTACTTTGAACTTCTTATAGCTGTTACACAGGTAAATATGTTGTCAATGAGATGCTGAATAAAGATCAAGTTCTATGCTGAAAATAAATTAAACAATTCTTTAAAGATTCTAATGATGCCTGTGTGACAGAAGATGGTGGAATTTTTTGCTGAAGGGTAAGCATATGCTAAGATTTCGGGCAGCTTCACCTTGCAAGGATTTGATGGAATACTGAGAGATCTTACATTTTATAAAGGGAGCAATGACATTCATAACAGTAAAATAACTATAGCTGATGATGTTTGAAATTATGCAGAAAGTTACTTGAATTTTATACCCAAAAATCGCAACAGAAACTGTACAAAATTCCCCACCCTGCTTAATTTTCTACACTAAATTAGGAAGTGATCCTGTGAAGTAAGTGGCTGTTTCACACAAAGACCTAAGAAAGCTTTGACATGTGATAATGATGATAATACTGAATATGCAAAAAGAACAGAATTAAGGTTATGTGGGATGGTTTTGATTGTGACTTTCCTCATCTTGGAAGCTTTGCATTCTGCAACTTGAAGAAGAGTCTTTGATTGTGGAGAGTGTTGAGGGGTGAGGAAACTGAGTGGATAATAGTGAAAAATGCAAAATGCGCACTATAGAACTACCGATTATCGTCCATTATCCATAATCTCCAGTGAACAAAAGGAATATCTGCCCAAGTAAGCAGGCACACGTTCACTCTTTGTACTCCAAGCAGATGCAAGTTTATTATGCCATGTTCTGATGTGTCCAACGGCCATATTCTCTACAGCACTGAGCCTGTCTTAATGTACCTCTTTGCCGAGATGCACTTATTAACTAACTTAGGCTCAGCGCTGCACTAACATAACTTATGGAACTCTTGATTTTTGACTGTTCTTGCAGACGGTTGGCCCAAATCATAAGCGTACATCTGCCTATAAAAGACTGTTCAAAATACTATAAATCTAAATGAATCCATTTAACTGTATCAAAAAGAAGTATGCCCATATCAGTTTATGATGGCATACCATGCTTTCTTGTTGATAGTTGTATTCACCATTTCAGAATGGATTAATGCAAACCTGAAAGCAGCAAATTCATTGGAAAGGAAAGTCACAGCTAAAGTACAGCATTATGTGCCAAATAATTTGGTTAAGACATGTTAGGTGTGAACACCAGACTTGTCAAGATGGACTGATCATGCTTCCACTCAATGAACACTAACGAGTTGTTGAAGTTTGTGGAAGTGTTAGTACTGAGGAGTTAGTACCTTTGTTAATTGTTGCATGTGGCAGGTCAGAAGTAGAAATAGTGAGCACCCAAAATTCAGGCCATGGAATGAAGTGATTTAATTGGGGTAAATTCTTTCTTGTCATGTGGTTTATTTACTCATTTTGTTTTCTTGCTTTTTTCCCATGCTCTCATGGGTGGGAATCTATGTTGCTGAAAAATATTAGGATTACCTCGGGGTGGACAATGCAAGATTTTTTTGCTATCTATAGTTTTATTGTCATCTCGTTATTTTCTCTTTAGGAATTACTGCTAAGCTCTTGGTGTTTTATGTAAGAGTTTAAACGCTTTGTTTAGTGCATGCTGTGTTTATGAAATAGATATACTGTGTTGAATTATAATCCATTCACAGAGTAAAAGACTGCTATGCCCAAGGATACGTTAAAATCTTTCCAACCGCTCATATCTGCAAACCAAAATCTATCATAGTAGATCAGGGCAAAAATCCATCTAGCCATATACCCTGTATCTGAGGGTGGTCAAATATGCCTTAAATATTTAAGGAAATGGGGGAAGAAAGAGTCTTTCTTCTGTGGTATCCTGATAGCTTGTGGCTGCCAGCAGTTACGGACTTCATTGACCTGAAGTTGAATCTCCTCACTCAAGAGCATCTTGTTCCCATCACGATATTAAACAATTACTTCATTCGTTTGAAGAAAATTTTCATTTGACATAAGAAGATAGTTTATTGAACTTTTTTTTATTAACACTGTCAAATTTTTGCTTCTACAATGTGAAGCTTTTTAATACAAATCCTGAGAATCTTGGTAAAGATTGCTAGTATTCAGGAGCTACTGAATCTCTAATTTGGAACAGAGTACAAGAGAAAATCATTCAGGACCTATACCAGACAAGCTGAGTGTTAATAAGACGACACAATTTCACTGAGTGTAGAATCATCTCCTTGAAGGCAAAAAAATAATTTCCCATGAAATACCTTCTTTACTTCGGCTAATTAGATTCACATTTGAAAAATCTTCACATTTAGCAATGGCCTAATTATTTAGCCAACTAAATATATTGCTTAACCAAAGAGACAGTCAAAAGAGGAATTACAACCTGTTATTTGTATGAAGTGCATTTTTTTAACTACTACAAGAATTTGGCTCCACCTTTATTACCACAGTTATTTCTGTGAGAAAGTCCAAATCCAGAAGACGTGTAATCCTCAGCAAAGAGGAGGATGTTGAGAGAGGGGATATTAGAATGAAAAAGTGGGTAGAAAAAGGTAAAGGCTAAACCATTAAATTTAGTGTATCTTTACATTTTCTTCTTATATTGTCAAAGCACCATTTTCCTTAACAAGATACATGGCATTGAACTCTGGAGGTTGCTTTGCTTCTTGCTTTTTAACTTGTATCTATGCTACTTCTGAACCAGATGGGTTGCTTTGTCCTATCTTTCTTTTTGTTGTAGTTACGGAAAAAGTAAAGGCTAGATGCAGAAAGTATCATTGTGGTATATGGTTGTCAAGTATATTTAGATAAGCAATAGCTAATTTTATCGTAATACATCTAATTACTAACCCAATCTCTTTAGACAGTAAAAATCTTCAGGACCCATTTCAGTATAAACATTGTATGCAAAATGGTGGAATAGTTTTCATGCACCTTATAATAGTTTGTTAATTAAAAGTAAATAGGGCTCTTAAGTGGAAAATGAAATTATCCCATTGCTTGAAATACCTTGATGCAGTTTTTATTACAGGTTGCATATGGTATCTGTTAGGAATTTGAGCATGGGTTGGTTGTTGAATTATTGTGTGGATTAGCTGTAGTATTTGAAGGTTCTCGACTTTAAAAGCATGTGTCTGTTTTAAATCCTACATAAATTCCTCACAGTTTTTTAGAACAGTCTGTAACTCTAACCAGGGCATTTTTAACACCACAGCTTCAAACAACAGCAGGAGCAAATCTAAAACATTGCTCTGAGTGGTTTCATAACATCATTAAAAGATTTCATTTTAATTAGATAAATTCCCCCTTTCTTTAACTTTTCAACCTTTCTCTCCTAAGTTCTACAAGGCAAAGGGTGAAAAGACTAACTGAATTGAATTAAATATTAAAACATTAAAATTGGCATTTTAGAGCTCATGAGGAAAAGACAGGGAAAAAAACTCATGAAAAACATATTTCATGCATATTTTAGATTTTATTTTAAGACCTTTCCAAAACTATTATGGATATTCTTAGTAAGAAATATTATAGGCTGTGTTGTCTCCCAGGGCAGCTAAAGTTTCCAAAAGGAAGTTCAATCTGTAATACATCTTTCACATGTTATTTTAATAAAAAAGCAAATATCATTTGTATGTTTCCACTGCTAAATGGAGACTCATTGTTTGGTCATGTTTCCCTACATCAGCAAATACATTTAGAAAGAAAAAAGTAAACTTTATTTCAAGTTACACTGATGTAAAGCATTATGTGTGTGTCACAGTAGAAGTGATTTGAGGTTGAATGTGAAAATAGCTTAACTGGTGTCTCCCTGTTTGTGTCTCTGTGTGTCCAGTTTTATTACATTCAGGGATTCATTTGCATGTATTTACATGTTTGCAACTTTTGATACTATTAAGCTCTCTTATTTCTCCTCACTCAAGAGCGGAGAAACTTTATTGGTAATCAAGTACTGTGATCTACAGAAGAATAAATGAAAGAGAAATTACATTTACTTAGTTTGCTGTTACCATTTTTCCAGAGCAACTTGTAATTTGTATAAGGAAAGTCAAGGGAAGCTGTTCACTGCATATAAGCATTGATCTGCATTGTGAAACCAATAGCTCTTTCACTATTTTGGGTCATTAGTCTGGAACGTGCTGAAGGAATTATAACAAGTCTTTGCAGACTTTAAATGCTCTATGGCATGAATGCAATTTGTCTTACTAATGTGTTGTCCCTGGTATTGGTAGAAAATGGGTCAGTCCCTTTGATGCCTTGTGAAACATGGTATCATAGACAGCATATGTTTATCTTGTGTGTTTATCCTGGTTTTGAGAGACACAGTGAGCACCAACTTGTTTAAGAACATAAACTTGGTTCAAAGCCACTTGAATGATGAAATCTAGATTTGTTAACAATGTCAAAGAAAAGCAATGTCATAACTAGGTTTCTTGAGAAAATGGCAATGCTGTGTAGATGAAACTTGTAAATTTTGTAGGCTGAAACTAGAATAAGAAGTTTACTGCTCCTATCTGTTGGTTAACAAGGGAAAAAGGTAGCTACCAACTAGACTTCATTTATATAAAACTTTCATGCAGAATTCTTACAGTGATGTCCAGGGCCCTGTTTTAACTTGAGCTAAATTCATAATTGGTTGTATATATACTAAGAAGGTTTTATTCCTTTTAATAAACAATCAATGTCAGGAGGAAGTATTCTGCTGAAGTTACATCCATGCTGTTTTTACGTCCTCACAAGAACCATGTGCCAATCAGCACACTGTGTGGCTAGAGATGATATACACTGGTGACTTCACTGTGAAAGCTCTGACAGACTTTGGAAAGGGGGAGGTTGAGGCAGCTGATCGATGCAGGTATGGCAGAGTTTACTCATCAGTGCAGTACAGTCAAGAGAGGATTTTTTTGCTGGAGTTGCATCATTGGTAATTGAGCTCTTGTGAGTCCATCCAGTCACAGTTGTAACACGGAGGCTCGGGTGATGCAGCTTCAGTACAAGAATGGACATCACTTCCCTATATGCCTGGCCTGAACTTCCCTACTGGCCTGAACAAACATGCTTCAGAATTTTGGGCCTAACGCCCAGACGTAAAATCAGAAATGGGAGTTTAAGGCAATGGGAATTGGGGCCATCTTCAGGTAAATTTTCCTATTGGTTATTCAGGCTGTAGATGACAAAAGAGTTATGGGACACCTCCTGTGTGGATGAATGTTTTACTCATAGTTCATTTGGATATATTGTTGCTTTGCTTACCCACACTGACAATATGTTCTTGTCCTCCAAAAACGTTTTTCTTGTTTCATACATAGACTCGGTGCCTGTGACCAGGGAAGTACTGCATGTTGGAGGCACCCAGGGAGAACACTTAAAAACACCAGTGATTCTGGTCATGGTCTTGAGCGTTACCTGTTACCTCTTCATGGTTAGAGCGCTATTTCTTTGTCTTTCCCCTGCATGTAACAATAGAAGATTTTAAAGGATGGCTTATGCTGTTCTGCTTGTCAAAGAATCCTGGTTTCTGAGTTCCGTTCACAGAGGTCTTAGTTGTCCTGACTAACTGAGGGAATAGAAGAATAATATGAACAATTGATACTGGATTATTTGACTGAATCCCAAATTAAAAAATGTTAATGGCAACAATCAAGGTTTACGAAGTCTGTGGGAGCTGGCAAGAAGTCCTTTGACAGTCAAGGCTTCTATTTCTACCTCTGACTGTAGAATAAAAGTGACTTGGTTCCCTTTGAGGATTATGTATGGTTTAGTTTTATATATTGATCAGTGTTTTAAAATGCTGTTAAGGCTTTTAGACCAGGTGTTATTTGAGGATTCAGTTTCTCTGGTCCTTTGTGAGCTGTTAGAGTGCTAGGGTATTACTGAGTGATTGACAGGGCATACTTTTGTTTCTGTCACCTACTTTTTCTTTAATGCAAAGAATTTAATGCAAAGAAGTGAAAGAGAGGAAATACAGAAAAATACATTTATCAGTTTTTTAGTTTTGTGTAATTATTTCTAAATTACCTTGCCTTTTTTTTTTTTCTAATGCCACCATAGAAACTGCAGCCTATTTATGAGGAAATTGAAGTAACTTTTCTGAAAACTGTGTTCTGGAATTAATTTTTATTTGGCTTTTATTTTTTAGTGGACTCTGCATAATTTACCAAAATCTACCAATTTTTAGTTGACTTATATTACCTTTTAAAAGTTGGGTTTTTTTAAAGTTTGCACTACATATTATTTGTTAGGGATATAACCTGACATCTCTGGTAACTTCTCAGTCAGTCTCAAAGCATTTTCTAGATGACATAGTTGATACATCATATAAAGAATCAAAAAGAATAAAGCTGCTCAATGAGTCACAACGGCACTATGTGATAGTTTAGGACAGGAAGTGTGGAATAACTATGTGCAGCTGGATCTACAGGATGAAATTAAATAGACAGGAAATACTTAACCAAGCTGGAATTTAACCACATCCAAAGTGGAATTTGATGTGGAAACTAGCACCTTTAATTATAAGAAATTTTTTTCAAAGAACACTTATGATCATACGTGGCCACAATCTTAATTTTCTTGTGTTGACACTGAAATTCAGTCATTGATTGAACCAAATTTTACTTCTCTTGTGAGAATGTCAGGATCCTAATTGTCTTTTTTATACATCCCTCTTCTGTGCAGTATTTAATTCCTGAATGGAAATGCATTTATGATTTTCTAGGATCAAATTGTCAATCAATAATGATTAATTTTATTTTTGCTGTTTAACAAAAGAACGATCTCCCCTCCATTTCTTCTGTTATTTTACTACAATTGCAGAGTGTGGATAGGACTGACTTTGGTCAGTATTATGTGAGTATGCATGAAGTAAAAACACAATTAAAACCCTTCTGTCTCTTCTCTCTGTCCCTGGAACCTTCCCTATAACCTGTCACACAAACCTAACTTTTTCTTTTTTCATCTTATTATTGTAGTGTCTTGGAGCCTTAATGACAGATCCAAGCCCCATTGGGGTGCTACTCAAATATTTCCTGTTGTAGAGCGTGTAGTAGAGAAAGCACATAGAAATAAGAACATAGCAGTGATGTTGGTCTAAGTATCGCAGGATCTCCAGTGCTAAAAGTTTTATAAATGGCCCTGGAAAAGAAGAGGCTTATGGGAGCACTTCTGTGGTGCTTGTGGGACAGAATGGGATAAAAGCAAATAACTAATTGTCTCAAAAGTGAAGTAGCAAGTGGTGAATGCTCACAGATAATTTGGTTTAAGATGGATATGAAAGCCTGAAAGAAGAGCCAAGTACCGAATACTTGATGCAGTCAAGGAGGAGATGAATGGAAAGTGATCTGATTAGATATGGATTGGAAATTCTTTCTTTTTCAAGGTCAGTTGGAATAAGGTGATGTCTGCTCAGTTTAAGCTGTGTGACTAAAAAGTAAAGGAAATGTTATGCAGAAACTATTAGAAGAATTAAAGTGAAGTCCTAAAAAAGATTTGAATTGAGAATGTGGTTTGGAAGTGTGGGTCTCAGCTTGGGCAGAATAAGTCAGGACTTGAACAGAGAGAAAGGATGAGAGGGAAAGGTCCTTCCACCATCAGCTTAAATATGTGCTTGGTAAAAAGATTACTCGGAAATAGCCTAGAGCCTAGAGGTAGTGTAAAGACGTCTTAAACCAACCTGTAGAACCATGTTCAGTAACACTGAGGAGGATCTTCCAAAAGATGTACTGAAGGAGTTGTTAGAGAGATAAGAGCATCAAAAAAGGGAAAAGTTATGAAAGTCAAGAGAAAAGGAACACTTCAGAAAGAACATGGTCAATTCTATTATAAGATGATTAATGAAGAGAAAACAGGTACTTAGGTTTTCAGAGTTGGGAAGAAGTTTTTGGAGACTTTAATTATACCTTGATGATGCAAACTTGCATTAAAGATTTACTATAGCATAAAAGGAGTGGAAACCAAATTTAGGTTGGAGGTTGATGGCCATATTATGGAAAAACAGTGCAACAGCCAAAAAGATAGTAGAGGGGAACTTGGAAAGAATTAAGGGCCATTATCAGTGGATGAAAGGACAGGATGATGTAATAACCTGTTATTTTTATCATATTTTTATCATCTAACTCTAATCCTTGTGAATTATAGCATAAATTATAGAATGTTCTACTTGAAAATTAGGTATCTTTATCACAAATTCTTTGCCATTGTCTTGCCTTCTATACCCATACTTTCCTTTTCCTTGTTAAAACAGTTGGCAAATCTTTAGCTTGCTAAGTTGCACATTATGTCATTGGTACATTGAGGCACATGTATCAGCACAGTTCATAAATGGAAGCAGCTGGTTTCCTCTGCACTTAAGAGAATGCACAAACACAGAACCGAGATCTTCAAATCCTCTGTATGCTTTGGATACAATTCCTATCCTGAAAAGCCATGCTGTGATTTCAATTAGTGCAGATGTGCACCAAGCCACCTTATTGGCTCAGAAAAGAATTCTTTTGTTTCAACACTTGAACTGCTAGATCTGGTTAATGTTACCAAATGAAAAAAAAATAACATCACACCTATGGTATTAGTCTTATACTCCAGTATCTGAAAAAGCCTTGGCAGGGGAAAAAAAAATGTTATCATCTCATAGGGAAAAGCTGAATTCATACACAGGAACTGCAGGATTACTTCGACATTTTACTAGTCCCCTGTAACACCAGCAAGTCCCATAAATGCCTAATGGAAAAACAGCAGAAAATGAGATCTGCAGCAGGCCTTTAGAGATCAAATTTATGTTGCTGAACACTTTTTTCAGGTCAGGTTTAAAGGTCAAAAGAAAGTGGATAGATTAAATTTGCTGATTTTGCCAACTTTAAAGGCCCCTTTTAGAGGTTTTCTGTTTCTATGGAAAGCCCCAATATGCTTTTGAATAGTTTTGTGCAAGAACTGTATAGAATCTTTACTGTATTTTTCTCATGTGAGAAAGACACTCATATAACAATACTTAGTTATCCCCAGTGTGCCTTTGAGCAGCATCTGATTTAGATCCAAGGTATGTTATCATCTTGAAGTAATTAATACTTGCTATTAATAAAGTTTTTAGTGTATATTCATTTCATATGCAGACTCAGACTTATGTATCACAGGGCCAGCTGTGACACCACAGTGACAAAAACAGTTACCCCAATTCGTTTTCACACTTGTGTTAAAATTTATCTCCCTGTTTCTCACACAATATTTTTCCCTTCTGTATCTCCAAGCAGAAAAGTATCTCCCAGTGAGCATCACTAACTTTTACACTCTGTGCTCCCTTAAATGTGAATAGAATCGAACTATAATGTCCTCAGTTGAGAAGGAAGAAAGTGGAATACAAAAACTTACCACAAAGGACATTCTAGATCATCAGTCTCTGCAAACACTAGTAACAAAGGGAATGACTGGGAGCAGGAGGAAGACGGTTGGGCTGTATCTTCAGAATCATAAGTATTTTGGGCATAATGCCAAAAATGTCATTTTTGGAAACAAAACACCCTCTTTTCTACAGGGTAGTAATACTACACAAAGACAAGTTGAATTAGAAGCTTAGTTTCTGTACACAAAGCAGTGCAGAACAAACAGCATATTTATATACCTGTAGTTTGCTTTGTGGTTTTATTTATATGGCGTTTTTTCATCAGTCTTTAAATGCACGAGTAATCCAGTGCAAGATTGTTCAATACTACCTCAATGTCAAGTCTTAATACTTCCCAATTCAAAAAATTTTGACCTAGCCTCCTCAGTATGTTCCCTTAGGAAAATCTTGAATGTGTAGCAACTGCGATTGTTCTCTCAGTGTATATAAGTACTTGTAAATTATCATGGTTAAATTCATAGTAAATATTCACTCAAAAGGGCATTTAAAAATTACTTTGAACTGCTACTTTTTTTTAACTTTCTAGTGGATACTTTTCTACTATGTGATGATTTTTAGGGCATGAGGTTTTCAGAATAATTCAGAATTTCATTAATATTAAATTCAGCAAAGACCATAGACAACTGTGTTGCCTTTCAACTGTGTGAGTTTCCTATCTATTTTTTAACATTAGGTATGTCTTTGGAATGGAGGAATTAAGTGACATCTTTAAGTACAAATTTAGCAGTATCTCCATAGATTGAAGCACATTATTAGACACTCATTTAGGAAAAGCTTTCAATATAAAGCTATAAACACTGAAGAATGTTATTCTTACAGATCAGTTCTTTAGCAAAGCTTCTGCCAGGATTTGAAGAGCGAGCTGTGATGAGATCTTTGAGTCTTGCATGTGGGATGTTTTGGTGTTTGAACTCTGCTGCTAGTTATGATGATTTTCAAACTCAGCCAAAGTGGACATAATAATTCCAGTTCCAGTGCTAACTGAAAAAATTCTGAAATGGGAGCCCAAATATCCAAGCACTTTTGTGAAATATAGCTATCTCTTACTATCACAAACACAGAAGATTGTCTGACCAGATATGGACCTTGCTGAACTAAATGAAATAAAACTTAAGGCTCGGGTTTCAGCTTAGGAACAATTTATCACAAAATGTGCACAAACTCAGGGTAAATTTGAAAATTCTCCTTTCAGGATGGAGCTGATGGGACAAATTTTAATAAAATTGGATACATCTGCAGTGGTATCGTATATCAACCAAGAGGCAGACAAAAGAAGTAGGAATTTATTGGAGGAATCCATCTGACTTTTCTTGTGGGCAGAATTACATCTGGCATTTGTGAGGGTGTGCCATTTCCCAGATCTTCACAGTATGTTGGCAGACTATTTTAACAGGCTTGGATGTTCATTTGGGAGAGCATGATCTCTGAATAGATACATAATTCACTGTAGTAAAACCAAGGTACAGATCTCCTCAGAACAGACTCTTTTGCCATAAGAAGAATATCCAAAGGCAAATACAAATTTGTAACAGGCAGTCAGAAAAGCGGACAAAGTATTATTGTATGAAAATGCCAGACATTCAGAAGATGTTTTATAAAAGTTTAATTTTTGAAACAGCTCCTTGTCATCTGTATCCTCTTCTCTGAGCATAGAATGATTATGATGGTAATTGTGGAAAATTGCTAGTCATCAGTGCTATTAAATATCTAAATTCTAAAATGTATCATACAGTCTTGAAATTGTTGAATATTTTCCAAGGACTATTATTCACAGTGAATATTCTGAAGTTCTTTTGCTCTGAGATTAGAGTGGACAGGGATATGGCAGGGTACGTGAGCTATAAGCAATCATCGCTGTGGAGCATAGATGCCAGAAAAGCAACTTCACAGGAAGACTTCTGCAACTCCTGCACATCTGAATGCAATTTGTCAGGAGTAAATAGGGTCAGAAGACACCTCAGACTCTGTTTCTTACACATATGCTGAAGTACTGCTGTGTTGCAACCTATTCTCCGAAATCTGCTTTTTCAGCAGCCTTAACCATATACCATGGTGGTGTTACTCAGAGATTATGGATGTGCATTAGACTAGACTTCAGTACTGTTCGACTTACAAAGTTAAGTGCATAGCTTCACAGATCTAAGGCTCTCAGTCAAGGAGGAGTCATGTAACTTCTCTGCTTCTAGACAAGGCCAGGGCTGCAGTTCCTAATAAGTAGCAGTAATTACCTGTGGCTAAACCTAGCAGTTAGGTGACATAAACATATTCTCCTATGATTATGTATATCAATTTTAAGCTAGGAAAGTGTGGATGAAACAGACTCTTAACTGGTTCTAGTTCACACTGGAAGAAATCAGTTGGGTGCTGGCAATAGAAAATCTTGACTCTCTTTGTTGGGTATTAAGTGTCTGAAGTACTCATTTGGTCAAGCTTGAGCCTAAAACCTAAGCTAAATCATCATATTCTGAATAAGTTCTTTCTATTGGAGCAGTTTTGTCTGTTTTGGTGCCCAGGAGGGAAACTTCACATCAGACTGTGTGTCAAGAAAGTCAATTTCTAAACTCGAGTTCAGCAAACATTACAAAATCAGGACCAGTTTCACTGTTGGCACAGTGGTGCTCATTTGTAAAAGCTAATGTAAAGCCTATGCCAGCAAGAAATTTATTCTCCTCTTTACATTTCAGTTTTGTGCCCTGGTGACGGATTAAAAATATTCTCTTTTATTTAAGACTTGGTGCTTCATAGCATCCATGGACAATAGGTGTATGGGTAGGCACATTAAGGATCAAGTTTACCTCCACAGGAGCCACTATCCTACAATAAACAATTTTTCAACAAGTGTCATTTGCAACTTCTATAAAAATCTCTCAGTGTCTGTTTCCAGTACGGAGCAACTGTGCTGATTGTGCTCAGAGCTGGAGGATTTTTGCTGTAGAGCTGTAGGAAGAGCTGAATGTGCCCGTGTGGTACTTTCACCTGAGTGACAGGTCAGAAAGAATACCTCTCCAGCCTGCCTGGTGGCTATTTGGGTATGGAAACAATAAACAAGCAATCCGTTTGTTTGTGGTTCCTGTTTGAATTATTGATGAGACAGCTAATATTTCATAAACCAGTTATTTCCAGTTATAAATTTTTTGCATTGAGTTTCATGGAGTAAGATTTCCTTACTACAGAAATATAAAACATAAAAGGGAAAGGAGTGAAAGGCAGTTCGTGCTTCAAATTAGTACATCTAAAATGAACAAAGCCATCCATTGTGTTGCTTTCGTGTCACTGTTGTTAGATATTAATTTGATAAGGACAGAGTATGTTAAAATGGGGACTGAAAAAAATGTTGAATCTTTTTTTTTCCTGTCTGCTTTATCATACATTATAATGTTTATTGTTGAGATTAAGTACTCCCTATTCAAGCAGTAACAAGTTTCATAGTGGAACAAAAGTAAGCAACACTCAAAAAATTCATTTTAACAAAAAGTATGAACAGAAAGATATGAAAACTATTGATTATGTTGTCTGTGGTGACATACAAACAAAGTGATAACTGTTCACATCTATAAAAGTTGAAGAATGGCAATGTCAGATTGTGCAAAGATTAACATAAGAATCTGACATCTTTGGTGAAAATTTATAATTACAGTTGACGCTTTGGTAGAGATTGGAATGAGGGTGGAATCTTGTCAAGTAATTTTTTTTGTTGTTCATGTCATTACCAACTACTTAACCCTTTGATTAACAACAATTATTACTATGGATAAACGCAACTATTGGAGAGGGGAATATGTTGTCCTGTGATTTATAGCAGTATTCAAACAGCTATTTCAGAAGGGAGCTTCTTAAGCTTAATTTTGTTCTGCAGAAGACGTTCTAAGTAGCGCCGTATAGATACCAGTCTCCAGGGAAAGTTTTATGAAAACAGCTGATGTGTGTCTCCACTGCCCTTCCTGAAGAAAATTAGAACCCTAAGTATCAGAAAGTTGAAGAAATATAAAATATTTATCCATGGCTTCTGAACTCTGGTTTGTTGGTACCATCGTCACTTTCTTTTCCTGTTGTTTGTAGAAGTATTTGATACCACTGTGCCGGTGTTTGGTTTCTTACTAGACTCCTGACTGGGTTGGACCATAGATGTTGATGAGGAGGCGTTGCAGGGACAGGAGTAAAGAGAAAATCCTTGATTTCCATAGTTAGCTGGTTTGAAGAGAAAGCAAGCTCCAATAAATACCTAATCATCAGGCTTTCCTATAAATGAAGGCATGTCATTGATACAGATACAGAAAAATATATCAAAAACTTAAAACAGAGACTTTCCGTGTTTGCTTTGAGGAATGCATGCTGCATTTTACTTCTACATGGATCAATAATTTTTGTTCCCTGAAATTAGGTTATTTATTATACAGTTCCAAAATGTTTTAGTTTGGCTGTTTAAAGAGTAGAAATTACGTTTATTTAGCATAAGGAATGGATTTAAACTCTCAGAACTGAGGTGGTGTTTTTGGGAGATCCCAAGTTCCTTTTCTTACAAAAGCACTAAAACATGAGCTTAAATGTTGATTTTTAAAAGGAGTGCTTATTCATTTGTTTTTATTTGTATGTGTCCAATGTGTCAAAGTTATTCATTGATATTCTAATCTAGAAAATCATGGTTATAGCATATAAATTAGCACACAACATTAACACCATTAGATATATTATGATAGCTTTAGTATCTGTTTTTCTTATTCTCTGTTTTCAAGGACATAAATTGGATGGGCAGAGATTCAAGAAAAGGGCAAAAAAAAGTTTTTTCGTAATTAATATTCTTGTAGCAGAGCTCATTCCTGTCCAAATGACTGTCTACATATAGGGCTGTAGGCATTATTAAGTTCTCATTGACTTCATAATTTGGAATTCAGGGAAGCTCCATGTGAAGTTGAAGGGCTGCAGGAGGTTCTTAACCTGTGAGGTGTTATTCTGCTCGTAATGCATTTACATGGTTCATTTGCAAAGTGTATACATTTTGTGGTGTTTATTTCAGGGTAAAATAGCTAATTTCTTAGATGATTTTTAGAAGTCTGTGCAGGATCTGGGATGCTCTGCTCTGAAATACTCTCTTAGAAGCTGGTAGAATGTTGGAGGCTATATGCTTTGTCCAGATATTTTTTGTCCATGTTTTTCAAATATGCACAGATCTAGTGTGGCATAGACTTCTAGAATAATTCAGGTTGGAATGGACCACCAGAGGTTTGTTAGAGCAAATTCAAAGTTTACACAGTTGCTTTATGTTCAGTCATTTTGAGTATTTCTAAGGGTATTCTAATGTTTGACCCCTATTGTTAAAAACCTCACTGGAGTTTCAAAACCAGTTTGTTTGAATTATATAATTTCAAATACAAATTTTTAAGAACATGTTAACTCATATAAATCTCTCTTCTTCTCCCTGTACACTTCAACATTTTGAGAACAAGCTAATTGAATTAAACCAGACAAACTAATTTGGGCACTAACCAATAGAAGAGAAGTTGGTTCAAAGAGTTAGGGTGATCTTCCAAAACCAGAATTGCGGTGTTGGAAATATCACCTTGAGTGTAACTTTGCTTCCATAAAGTAACAGTTTTGGAGGCCTAATTGAGTCCAAAGAAGTCAACAATTACCAGTTACCAGTGATTTCCTTAATTGTTATTTGTATTCTGCTTTGTTGTTCTTAATCTGTAAATTGATTTGGAACTATAAATTCTCATTCACATGACAGTTTATGAAATCCATTTGTCTGTCATACATTAAGTAGAAAATACTGCCCATGTTTCTATTGTTGCAGAAAGAAAGGTATAACATGACACAGTATTTTTGAAATCAGTAGCATGTAATCCTACCATCAAAAATTGCATCACCGTGTATATATGTGAGCAGCCTGTTCAGTATTTCCTGAATTACATTTTGTAGACACTAGTGTTTTTAATGGAAAATCTGTGATTTGCAAGTGTTCCTATCAGAAGCTGTACATCATGAGAACATTTAGTACTGAACACACCATGATATCGGCCGAAGGGACCTGTACTCTGTTGAACTTGGATACCTACTTATGAAGACTGAGAAGCTGCATAGGTGCATTATACTTCCACGGTGGCTAATGGGACCTTGTCACAGGCCATGCATTCTTAGGGAACAAACAGCTGTTTGCTCACTAAGTTTCAGGGGTTTCCTGTTCTCAAAATCATTTTACTTGAAAACTCAGAGGTGTTCTGCAACAGGAAAGGTTAGTTCTCTGTCATAGGCTGACCACCTAACTTGATCTTTTATTGATCTAAAACTGTTTTTAACAATATTACAGATTTTAATTAAATGGAAAAAAAAAGTTTGCTCAGTCATATTTCCTGTATCTGTAGTCTAATTTTGTGTGAAGGTGAGCAAATAATGTGACAGGAATGGAGTAATTTTCAACTAGAGAAGTATGGAAAATATTCAGTAGAAAATTCAAACTTATTTAGAGTATTCAAACATCTTGAATAGCAGTGGAAATTGAAGCATCTACTGAAACCTGCCACTCCCACAACAATATGACATTACAGAAAATAGTGTCTTAGCAGAGAAGTTTCCCCTCAGGTTATAAGTTCTGGGAGTAAAAGACTAGCACCACTCTCCCTGGTTACCGTAGTGGTCCTGCTATTAAAAGTGGGTTTCTGAGGTGTGAGCTCATGAGTTCATTAGAAACAGGAACTTAATGTAAGTAGTATTTGGCTCTAAAAAGCTAATAGTTAGGGGCATTCCCCCCCCTTTTTGAATTTGAAGAAAGTACTCATTCAGACTATAATAATTAATGCTAAGCACTTACACAGCTCATTGTATTCAGTGTTCTGCAGACAATTATTATTACCCAAATTAAGTGAAAATATCTTTGTTTAGAGTTTAGCAACTGTCCACATTTCAACTATATTTCTTAATAGTTATTAGAATTAGCATAGGTCCTGACCCTCATTTATTTGTGTGTTCAGAAACAAAGTCATGCAACAGTCTTTATATAATGAAAATTAAAAGGCCAAGCAATAACATTAATGTTCTTTTAAATAATTAATTTTAATGTGTGGAAGTGTGAGCAATAAATGTTTTACTGTAAACCCTGATGTGGTAATTAATCCAAATGATTAGGACCTAATTGCATGTTCGTAGTAAGTGTTATATTTGCTGTGAAAGAAGTTTTTTTGGAATTGTGGTTCTGGGGCTAGAGTTGTGAGAAGAGTCATATTTAAAAGGAAATGTTAACGCACTTACTTTTAAACTTGGTAAGTAAGAAATTGAAAGAAATACATCCTTTATTATTTTGCCAATTACTTTTTTAGTTCTTCTGAACATTTTATTTTACTATGCACTTAATTTTATGCAATAGTGGTGCTTATACATTAAATTAAATATATCATAAGGATATGCAGGCTGTTTAAAATCAGCTAGCAGATACCTTGGGGAGCAGGAGAGGGTATTTGTTTTATTAATCATTTACACCTTAATTTGCAAATAGCAAAAGTCCTATTATTCTATAAAACTTGTTGTTACTTTAATGCAAAGAATAAGTCATCCTGTGAACAATGTTAGTTTCAGGTGTACTGGTTGGGCTTTGGATAGCCCTCTTGCACACCAAATGAGTTCAGATCTCCACTGAAGCTTTAGAGCTGCTCTGGATTTTCGCTGATAAAATTTATGAAGTTTGGATCCTTGTTTTTTTGTTGTGGGGTTTTTTCCCCCAACAAAATTGCATTTTGTAAATACACTGTAAGCTTTTGTGGTTCTAAGGAGAGCTCTGTTTTGCCCACAGTGAGTCTACTTTACTTAAACAGACTCAGTTAAAGGACGAGTTAGCGTTTGAATAGTGCAATAAGCTTCAGAAATCTTTTGTTACCTCTTGATCATTTCTTTTTTTCTCTTTGTACCTACCATGCTACAGTATCAGTGTAGTCTTTCTGATGATATGATCTTTATTAGTGAAATAATATGCTCTTTCTTTGGGGCTCTTGAAATATGTTCTAATGATGACAGTAATGACTTTGATTAATATTTAATCCCCGTGCCGCTATGTTCTTATAATTTACAAGATCTCAAAGGTAGTTGAGGGGAGGGAAGAGAGGTTTCTGCTTAACTGTTTTAGTATGAGAGTGCTTAGGGAAAAACATACGTATGGTTTTTTTATACCTTGTATCTGTTTTCTACCTTGAATTTAAGTGAAACCTTTCACAGCATGACCACATTGTTGACAGGGAAATCCATAAGGTATAGAAGTCATGCTGGAGTTGACTTATTTTTCATGGTATTGGACTCATTCCTGTATTTGTTTATATTACGTAACAGTCACATTCCTCTGCATCACCTGGGAATTCTGATACTCCTGCCCCCTGACCTGAGGGCACAGGTATAGCAGCATATACTAGTATAGAGCAAGAGGTAGATGAGGATTTTTTTTTCCTTTTTTTTGTGAGCAGAGGAACTAGTATTTATAAATACAGCAGGGAAAGCCCAAATTAGTTTCCCCATCCACTCCAAAAGTCACAATAATTGTGTGCATAGTCATATAACCAAAAAGCCTCTTGCACGTACACAGCAGAAGAATCTTTATGATTTTGAGGCCATGGAATATCAAAGACAAAATTCTTAAGTAAGCAGTACTGATATGCAAGCTTTGAACAGTTCTCCACAAGACTTTGTACAACCATGTCAAATAATCTGCATTTTTACAAAATCTTTGACACCCAGTCAGTCAATGGTGATTATCTACGAATACACCAATGGTCAGTCATTGATTCAGTCTTTGAGTGTTTTACTTGTGTTTATAAAATAAACCATTGTGCTAGTATAAGCACATTTAATTAAAAAGATGCTCATATTTGTTCTCTTCTTGTTCAAGGCTATTTGAATAAGCAAGGAATAGGCTTGTTTTAAATGTTTGCTTATAGAGCTTTCAAACTGAGGATTAACTGTCTAGACAATTAGAAATTCTCTATGCATTTGTGATTACATAGATTCTCTCAATTTACTAATATACTGTAAATATTATGTACACACCAAATTTGAATGAATTCAACATATGGTTGATGTTTACATAATTAATGAGATGCCAAATTATATTAATGTAACTAGCCATACACAAAAAAGCAAATATTGCACAATCGTCAAGGGCCTAGATTAACCATACCTTATTCTATATTTCCTAAAATGCTTATTTGCCAGGACAGGGATCCTGGGATTGTGCTCAAAATTGTGGAAATTAAGATTGAAAATCAATTATCTCATTGTTCCAAACATCGTAAATAATATAATTACCAATTTTTAGACTTCTGGTTATTGTTTCATTAAGCAATAATTGGTATGTCTGGGTCTACTTTTTGGTCTAAACACAACATCATCCTCATATTAGTAGATGAGTTAGGCAAACCTAATTTTGATAAAGAGTTGTTCTGGAAGGATGAAAGGTGAAAGAAACAGTTTCTCTCTTTAATCAACAATTTAACAAATATTTTAAGATGCATTGCTTTCTCAGTAAGGATTAAATGGATTTTCAATGAAGAAAAAATGCAGCAAAGTGTTTTGGGGATACTAGAAGAAAAGAAGAAAAGTGACTTGTTCTTTATCATAGCTTGTTTGATTTGCAGCTTATATTTTATTGATGGTAATACCCTGTACTTTATAATACCTTTCAACACAGAATTTCAGTCATTTCAGTAATGTTAAGTAATTAAACCTCCCACTGGTTCTGCCAATGGAGGTGTATTTATCATTATAACTATTTTGCAAGTGGGTAAACAGAGGCAAAAAAGGTTGAATTACTTAATCAAAGTAATAAAACCTCTAGGCTCCTGTCTCCCAGATGACGTTTAATACTTCCTCCAAAACTTTGTTATAAATTCAGTATAAATAAAAATAGACATCTCGCTCCCTGAGCTTAATAAACTCACATAAAACTGTATGGTGAACTTTAGAAAGAATATAGAGGTGTTTTCCTTCCTCACGGAGGTGCAGACTTTAGGGAGCTATGTCAAACCATCATCTGAACATCTTAATTCATCTTGCCAAAATGTAGTTTCCACGGAAATAGAAGAATTTTTTGTTTGGGACGACATTTCCCTACACCAAAACTAGGTATAGTACTGCTTGCTCGCACATGTGTGTACACCTCCACCTCATTGTTAAAGTTCTCATCTATACACTCTGCGAGTAGACATCTCATCAGTAAAGTCACACAATTATTTTATCCTAAATAGGGCTTGGAAGAACTTCCTGGAGAGTGCTTAATTTAGGCAATAGTAATCAGAATTGAAAAAGATTTCCAAATTGTTTAAAACTAAAAAGAAATTGCTAATGTATGCATAAAATAATTATTTTCTTTAACATATAATGTCAAATATTGGAGGTTTTCTGCTACTGTTGTAATCTGATAGATACTAATATGGCAGCAATCAGAGTTCACTTCAGCAACAAAGAAGCTGTTCAGGTCTGAAAGCAATCCTCTCCTCCTGACTTGTTGGCACCATTGTAGAGGAAAATGTCACGGTCAATATAAGCACATTTACTGACAGTTACGTTTTTTCCTATGTTACTGAAAACTGTTTGAAACTTGGCTTTTATCAAAAACAGAAACACTGGCCACTCAGAATGATAAAACAATAGTTTACAGCTTAGTTATTTTCCAGTTATAAAGCAATGCTTTCATAAAAATAAACAATGCATACAGGAACAAGCCAAAACAATTACTCAGAGAAATTGTTGCATTCTTGCTGTCCTTGCTTCCTGATTTAAAACAACTGTCTCCAGTAGGAACTGGACAAAAAGCAGCGGGTTTTGTTTCATTAAGTAACCACTTGCTGATCACTACAAGATAAAATATAGTTCCAAAATGCAATTGATACTGTGTAGGTACTTTCTAAGTTCCTAAATGATCTATTACACGAAGAACAGGTACATAGATTAAAATAATGTTCATGTATTTCACTAATTTACAGACTGAACATTTCCCAAGTGGATAGTTATATAGAGCTTTTGTCCTTCCTGGAGAAAGTAAAAAATGACTTAAAGCACAAGCACCTTCATGAATAAAGGTCATGTTGTTTATTTAATTTGTGGGGTTTTGTTAATCATTTCTGGAGTTTTTTTCCACATCATGAGTATTTTAGTATCTCTATCATTTGATACTATTCTGTCAGATCTCCGTAAGGAAAAAAATTTAATAGTTTCAAGCAGGAACAGGTTGCAAGTATAAATGCTCAAAATTCAGAGGAAGAGGTAAGGGGTCGGTAACTCTGCTAACTTGACAGTGTTGCACATTCCAAGTATTGTGCTCAGATATTTCAGTGTTAAAGATAGTTTTTAAATTATTCTCTGCTCTTTTAAACTCATGTAAGTACTAAGACAGATGAAGAGCTTTGGCTCTAACATTCCAAGATGATTCCTTCTGGTTCCTGTTCTGAAGAAAGATGACTTCATTGCTTTGTCTCACAGTGGGCGGGACATGGACTGCACCCAATCTGTGCTCCATGCAGTTCAGAGGCTAGAAGACAGAAGTCTTTCAGTCTCTTCTGGTTGTAAGGGCACCTGGAAGCCTTGTGCAAGTTCTTCTGTCTGGAGCGGTTACCTAGTGGCTCATTCTCCATCCCAAGAATTGCCATGTGTTGCGGCTTCACTCCTTCCAAGCCCTGATATTTCTGCTAGACTGCAGCAGATGAGACCGATGGCAGAGCAAAGCTGAGGGAAGTCTCTTCTGCCCAAGTGTGTGGCTTGAAATTCTCTTTGTGTACAGAATATAGGAAACGTAACCAGGTCCAAACGCTCTGACTCGGTTATGTCTGTCATTTAACAGAGCAAGTTCTTTTGGCACCTCAGCAGTCTCACTCTTTTACTGGAACTGCCAGCATACTTGAAGTTAGATGATTTCTGTAGGGCTTTACTGAATCACAGTATTTATCAGGACTGTCACTACGTAACTGTCAAACTTTCTATGTGCCTGAAAAATTCCACCCTTTAGATGGATGAGAGTGCGATGTCGTCATAATTGCATTTTTATGTAAATGCTTGCTATAAAATAATTTTGGATTAAATGATGTGTTCCTTTCATGTTGGCAGAATATAATTTGTCTTCAATGGCAGCAGACTGTTGTATATGTGTTTCTGAAAGTTAAATATTTTGATTCACACTTGCGATTTATTGATTTTACATTGTTACCAAATGGCATTTCAAAATCAGCTCAGAATACCATGGTTCAAAATCCTGTCACTCATATGATAAAGTTATTTTCATGTAACCCGCTCTGCAAATGGGAGTGGCAAGGAAAGAGGAACAGCTAGAAAGGAGAGAGAGCAAATGCGTTTTAGTGGGTAGTAGGTTTGATAACAGTCCTAATCTTTATTATCTCTGTATGTTCTTATGCAAACATTGCTTCTGTGCTATTAAACAATAATAAATCCAAAATTGCAAAGCTGTTTGTTATCATCTCAGCCTGGATTTGTCTAAATGTACGCTAGGTCACAGATTTCAGTTTGGGCTTTAAGGAAATATTCACTGGCTTAAAAAAAAAAAAATCTTGATCCTCATTGTGCAAAGATTACATGTATGTAATCCAGACAAATTCATTGTGAGCACATTATTTCATGCGAACAAGTGATGGCAAGTCGTCTCAGTTGGACAGAACACCTTATACAGAATTACTTTCACCAAAGCCAGAGTTGTTCTGGCTTCATGAGGTCCTTCAACACTCTGATTCTGTGCTGCTGACACTTCTGACACCCTTAATTTGCTGCCCTCACATCTTCTATAGCTAGTGCTGTATGAGCTTAGTGTAGGTCAGAAGAAATCTTTGTGTAGGTCTGTAGGACCTAGTGTAGGTCTGCGTGTGAGAAAAATGAGAGAGATGACTTGCAAAGACAAATTGCTTGTGTGTAAACCCACCAAATCCTTCTGGTAATGCTAGTGTCTATAAAAAAAAATACTTGAGTGTAAAATACTATCCTATATTCACAGTACCCTGACATATTTTAAAAGGTGCATCAAAGAATTCCTGAATATTGTAAAAGTAAGATTAATACAATATTCTCTCTTGACTTTGTCTACTGCTGTCATGTGCATCTTACTATTGAATTTTAAAAGCTCTTAAGTTACAAACAAGCTACTGTATCTCCCATAGCCATGTGTCTGCAATACACAAATGTGTTTTTCTTATTTCTTCCTTTTTGTTTCTTTCTGCCACAAGGAAAATGTTTTTCTCCACCAAAGGACTGTATGTAAACAGAAGGACTGCTTACAGTGCGTAAGAAAGTATCGTTGTGTTTTGCGTGTGTATACATACAAACATGCATATAAATGATTCAGTCTGTCATCCTGTTTTCCTGGTGTATGTATTAGTTCAGCCTTGCTCTCTGGCTTGGGGTACAATGGTACCTTCCTCCTGGCATAGAAAAGAGGCTCATTACATTTTGAGCAGCAGCAAACAGTGGCACATCATGAAGCAGTAGCATCTGGTATACTCAGTCTCAATCAGTGCACACCAAAGGAATACTGCGTGCTGCTAGTATGTCTGAAAGCCTTTAATGTTTAATAGGTTTTCTTAGTACAATATTGCTGCCTTTCACTTTCTTTGACTGCACTGTCCAATTATCATATGGTCCTTGTATGTACAACATTCTTTCACATAGATACATGCACAGTAATTTCATTTCATATGCAACATAAGTTTCCCAGGCTATTGGAATTTCTGTATATTAACTACATGTCTCATCCTTTGATTATAGATATTTTCGTCATAGTTGTTTTAAGGTACCTTTGAGTTTTGAGGGTAAAAACATTCCCAAAACTCTGAGAAGCAGACTGAGGTGTGTAGGTGGGTATAGAATATCTTCTGAGGGGTCTCTTAACCTTCTTGTTAGTGGGAATAGAACTTCTTACTAGTGAAATACGAAGTCTTTTATACCAGTGATACTGAGATACGCTTATTCTCACACTCAAAGCTAATGTTGGCTAACAGTTAATTGTAAGAGTGGGTAGGAGTAGTTGACTTAGGGATTCCTTTGTATACATCTGTCTGGACCAAAAGCAGTGGCCGCTGCAAGAGCATGCGGGCTGTGGTTCTAAGGAAGCCACGGAGTGACTTTGTTGTGAATCCCAGTGAGATATAAGAAAACCCGTTCGTTTTAGTGGAGTTCATTCCTGTACAAAATTGTAGCATGCTGCAATAACATGGTCTGTGGCTTATCTAGTTGTAATTCAAACTTAGGAAGTGGAGTTCCTGTAACTATACTGGCCATAGCTGTAATTGGAATTCTACTAAAAATAGAGACAAACTCAATTTAAATACTTAAGGAGGGGGGTCTAATTAGGTTTCTTTAAACGCAAATCTGTTCAGTTCAGATTTTATACAATTTCTTCCTACTTTAATTCCATTGTGTGAATTGTACTGCTACAACTTTTTTTTTGTATTGCTACAACTTTTGTTTTGCGAAGAAATGTTATACTTGGCAAAGTTTTAACATGACTTCTCATACACACAACTCTCAATTTCTAGATGTTTTAATGTCAAATAGTAATTTAAATAAAAATATAAAAAACTCTTGGAAGAATGCAATTAAATGGCAGAAGTAATTTTTAGGAAACCCGGAAGATAGAGCTGTAGCCTTTGAGAGTTCCTGGCCTTTGCAGGATCTGAAAAGCAAGCTCTCCTATCTGCATCTCAGTACTTTTATGTTGCCTTTCCAAGGAAAAGGGAGTTGGATGCAGGCCTGAGTTAGATCTCATGGGGATAGTGTTCTGTACCTTAAATTACAATCAGATGTATTTTAGTTCAGATGAAGTTTTCAGCCTAAAATTGGTAAGAAGCCTAATTATTTGACCAGGTTACTATTTACGTAGACCACTGTATAGCAATCTGTGATTTATCCACAGCTGGCAACATGTTAGCCTTGAAAGGTTTTTATTTTGTATTTGGAACAGTTTTTAAAAAATCCAACTCTGTTCATTAAATGAAAAACTAAAAGATGGTAGAGATTGCTATGGAGACGGGATGTTATATAAACTGTTCATTTTAATTCTTCAGAATGTAAAAATAGCAAAAAGGCTTGGATGTTTACAGGCTTCCAGTCGTTCAAGGTACTGAGTAACTCCACAACATGCAAAGCATTCTTGCACCCTTTGGGCTTTTATTGTCACGTAACGAATCGTGCCCAGATTTTTAAATCAATCATGTATTTGTTAGACTGGAGAGCATGGAGTAAGGAGAAATAAATAGAAAGACTTTCTAAGTAGTCTTTAATCTGTAGACTCTTCATTATATTATTTTTTCCAGTAAGTAGAATGCCTAAGATGATCTGTTAGCTGAAGTATGCAGGATAAAAATACAGATATTTTGTGATCCAAAGACATAATAATATGGATAAAAACTGGAAAATAAGACTGTTTCACTATTATACCTTTTAGAGTGTCATGGTAGCGATGTTACAGATAGGACTGAGATGGTGTTTTATTTATCAGACCCCCTCAAAGTTGTTTGTTACTGTGCCTTAGACATTATCTCTGGCCTTAAATGTAACACTAGTGGCTCTTGCTTGAAAATTACTATTATTCACTGAGTTTTGAGAACAGTTAGTAAAATTGCTTTTAGGATTATAAAAATGAAACATACAAAATTTGTTTAATTAGTGTAAAGACTAAGCCTTTGTCTAATTAGTAGATTAATGAAACGGGAGAGGATCTTTACATAACTCCTGGAATACGTGCGGTTGAGGTAACCATCTGCAATCCTAAATTCAAAATGGCAGCCCTGAACTGTTCTTCATACAGGATTGAAATCGGTATTCACAATTTAGTAGACAAATAGTCATTTCTGGTTGAGTTCTGTTTATTTTGTTTCACAATTGATACTTACTTGAATGTTCATATTCAGAATAAAGAACAATACTTTTGGGAGGGGGGAAGTAAAATACATGTGCAGAAACGTGAAAACCCCTAGGTTTTTCGTGCAAAACAATAACAACTACTACAATGACAGCATACACAACATATTTATTATAAACAAGGTAATAATTTTTCAGGCAAGGGTTTTTGTTAATCTCCTAGCTGTGTATAGAGCCATTGTACTGGACTTTGGAATTAAGCAGCACAGTCTGATTGACTCTGTTACTAAAAAGGGATGTTTAGAATTATAACATATCACCTTTTAAAATACGAACATTAGTCTTAGCTGCCATGGGAAAGTGTACTACGTGGAATGCAGAGGTAGGGAGTTAAGTTTAATTTTGGAGGGCTGTGATTCTAGGCATATGCAGATTCTTTGTCACCTCCACAATACCTTGATGGAAAGGCAGTATTTTCCAGAAGTTTTTATCTGTGCACGTGTATGACAAAGGTGGGTTGGGGGACACCTTCTGGAAGCAGCATACTTCATGTGGTTCCTAATATGAAATTAGTAACATACATTGATTTGTTTGGATGCTTGCAGGGATTCTTCCTGACGGTGTCACCAGAAGCAGTATTAAAAGTGGCTGCTCAGGCTTCTGCAAACAACAAGATCTTCAGCTTGAATCTTTCTGCACCATTTATTAGCCAGTTCTACAAAGAGCCTATGATGAAAGTCATGCCTTATGTCGACATCCTTTTTGGAAATGAGACGGTGAGTCTTATGAAAGTAATTGAAGTATTTGTATCTCTTGCACCTGGCTGTTTGTGTCTAGGAGCCTGCTTACTGGTTCTCCATTATTTAGAGAGAGAGATTGTCCATGTGAAGTGTCACTAGAAAATGAAATCCACAGTCACAAGACTGTGATATTTCAGTAGATGCCAAAGATGTCACTTGGCCTGTTAGAGGTTTACAACTGCTCATTCTAGTGTAGAGACATGGGAACAAGTTACTCTAGGTTAAAAGAGGAAATATCCAACACATTGGCTGCTTTGTAATAACTGTCCATGTGCATGATGTACTCACCCAGAAGTTAACTCTCTGCTGGAAGAAGAGGTACGAAGGGCTACTGCAGAGCTGCTGAGGTCCTGTAACTTGTTTCCATACCCATACTGCTGCTATTAATAGCATTTTCTGTGAAGACGATGACTCTTTGGGGAGAAGTGGGAGGAGAAAACTAAGAAATGGTTAATTGGTTTAGAAGGTTCTCATTGATTTTATGGTAGATGGACTGGCAGTCCATCTAAGGAAGGCTTATCTTTGCTATGCAACAGTTGGCAAACAGATTGCATGAAATTCTGCCTGGAAGTCCATGGTAACAGACCAAATGAATTGGGATTTCACTCATTGTAGTGCTATCACTTTTTGATTTTTTTCCACTTCAGAAAGTGCTCTTAAATATTTATTAGTTTGCTCAGCAGAAAAAGGTTAAAAAAAGCCTTGGAAAGTGTGACACACCTAAATGAAGTGTGGGCTTGTCTCTCAAGATAACTACATTAGTACAGGAGAATTATGGAAAAGTGACTTATTGCTGTCAGTGGTTATTCCTGATTGTGATACAGGGAGCTGCATCAACACAAGTCAGTTTTTACGCTGTTGTCCACGTATCCACATTAGGGGCTAGCATTGTTACAGATATAAGACTATAAAGTATTCCTAAAATGAAGAAAATTGCAATATTTTTAGATGCAGTAGGATACAGAAAACCTTTTTAACTATAGTTAATGATACAGAAGAATTATTTTCCAGACATTTTGCTGGTATTGCCAACTGTTACCTTTATTCTGTCTTTCACAATACAGTCCTCATGAAGGTGCTACTGAATATTTTTATTTAATAGCAGTATAATCTCAACAAAAAAATCTTATCAGATTTCACAAATTAAGTAATACCAAGTCTAGTCAATGTTTGGGTGGAAGGGCTTCACAGAAACTTCTAGGATTAAACCTTGCTGGTCTTTTATATGAATATTGCCTCATGGACCTATTAGGAGAATTCAGATCACAGTGGTTCATTAGGTGCTGTTTTTCAGAAGATAATACATAGGTTGTTACTTTTTGTGTATTTGCACACTTTATAAGCAAGAGTCCACTATGCTGGCAACATTCCAATTTTAGAAATTATATTCAGACTACCTTGATTTCCCCTGCTGTTTCAGTTTACTACAGTATTACTCACCTACTGTCATAAAATATTGTATAGGACTGTTGTGTGTATTAAAGTTGAAAGACTTCCTGCATTTTCTGTGTGTAAATTCTGAAGCATTTTGGTGTCTTTCAGGGTAAAAGATACCATTTAAACTTAAGTGATCATCCTCAAACTTGGCAGTACTATATATATGTATATATATACTTCAGAGTACCAGCCTCTTACGCTTCGTTACTTATACTGATCAGTTGAAACCCTGGTCATTTTTTAGTCTCTGCTTTCTGCTATATAAGCTGGCCATTGCTGCCTTTGAGTTGTTGAAATGCTATTTGCAGTGGTTTATTCTCTTATCTTTCTGTGTGACTTGAAACCACGCTCTTGGCCTGGTGTACTTCTAGTTTTTAGTAGCTGCTGTATCTTGTGATTGTCAGTATTTCTGCTCTCTGCGTATGGTTTGTAGTAAAGAGTAGTTGCAAAACTCAAGAAGAGCTCATTCTGACATGTTCTGCCTTCTAGTAGCTTCCTTCTTTGTTGGTTTTTTTCATCTTATATTCATTTCATCTACAAGTACATTCAGGATTTTTTTGTGTTTATGCATGCCTTGATGAACAATGAACTGCTTCAGCTAGCCAACACCAAATTTTTGCCCGTTTACTGTGATTTCCTTTTGCTTTTTGCTACATTTTCCATCAGTTTTGCTAGTTCAGTTAAATACTGAAAGTGCCTAAGTTAACGTATAAGCAAGGCATACTAAGTGGTGTGGTTGTTACTTTATTAGTACAAACAATACTCTTAGACACGATTTTTATTCTTCCCTATATTTATCTTCACTCCACATTGTAGACCAATACAATTTTATTGTTAAGCACTGAGCTGTTTATTTTTTGAGTAATACAAAAACATCCAAGAGCAGCAAAATTCCAAATTGCTGCCATTCCTAAACTAAAAACAATTGGCAAAGTGATTTTAAATTACAACTTCTACTTAAAAATTTACATCTGAATGGAGATTGGTTATTTCAAGTTTCAGCCAGATGGTAATTAAAATGGGCAAGTTATAAACCTCTCGGAATAAATGTTCTAGTTTAGAATGTAAATGCATACCCTTAACTGCAGTGGAGACGCTGAATGCTGTGGTAACAACTCAGTACATGTATCAATTTCAGCATTAGCTCTGTGACCACTGGTGTTTTGATCATTTGTTTAAATCCCTTTTATAACTAGCCAAACGTCTTGTCTTGGATTTTTGATACTTATTAACTGTACTTCATATAATAAATTTAGTACAGAACATTCAGAATAGGAATAATTATATGTTCATTGCTGCTAACCAATTAGGGCCATTGTGCAGTCATTATCTAGCAATACATGACTGGAGAACTTGATTATTGTCATTGCTTTTAATTTTTATTAAATTAAGTTTTTTTTAATAGTGTCATTTTGCAAATGGTTCTTAGCAATAATACCTTCCAAGCTACCATAATCACTGGATAATTAACCTGCCAGGATTAAGCACACTCTACTTTGCCTCAGGATGCTTAACTCTCAAATAAGGTCAATTATCTCCTGATGATAACTGCTTTGTCACAAGTTGCTGCTTAATTCGGCTGTAAAAACTCACCTTAGAATACACATTTTACAACTCAGAGTAACTTTCAGTAACAGAATGGTCAAAGGAGTGAAAGCTTTTAAAATTACATCTCTACACAGAGTTGTGGAATGTTTCCTACACAGCAATTATACTAGGCAAATAAAGGAGCCTAAATTTGCATATATTTCTTTCCCAGACCTATTTCCACTTTCCCAGTTAGAGCTAAAGCTTCATGTCTCTGATATACTTGACCCATTGAAGTCAATAATGGGCACAGGAATCTGAACTCAATTTCCAGTCTTCCCAAAAGATGGGAGTTACAATGGCATCTCCTCAGGGAAGGAATTACTTCTGGGGGGAACAGTCTGTGTATTTTGGGACGTGCAGCTGGATAGCAGTTTCTTTTCTGTGGAGGTCTTCGGAATTCAAGGGACACTACAAAGCTTCCACATGATTCATCCCTGCATATGGCAGTCATTCATGACTCAGAGGAATATGTATTAAGATATTGATGTGGTAAAGATCTTCTGGGCTCTCTTCCTACGTATAGCCAGGACATTGCTGAGAAATTTTAGAATTTAGAAACTTTAGAATTACAGACATACTGAGCTCCTCATCTATTGCTTTACAACAAAACCCATAACCAAACAATATAGCTTGCAGTATACAGTGTACAGTGATCAGTAAAAGTTGAGGAGGTTATGTAGAAGAGAAATCGTGGATTTTTGTAAAGCACAAATGTAATAAAGAAAACTAAGATAACAATTATTGTTGGAAATTAGATCTTCTTCCTCTCTAGTGTAAAGAACTGTTACTTCTAAACACCCAGTCTCTGAACAAATTAATTACAGGATTGTAAGCTGAAGTTCTGCAAAGACAGATGCTTCTGCAAGCTCATCAGGAAACTGATGCTGATGTGACAGCAAACGTGCTGAAAAGAAAGAAGGTTGCGTGCAAGACTTCTATGTTTTAAAAAGCAATGACAATAGCTTTAGTGGTAGTTCTGGAGTTACAAATCCTGAGCTTTAAAAAGATGGGTGCCTTTGTATACAATAAGATATCAAATGGGTATTGTCATCATTTCATCTTACAATTATACTGAAATGGTACGTTGTACCTCCTTAATTTAAAATATTTTCAAGTGGGGTATCAAAAGCTAACATAAGCATCCCTACAAAATATATATGGTTTGGACATAGCCTTTAAAAACCTTTATAAGCCTTTATAAAGGCAAGTCTCTTTAATAACGTGGAAAATTCTCTTCAATGGCAAGGAAAAACAGTAAATCTAAAACTGATAACAGTGGTTAACATGTTCCTGATTTTGAACTTGCAGTCAGTCTGTAGTTTTGGGCTTATTTTAACCAGGGGAGTGAATGGAAATGCCGCTAAGTTTTCTGGCATAAAACTGTGTTCAACACACTAGGATTTACACCTAAACGATAGTTTCCAGACAAATTGGTCTATTCCCTTTCTGTAACCTATAACGCATGTTTGTAAACAACTTTCACTCCACATACTTTGATATACTACATTAAGATAGGACACTGTGGACAACCGTCAGTCCCGCCTGCATATTTCCTCTGCTGGGTTGTCACCTGGGACCAGGCTGATACCTGCAAGGCTTAGGCATCTGCCCACAGCTCACAAGAACCTTCAATGAGACATAATCACTTTTGTAAGATAAATGAGCCTTATGGCGATTCTTTTTAAACTAGCGTGCATTTGTAATGGCATAACTGAATTCATCTGAATTTACACCAGTGTAATTGCTGCTGTTTATAGACCTAGCAGATAGTTTTCCACACTACCTGAATGTCCTTTCACACTGGTGACTTGTCTGGTTCTGAGGAAACGATTAAGAGGTAAAAGACAGGAGAAAATCAGGTGGCAGATGTAATTTGGTGTGTGGAGGAAGGGAAATACAATTTGACTTTCAATAAATAATGAAAGGGAGACAAACATTTCAGTCTGCTCTTCTGTATCAGATGGGGCCCAGAAGTAAGGGACATGGCAAAGGATGGCCAGTCATGCCATAAGTATCACTAAATTGTTGTTTCTGTTTGAAGCATTTTCAAGTAAGCATTTAAAGTTATTTTTGAATGTTTGAAATTATTAGTAGAAGGCAAATAGTAGATCACATTTGAAACTGAGTGTCTTGAAGAGGCTCATTTTACTGTACTGCTAACTTGCATGTATGTTATGTAAAGAGCCCTTAAGAGACCTTGATTCTTTCATTTTAGCTTACTGGAACTGGTCCATATTGAGGGGTTATTTTCAGTCAGTGGTTTTGCAAGCTATCTTCCTTATGAGTTCAGCCTTTACCTTCAGCTTCTACATCTTTATTCATTTTGAATTAAGTTTTCAGAAACATTAATCATCTTAAATGAAATTAAGTTGGGTGTTAGTGTTTTGCATTTCAATTTATATGCCAGTATTTTCCCCTTTGTTATGCTTTCAGGAGTTCTCAGCCACTTGCCCCACAGGTGAGGGTAATTATCTTCATTTCGTAGGCAGAGAGAGAGACTGAGGTTTGCACAGTCCCCTACAGGGAGTCTGTGGTTAAGTTAAAAATCGTAGTCAGATATTCTGACCCAGTTTATTAAATACACATGGGAAAAAATTTGTAAGGAGGCATCTCATCTTCTCTTCTTTTTTAACAGGTAGAGGTTTTTAAGGTCAGCTGCTGGTAGTGTTTGCTTTTCTAAACTGCAGTAAACAGATAGCAATTTCTTTTTATAAATCCTACATTTAAGATTTCTGCAAAGTCTTTGGAGGGAGCCTGGGAATTAAAAATTTTAATTCTGAATGGATGAAAAATAAATATTATTTTTCTTTGATGTCTTTGTTGAATTTTGACGCTTATTTCCTGGCGCAGGTGTTGTGTTTTCAATTATAAGAAAGCTATGGCGTTGTAATATTGCTGCTTAATTCATAGAATTAACTTTCTCCATATTGGAATATCTAATAAATTGTGGCCAACTGAAAAATGAGAGGGTCTCTAGCACAAGGAAGGTTGATAATGTCAATGGCATGTTGTAGAGATCTGCTGTGGGAAGGATGCTGAAACAGCCCAAGGCTATTTCAGCTGCAGACGCTGAATCTGCTTCTCTCTCTCCCTCTCCTTTTTTTTTTTCCCCTCCCTTGTGAACTGCAGTGGCTCTCTAAGATGAAATGCTTTTAAATCATTTCCCAACCTTGCAGTTGTCTTTGATAAAAGCCCTGTTATCTGAAATGATATGAATCACTGTGGAGTTAATCATACCTTATACAACAACATATTTTGTTGTGATTCATTCTGTTTCAATTAATCATCTTATTTATCTACATTGTCTCAGCTGCTGCACTGAAATTCATGAGTAATAAGCAAGTAATTATTTTAGTATAGTTTACCTAGTACTTTATGAATGAAAGGAAAATTGAGAGCCAAGTATTTAAATTTATATTTAGTGCTGCTTTCAGCTAATGTCTAGCTATTTAAGCAATTTAGGAATCCTATCTCAAAAATGGCTTTCTTTTTTCCTGTTATGGCAAACAAGCAGGTATTTAGAAGAGAATCTTATACTTTCCAACAGGCTTCACTTCTTAAAACGAAACATATTTTCTGGTAGTCTCTCAGAATGCTTAGGGATATTTATCCTTCCGTATGCTATGCAGTGTTGAGATACTTTTAAGATTGCAAATACTGGAGAGAGCGCAGCACAAGACAGAACATGTCCTGTGAGAAGGGAAGGCAGATTTCACTGTATTTCAGCAGCTTGTGTTTTACTGACGATGATTGATAACCCTTTTCACTTTGTAGCACTTCCCAGAGCGTCTCATAACACTTCATAAACATTCAAGCTCAGAATAAACCAATAAGGTGTGTGTGTAGTCTTGCCTCTGTTTTACAGGTGGACAGTTGAGAGGTTATTTGCCCAAGGTCATACAGCAAGAGCAGAGCCAGGAACAAGCAAAATCGAGTTCTGACTTTTTTCTGCAGTTAGTAGCCTGAAATGTCAGATGCTGGATACATTTAGGACAAAACTCACCTGCCTGGAGGAAAAGACCTGCAGAATTTGGCATTTGGTTTTTAGTGTAATATTAATATATGTCTCTGAAAGCCTGTTAAAGGCATATGCATTTTCAATAATCAGAGCACTAGGGCAAAAACATGCAATATATAATAATAATATATAATGTAAGAGCTGCAAAAGTAAGAGTATGAATAAAATTTAGTTATACAGTTGATAAGAACTAGAAGAATGAAGGCAGAAATATTCACAAAAACTTCTTTAAATCAGCGTAAATCCAGAACAATTCAATTTCACAGAGGTATTTGCAGATAACAATGCAGGCAATATACATAGGTTTCAATAAAGGTTTTGTTTTCCAATCCAGCTAAGGTCTGTTCAATGACTCCACATTTCAAGCCCTATTTGGGGCAGATGTAGCCAGTTTCTGACTCAGAGCATTGTTAGATCATGCTAAAGCCAACACATACTGGGGATTCTCCCCCTGTTACAGTCCTTATAGTGAATTGTAAGGCTGCAGTGCCATGTTATCCCCATGGATAACATCTAAATGTGAGCTGATGTGGACCCCTCTCACCTGCCCTTATCACATAGTCTCATCTGCCCCCTTTAGTCATATTTAGCAGTTTTATGGCCATAGCAAGAGTAATTTCTGTGGGCTAGATTACTGTTGAATCACTGAGCAGGTCCAGCTTTCCCAGGCAACACGATGCTAGATCTGACTAGATGAGGGGGTGATACATGGTGGTACAGAGGACTTTGAAAGAGAAAGCCTGACCCCTGTATTAAGGTCTCCCAAGCAATATAGCAAAAACACAGTTGGGGACATGGTCTGACTTAAAGTTTTTATTTCTGTGGTATAGTATTTACAGCAATATCCTTTTTAATCCTGGCATATGTTATACATGCAGCCACTCAATATAGTTTTATCTGCAGGTATTTGGCTGAATGTTATTGTGCATGGATAAGTTCAGGTATTAGCTGTAAAGTTCTTGGACAGAGGTTTTTATATAAAAGAGCTTGTATTTGCCTAAGGATTATGTATTGATGCTTGCTGTGTTTATAAATTTGAATTTGAACAAAGGGTACTTGAAAGAGAAGAAAAGGGAAGGATACTCAAGGAACCAGTAGTAAGTCCGTGATGATGTTCAAAACCCTGTGATCGTGTATTGTAGAGAGGTGTGGAGGCGGCTTTAAACTAAACTGCTCTAAACTAAATTTTTCAAGGAAATATGCAATATAACGTAATAAATGCAGAGACTAAAAGTAGATGTGTTTTTCAGCCTGTTTGAGTGCAAATGTTTTAGTAATTGTTTTAATACTGAAGCTGCTTAAGAAAAATGCCTACAAAATGGAAACGTGTAGTTGTACAAAAGTAAGTTGAAACTGCATTAGAACAGCTTTTGATTTTTGTTTTTAAAACTGTTTTATAAGGAAATAATCTTGAAAACATAGTTTAGGAGTTTTAGAATAGAATTGGCAATATCTATATTACGTTAGCATATTCTGTACTATTGCATAGCACTATTTTTTCAAAACTACAGTTTCAACCTTGTTTCTTTTCTCATGTTATCTTTCTCGGTCAACACCTTCCTTCACCCTGCTTATAGAGCTCAAATAATATTTTTATTCCATCAAGAGAGTTTCACATCTGGTTACAAATCTATTAAGTAGTCTCATTTTTCTGCCTTTCTTCAACAAAAAGCAAAACTAGGCATTTGAATCCTCTCTTCTTTCCAACTAGTTACATAATCTTCTGTCACTGGGACTCCTACTGTCTGTAGATTTTATAAGAATAAATGTAAGCCACTGATATTTCCTTAAGACTACTGAAAAGGTGCTATGTATAAGTAAACAATGCAAAAAGATTTTTCCTTCATGCATTGACATATACGTTGAAGGTATTTAGAACTGACTTCTGCTAAACTGTTATTAATTAAAATGTATATTTTAATTTTGAATTAGAATTTAGAGTTAAGACATTAGAATTGATAATACTGGGCATTTTCATTGATTAAATTTACTAATTATACAATTAAAACATAATTTGTCCCTCCTCTACATGGCATTAAAAGGAAAGCTAAATGTGCACTATATTACGAAGCATATGCAATGGGTCATAAATATATGTAAGGGTTGCAAAAATATTTTATCAATTTCTAAATAGTTTTTCAAAGAGTTGTCAGAAAGTTAGGAAAGGCGTAGAAAAAAATACGATTGCAGCATATTACCAGAAATACCTGAAAGGTACATAAAAGCATCCATGGTTTTCCCAAAGGTATTAATGATCTCTAAAGCCTTGCCTTATTTATAAATGTAAGCCACCCCGTTTACAACAGCCTTTGGGTGATAATTTTGCAGCCATATGGAAGTGTCTCCTTAAGCTATATTTTGAGGGTTAGTGGTCATATTCTGACTTACAATACCATTTGTTTAAATATTGACCTCTCAGGGAAGCAGTGTGGCAAAATTGCTTTGCTATAGGTTTTTGTTCTAAGTTAACGGAACTCATCTCTCCTAGGCATTACACCTTTTTTTAATTCTCCACAGAAATGATCCACTAAACCTTTACTTTAGTAAAAGTACTGCCAACACATACGTGATAAGTAACAATGTCGAAATGTGGCTCATTAAGTCCTCAGACCCTCCTTCGACACCTCATATTCCATGTCAAAACCAGCAACATATGCAGTCACATTACGGAAACATGCACATATATGAGTCAGTTTGCTTTCCATGCTAAAGTAGTTTCCAGGTGAAGGAGCTTTCCTCTAAAGGAAAGAATTGTAGCAGTCTAATGGCTGGGACAGTAGAAAGTTTGAAATATAGAAATCTATCTGTTTCTTGGTTATGTTTCTAGCTGTGTAGAGGGTGAACCTCCTGCTCTGAATTTGAAATTCAACAAACAATTGTATTCATCATCCTCAAGTTATTTCATTCGGAGGCAGCAGTTTCACAAGCAGAAAGTTTCTTCTTCCCGACTGCAGCCGAGGAGAAGGACTTCCTCACCACCCTTGCAAAGGAAGCGGCCATCAGCATCTGCTTCTGGTCCGGGTCTTAATGCACGCAGCCAGCTGGTTGTCCCCACTCCGTAAGGCCATGGACTGTCCTTGTCAATAAGCAAAAACCTTTAGCATTTGAGAAACTTACTTGAAAGCAATGGGAAAGTGGTACACATTCCAATGGAAGACCCTTAGGATCCCCAACTAATCTGTCCTTAGTGATACTTTTCAAGCCGTCCTGCTGTTATCGAGGTACAGCCCTGCTAGTTGAATAGGCTATTTGAGGATGTCCCAGATATTTCTGGAGTTAGGAATTTTATTTTAATTTTTTCTGATGCTGAAGATTGATGGATCTTGATTCAGAGGAAACTCATTGTTTTTATTGAGAAATGCTACTTCTTCGTCTTGATATTATTGTCCTTTGCGTGTAAGCCAATCTGCAGGTGCCAGTCAAACAGCATGCTTATTTCTCTTTCTCTGTGGCTGTCCTTCTGAAGGATACTATTTTTGTAATTCTGAGAGGCCAAGCTATTAGCAATATCTTTGGTTCCTGGCAGGTAAGAGACCTCACAGAATTAGGTCCTCTTCAGGATCTCTTTTAACAAAGTGCATTTCTGCTCTGGAATTCCTCTGAGAGACCAGGGCATTTTTATCTTGTCTAGTCAGACCATTGACCTCTCCAGGGTGTGTGACATTCTTTCTTTACTAAAAGAGCTGGAATTTTCATGAGAAATGAAGTTGTAGCCATAAATTGTGTTGTTGGGGCAGTTCGGATTGCTCTGAAAGGAGGACCTTCCTGCAACTGGAACAAATATCTGAAATTGCATGGAGTTGCAGGTATCTTTCACCATCAGTTCACCTGAAGTTTTTTCTTAACTTTTCTTGAAACCTGTATGACCTATATGGATGGGCAGTCAGATGGTCTTAACACACACAGTATTTAATATACATGTAATTTTGGAGCAGCTATGATTAACATGTCTTTTTCCTCTCATTGGAATTTCTACTATACCAGTAGATACATCTGTGAGTGGTCTTGGACACATACCAGTTTCAGATAAATGGATCAGTCAATTTAAATTCTGCACATATAGTTGCCAAACACTATGCATTCGATTTGAATATCAAAGTAAATGCCAGATTTGGATGGAGCTGCATCTTGGTATATGCGAATTACGATAATGAGTCAAACTACTGAATGTGACTGCTCAAAAAAGAACACTCATCTGGAACCAAATACATTTCTTCTAGAATCTAAACTGGTGAAAAGAACTGAAGTAGTACATAGCCTTATGCTGGCCAGTTGTGGCCCATCTCTGAACATGCATTATCTGAGAGGTGGGTGGACACACGTATGAGTATTCTAAAGGGTAGCACTGGTGGGAGGTGGAGCCATTATTTAGAGTACACCATGGAAACCATAAAGTTTCAGGAGTCCATATTAACTCTACTTGCAGATGAGCTTCTTTCATGTTTCAAACAAGAACTTTGTGTCCCCGGATGAGTGGTGCATGTATATATTTCAGGTAGAGCAAGCTAAAATCAAGATCAAAGCGTTTAGTATGCATCATTTCCAGCTGTGTTCTTGGGATAATTTTTAAGCTGGCACAGAAGTGACAATGTAAGTCATCCCAAAGTTATCTTTTCATTTATGGTAAAGATATTAAGTATTTTAGGGGGAGGTCTTCCTTGTAACAGACTTTATTCAAAGCATATCTATTCATTTTGCACTTCTTCCATTGGAGACGTTTTTTTAGGAAGTTAAATGTCAGTTATCTCTTTTTAACCAATCTTCACTTCTACTATTCTTAAATAAGAGTTTCTCTTTCTTGTTATTTGGAACTTAAAAGTGCACTGTATAGAATACTTTAACATAAATTAACAGAAGTTGGTTACTTTGGAGGGTATTTGGATAGATCTAGAGTGAGAGAAGAATATGTAATAGGTTAACGAGGAATGTTATCACACCAGGAAGATGCTTAATTCAGGAGTAAATTATGCAGACATTCTTTCTTGTGGCTATTGTTCAACGTAACAATTTTTAGAATAGTATCTCATGTAATGAAGCACAAAGCAAACCCCCTCATTTTTCTATTTCAAAATCTGTACGTCCAATGATACAGTAATGATTTTGAGTGTTAGGTGGATGGGGAGAATTGGATAATTAGACAATATGGCTATCCACAGTTAATATCCTTTAGCACTTATTTTTCAGGGTAAAAGCCAACTCTTTAAGGAGAGTTTAAAGAAAACCAGACTGATCTGTAAACTTTCAGTTTTCTTCAGTTTTCTTTGTAACAGTTTTCCAAAGACAGGGTCCTGGACAAGACAGATTGCTGATCTGATCCATTATGGCCAGTCCTGTGGTCCTTGAACACAGGTACTTCTTTCAAGAAAAGATAAGCCAGATAATTAGAACTTTCTCATTTTATAATTTATACAACATATGGAAAGTTTTCTAATGAATTTTTTTTAATTAGAATTGAATAACTGTTTTCAGCGCTACTGTTTTGTTCATCTGTTAATAAGACCTTGTGCAATAAATCCTTGTTCAGGATAACGAGTAAGAAAAATTACACTTCATTTAGATAAAATTACCAAAACTAGATTTGAAATATATCCAACTCATCCTGCAAACTGTTTGAAATATAACTAATTTTGTCTATGGTAATCTGTCCAAACCATATTACTAATTTAAATCAAGATCATAACAAGTTATGATGCTTAACTTTTCATAACATTTCCTTAACTACATTTTTTTTTTTCTTTTATATTTCTTGCATTCCATTTTTCTGGAATCAAACGCATCATATCCAGCAACAGCCTGGGGTGCAAATTTGGTATAACTGTGCAATGTTTTCCTATTTTAATTCCACATTTTACAAACACTTCTATGGATCTTATGTTGCCTGTCTCAGCTATGTGGAAAGTATAACAAGGTCTTCAGCAGTACTTGTTACTGAGCATAGTTACTGTTCTCTCTCAACAGAGCCAGCTTCTATGCTCTGAACTACCCCAACTAGCCATCTTTCTGTAATAAACCACCCCTTGAAAACCCTTTCCATGTTCCTGCACCCAGTAATCTCCCTGCAAATATGAAATGCCTCCCTAATATTATACTGGCTAGAGACATAAGGCATGCAATGTTCAGGTCTGCATCAATATCTTTGGTCCTTGGATGGCTGTAAATGGAAGATTGACATTATTGTAGAGGGGAGATCCCCAGCTTGCCAGCAAGACACACAGAACTTACTGCCTGCCCTTGAAGGCCTCCAGGTTATTAAGCCTTACATACGAGTTTACCATTTATCAATAAGCTATTATGGGATAACCTTAGAAGGTTTCTAAAACATTTTCCCCTGAGCCTCATACAATTTCCTGACTTTACAGACAAAGGCATATGAAAAATTGTATCAATAAAATTTTTAAATTCTCTAAAATAGTTTTCCTCTGAAACATGTCATATACAGAATATATGATGGGTTGGTATGTTAAAATGGTTTTGTGGATCCTTTTCTAAGGCAACTTGCATTACTAGCTTGCGAATTGACCATTTGAGTAATGTGTCCATCCAAAGACAGCTTTTCTAAGAAACCATCATGTGTTCTTTTTTCTTGCCTATCTCCTACCCTTATTATTACAGCAGTTAACTTTATAGAAGGTGTTTGGAGTACTATACACTGTACAAAACAGAGGAAAAGGCATGTTCTGTCCCGAGAAACTTACGTTTTGAACAGAGATAACCAACAAAAGACTGGATAAGTAATGACCAGAGAAATGTCATAACAATGATCATACTCTTGCTCAGTGCCATTACCAAAAATGTATCTAAGGTTTTTGCCCTGTAATCTCATATATCAATTTTTAAAAGAAATGCAATCAATGGAAAAGAAAAAAGTAATGATGGGCTATGCTAAGTCTAGATATACAAGTCCCTTCACTATAGATTTTTTTAGTAATTCTTTTGCATGTGTTTTTTTTTGTTTTCAGTCTTAATTATCGTGCAGAATTAAAGCAGTTCATGATCAGTTAAAATTTTAAATATTTAAGAAAGCAATATTTAAGATTAACTGTTCTTCATTTACTGACCGTTACTTGGAACCAAAAAGATCTTGTATTTTTGTAAGCATAGTAAGCTACACTGTTTTTCTTTAAACTTTAGGGTATGAATTATATTCCTATAATGACAGCTGCAGGGTGGAATGTTTTAACACACTGGAGTGAGATATATCTTGGACACATTCTTGGTATCTTAAGTTCAACATGCTCCATATGGTGCCACTGAGCCAGTGATTTTGAAGAAAACAGTCAAAGACTGCTGAAACAGCGTAAAATACAAATTAGTCTTTGCTATATAAGTAAAAAAATTCACTGTCAATCTTTTCAGCTTTCTGCATGAATACTTCCAGCAAGTTTTAATAGTAGTTCCCATGTTTTAAAACAACTGTTGAATTCTAGCAGAACAGAGTAAAAGATTGTGGGCTAAGAATACATGCTCATTATTAACTGTATTATGCCTAAGTCTTATGCAGGAGAGCAAAGGGAAAGGAGGTTGGGCTTGGTATTGTCACATTAGTCTTTAATGTGGCAGCAGGGATTGTGTGTTGCAGGATTTGTCAGAAGTAGGTTGCTCTTTGTTAACTTGGTCCTCTGTCAGCACAAAAGAGCCATGAAAGAGCTGTGTCACAGGGAGGTGTCTTCTCAGTCCTACTATTGAGAATAGTAATGATAGGGTACCCTGTAGTAAAACTATGTAATAACCATTGTTATGACTTAAATATTTTAGTGTTTGTAGTACTGGATTAGCTGGGAATTATGTTTTCAGGACGTTGGACTTTTTTCATGTATGTTTTTGTTCATAGTATCATTACAGGTAGGAGTTAATGTACAAGTAACTTGCTTGTCTATCTTGTATCTTAATGTGATTGGATTTTTTTCAATATAAACTTAACCCTGAGTTTCCTGAGTTTATATTCATACCTTATGGATTTCAGAATTCTTACAGCATACTTGCGGTTCTTAGTGCTAAAGTTATTGGTTCATACGCTGATTTTAACTATATTGACCTGATGTCAATTTTAGTCCTGGATTACTATTATTGTTAGGGCTTTTTAAAAGTGTCATACATGAACTCCAAACAAGAAACCCAAGGATTACACAGCTTTGCAAAAATTCTGTCTCTTTCAAGTAGTATCAACCTTAAATCATTTTGTCTTGATGTTGACTCTTAAGAACAGATTTACAAATACAACAGAGCATAAGAAAAACAGCCACAGTGCACCAACCTGTTAAGCTATACCTGTGTACCTTTTCTATCAGCAGAGCAGCATAATGAAATGAGAGCATTACTGATGAATCAGACCCTCAAGGTGGTGATTTTCAGAGTTATATTAATGTGAAGTTGCACATTACAGCCTGAGTTCATCTAGGAATTTACTGCCAGAGGAAGATGGAGATATTACTCCCTGTTCTCCCCCTTTTCAGACGTGTATCTTCTGTCTCAGGTTCACTCTATGTAGTGGAGCTAAGGCAGCAGAGACGTGGGGGATATTTTAAAGAAAAGGCCCAAGGAGGTGTGGCCACATGATTTTTAAACAGCAATGTAAATTGAGACAGTCAATCTAAAAGTAAGAAACCAAAACACAGTCCTTGAGCTGCTTCGCCACTGCTAAATTGTTACAATCTATAAAATCGTTAGACAAGGACTGACAGGTAACTAGCATTTTAGTGATCCCATATTAGAGCTACCTGCACTGCCATAGTCCCTCTTGATATAATTAGATAAAACAATCAACAATAGTTTGCTTAAATTTCCAGCTTTAAATATAGCCTAAATGTCAAATTTCAAATTCTAATTACTTATGATATGTTTGTTAAATCCTTTGAGATACAGCCAATGTTGGTATCTGTGGTAAAGGACCTAGTTGCCAATAGATTCATAAATCAAGTTTTTGTATGGTCTCAGAAAGTACATTCAAAGCATGCAAGGTCTTGATGCAATATTTCTCATAGTAAACAGAGTTCAAATCTCTGCTTTAAGTGAAAAGCAGAACTTAATATTCGTGTTGGAGACAGGACCGGAACATCAATGATACGTTAAGGTGGATGCTTTCTCCTCATACATGAAATATAATTACCACCTTTTTTTTTCTTGCAGCAGCTGGATTCTCTAGTTTAGAAAGTTATCTGTTGATGTTCATCCAGTCACTGGACATACATTGGTATATGTTCTGTGAAAGACTCATTCAGCTGTATCAGTGATAACTGTGTAGGCCTTCCAGTCTCCACAGCCATCCTAATCCATTTGATATGATGATATAATGCAGCTGTCACAAAACACTATCCCCTTTCTTTCAGAAACATAAGACTTCCAAGCCATACATGTAATTTAACCCAAGGAAATGATCCCAAGGGATCCACTTGACCTAACAATGCCTTCCTTCATTTTGTGCCGTGAGTAGACCAGTCCCATCGGTTATCTGCTCAGCAGGATTACAGTCTCTGTCTAAATTGGAAGACAACTGTGCTTTCCTTCTCTGAGTATCAGTTCATCATCACTATGTGTGAGAAGCTTGTGTTAAGCTACACGTTAAGCTTGCAATTAACTGTTCCAAAACAAGTTTGTGTATGAAAGACCTAACAGTTGTGTTATATTGCTCAGCTGGGACAAAAGGAGGACCTCCTTAAGCCAAACATTCTTTATGATGAAGAGCAGAGCGTGAAAGGAGACCAAAAGCTCTTTCTGCGTGTCACCGCTGTTTGCTAAAGGAGGCAAGGTCCAGCCTGTTCTTTTGTAATTCCACATCTCAGCCATTGGTGGATTATTTGAGGAGAGGAGGAGACAAAGAATAAGGGGAAGACTTGAGAAGATCAGATGGAGTTCTCTACCTGAAAATGGCTCTGTATTTCATAGAATCATAGAATTGTTCTGGTTGGAAGAGACCTCCAAGATCATCGGGTCCAACCATTAACCTAGCACTACCAGGTCCACCACTAAACCATGTCCCTAAGCACCACATCTACACGTCTTTTAAATACCTCCAGGGATGGTGACTCAACCACTTCCCTGGGCAGCCTGTTCCAACAATTGACAACCCTTTGGGTGAAGAAATTTTCCCTAATATCCAACCTAAACCTCCCCCAGTGCAACTTGAGGCTGTTTCCTCTTGTCCTATCGCTTGTTACTTGGGAGGAGAGACTGACGCCCACCTTGCTACAACCTCCTTTCAGGTAGTTGTAGAGAGTGGTAAGGTCTCCCCTCAGCCTCCTTTTCTCCAGGCTAAACAACCCCATTTCCCTCAGCCGCTCCTCATAGGTCTTGTGCTCTAGACCTTTCACCAGCTTCATTGCCCTTCTCTGGACACGCTCCAGCACCTCAGTGTCTTTCTTGTAGTGAGAGGCCCAAAACTGAACACAGTACTCGAGGTGCGGCCTCACCAGGGCCAAGTACAGGGGGACAATCACCTCCCTACTCCTGCTGGCCACACCATTTCTGATACAGGCCAGGATGCCGTTGGCCTTCTTGGCCACCTGGGCACACTGCTGGCTCATATTCAGCCGGCTGCTGACCAACACCCCCAGGTCCTTTTTCCCAGAGATGGAGAAATTTCCTTAGCCTTTCAAACTTTCCACAACGGCTTAACCTTGCCTCAGTGCATCATGGCCTAGGAGTGGTTTTCTTCATGCAGGCTAGAAGCCTATTCATACTTTGCTACTTACAAGCCAATAAATTACTTCTCCAAAAAGTTCTTTTCTTGATAAATCAATCTGCTCGTGTGTTTGTACTGTATTATGTAAGAGGAGCCTTGTCATCTTATTGAAATAATAGGACATTGCAAGATACCAAGTATTTATGGTTAGATTTAATGATTTTAAAGGAAGCAAATTATTGCAGCTCCAGGGCAGCAGTAACTTACGTAGTGACAACTTATACATGTTTTATGTACCTATTTACTTCAATGTTCACTACAAAAGTATAGTTACCATAGCAATGACCATGTCACCAGATTTCTTTGCTAGTTCGGAAATACAAAATACCCATATGCCACCTGAACTGTGATTATTTTCTGCACAAGTACTGAAAGTAGAAGTTGAGTGTCACACACTTCTCTAAATAAACAGTAACACACTGATTTACAGAACATTTTATGGTGAAAAGCAATTGGTGCAAGTGGATCTCAGGTTGCTAGCATCCCTAGTATTGTAAATCCTTTGCCACTAAGCTGAAAGAAAAGCTTCACTGGCTCCTATCAGCAAAGACTTCACTAGTATATACTTAACCTTTAGTCTTCTGTGGAATATTGGTACTTACATGCAATATTCCAGGAAAATAATGTGTGGTATTCAGGAAGACTTTTTCTTTGATTTTAAGTGTGAACTCATAAAGAAAGCCATCTTCTGGCTATTTACAGCTTGTTAATGTTATATAAAGTAGCATCACAAGAAGTGGTGGGTTTTTTCCCTGCTTCTTGTACTTTAGAAATGGCAAATTTATTAATAATTTAGGTAGTGACCTTGTATATCTTGGGGTGCAGCTCACTAACACCAATAGAATTGAGAAGCCAAGTACTAGATTTCCCAAATCAGCATTAGCCACTGGGGCAGTGGCAGGCTACCCTGATGTGACTTGTGACAGTGGGCAAGTAAAAGGTGAAAACTCTTTTACCACAGATCTAGACTTCTTCTTATAGCTGAGTTATGTTTTCTCACATGTAGATGATGTGAGATAACCTGAATACATATAACAATTGTGAATATGGGAGTTGGCCTAGATAACCATTAAAGGTCCCTTCCAACTCAAACTATTCTATGATTCTATTCTATTCTATGATAATCTGGATATTTGAAGAAAAGCAGTTCATGGGACTGCAGAATTAGTCTGCCATTTCAGTCATTCTCCTTTAATAAAGACTTGTCTACACAGGAAAATTAATCTGAACTGAGATAGCCCATTATTTTAAGCACAACAGCTTTAACTCAGATTTGTATTGTGTCCATTTGTGGGCAATCTTATGCTGGAACAGGACTGGTTTGTTCCTGTTTAACTTACTTTGAAAATGTGTTTAACTAAAGAGGAGCAGGGCACATGAATTATTGAACAAACATGTCAACACATGGAGCCAGCCTTTAGCAATTCCATGTGAAGATGGAAAAGTAAAATTGATCCACATTCACATAATGGTTGATCTCCTCTTCCTCGCATCGTGCAGTGTCAGAGTTCTTCCCACAAAGAAGGAATCTCGCTTTGCTGGGTAGGGAAGTGGACATGGTGCTGTTAGGTGTTAAATTTATCTGTATGAGTTGTAGGGAAGAGTTAGGAAATTACTTCAGCTAGGAAGATTGATCCAACCTCCCTAAGTCCTTGAACTGGAGGTGGAGACTGAGTGGTTCAGATCCCAGCTTTATGTAGCAATGCCACTGTTTAGAGTCTCTAAATCTGATCAGAGGCCCCCAAAGGAAAATGAAATCTTAAAAGGAAAGAAGGAAACTTTTTTTCACAGCTTCCATGTTGACTTCAAATTGTGTAAAAGGATCAAGAAAAGCCTCTTTCATTGTGTTAGAATTAGTAATCATTAATAAGTAATTCTAATGACGTCAGTTTTTATTTGGATTCTCTCCATTCTCCTATGTTTCTTTCTCAGAAAAAAAAAAACTCAGTATTTTTATGTTTATCTAGGCAGCAAGTGGAATTGGCAAATAGTCCTTTAAGAGCATAGGTGTACTCTTCAACCAAAGACATTTGAACTGACCCTGGACAGGTGACCTGCAAAACTAGACAATTCAATTTGCTGGTGCAAGTGCTGTGCTTCAGGAGTACCTTAAGCTGTGTGACTCTGTGTGAATTACCAGCTCAGGTAGTTCTGAGAGCTCTGTGAAGCTCCACTGCCTGATACAAACATGCCCCAAGACTTATATCATCTCTGACCTTTGCACAGACATACAGGTACTAGTCCCTATATAATTTACCAGATAGCCTTCAACAGTGACCTATCCGTGGTAAGGGTAAGCTCCAGCAATTCAATGGAGTATGACCACCCAGCTCCACACTGATGGGCAGGTATGGTGGGAACTTGGTCCAGAAAGCCCCCTCTCTCTGCAGCTAGTGGGCTGTGTGATAGATTAGGGCACTCTCTCTGTCTCTCCACTTTTACCACATGCTACTTTCATAGTCAAGAAGTGTGTTTGTTCCAGCTCTGATGTTAAAAAGTGTAACTTCATTTACACCTACAGGAATAGTCTGGCAAGAGTGTTTTTCATCATTACTGGTAAATACACTCAATAGGGAAGCACATGCATCTTGTATATGGTTGAAGGTATAATGTACACTCACGTTTGTTGGCACTGCAACAGACTTAGGAATAAATCTGCCTCAATTTCTGGATGAAGGCTGTCTTTCTCCTACTAAAATCTGACATCCAATTCTTATTCTGTAGCTACTCGAGTATTGTATTTCTTCTCTGTCCTCTTGCTGGTGCAGCCACCCCATCTGGGATGGATTCCATGTGTGTGATACTCACACACATGCTGCTCTGCTGTCAGGAGCAGAGGAACTAATTTTTTGTGACATGAAAAGAAACTTGCTGGTACAGTACATTACTAAATGCTAGAGACTTATTTCATGAAATGGGAACACCGCAGGGGAATCTGGCAAGGAAGATGTGTTTATGTAACTGAATTGAGTGTTGCAACTGCCATCACTTAGTTCCCTTGGCTGCAGTAAGTGAGTTGTGAGAGAAAAACAATCCAAACAGAGATCTTCAGACACTGAGGGCAGCTCTAATTACACACAAATAATTAATAAAAATGAAATGCAATAATATTAGAAAATATAAATACCATTCATTTTCTTACACGATCATGTGTACTGAGCTCATTGATAGGGACAGAAACACCCAGGCCTTTGCACTTTCATTTGAAGTACATATTCTTTGGGTGTCTTCAGCACATTCTGATATCCCAGGGAGATTCATGACACAAGAGTAATTGCACATAATGTAAACAAGATCTGCATTAGTTGGCTCTTTTACTCAGAATCCCTTTCCAAGTCCAGATGTGTGATGTGTAAATGTTAGGAGAACAGAGTCCTTATGAAGTAGCTTTATCAAATGCAGCTAGTCTTCCAGCAAAACGGAGAAAATATAAATTAGAGCTCAAGACCTTGGTCAAATCTGGTGCATAAAATTTTATGGTTGTATTTAATGTTCCATATGTGCTTTGGACAAGTGCCATGTTTGTAAAGAACTACTTCAATATTATTTTTAAAAAGTGACACTTTTAGCACAGTATCCTCTGCAAACTGTTCACTGCTCGCCATGTAAGCCAGCCAGACTCCAAATAAATGTTTGTTTTCATGGTCTAAACCTAAGATCAAAATGCCTTTTAGAGCATGGCGGTTCTCAAAACATGGCATGATAGATGTCATATGTGACTTTTCAAAGCATAATTCAGAAGAGTTGATTAAGTTGCCTGAAAGAGGAGAGAGTATGATATAGAAATCTGACAAGAGACAAGGAATTAGGAAGATGTATACATGTCTGCTAGTGCTCAATATCTGTTCTAGCTTGTTGTTTATAACATAATTAATTTTACTATATTATATGAGCACTACATTCCTTCTAGCTCTTTTAGGAAAAACAAACCTCAAATCAAGGACATTCTACAAATTTGTGCCACTTTTCAGAGGTCCTAGCCTATTTTTTTCTGTATTTCCCTAAATCCCTAAATAGCTGTCTTTTAAAAAAGCTTCCAATGCAGCATCTGGTGTGCTGTTTTTACCACTACTTTTGCTCTGAAAGCATAGCACTACTGTTCAGAATGTTCCCATTCATTTGTTGTCTGGTATTTGGCCAAAAAATTTATTACTAATATAAGAGAAAGAGGTAAATTTTCAAGAACCCAGATCGGAATGCAATCTGAACAAAGAACAGCACTGCTTTGACCCTACAGCTCTTTTCAAATTTTGCATAAAATGGAAGAGACACAGCATCTTGGAAGAAATCACAGGAATTCTTTGTGTTGGAAAGTGTGAGGCAAACTAAATAGATTGAAATAACTTCTGTTATATTTAAACACAAATATAATGCTACAGGCAGAGGGAAAAAAAAAAAGATTATTTACACTTCTAAGCACTCAGGAGGTGTGAGAAATCTGTAGTCAAGGGCTTGAACAAGTACTTAGCTAAAAATAACCTGTCCAAAACTGAATTACTACTACGATTACTATGACTACTAATTTAAGCTTTGGAATAATTTGCAGTCTTACGTTTGTCATGTAATAAAATAAGAAATGTATCAGGTGCAATTTCAGGTTCGTTTGCAATATGCTAACATATACTAAGCATGTAGTAATGGTTAACAAATACATAAATGTACATTAAAATATAATGTCAATCTGTTATCTCAGTAATTAAAAAATAGTTGCGAGACAAATCCTAAAATAAATATAGCATTTTAAAGACAGAATTAGAGGTTAAAGTGGTAACTGTTAGCTGAGGATTAAAAAAATGTTCTTTGAGTCTGGAAGTATGTGGAGAATGTGCATATACTGGAATCAGAGATGGTAAGTTTTTTGTATGCTTACATACAAAATTTATAAAACATTATTGCTTGAAAACTATGGTACATTTTTATGATCCTTTAGAATATACAACTGGTGCCACTAGGAGAGTGTCCTTGCTTAGCAGAGATTTAGAGAACTGCTCTTGTAAAAAGAGCACAGATGAAACTCAAAGTTTTCTTCTATTCAAATGGAGACCAAATCTTTCATTTCTCTATGTGGACTGAGTCCAAATTTTACTTTTCAGCTTGGCTTTAAAAGTTAGCTGTGTGAATTTACGAACTGAAGAACAATAGTACATAACAAATTGTGCAACAACCTCAGTCATTGCACTGTAAGAAAAATATATTTGCACTTTAATATTTTATAGCTAGTGAATATATGAAATGATATTTTTAAGAGCAAATAGATAATAATTCATTGTAACTATATTAACAAGGTAAAATCACTTCATAGTAACAAAATGGTACATCAGTACTATTTAACATAAATGGTGATGTAACCAGTGTATCTCACACTATAGCTGCAGGTCTTCATAACCTTCAAGCGCTCAGAAAACTTGAAAGTGCCAATAAGTTGTGGTGGTTTAGTGGCTGTGATTTCATTGCAGGCAGGTTTTTTTTTTCCCCTAGTTAGAGGTCTAGTGAATAAAAATGCTTGCGAAAACCATTGATTTAACCAGGGGCAGTTTGGAGAAGGGATTCATGTAGAAGACTGAAATATGGAAGGTTTCAGAGAGGGAGATCACCTCTGTTTTGTCATGAGCTATATATGCATTTGGGAAAGTCGTGTGTGGGTGTGTGTATATATGTGTACATAAAGTTGATTTAACAGGGAAGGCAAATGCCTGACAGACAAAACCATTATGGATTCAGTTTCTTATCTTTATTACTGCTACATATCCAGTGCAACTTTGAGCAAATGATCACATTGAAAGAAAGGGGTCTGCATACAGTTATCCATGTAATAATGCATTGCTAAACTATGCACTTTTAACAAATAAGTTGTTGTCATAATTACGCCATTATGTATTAGGTGAAAGATTACTGATCTTTGATGCAGGAATGTAATTTTCCATAATTAAATCATTTAATTTTGATTTTTTTATAGGAATTCATACATATTCATAGATCATTTTATATTCTTTTTTGCATCTTACTCTTTATCATTTTCCTTTTTTTTGATGAGTGTGGTGTTTTAAAAGTAGAAAGGAGTGCTGAGAAAGCTTATAGTTTGCTTTCTGCCATAGGAATGCTGAACCCCACTTCTTGAAAAAATTTCACTTTCATGTTTGAAAGCATAGTAGCAAAACCAACCAATAGGATAGTCATGATCTTTTTACCTAAGCCCATTTTTAAAGGAAAAAGCAATTATAATGAAATGATAGTGATCTGAATGCACAAAGCAATTGGTTATAGATAATTTGAATGTCTGCTGCCAAGCGTATTATAACCCACATGAAATAGGTGAAGTTCAGTGGTCAAGACATTCATGGACTTCCATGTTTTCTTCATCTTTGATGTGCTGTACTGATGCTAGCAGTCCTTTGGCCAGTTTGAGAGATACTGCTTATTTGTCAGAGCAGCTTGTACTGATTCATTTGTAGTCCCTGACTATCCTCACCTGCTGCATGGCTGTGGTTAGTTGCTTCGTTTCTTTAGCTGTTTCTTTTCCATCCTAAGAGTCATCTGACTTTTCTGCATATATCAATAAGTCTTTGTCAAAAGTCTTTCCCTGTCTGCCTAGCCCCAGCATGGATTTTATCCCATGCTTGGAGTCAGTAGCTACTGTCTTAATGCAAAGTATAATATCAAATTTTGAGGACCTTGACAGACTGGAGAAATGGGCCAACTGGAGTCTCATGAAGTTCAACAAATGGAAATGGCAGGTCCTGTACCTGGGGATGAATGTTGGTCCCAGGACAGGCTGGGGACCAGCTGGATGGAAAGCAGCTTTGCAAAAAAAGGACCTCAGGATCCTGGTGGGCAAAAAAATGGATTTGAGCCAGCAATGTACCCTGACAGCAAAGGCGGCCAACAGCATCCTTGGTTGCATTAGGAAGAGCATTGCCAGCAGGTGGAGGGTGGTGATCCTTCACCTTGACTCAGAAGTGGTGAGAAGCACCAGGAGTGCTGGGTCCAGTTCTGGGCTCCCCAGCACAAGAAACACATAGACTTACTCGAGTGATACCAGCAAAGGGCATAGAGATGATTGAGGCTTTGGAGTATCTGTCATATGAGGAGAGGAGACTGAGAGCCTCAAGAAGAAGAGGTTCAAGGTGATCTTATCAATGCATATAAATACCTAATGAGAGGTAGTGAATAAGATGGAGCCAGGCTTTTAACAGCAGTGCCTGTCCAGTGACAGGACAAGAGGCAACAGGCACAAATTCAACTACAGGAAATTCCCACTTAAGCATAAGAAAAGACCTTTACTGTGAGGGTGGTCAAATGCTGGGACAGGTTTCCCAGAGAGGCTGTGGAGTCTCCATCCTTGGAGGTATTCAAAACCCAATGGTCCTGGGCAACCTGCTCTAGCTGATCCTGCTTGAGGAGTGGCGTTGGACTAGATGATCTTCAGAGGCCCCTTCCAACATCAACCACTCTGTGATTTTGTAATACCTCTTTAAAATACGTTGGCATTTGTGATCCCTTTAATTTCATTACTTTTCTTTCAGTCTCTGCTCTGTCTTAGCCCATCGCAGGTTCAGATTGGCTTCTCTTAGAAAAGAAACAAACATAGCAAAAACCCACTCATCCTCAAACACTTACTAGTCAGAAGCAGGTAAATTTTAACTTTTATAGATTTAAAAAAAAAAAGGTGCAAGAAATTAGCAACTTGTCCAAGATGACAAATAGTGCTTTAGTCACATCTGGAATTAGAGCTCATGTTCTTCAGTCAGGACCACAGTGACCTAACTGTGGTCAGATTGAAATTTTGTTTTTCCATGCAATGACCATGTTGTGAGAGAAAGCCACTAGTACAGACTGAGAACTAGGTTTTTCCTTCCATAAAGTAGCTGCAGTAGCTGAAACTGAAAATACAAGAAAAATATTGTATCTTGAATATTCATATCTTGAACACAAATAAATGCATTATTGAATTAGCATTAAATAGCACAACAAACTCCAATAAGAATCTTTAAGTCAACTGGGTTCAAACTTAATTGGAAGGATAAAATGTGTAATATTAAGATCAGTTAAAAATTAAGTGTTATTGCTGGAGGTTGCAGTGAGCAATTTTATTTTCTTGCTAGAGTTAACAAGCAGTGCAAGCCTAGCACACGAAGAGAGTTATGTGATGATTTCCCTTTACAGGGTTCCCAATACCATAGCCTTAGTTATAATTCTAAATGGCTGTGCATGACATCATACCAAACAACGTATATAAAACAACTCAAATTCACTGCTAAAAATGTGTTAACCTTTTAGCTGGACTGGAGACAAGTCCTGCTGGATCCCAGCACTTTTAGAACAGTATCTGATTATTCTCTTCATCTGAAATTGCTAGATGAGAATATCTTGTCAGTGATTTCAGGCTAGTCTGAGTGGTTGCAATCATAGAAGGCCTTGTTGAAAATGATGCAATCTTTTATTTCTGTTTGTCATCCTTCAGCCAGAAAGTTAACACTAAGAGCATCCAATGAGCAGTATTAAAGACTTCAAAAGACCCTGCACATCTTTTTTTATATGCACATAAAACTCTTGTCTGCTAGCTATGAAATTAATTTTAAGATATTTGTTTTCATTTTTATTATGTTCTCCTGATTCAGTGATGATTAAGGAAGGAATCTTTTTTTTCTTCTGCCTCTTTTCTGATCATGATGCATCTATTCTTAAGATAGAGACAGGCACATTTGCGTAGAGAGGTGGTGTAAGGAAGTATAGTTCACTAATTTGATGCTTATAATATGTGAGGAGAGAGACACATACAGAGTCGTAGGTAGTTCAGTTCTTTAGGTAAGGGTGTAAGGTAGAGATATAAGTAATAGCGCTTTATCCATCATAAAATTTCAAAATGGCTCAGAGGCATATCACTGCTGCAGCTGTTGCAGACCCTGTAACGGCATTAAGCTCTGACTCAGGGTGATTTTTTTCTGTAGAAGATTCTAGCAGGATCTATAGTTCTGGTAATAACCTGAATAGGAGAATAAATAACTTGAATATTAATGGATTGTACGTAATACAGATGCTCCAGGGTGAACCCATGCAGGACAGGAAATACGTTTGTTTCTCAGTTCTTTTCACACTAGGCTTTGTCAGGCAAAACCCTCCGGTGCCCTGCCAGAATCCCCTCTGAACATTACAACTTTAACCCCATATGGTATTTATACTTGTTCTAATTATTCATTTGAACTGATTATTATTATTTTATATTTCACCTACTGGGTGAAGGTAGTGTAGATATATTTACCAGTATCTTTAGTACTACTGGAGCAAGCTGAAATAATATTTTAGGATATGATATGAACTCTTGCAATCCTTTATGAAGAAAAGCAATTTTGGGGTCTGGCACTGCTCATGGGAAAAGTAAAGAGTGAAAAAAACACCTTGGTGTTCCTTTATGATAATCTGCCCATCCAATTGATGCCAGCTGTGCTTTCTTCAGTAATAACCAGCGAGGGGTAGATACTTGCTCAGATACTGCTGATTCTCAGTGTTGATTCTCAAGCTGTGTGCGGGGTCTGTCCATTCTGTGACCAGCTTTTATTGATCTTCTCTGAAACATGAACAGGTGTACACTACTGACCAAATCAAAGATTAGTCTTCTGTGCTTGTCAAACGAAAATAATTTGGAAGAATTACATCCGTGTAACGCATCCCCAGGTATAGCTCAGACTTTATCAACTGTAGCAGAATTTCACCAGATAGACGTTTTTTGAGAAAATATGCTGGGTGGTTCTTTTGACTCCTGTTTCTCAAACTCTCATATGACCCATATTAAAGCAACTGTCTCTGGGGGAAATAAAAAAAAAAGGAAAAAAAAAGATAAAATCACATTTGCCTCCTGAGCCCCAAATGCCTTTATAAATGGCCATTTTTTAATAAAGGCGTATGAGTTTGTATTGCTTTTACAGAGTGCAATGTAGTAATAGTTGACCTTAAAGTAATGCCTGTCTAAGTCAGACTACAATGACATAAAAGGCTGGATAGGAAAACAGTGTTTTCAGTAACTGTTGATAACTATTTAGCACTGAATTGAAGAGGAACATACGTATCTTACCACTAACCACAATAACTGTACTGTTGGCATTAAAGGTTAGCGATCCAGCTGGAGCTATGTCCTATAGACTTTCCATCCATTCATTTTAAATAGCAGAATGATAGTGGCCATTTGTTGAAATCATGTTTTCAAGTGATCATCAGACAGTCTTCAGCAGTATCTGCCTCTCATTCCTTAGATAGGTTGTGGTTATCATTACCACAGCTTTGACATCACCCCTACGTGCATAGCATGAAAGCAATCTTAGTTCTTGCATGCTGTTAAATTGAGCATGTTAAGAAGTGTGGATCGGTTATTATATATGTGTGTATATCTATGCATCTATTGTTTTCTCACTTAAAATTGGGATGGGCAATAAAATCGGGTATGACTTAGTTTGGCTTTGTGTAGCGTACACAGGAAAGAGTGGTATAAAGACAGATCATATTACTGCACATTTATGGGCTGCATAAAATACCTGGATTTGATATAAGAACACTCCACCAACTGTGTTGTGAAGTTAGTGGCTGTATGTATGACATCTTTGTTATAATTCAAAGGCAGCAACTGCAAATCCATTGTCCTGTCTGTGCCTTAAGCCACGTTTCCAGGGTCATATTTAGTGTAAGCTGGCCTGGAGCTGGAAGAGTGGAAAACATGGCATGGCACAGCTCACTAGCCCCCCTCCTTAAAAACCAGCTTAGCTCCTGCACTGTGACGAGTGTTTTACGAAGGAAATACCAAAAGGAGGGCACGTGGTGACCTTGACAGTAGTATTCTGCATGACTTATCTTCTGACAAATTAAAGAGGGAGTTTTTAACAAAAGACGTCTTTTAAGGGCCTGTATTCAGAATTACTGGCCACAACAGATACTGCTAAAATTGGAGGTTCTCAGTACCCGTGGAGTATATAAAACTAAGGGTATAGCTCTGAAAGCAGAGAATTTTATAAGAAAGCCCTTTGTTAAGGACAAGGAAAGATGACAGAAGGGACAGGGAGATAGGAAGGACAAATGTGCCTACCTAAGGAAAGCTGAAGTGTTTGTAATTATAATAAAGCAGAAGACTTTCATGTGTCTCCAGTGCAGTGAGACCAATGATACATGAAATTTTGTTTGGTTTTGCTTTCTTTTTCTTTTTTTTTTTTTATTATTTTAGAAAACTTTACAAGTATAGTGGCCTTTAGGAAATCATGAATAAAAATGTCTGTTTCAGAAATACAAGACTTTAGCACCTATCTCTAAGAAAGGAGAATGTCAATACAATACACCTTTTGTTGAGTCAGTCTTCTACAGAATGAAGTCGTAGATATCAGTGTGCATCACTTGCATGAAAGTCTTCCCTATATATCCATTTGCTGCTTTTACTTTGTTGTCACCCTTTTCATTTAGATAACAGGGGTTTAATGTTAGAGAAAATTTCTACAACTAACACTTTGTTGCAGCAAACAAGGCTGTAGAAAGGCAAGAGAGGATACAAAGAACACAAAGTTACACCAGATTTAGAGATGAACTCATGAGTGGGATTGATAGTACTAAATGATTATACTGAAGAAAAAGGGAATTATCTGAGCGAGATAATCGTAGCCTTTAATGTCTTCAAAGAAACAATGTAAATGGAAGAAAACTAACAATTCATACTTCTTAGAAGACAGTCATACAACGGCAGTAGCCTGAAGCTGAGGAAGGAAATGTTTAAGATTGATTTTTAGAAGATTTTAGCAGTTAAAAAAGCCTTGTAAGGTATAGTGGTAGAAGTACTATTCAAGTTATAATCAAACATGGTTGGTACCAGTAGGAATGGTTCCATCAAACGCAAACACTAAGTGGATGGGCCTCATAGTCATTTACTGTTCCTATTGAGTGAGTCCACTCAAGTTTGCTTTTTTGTTTCTTTTTGTCATTAAGCACTCTGATTTACTGCAAGGATCTTCCTCTGCCGTTACACATGCTGTATGTGTGTGTGCAGGCTTAAGATTATATTGCTTCATGGGCCGGGCTGAACTCACCGAGTCACAGATTTGTTACGCAGAGGAAGAGGATGATATTCCTGAAAATGTGAATAGGGCTTGTTTTGGGCTTATTTGGGGTACGTCAGGAAGTTCTCAGTTATTGCAACAGGAACTCCCTCAAAACCTGCCAGTAATCTCCCAATTAAAAAAGTTTACTCAAATCCCTTTCACCCCGCACCCCCTCCTCCCCCCACAAGGAAAAACAGAGAATTAGAGAGAGCTGCACAGGGTAGTACTGTAATAGGAGAGTTTAGGTTATTCTGTGAGATGTTTCTTCTACCAAGAAGGATGGCAGGGGAGGGATTAGCTTCAGTGTCCCCTGCATTTGCTTTCTTGTGTAATTATGGGAAACGCATTCAGTGTGCAAGGGTATCATTGCTGTCCTGCTGTTTTATCATTTCTTTATGAGATAATGTTGATTTCAGCAATGAAATGCAAATTTAGTTTACAGTGCTCCTTCTCTCTGTATAAAGGTTAAAATGCATGTTGTAGATAATACTGTTGGTGGTGCTTTTGAAACAGTCTTTGTCAGCTAATTTCAGCAATACATGGTTTTAAATGCTGTTCAATGCAACTGCATGAGTTTTATGTTGGCCTTCACAAATTAAATTTAACCCAACATGCATGTTGTTACCGTTTTGGCTATAATTTGATCAAGTCATCGTAAAACCTTGGTACCAACAAAAAAAAATTTGGATGTGTCAAGAATATTTAATATATAGTGTGCTTTCCGTGTGTTACGGCAAACCAAACATATGATTATTGAAGTTGAGCCATCTTAACTCTATAATCATAAATTCTTCTAACACAGGGGGCTAACATATACTCCTAGGAATGTAGATGCTAATGAATTCTGTGTTTGGAGGGTATGTTTCTGTTTACTTATAAACAAATAGTTTGTATTGCTGGTGATAAAAGGGCTCAGAATTTTAACAAGTCCTGTTACAATTAGCCCCAGTGTAGATTATAGACAGCTCCATTTACTAAATGCTGGGACTCCAACAGCAATAAAATACATGCAAGAATGGAAATAGTTTTCGGCTAGCAAGCGAGTTCTAACATAACAGCAAGCCCAGTGCTAACGGAAGTTGTCTTTTTTATTGTTATCTCTTTCATTTATCTTGCTTTCCTGTGTAAACTGCTCACTATTGTGCAAAGAGAGGGTGTGTGTTAACTTTGGTGACATTGTGTTACTCCCACTAGGTAACGCTGTACACAGATTTTTTCAGCGTGACTGTACTTAGGATTTTTTGTCCCAAACTGCATGAGCCAAATAATGTTTCGTAACTAATAAGAAATCCCATTTCTACTTTAGGTGGTACAGCAATAAATTTGCTGTCGTGGTTAGTAAAAAGATTATATAGAAAAAAGGAGTGTGAGTTTTTAATATATTAAGTATGAAAGAGCAAAAAGGTGGGGGAGAGGGCTTTATGAAATGAGATGTTCTGTTGTAGACAATAATGGAAAATAGCTCTGAAAATGCTGAGTTGGAGTAACAAATGAATAATGTCTAAAGTTTATCCAAACTGAAAGAACTCCTGGTGTGAAGTGAAGCCTCCTAAGAAAATTCTGTTCTGTCGCTGTTTTGCTTTGCTGTTGTCGCATGTCATGCATGAATGAAAATGCTGCATTCTCCGGGGAGCGGTAAAGCTTCTGTGTAGGTTGTTTATTTCCTTAATCCCTCCTTCTTCGTGATTTCCAATGTCAGATATAAAATGGAAAGCCTGTAAATATAGTGATTATCATACTGATTATCACCTGCATCGGGGAACGCCCAGGCTGGCCGTTGTAACCCTAGCAGTCTCCACATGTTACAGCCACTTAGATTTTAACCTGACTACTTTATTAGAGACATGGAGCTCAGTATGAGGTGCCCTAGGGCTGCACAGATGGGGTCTGCTTGTTTCCTGTTCTCACTGTTATTGTGAATAGATACTAAAAGGTTCTCATCGCTTTTATCTGCTTAATTTACTTTGAACTGTCCCTGGCATTCGGGGCCTGCCTCACATTTCTCACCATTTTGCAAGCACCAAACTGTAGTCTCCAAATGTGTGTTTTGAGCTTTATTATCTTTTTTACTGGAAGGGCCTGAATTCCTAAAGGGGTGTAATTCTCAGAGAGGCTGATTCTTAGGGGGCTTGTAGGCACGGTCTTTACTGAAAGAAGCTGCTCAGGAGTTACTCTGAGGTTTGGTTGATAGGAGGGAAGAAAATTAAGATTGCTGCTGTTCTTTGGCACATTCAGACACCCTTAGATTAGAGGTCAACTGCAGGAAAATCTATGATTGTATGCTAGCTACCATTATTCATGTAGCCGGGCAGCAGACCAGGCTAAAAGATGACGCTCTAACAGGAAAATCCGAAGATGAGACACTTTTTAACAAATGTGCAATCATTTATCCTTTCTTGTGGAAGGGCCAGGTCTTTCAAACCACATGTGCTATGCATGGGTGCCCCAGTACAGAAAATTAAGATGAATCCTCTCAAAGTCTCCCACGTAAGGAAATACTACTTAACTGGAATAGTTTTTATTTCACAGATGTAAGAATGCACTGGTGTCCAGTTTCCTGGCCAAACAATAGTTTAACACAGATGTTAATGTCCTGCTGCATTGGGACTTTAAAGAAATCCCCTTAGGACAGATCAGTGTAACTTCCGATTTCAATTGCACGACCAAAAACCTGAGGTTAAAGCAGTAATTTGGCTACAGTATGCAATTTTTAGTTCATTTTCTTACTCTCTGCCCCTTTATCACTCCCTTATTTCTCTTATTTTTGTTTTTTTTTTCTGTGTCCCAGTCCCATTTGAGGCTTTCATGGTTGTGTTGCAGTTCATTGTAAGTGCATCACTTTAGAGTGGAAGCTTGCAGGCTCCTTTTTTCATATGAGCATAGGCTTTGTTAATCACATGCTGGTTTAGGAAAACACTGCATGATATCTTTGAACCCTACACTCCTTCTTGACAGCCAGGCTAGCAAATGTCATTGACTGTGTGATGTACAAGAAGGAATTCAATTGTAAGTAAATTGTCAAAGTGGCTAACCTTGCCCGCACCCAATTGTCAGGACCATGATTCAGTTTTTCTGTCAACATCAGCTAAGGCTAACCCGGTCAGCCTTATGTTTCTGCAGTGAAGCAGCCTGAGGAGTTGTGCTTTTCAGCTTATCACGTTTTATTAACCTCAACTTGCTGTTGTTATAATCAATTGTACCCACTTCAAATTCTTATATTGCCCCCAAATTGGCAGATCATATAGGTCCACAAGTATGTATTTTCTGCAGCACTAAAAGCTGTCGTAGGGACACTGGCCTTAAATGGTTTGGTGCAGTAGTTATTTTTGCTTAGTTGGATCAACTCACCATTTTGGCTCAGGACTTAGCCCTCTATTAATATCACTTGGCAAAGATAATCTGGAAGAATGCAAGTAAAAACATAAAGACTTCGAGGGTTTTCTGCAATATTTGTAATATTAAGGTAGAAAGTGAGTAAGGGAAAAAACATTGCTATTGTCTTCTGTCCCCTCGCTTTTATTTCAACACAGATTTTAATTGCTCCAATTAATATAAATAAGAAATGAGGACATTCTGATACCCTGATGTTTCCTCTGTTCTTTCAGGAAAAGAACATAGTTAAATTGCCTAAAGCAGTGATTAAGACATCAGAGTATTTTAAAATGCTCATCTGATTCCACCACAAGGGTTTGAACACATTTTGTGATCCTGTTTTTTTAATGCACCATGGATGACAAATGATTTTTTTAAAATGGCTTGATACCCTGTATCCCATGAAGTGCCGTACATAAATAGAGATGTGCTACAATTACAATTAAAAATATATCTGAAGGATGTTTGTCTGGATTTGAAGTAGTGGGTTTCCTAGTCGAAGTCCTATCTCCAAAAGTAACTTTCCTTGCCTGGAAAAAAAAACATATTGTACCTTCTTTATTTGAACTTGTGAAGTGTGTTGACATTGTACTGTTGTTGGGCTTGAGGGAAGGAGGGGGAAGCTTTTGGTGCGACTATCAGAATTGAACAACTGTATATGGGTATATTGAGATAATCGTGTAAAAGGAAAACTGGCTGAATGAGTTTCAAAATGTGTTATTTCTTCATTATCTAGCGCTTTATAATTAACTGTTCTTTTTTATTATTTCAGGAGCTGCCACTTTGCTAGAGAGCAAGGCTTTGAGGTGAGTTAACCCACATTGCACACTAAACAGATCCTAAAGGTTTTTTTTCTTGCTGATAATGAAGTTCTTTTGGACAATGATTGATGTGCTATTATACTCTCCAAGCCTCGCAGCGGTTTGCCATGGAAACTTGGCAGTCGTCATGGTTTCTTTGTTCTGCCAGCTCAGTGTTATGACGCACTCTGCTAGGTCTGCACCCAACATCGCCTACAGATGTTATTTATTGAATTTTGAAAAGCCTCTTGGGAAGCCGAGAGGTTGGGCACGGTTTCAAGCTGCCTCTGCAGATATGGGACCTGTCAGTTTGTTCAGTTAAAAAGCTACCTCATTAGCTGCATTACACTCCATAAGGATTCACTGCTAGAGCAGTGGTGAAGCAAGACTAAATAGTGAAATATAACACCACTTAAATAACTTAAACCCTGCCATATGCGGATTATCATAATGCAAATGAATTTTAGAAAGGTTGTATATAAATTGTTAGGTACTGATTAATGTAAGCCGTGCTTCTACAAACAGCTTCTTTTGGAAGGGGGTAGTGTGGAATTTGTGTTTCAAAAACATATTCGAGTTGGTGTTTTCCATCTGTGCTCTAAAAATGTATGATCCTCTACTTTCTTGAAGTAAACACTGTTGATTTTTCGGTGATTTTCAGAGCTTTGATTTCATCTTCTTGAGGTATTTATTTGAATAGTATCTCCCATTGGCTAAATTCAGATAACTTAATCTGGAGAGCTATCAGCTATTGGTCTCTAATGCTGAATTCAAATAGGCAGGTTTTAAATACTATAATTAATGTGACAACGGTTGTGCTAATTTTGCAGATAGTAAGTGATCTTACTGAAGTCTAAATTGCAGAACTGAACACACATAAACCCTTTTACCATGTTTTTTCACTGGAATAGACCCACCTTAATTGATTTGTTTGCAGTGTAAAGAATAGATAGGAGTTTGACTGCTCAACACCCGTTTTGCATAAATGATAGAAGCCGCGCAATTCAAACCGCATCGCTTTAAGAACATGCCACTTTTGCGTGTGGATGGTTGCATATAAAAAAGAGGGAAAGACTGACAGCTTTTGTTCTACAATTTAGATTTCTTTAGAACCATACACCAGCAGGTACATCAATGCCATCAGTGTTTTAGATATTAAAACTGTGGGCTGTCCCATTTCATTTTATGTTTCCCAAATTCATGTGGGCTGCTTTGTAGAAATCAAGACTTTTTATCACTGTCAATTTCATTTGTATAATCTGTATTGTTAGCATAAAAATACACTTGAGTTTATTCTATCAAATGAATGAATTTCACAGATGCCTCCAAATATAATACGAAGCATAACAAATTATTGGTACCCTCTGGTAGCTAGACAATAAAAAAGAAAGGAAGTAGTGTATTAAGTCTACCCATTCTATATTTTTATTGCCCCCTTGAGCTAAAGACTTTGAATGTGCCTGGTTTAAATTCAGTTCTAGTGACAAACTGCTTTTGCTGGTGTCTGCTAACTACCATCATATTAACCTTTCCATTAGTGCTTGCCTAGAGATTCTAACACAGTTCCTTCTGAACATCCTAAATCTGCCACATTTGATTACAGCATATCAGTAAAGTGCACGATGATTATGATCTTATCTCTTATTACCCCCTTGCTTGGCAACAGCTCACACATCAACTTTTACTGACAGAGATGTGTGAAACTTGATAAGTGTCCACAGTCTTGTTTTCCCATTGTGCCGTGGAGGCAAAAAAAAAAAAAAAAAAAAAAATAACGCTACTAATAAAGTACCTTAGGAAAAACTTAGAGCTTCAATTAGCCTTTCAATTAAAAACAAGAAAAATTTCCAGCAACTCTCAAAAGCTTCTAAAATTGATTCTGTGATTTATATTGAGAATAGAAAACTGGCGTAACACAGAAAAGTAAAGGAAAGGACTGGAGTGACCAGAGCAAAAATCAAGAGGATATTTATGATAGAAGTGATGAAAAGTTGCTAGTAGCTGAATTTGAATGGCAGCCTGGAATTTTATTTTTTAACAAAAATCATCAGAAATCTTTTAGCATGGGGAATCAGTTGTGACTAGCTGATTTTTTTTTGCCTTTTTTCTTAATTGTCTCCTTTTCTACCTTCCAGTAATTTCAACAGTTTATGTGGACTAAATGCATCTTTTAAATACGGATTAAGTATATCTGAAACAATTTTTGAAAAAAAAAAAAAGTACAATCAAGTCAACTGCAGGAAAAAATACACCTTTCTGAAGACACAAAATCTTGTCATAGGCAGGAGAGAGCACTTCCATGACACAAATCTGGTTTCCTTTGTAAGAGAAACCATCTTCAAAGGAATTTTTATTCTTATGCTTCACCTTACCAAGAGATAGTTTTCCATTGTACTTTGCTGAAATCCAAGGTATTTTTGTAAAATCAATCACGATATTTGAAGACCATTATTTCCTTCATTTTATCTCCTGACCAACACTTATCTGTAATAATCAAAAGTAGAACATTACTTCTGATTCAGTCTCTTCCTGGAGTGCATCAGTGTTTTCTTTTTTGTGAATTTCATGTTCTATGACATTTTAAAACTATTATATAGATAGTAAATTCACTGTCTGTGAAGACAGTGCTTCATCCTAATTGTATGTTGCAGTCATCTCAGTAATACATTATAATAGACACAATTTTTATCCCAGGGAAGCTCTTGGAGTTGGTTCCCCTTTAAGTGGTAGAATGGTTGTCAGTATATTTTAACTGGATGTTTGTAATATGTTTCAAATAACGAAATTGCCAGGACAAAGGTTCACGAGGTTTTGTTTTTGCAAAATGGTAACTTGCAGTTTATTCTATATAGGAATTAGAAAAACATAATCCTACTTTAATATAAAAATCCTACTTTATATGAAAAAAAGGGTTCAATTCTGTCTGTCAACCCAAGAAGTAAAATGAAGGGAATGGAACAGTATGTATCTCATGGGTTAGTAGCAGCTGCATGCAAAATAATTTTTCCTGGTAGAGGAGAGGTCTCCTCCTAAGTATGTATTGGTGAGAAAGCAAATTAGAGAGTTTTTGTACCCTGGACCAAATTTAGGTCTTCAAGTTAATGAGATCCACTGCACAGGTGCACTGTTCTCAGTGGATTTATGCCTGTTTAGGTCAGGACTATGGTAGTCCCAGCTATTGTGTATCTGCTCGGAGGCAAGGATCAGAAGGCATAGTTTGACTAGCAGTTTTAACTGTATCCAGTTTTTCGCATACCTCTATCTGATCCTGGATATCTGATGTACTTTCTTCACGTGCATATATTGCACTTACTTGCTGGAATGAATGCCACATGCAAAGTTTTTCAGGTGCAGCATCAATAGGCAAATCATGCTCTTGTGAGATTTGGTATGTCAGCTTTGTTAAATCAGATTCAAGTGTATAATTGGATATGTGTGAGTATCCTGTGAATTTGGGACACATTACAGAGGCTTTTGGACCACAAACCAGTAGTCTTACCATTCAGCCGTGGCTGTAGATACGGAATGTATAAGAAAGTCGCAGTAAGCGTGCAAGTACGAGTCAGTGTAAAACAAATACTATTCATTTCAGCTATTTGAAAATATTAGTATATTCTGAACAGAATAGGAGATGACAACATTTCATGATGATTGCCTGACAATGAAATGAGGGGCATAGTACCTCTGCAGTCTTAAGCTGTAAATATTCACATATTATTAAATGTCACAGTTGTACCTTCGAAATACAACATAATGGTAAGGCAAAGATTTATTGTGGAAAAGCAAAAGCCTCCTCAATGCTGAGGTTGCAGCTCTTCTACTATGTAAGCTCTATTTTATTCTCTTCCCTTGAAAAATTTTAGTATTGAAAGTGATTTTGGCTAAAAATGGCCAAGTTAATTCTCACAGAAGATGCTATTCAGTTACTTTTAAAGTCTGCACAATCAGACACAGGTCGCCAAACCACTCTGTTTTGAAACTTCTGCTTTTTAAAAAATGCCTTTTTTCCCCCATAAATACCTTCCTTCTACTTTTGCATGCTTGTTATATATTTAATTCTTCCTGAAAACATACGTGCTTTTTACTTTCTTTCACTGTCTACTTTATTTCATCCTTTATCATCATTCTTCATTAATCTTTTTCCTCAGGGTCCTCTTTCCCTCATATAAGTTCATCTTATTCTTCCTTAAACTGAAGAAATCATCTCTTGATCATGCCATTTTCTCCTATTATAACTTCCCCGTTTTCCTTTTAAAATTTAAAGCGCACGTAAATGCATTGCACAAGTATCTTCAAGCTCTTTGATTTCCTTGCCTGCTTTGCTCCACTGTAAATGTGCTTAACAAAGTCACTAGTAGCCACTTCCTACTTAGCAAAACCTAAACACCTCTCTCCTGTTTCCTTTGATCTCCATGATGCTTCATTGCATTTTCTAGTTCATGGATCTCTTAATTATCAAGGTCTGAAATAGTTCAGAATTTAGGTGAACCTTCAGAAGCCTACATATTACCAAGCTGGAGGGCTGTAATTCTCATCCGTACCCTGTTCAACAGCTTGTGCCACCAGCTGATACCTGCTATTCACAAATCTCTTTAAAAGACATTTCAAAACAGAAGAGCAGCAATTTCTTTTTTTTTTTCTCTGGCATCTTTAAGGGACTCCTCACCTTTTGAGAATTAGGGGTCAGATGGCCCCTGTTCACTGGCCTCAGTCCACACAGAGGGGTTCAAAGTTCTTCCCTTTCTTCTCTGGTGGAAGATGTTGCCTTCTAAAAGCTATATTAACAGTCTAAGCAAGAGGAAGGAAGAAATAATACAAATGAGATTGTAGTATATGGAAATGAAAAGTATGAGAGAATTTTAAAGAGAGGTGAAGAGACCAATAAGTAAGGGGAAATTATTTTCGTGTTTGGCAAATGTGTGTAAATCAATGGGCTCACTGACTACCAGAGCTGGGAGAGAAATTAAAAGGAGGCTAAGAGTATCACAAAAGAGCTAGATAATTTTCACATAAATAGATACTGATCAATATATAGCCCAGGTATATTCTCTGTCCATAATGAAGGTGAAGTGCTTCCAGATCAACAAGATTACCAAAAATCAACAAGTAACCAGGAGTGAATGGTATGCAGATTATAGTTCTTGAAGTGTTTAACTGATCTGCTGATGAAAACTAATCAATCTCTTGTTAACATCGGCAGTTGCAGTCAAAATGGCACATACTGTACCTGGGTTTCAAAATAACACTATATGCTGATTTTGGAAGATAAAATTCAATTTATTAATAATACAAATTAATTGTAACAACTCTGGTAAATGACACGAAACTATTCTGGACAGCTTTATAAATGAACTCTAGTCATTATGTAATTGTTAAGAAATGAGTTGGGATTCATAACCAACAGGACACAAAACAATGCAGAAAGTATTGTTATGTTTTCATATATGCAACACTAGGCCCTTACCAAATCGGCTGTTTCACTACAGTTGCTTGTACGCAAGAGCAAACTGGGAAAAAAAAGTATAGTGTTATTCAACACAGATAGGAATAAAGTGGGACATAATAAGTAGCACAGAGAATAATTATAGTCTTTCTTACTTTTCCTACTGCTAAAAAATAAAATAAAAAAGAAAAAAATATAGATTATGGCAAGAAATAGGATTACATATACCAAAGTTAATTTGTAGAACTTACTGACTTGAGATAAATCTGAGAACAAAAGCTTCCCACATAGCATTATAACAGGATTTGATGCTTATACAAATAACAGGAATACCTATATTTAGATTAGATTGAAAACTAAGTAAATTAGAAATTGAAATCCTTGTGTTTCAGATCACAGGGCAACTATGAGAATAGGAAGGATAATATTCCAATGACAAGTTGTGCTGTTAGAGTTTCTTGCATCAAATTAAACATTTTAAACTTGTTGCTGTCAAAGACATGGGATGGATGAGAGGTTTGGTTCGGTATGCCAATTTCTCTGTTCCTAGCTACATGCACTGTGGTGTACAGACAAAGTCCCTTTAAAGCAAAGATTCCTGAAATTTTTGCAGCTTAGCCTTACTTCAGAAAATCGAGGGTGTTCTGTGCCCCACTGAATATGGCATTCACCTTTTGCTTCCCTGCATCTCAATCATGCAACCAGCTAGTGAGCACAGAGCATATTCACCTGGGCTCCGCACCTCCTAAGGGGCTGCAAGGTACAGTCAGTTTACTTGCTGAGATCAGTTGCTGTAGGGAAGTTAGAAAAACAGTATTTGTAATCCTGCTGAAATCAGAGGGATTATAGTACTATAAAACCCAGCTAAATTGGATGAAAATCAAGCTCAGAGTTTATCCAAAGTATTCTCTTACCAATTTTATTTTTAATTTTATGATAGGTAAGGTTAGAATCCAGTCAGCAGCAAAGAAACCCACTAATTGCTCATTAGGAAATGCTCTGTAATTCCTTTGTTAGCTTTGCAGTTTTGCAGCAATTGGAATAGCTGAACTATCATTATCAAGATTAAAAACAGTAGTCTCATAGTACTACATAAACCCTTAGGAGAATGAAGTATTCCTCCTTTTAAAAATCTTCCTCTGCTGACAGTAAAGTCTATTTTATACCTAGCTGTAAGAAAATACATCTTTGATCTGCTAATAAAGTTCTAATCTCTCACTGCTCTAGTATGCTGGTAACAAGAATTTTCTTTCTCTATTAATAGACTGAAGACATTAAAGAGATAGCCCGGAAGACACAAGCCCTGCCAAAGGTGAACACTAAAAGGCAACGAATCGTAGTCTTCACCCAGGGGAAAGATGACACTGTAATGGCTACAGGTATATTTTTCAAATCTCCGTTGTCACTAGCAGTAAATATTCTACTTAATCACTTACAAGTTGTGGTTTTACAAATTATAACTGTTAAATGGTAGTCGGAGTGTTTGCCTTTTGATGTCAGTCCGTGTTTCTCATCTGTTATGCTTTTAATTGTTTTAAGAATCTGAATTTGAGAAGTTAATATTTCACAGGAATGCCTGAGAATTTAGTTTGAACATCTTAAGTTCTTTTTTTATAACATAGATCTAAAATATTGATCCAGTTGGTTTTACTCAGATTTTTATGACTTGAGATTTTATCTGTGTAGCCATCTTTGCTGCAAACAAGAACACACTATGCCTGCTGAGAACAGCTGTGCAACAGTATAGTATATTTAAACATTTGTGAAGAGGAGGAAGTGAAATCCAGTACTAAGTGAATTTCCAGGCTTTTTTGCTTTGAGCAGAAAGTCTCACTTCTAGCTTTTCTCAGCCGTCTGCTCTTCTATTCTCAAAGGAGTACGTGGGAAAAAGGTGTTCTAGCAGGGATACAAGTAGTTTGTGCTGTCTAAATTGATGATGTACGGCGCACAGATTTAAGCGTTATAAACATGACTGCCTACCTTTTGACAGTATCTTTAATTCTGTCCACCTATGCTTCTAGACTAAATAAAGCTATTAAAAACATGTGCTGTGGCAAGCCATTTTAGTCGTTCATTCCTTCACAAGGTAAGTTATTAGTCAGGGCTGAATTCCTCCTTTGGAAATCAAGTGAAGCTGAGGAAGCTTTGCACCTGAGGGACCAGTGCTTACTCATATGATATTTGCCTCAAAATCAGAATTGGCTTCAGACCGTGGCTGCAGGGCTAGGCACTAAGTAGGTATGTCACTGCTATATAGATCATTCTTAGCAGCAGTTTGAATGATTTCTCCAATAGTTTGCTTCTTCCCCTATTTTGTTAGCTACAAACTGGCTTGAAGAAAATAGAACGCAGTCATTCAGAGTTGGGTACGTGTATCTCACTGCATAATGATGGAAATGTTGCTTCCAGAAAGTTACTGCATTACATGAATGGCCCATATGGAGGCACTCCACCTGAGTATTGTACAGTTGGCTGAAAAATAGCAGTATAAAATGTTTTTATACATGAGCTAGTAATAATGGTAGTAAACCTAAATCTTATATGTAACCCTCCTGTGCTCTTATTTAATTTTCACTGTGTACTTATTTTATTCTTCAAACTGGAATTGCTAACAAATCCATTAATCCCTTCTTTGATATTTTTACAACTGGGAGCTTATTTGAGGACTGACACTTGCTAATCTTAGCTGTTTGTTCGCTATGAAATGAACTTAAATTAGAGAATGCACTTTATATGCATGATAAATGCAAGATGGATAGAGAGTGTATGCAATGGTGTCAGCTACAAAAGCAACATGATAAATGTTAAGGCAGTTTTGAGCCGTGGGATAAGCTATTCAGTGCACAAGCATAGCTGAATCTCTTTGCTATGTTGTTATTCATGGCAGCCAAATAAATGTCAATAATAAAAGAGAATTAAAGATTTTCATTTCCCAGAGGCAGTCCTCTAATACAGCTTGATCTTTCATTTCATTTGTAATTCGTTCTCATGTCAGGATGCAATCATTTGCCAGGCTCTGTGTGTCATGTTAAGTCATTTAATAATGATTAAGAACATAAAAATGTTTGGCCTGTGGGGCAATTCTCGAAAGAGATACCAATTTGTTATTGTTTTCCCCCTTTTTCCTTCCTTTGGTGTGGATCATCTTTTTCCCACCTCCTCACATTAAAATAATAATGAAAGAAGGAAAATGTGTCCCTTAATTTAGCATATGATGATACCACAGAATGGCATAGAGTACCACTAACACACTTATTTCAACACTAATTAGGTCCAGTTGTGCTTTGAAACCTGCAGTGGAAAGTGTAAAAAGTTTCTAAATGATCTTTGGAAGAATTGCTGCATTTAGGCGTAGTTACCAGTGTAAAATTAATTTCCTTTTCTAATGCACAGAAAAGGAGTACATTTTTTTGAAAAAGCAGACTGTGTGTAGTTGTTTATCCTGCCTTTCTGAGGAAACAATATAGTCTCAAAGAGTTTATGTCTAGATTAAAATAGTATTTGCAAAGTCAGCTATGGATTTGGATATGCTTGTTGGTACCTTCTGCTTTATATTTTGTCCTGGTTAAGAATAATAAGAACAACATGTTTATTAGTTGGAAGACGTTTCTGTCAGTAGTGACTCAACCAGAGGGGATCAGTATCCAGGCAAAGGACTGTATCTTCCCTTCTGCTGCTGCCTTTAACCATCCTTCATCAGCTCTTGAGCAGATCACATACTCCAATGGTCTTAGTTTATGTCTGAAAGAGCGCAGGATGGAGCTGAAGCATACAGGTGTGAGAGTAAAAGCCTCCAAGGTGAACTTGGCCTTGTGGTTTTTCTACCTTTTTCCACTTCTCCATTTTCCCCACGGAAGGGTCTCTGCTGTCTGGCAGCAATGCAGAACATCCAGCATTACTGTGAGCCATGGGAGTAGAAGTGAATGGCTTGGATCAGGCTGTGCTCTGTGAAGAGACACAGCCAGATGGCCATCCCTCATTCTTTCCCTTCCCCCTGCCCACTCATGGCAAGATGAGAAAGGCAACTCTGAGGCTGTAAGAGCATCCTTAACAGAGCTCCCTTTCCTCTGTCAAAGCCTCTGCATCCTGTCCAGGACAAGGCAGCCATGGGGCTAAGTTGAGAGGGGCTGGGTTACGAGAGGAGGAGTGCACCTCTTCAATGAGTTATGTGTAGGTTGAATGGGGGATCGCGTAATGGAAATAATGAGGGGATACACTTTGATACAGCTCTGGCTGGAAGGAGAGGAAATAAGGTGGATAAAAAGGATTGTTGCATATTGCCAGCTCATTCATGAAAGGGCACAGAATTATATGTGCTGGAAATCAGATGTGGAATTTCTTGGGTTTTTTGGTGGGATGAAGAAGGCCAAATACAGCTCCTCATTACATGTGGAGAGGACTGTGGCAACAGTTGTTGATTCCTGGGCACTCCAAAGAACGGAAGTATCAACAGGTATTTGAGGAATAGAGTGTAGGGCAGAAAGGTGCAGTTTGTTACCAACAGGAAAGAAAGATTGACCAAAATGTTCTGAGAGTATAGCTCTGATAGACGAGGGAGAGAGCTTAGACTGAGACAGATAAAACATCTACTTCCTCCAACAATCTGGCCCGGCTATATTACAAAGATGTTTAGTCAGCTTATGAATTGTTGTGGTTTACACAACATTGTTTTAATGCCCGCCAAAACCACTGGTGGCTCACCTCAAACAGACCACGAGCTGTAGATGCTTAAGCACGAATTGACAAGCAACTTAGAGGTCCACGCAACTGGAGCAGATCATGAAATGGTGAGAAGCCATAACTGCATTAGCAATCCCATCTAAGACATTCCCATTTGTCAGTCCATTTTCTTAGTGGCTGTCTGAATTATTTGTGTTTTCAGAGGAAAAATTCTGTTCTTTATCATGAAGTGCATTGGGTCTTTCTACTGTCTGTTCATATCTCCTCCGTCACAGTACTTCAACCCCAGGGCTCCTTTTCTCTCCCTTTCCTTCCTGTTCTCTGTCAGTAAAATAATTGCAAGGAAGAGGCAAGCTCAGATCCAAGTTGAGTGTGATCAGTGTGTTTTATAGGGAAGGAAAGCAGTGTTTAGGATTGGCACACAGGAGTTACGGCAGACGAAATGTTGACTAAATTAACCATCAGCTTCTAATAAGACGCCACAGAGCGTGTGCAAATGATCATTATCTGAAGTTTCCTCTTCACATCATAGAATCATAGAGTGGTTTGGGTTGGAGGGGACCTTTAAAGGCCGTCTAGTCCAACCCCCTGCAATGAGCAGGGACATCCTCAACTAGATCAGGTTGCTCAGAGCCCCGTCCAGCCTGACCTTGAATGTTTCCAGGGATGGGGCATCTACAACCTCTCTGGGCAACCTGAGGTGCATTTTTCTATGATGGCAAATTTTATCTTTTTACTGAAGAACTTGAAGGCATTGGATCTTCTTAGTGACCCTAAGAATTAGCATTGACAAAAAAGTTGTAATTTTCTTTAGCATCAGTCCCCAACATGACTGAATTTTGATAAAACTCTCTTGGAAAAAAGTAGCCTGTGAGACACCCCTGTAACAAAACCTTTCAGTACAGAGGATTATGGTTTGAGAAAGGTACTGGTAACTGAAAATAGGATCTGTGGACTTGCTTACCAGAAAAGTTTATTTGAGGAACAGTATTGGGTTAATTCCTTGTGTGGATGCTCCTCATCCATACTGGGAATTACTTGGCTATCAAGACTCTGGTCCCACTATCACAGCCTTGTTCCATCATACGCCGCTTCCCAGGCCTGAGATTCTGGATTCAACTTAGGGTTCCTGAGCTTATGGGATACATTCATTTCATGTTTCAACACTTTTTTCTGTAACCACAAAAAATACATATGCGGGGAAAGAGGGGAGAGTTAATGAACACATGCAATCTCCCAGTTTCAGCAGCTGGAGCTTTTAAGAAACGCACCAAAAATCACAAGCTCTGGCAAGTACATATATGTCATATCTATATGTGTGCTATAACATTTGTCAGAATCAAATGCTGTGAAAGCTATCCCTTTTACAGAGTTGCTCATAACATTTTTAAACAAATTACTTTTAGTCAGATACGTTTTATGACTGCTCTTGGCCCAAAGGGAAATCTTTGGAAAGTCTGAGCAAAATCAGTTCAGCAATGGAAAAACATACTTTTATATTGAAATATTTGCATAATTCAAAAACAGCTGAAGCTACAAACTTTAAACTTGGCTTGTTTTATAGCTTAATAGAGGAAAGAAAACAATCCAAATTTAAAGAAAATCACTTTCAGCATTTTTCAAGTTATGAATGATGAAATCTGGCATGTTCAGGCATGAACATAGAATTTTCCATTCTTTTTTCCCCCCAATGTTTGCAAGACCACCTCTGTTAAGGGCACATTTGTAATAACCTCATTTGATAGAAAATGGCAGTAAAAATGGATTTTTTAAGGATTCAAGCATTAAAGCCACCTCAGTTAGAGCTTACTAACCCCTTACATCTTCTTCAGTTTTTGGGATACGTTACTTGAGAATATTTCAGGAAATGTACTAGCAGTGCTGGCGAATGTGGTAGAATGAGAAAGGTACGTCTTAAAAATTTCTTAGTGCACCTACCCCATAGTACATACTGAAATAGTTTTGTGAATTTCTACTTGTTATTATTACTTGTTATTTAATCTATTCCATAAATTAAACAGCATGTGCAATATAGCCAAATTAATATGTTGCAATAAAATTTGCAACATTACAAATTTTAGAGTCTGCCTACCAAGCTTTGGATGTTGGAGTAATACTAGGCATTTGCCTCTGCCTGTTATCTGAAACAGGCTACTGAGCTAAATGGATCTTGGTGTCACCCAGTACAACCATTCTTAAGGTAATATATGCACATATGTTCATAAATTCGAAGTTTATATGTTTGGATAAAACCAAAACCTGATCTAAATGAAAATAACAACAAAGATATGGATAATTTGTTTTTATGAATGATGAAGCTTCTTTTACTTTGTAAGGATATGTTAGATCTTAAATATTTCAGAAGGAGAGCTTTAAACTTTTTATTTTAGAAGGTTGTCAAAATTGTGGAAGCTAGAGAGATTTTCAGACCCGTTCTTAAATCATAATGGCATGATGCTGTATGCTTCTTGGGGGAATAAAAGGGACTGATGTTCAAGCATACAACTTACTCTAAACAGAGGTCAGTAGGTTTTCTTTGTCAGGTTGTGCTGCAATCATAGACCAGCATGTTACCTTGTAAGCCTATCTATAAAACATAGAAATATTTATTACTATTGACACTGCTGACATTTTATGGTGGGCCTGTTTTGCAGCTCCTCTTTCTGTAAGCTTACTGAGTATTGTGTGTTCTCCTCTAAGAAGCAAGAAAAAATAGGGTTTTTTTCCTTACTTCTCTCAGCTTTCGTGCTTAGCCTTCCAGACAGGAAAACCTTGACTAGCTCTTTTTATCAGACAGCCTTCCTATGTGTTTATACAAACAAAAGTAGTGTCTTGGACCTGGGGAATAGTAGTTGGGTTATATTACAGTGTGCTGTCTTTTTTCGCAGGATTACACACTTTCACTCTTCCCTGTCCATTTATATTCGCAAATGGAAAGAAAAGTTTAAAAAACAAAAATGGATTTAGGAAAAAAGGAAATTTTAGTCTGCTAATGGCATAACAAATGAGCCAGGAAAGCCCAACAGAATTATTTTTAGTTTAGTTGTGACTTAGGAGACCACAAAACCTAAATTAATAATGAACATTTGTTGACAGGGATTAATGAATAGCAAAGCTGGTAATACCTTTTTGTAACTGAGACCATTCATGCTTTCATGCTGTGTGGGAGAGGAGGTCTGAGCATTTTATTAGACAGCTGAAACACATATTAAAACGTAAGTTCCTGGATACTGGTATCTTGACTGGACTTAAAAGTGTATCAACTATTGTATCTCAAAGAATGCATATACATATGTGTAAATAGATATATGTATGTAATGTGTTTGTGTTTCAGTAATTTCATATGATTTAAGAAAAGGATGTCTTTTCTAGTCTAATGTGTTAACGCACCAGTTTAGCCCAGAAATTGAGAGTGAAGCTGGGAAATCCCCTTTTCATGTATAATTGCTAGTAACAAGGAATTTTCAAGGCAAAACTGTGCCTCTTATTAAGCTGAGCCTGAATTTCAGGTGCTACAAAGAATTACATTCTGGCATTCTGAGGAAAAATTACCCCTTTAAGCTGTGAAAAGTGCATGTTTGTTGAAGGACAATAAGTATGGGCCTCTATCCCACTCCTTAGGACTAGGCAGTATTTCCTCTTACACAGAAGAATTTCTATATTTGTTTCTCAAATGCAAATACGTAGATTTAGGACGTCAGTTTTTGTACTGTAATTCTAAAAAGGATTCTTGGAGGCATAACCGTTAATATACAAATCCACTGCTGAGGTGGTAGAAATTATATGATGATGTAGAGGCAATATAGAGAAAGAGTGGGAGCAGGACTGAGTCAGACCAAAGGTCTATCTAACCTGGGATCTGCAACAGTGTACAGTAGTGGGTGCTTGTAAAAGAGGATAAAATCAAAACAAATCTATAGCGGTACTTCCATGTTACACTCCCCTAGCTTCCAGCAATCTGTAGCTTGGGAATTTCTAAACTAGAGATGATGTTTTTGTGCTCAATAGTCCAAAATAGGATTTATCATACATAATGTCTTGTGATAATGAGTGTCACAGACTCTGTGTTATGTAAAGAAATACCTCCCCTTACTTGTTTGGATTCAGCCACTTCAGAATGTTACTAGCTATCTCCCGCTGCTTGTATTGCACGGCCAGTCCGTAATCATTCCATATGCAACGTCTTGTTACTTTTGATTTTGCAGAACTGTTGCCTATCTCCTCTTCACTAGTCTTTTTCTGAACTCTCTTCCTATTCTGTTTATTTGTTCTTTGTTTGCGCTGTAATTCTAATGCCCTGGCCCACCCTTCACTACACCTTTTTTCGGGTCTGTTATACACTCTGTGAATGAGGGACCAGAATGCTCAAGTGCCTGAGAAGTTTACAAAGTGGTTAATTCTGTTGTCTCCTTTGTACTGTATTCCTCTTTTAATAATTCCGAGCATTTTATTTGCTTTCTGGCTGCACTGATGATTGATCTGACATTTTCATAGAATTATCTGTTGTAACTTCAAATTTTCTTTATGGTGTGGTAATAGGTGGTTTAGAGCCCATCATGTGTATTTAAAGCTTGAATTGTTTTTTGTATGTGTACCTTTTTTACATTGATTGACAAAGAATTTTATAGCCCATTAGTGTGAGACACTTTTGCAATTCTTCACACTCAACATTTCGTTGTTACTATGCGAAATGAGTCTAAATATATCACAAGAAGATAGCACACAGTACACTGAAGAGCTCCTCTCAGAAATGGTATATATAGCCTGGAGGTGCTACCCATAACAGGTAGGCACAGTTAACGTCAAGACTGGACTTAGTCAGGGGGATTCAATAAAGCCACTTCTTAAACCACTTGAGGCCTGTCTTGCTTGACTCTGGAGAGCAAAGCTGAATGAATTTACAGTAAGATACCAATTCAGGTGCCTTTAAATCCCAAATGGACACTCTTGTTCAGGAAAGAAAGTACCTTAGTACACTGTAGCTTTTTTTTTTTTTTTGAGAAATGAGGCCTTCCCTGTGATTTTATTCCTCATTTAGAGCATCCACATAGAGTTAGTTTATCATAAATTTCTGATGCCTCCTGTATACATGGCTATATACTTTAAAACTGGTACCATTTTACTGGTGACCTGAGTGAGGTTGTGAGGTAGTTCATATAGACAAAATTACATTGGCACAATATTATTCTGTTTGCTCAAACCATGAAGCAACTACCTACCAGAAATCCTGAGAAGAAAGAATGGTAGTAATTAAGCCTATGGTTACCAAGGCAGGCTCCTACTGTTCTGGGCATCGTGGAAGGAATGAGGTTTCACCTTATTCATTCTGTGGCTACGTAGTCCTCAGAGCATGAGAGACTGAGACTTGGGTCCCCTGGCAGTTTTAAAGTGATAGAAAAATCAGAATCACTGACCCATCCTAGGACACGGATTTCCATCCCCTACTTTTCCGCCACCCGGCCAGCACGTCTCTGCCCGCAGAGCCAGTTCAGCAGTCCACACAGACTGGCAGAAACCTGCTCTGGAAAGGTTCTGAGCTCTCTGAACCAGCTCACTGCAGGGCCCAGATGAGTAGTAGTGCCAGCACGGGAGGACAGAAGGCAGGATTTGCAGTAGAAGAGAACGAGGATGAGACTATAGTATCTGCAAACTATAGCGGCTGAAGTTGCTGTGGAGCCTCACTCTGAGGCATAAAACATGACATTTTATTTTGAACTTCCACCTAGCAACAAAGACTGTAGTTCCAAAGTTGGGAGAAAAGTCGCTCCAGGATCAGCTGGTAATATTGTAGAATTATGTCTGCAAAGCACAGAACAAATAAGGGGACAGAGCCATGAATATACTATCAGAAGGGAAACAATCTCTTTGACATCTCATATGCTGAAAACCAACTATTTTATCATAGAACTATATTAAAAGAACAGTGAGACAGCAGAATCGGTCATTCAGTACTTGTGAAGCACTGGAACTAATGACAGCCTTCCAAATTTAGTTTGTGCTTTTCACGTGTACATGTAATTGATGCAACTTTGTCAAGGTTGTCCCCTGTTTTCTGAAAATGACACCTACCCCTCTCCATGTACACCAAACATGAAATTCTGGTGACTTAGTTTTTCAGCAACTGTTTTTGCAGCTACAATGTTATGTCAGTCTAAATATCTTTCTGACTTTTTAAACAAACTGAAGAAAATCCAAAACCACAGTATTCTGTTTCATATAAATAATTATCCTCTAAACTTTTTATTAATTTATGCTTTAAGTTTAAAGTTCAGCATTGTCCTTTCTATGCCACAGTTCGTGTTGCTGCAATAGTCAGTATTGGATGCTACCCATTTCTCCTTAAAAACATATGGTTTAATGAGGTTGAAATCTGAAGCCCATGCTTTAAAGTTTACAGTGCATAGGCTTCTCACCTCCCAACTCTTAGTTCAAATCATACTAACAGGGTGGCTATTTTATGAAATTAATCAGATAGTACGTTTTTAAACCAATAATTTTTAAGAAATATATTTTCTCTTTACTCTAATTTGGTGTGATTATTTTTTTCATTGTAAGAAATTAAATGTATGGCTTGTTCAGCAGGTTTCATAATAGATCAATAATTTGTTGGCTTAACTTTTTTTTTCCTGTGGAGATGTGGGAAGATCAATGTCTGTAGTGCCCTAGGTCATGATCAATACTTTTAATAAAACTTCCTTTTTTTTTCTTTTTCTTTTTTTTTTTTTTACCTTTGTACCTTTGTACGATTTTGCTTTTATTAATGAGCTTTTCCTTTAGTTTCAGACCATTAATGGTTTTCAGATAATGTCATACTGCCCAAGGTCAAGGCCAGTTTGAACTTGTAACTCTACTTATCAGTGATTAAATCTATTGGATGGGCTTAGATGTGTTAGGAGACAGAAGAGTTTGAAGCACTGCTTTCTAGAGGCTCAAAGTTAAAACAAAACAAAATCTCAACCTTTTGGGAGGATGACACATTAAGGCTTTTTTTTCCTTTCCTTCTTAAACAAGTAACGATTGTCTTATTCGTGGATCTCACATTGCCGTTAACATTGCAAGTAACTACTGTGGCCTTAACTGCTCTTCAATTAAAGATATTCAATGCTCCATATTGAGTTTTATAATTTTGCAGAAAAGAGTCTGAAAGGAGATAACGTATCTTTTGTTCATTGCTGAAATTCTGGATGGGAGGGTAGCAACTTATCAAAGTATGCGTTATCAGCTGGAGTGCTTGCAGAGAATGTGGTATTATTGTCTCTGGGGCTCAACCCAGTGTCTTTTGAAATCAATGGAAAGATCTCATTAACTTCATTGGATATCGATTATGGCCATGGAGAACTTAAAACATTCATGAATATTAATGGTTTATACTGATCCATGTGTCTTTTTGTGTGTTGTACCTTGTCTGCAATCTCCAATTCAATTTTGTAGTCTACCTAGAGGTTCTACAAAAAGCGAACTTTATGTATGCTGAAAGATTTGATAATACATTTTACCTTAAGATATCGTCTTTGTTGTCTCTTACAAATGGGGTGCATGAATAACTGGACCCTTTGACCACTGGCACCTAGGTAGAGTATCTTCTGTAGAAGATCTTTTTTCCATTATTTTGGCAGTGTTAGCCTTTTTTTATTAGGCAGGAGTTCACTTCATAACAAATCATCACAGAGGAGTTTGAACAGCAGAATCTCTACTCAGAAGGTGCCCTACAGACTCTGATAGCCTATCATCTTTAATTTAGAGATTTTATTTCCCATCTTGCGATTACAGTTGAATGAACATTGTAGAAAAGTTTAAATTGTAGCTATCCATGTCATGCTTTTGCCATAAATGATGGAACTTACGTTTCCAAGCCTCTAATCTTCACCTGCTCAAACAGTCACTATAAAATAATTGCACAGAATGGAAGGAGAGTAAAATGTGGGTGTGTATGGTGATGCTGGACAAAAATTAACTGCCAGGACTGACCCTTTGATTAGAAGTTTCTCTGCTGTAGCATCCAGTTGCAGGCAATAGAAGTTGTGGGAAATAGGTGGCTGAATGGAAGACAAATCCTTAGCTCCAGGAAGGTCAGAGCAGAGATCCTGGCTAGTGGAAAAAGTGGACAAAGGAGAGGGTTGAATGGGTCCTGCTGCACCTGACTTTGGGAATTTAGGATTCATTTTGTGTCAGACGACAAAACATCTAGGGTTAACATGGCGGAGGGGTGTTAAATGGAGTTCTCAAAAACGGTTAATTGTCTAAAAGTGGAATTGTGAGATTTATTATCAGTTTGGCTCAGTGATTTCCACAGTAGGTTTTACAGATAAAGTGAATTGGAAATGGTTTAAATGTCATATCTGAAAAGCAGGCTGTGCATGTTGCTCGTATACCAATGACCTGGCCTTGACATGCCTGAGCCTGATATAAAATATGAAGTGGCAATTTAGATATAAACCTCTGGATACCGCAAAAATAACGTTTATGGTAGTTGATCCCATTTGAATGAAAGTAGGCTCCGGCTTACTTGCACCATAACTGTTTTCTTTGTTATGAGTAATAAAGTCAGTAAAGTAAGCAAACCTGACTTAAAGTATATACAGACAGCAGATTTAGTGAATACAGTAAACACGAACTATTTTTTATATTGCTAGGTTTTGGCTGTACCCGCTGAATGATATAGTACTAATGTTTGTTTAAAAGAATACATAGAGTCATCAGAAGCCAGATTCAAAGTTTGGAAGGCTGCTTTCATTGATTTTGTTTGCTGTAGTCTGCTACCCTGTGCCCCCCACCGCCCTCCTAATCCATCCTGATTCCTCTGCCTGCCCCAGTGATTAGCAGTCAAAACTAAATCAGAGAGGAGTCTATGGAACCAAATATTTATGTCCCTTGTAATCCGACACTGTGATATTGTACTGTGAACCTGAAAAAGATGCCAGGCCATGAATTGTGGCTAATAGCAATTGATCACGAATGAACTGCAGAACTCGACTCCAAATTGTTGGCTTTATAAATTTGATAATAAGTACATTTCCTGATAGAATATAAAAGTGCAATAACCTACGCGTGCCCTCTCTTTCCTCCCCACCTGTCCCAATTGCAGAATGCTGTTTGTACAGTATATTGTTGTTGCTGACAACTGAATAAGAATTTTTAGGAGCAGTTGGCTATCAAATGATGGCAAATTTAAAGGTTATGCAAATTGTGCCAGTACAGCCCAGCTTGTTTCAGACCTCTTTTCTCTATTATCATATCAATTGACTCAGCTCATAGTAGACAAGCAAGGTTATGGGAACCACCTAGAGCATCATGCACCATTAAACATCAATGCAGCATACACGAACATCTGCAACAACGATCTTATTAACAGAGGGTATAACGGAAGGCATAAACAGCTTGCTTCGTCACTTAATTGTAAAAAATTTAATAACCTAATACTTGCATTATTTATCACAGCAAGTTGGTCAAAAATTATGCAATTGTGGTGGATTAGTTTACAATACCTATTGCACACTGTAAATTACTACAAAAATATGAAACCATTTGTGAGCAGTTAAACACTGTAGTTAGTAGAGTGCTAAAATGCAATTTTCTTTTACTCTCTGGTGCATCATGGAATATAAGTATCTGCTTTTTGCACTGACATTTTTATATTTGGTAAAACCAACATAAAAAACCTAAAGATTGTTTTTGGATTTCCCGGTTAACTAGACAGCTTAAACATGTCAAAAATCAAGGGACAGTTGTGAAAGGTAGAATACAGAAACCATAAAGTGGTCTTTGTGTGTGCAACCAAAGCAGATGCTTGGAGGAACAAAAGCAAAGCATGTTAGACGTTCATACTGGGATATGTATTGTGTGTTGGCTTCTGGGTAGTCACTACACTGGCTAGAAGATGAGAGTGTGTGAAGCTGTGATCTCAAATGGCTTAGGGAAATAAGTACAGAAATTAAAATATGTTAGAAATTGATGATAAAGAGAAACCAGGTTTGGTTCTTCAAGGCCAAGCCAAGCTGCTAGGGATAGGCCAGAGTTGGAGCACACCCTTTGCTGGAATCAGAGAAGCTGTTGGGGAGTGACAGTTCTCCTCTCCTTGGAGACTGGGGCACTGGTGGATTCCCTGGTTTTGGGTAACAGGGACTGGAGGCCTACTCATAAAAGGTTAGAGCTACAGGAGGAAAGCACTGCTCTTCCGATTTTAGCCTGAACATGCAAAATGTACAGACGTTTAAGAATAAAATCAGAAAAAGGAAATAAGAGACGGATAGGTAAAACAATACAGGCTCAAAGGTCGAGTTTGACAAGTGCATTCAGCAGAAAAACCTGCTCCAAACATTAGTCTGCTTCCAAGCAGCTTTGTTCCTTCCTGGCGCCCTCTGCTCCCACCTCTGCTGCCGCCGAGCAGCAGCTATCAGATCAGATTTTTATTTATCTGGAAAAAGAATGAAGCCTTCTACGTTTTTGTTGGCATAAAAATCCAAATTGTGCTAGGATCGTTGGCTACAATCAGCCTCCGGGTCACCGGTAGACACCTCAGTCATTTCTGTAATCAGTAGAATCAACAGGCAACGGAGAAGGATGGGGTAAAGGGGGTGAATGCGAAGACAATAAGCAGCAAAGATGAGTAAAAGCTCAGTACAAGTATAAATTTGGCAAATTGGGAGTTACAGAAGTTAATTTGTTTCCATAAAAAAAGAAAAGTTGTTCTTCAAAAATGTTAAATTGAAAGTCTTATTTTTTTTTATATCTGGGTTATTTCCTCTAGGAAAAGATGGAAAAAGAGCAAGCAGTATGTCTAAATAACCATTAAGTATATGTTTTATACTGAAATGGTTCTAAAAGGAACAAGTAACAAGCATGTTCCAATTTTTTTCCACATTTTTAAGTTACAGTTCAAATGATCTCACTCTGTAGGCTAACCAGAGTTTTTTCCTGCATATCTGTTTTTTAAAGCAGTATCTGCTGCTTCTTGCCTTTCTTCATACTTTTCATAACTTAATTATATGAGCAGAGTGTCCACATTTATTTTTACATATCTATTTACTTGCTTACCAACCTTGTTTTTCAGATCGGAAACATCTTTAGAGCAGGAACTTTTCTTTTCCCGCCCTTCTAATACATATCTCAGTGGTCACCTTGACAATAAGAGAATACAAATTAGGTTTAAAGATCACAAGTTGAACTTGGCTATACGTGCCAACTAAAGTTTGATTAATTTTAAAATGTTTTATTGCTTCTAAAAGAAGATCAATGTATTGTTCTGGTTTTTAGATTGAAATAACTTAAAACTGAATGATTCAGCATTTTAATACTACAGAAATAAAACTTTAAAGAAAAGTAACTGAGAGTGACAGGCGATGGTAGGAGTTTGACAAGGTTCCACAGAGATAGAGGCTGGAAATTTTTAATTTGTCTGCTAGGTTAGTTATTTTGGTTTTGTCAAGCAGCCTGTTTTTATAGCATTGGGGTTTACTTTAAATGACAGTAGCACAGGCACTGTAAAACCCGTTGTATTACCTTTATGAGTGCCTACGTGCTACTGCCATGCTTTAAAGGGCTTGTTACACAAACACACGATTCAAGAGCCCTTGCCGGAAACTGTTTGTCAAAACTAAACTGCTGTTGTAATAACTGTCTCCAAATGAATTTATTCACTATGTAGTCAATAATTGTATAAATTCAGGGTTGCATAATTTACATTAAAATGTATGTGACATTATTTTAAAAGATGGTAGATTGGCCGTCCTACTTAAAGCAACGTTTAGGTAATACTTTTAAACTGATTAAGTGATACTACAGAGATCATAGTTTGGGGTATTTAATTATCTAAGAACCTATCTGCAACTAATGTAGGGAAAAAATAAACTTCATTTTGGGCCAAGTTCTCTTTCTAGGCTGGCATAACACTTAAAGAATTCCATTAAAAACAGTGGAGCTGCTCTGTTTTTAACTGGCATTTTAAGAGCAGAATATTTTCCCATTGAGATTAGAACAAATTTCAGCCTTCACTGCAGTGACATCTTCTAATAGATCTAAAACCTGCAAAAGCCTGAGAAAATTCATTTAGCAAGCATGTTTCATTCTTCAAAAATAAATAAGTAGTCTAGGGAGATCTTAATTAAAGGCAACACAGAATTTACAAATGTAGCATGAGGAGAAAAGAATAATTGTAAAAGTTCTAGAGCTGAGCTCTGAGTTAAAAGGATGAAAAATTAAAATTTCTATGTGTAATTTGAATATTTAAAGGCAATGCTGTACAATTTCTATGGTATAGCTACTTCAGCAATGTCCAACTAGTATCCAATTAATTTTTTTTTTTTTTTTGAAGGAGAAATATATATGTACATTAACTTATTTTTAGTAATGTTTCTAGGGAAGGCTGTCTCTTTCATTCCAATGGACTGATTTCATTTATGAAACTAAATATAAATTCTCCCAGAAGAAAAAGCTCCTTCAGAACTGCTCTGTAGTGACCTAATGCTCACTCCTTCTCTTTTCAGTCTTACTGATGCTCAAGTAAAATAGAAGGGCCTTGGGCCCATTTCTGCCTCCACTGACGACCCATGCTTCTCAGATTATCATGTAGCATGAACAAAGCTGTCATGTAACATGGCATTTATTTAAATGATGTGATTTCTGTGTTCACCACTCTGAAACTGAGGTGTAGCTAAGAAAGCCTGCAAGTTTTGACAGGTGTGTTTGCCCCGCTAGGGCAATATGCTTAATGTATAAAAAATGTGAGGCATAATACAGTTTTCGTCCTGCTCAGAATCCAATTATAATGTGTTTGTCTCCTTTTTTTTAGCCAATGCCCTAATAAGCTTTTGGATAGGAATTGCTTTGACTTGATTATAGGTCGATATTTGTCAGAAAATTCTCCCATAGGACAGTGTTTTAATGGTCCAGCTAGGCAGTCGTTTAAAACATGTCTGTGGAATACCGTGAAATGGAATACAAACACACATGCATTCCTGCCAGAGTGTGGGTCAGTGCAAACAGTAAGTGAAGTGCATGGTCTGCTTTCTGAGCTGAAAGATGCTTCATTTTTGCACAGTCCCCATTAGCCAAGTTTCAGAAGGTTGAAGAGCGTGTGAGATAGAACGTATGTGTCGGTGTAACTTGGATGTACGTATGTGATGTGTTCCTTACATTAGACATTGAAATGCCAGCTGTCATCATTTGTGTGTGTTTTCAATTCTTGAGCTACCTATTTACAGATAGAAATAGATTTGTTTGTATTTCCCATTCCCATATACTTCTCAAAAAATAATAGTTTTTTGGGAGGTTGGCTTGGCTTTTTACATGTAAGGATCAAATATGATGTACGGTGGCCAAACCAATACACATAGGATTTACAGTGCAGGAAGAGATACTTATATTTGTTAATATCCAAGGCCAGATCCGGTTTTGTGTCACCCTGTGCTTTCACTGATGTGGCTGGGCTCACTGCAGTAGAGCGTGTTCTCGGCAGAGACTGGGATCATACAATTCACAGGTTTCGTTTATTGTAACCCATCTCTTCCGTCTTCAGGACTGATTTTGATCTGAGCTTTTCATAGTAATTTCGAGACAGTTATTGTGTTGAATCAGTGAAACATCTGCAAAAGTTTTGAGCTTTTCTTAATTTTGGTGTCCATGACTTCACACCCTTGGCCTTTCCTGAGTCCTCAACCCCTTTCCTGGTCCAGACAGAGATCACAGGAAAAGGATTTAGCTCTGAACACTACCTTATGCCTTCAGCAGCCATGCTGAGGTAGAGGAGTGCATTTTCTGGCAGTTCAGTGGGTGCAGTTTCAGCTCCCTCTGAAATCTGTGCCTAGCGGGCAAATGGCAGTACTCTTGTGTGCTCGGAAAGGCTTTTTCAACAGAGTTCATTGGCATTCTAAACCTTAAACATTGTGACACATGCCAGAAAAATTCAGTGGCTTGTTCTTTAGGGCAGTTTTTCCATATATGTATGCATGTGTATATATTAAAAAGATGTTATATTGGTACCAAACTGAAGCAAAACTAGTATTTTCTGTTGACTGTTTGGTTCCCCATCTTTTACACACAGTCATAGTGTTTTGTTTACTTGTGCAAATGACGAATTATTTAATATGAGAAATAAAATAGAGCTTCAACTCATGGCACTGACAGTGATGATACAGAAAATACTGACATTTAAGTGGCTCCCACACCTTCTATAAAGTAAACAAAACACATTTGGGCCTATAGAAGCTGTTCATGAGTCATTAGTTGATGCTGTTACATTTTTTACAATTGTTGTAACTAGGTACAGAGTTCTGAGTCTGATCTCATGCTGGTATAAATCAAGAGTTATTTCAAAGGAGTGGTGTTGAATTAACAGGAGCGCAGACAGAATCAGTCGTAGGTTCAGAGGATATACACCGGGTGCAAAAATAGTGTTTAATTTTACATCACTGCTAATAGCTGATGTGTATGAGTGTACGAGTTCCTTTGGAGGAACCTTCTTTCTTCTATTAATTCTAATCCTATGAATCACACTTTAGTTAGATGCTATGAATATGACTTCTGAACAAAAATACTCTTGACTAGATAATGGGACAATGTGTATGTCTGGGGAGAGCTATAAAGGGAAGACAAGTCTCATTGAACGTCTTTGGATTAACTTTACCTCCTAGGAGAGAGGGAAAATGGGTCTGCACACAGATATCTATAGGACCATGAGTAGAGCCACAGAAGATTCAGAGTGTTTGGAATCATATTCCTTCTATGTTTCTACGGAAAATTAACTAGCTGCCTCTGAGGGACAGTTCTTTGCATCCTGGCTAACACAGCTATAAGGACTTACTTTTATTTAGCAAGCTGCACAGAGAATTTTAGCCTAATTGCACTATTTGGGTCTTTTATTATGGAAATTAATTAATATTTGTATTAATTAATTGTATCATACCATAGACTTATAAATGCATTATAAATGACAACTACTCTATAACTTGTTCGAGGTAACATTGTTTTTTATAGCAATAAAGGCTTAACAGCTTCTATATTACTAGTTACAAAGTTTTCTTGGCTACATATTGAATTCATTAGAATACAGCATCATTTGTTGTGTATTATTAAAATATTTGATTAGAAAGATCCCAAAGCATGTGGCTGACTTGCATCTCACTTATTATACTGTTTAACTCCATTGACTTGCGCAAATAAATTCCTTATTTTTCTGACAAGCCCTACATAGCTACAGCACCAGGCCAACAATGCACAGAACTAGATGGAGGAGAAGAGGAGATGTTGGCATGCAAAACAAGGCAAACTTAACGTGCTCACAGAAAGTGCCAGGGGTCCTGGAGTGTTCACGCAGTACAGCTATCTGAACGTCCCAGCCTGAAATGCAGGATCGCATTCTGTTTGCTTAGAAATGACAGGTTGAATCAGCACTGCCAGGTTTGCCATACAGCATCGCTGGAAGTCTTACAGATTTCTAACGAGGGGTTCAGCGCACAGTGCCCTGCCCCATGTTGCCTTGTAACTTTGCATAGTGCTGTGCTGCTATGGTGGGAGAGCTGCGGTGGCTATTTGATGTACGTTACGTGTCTTTGTGTGAAGTACAGCAACAACAGTATTTTTTACTGTAGAAAAAACAGGAGAAATTGTTGCTATACTAATAATTTTTAAAGATGTATTAATGTGCTGAAGAAGGTGCAGAGACTTAGAGCCTATAGGCCTCTGGGGTTTACCTTCTGAAGCGAGGTAAAAGCTCAGAATCATCCCGACTGACATGGGCTCGTTCCAAATACTTTTCTCATTACTTCTTACCTTATAGCTGCCCAGAGACATTTATAGGTTTTGAGTTCAGGTTTCTATGTTCTGTTAAGTTCTTCCTGTCTCTTTTTTTTTTTTCTCTCTCCTTTCTTTTTATCTGTTCTTGGCCCCTGATCTAAAGAAAATTAGAGAGGATGGAGGTGGGGAGGAGATGGGACAGAATTCTGTTTCACAGTTGTTCCTTTTTTACAAGTTAAAGCTCACAAAAGAAACATGAATGTGTCTCCATCTTGTAAGCATCTGTACTACCACTACCAGCCCACGGATCAAAAGCTTATTTGAGGAAATAGCTAGACGGTTTTGTATATATTTTAGGGCTCCCTTCTTCCTTTTATTTTATTTTAATATAAAATTAAGGACACTCCAACATGTTGCCCATAAGAGTTCTGTTACAGGTAATTAAATGTAAGTTTACACATTTAATCTACTTTTAAGAGCAAGAGAGACTGGTAAATGACCCAGTTAAGGAAAGTACTCAGCCTAATTGGATGTAATGATTGCTTGCTGGTGTTTATTACTGTACTAAGAGTAGACGTGTAGTCTGTGATTCTAATTTGGTTTAAAGACAGACCTGTAGTATTTGCAGCTATCATCAGAGTTCGATTGTTTCAGTTAACATCATGAAATAGGCTTGTGTTCATTTGGGAGCTTAAATGTATTAGAATGGAAGGAGCACTGCTTTTTCAATAAATATTGCTCTCCAATTATTATCTCGCCAGACTGTTTTACCTACAAAAATATCTTCAGCTAGATATGCTAGCGCATATTTTTGCCTGAGGAAAATAAAGATAGATTTCACAACTTTATGTATATAATACAACAAATTAACAATAACTAGATTTACCGATGAACTGATTCCTTCTGATTTGTCTGTGAATATTGTCTTCAGCCTATGAAATCACCACATTAATGTTTGATTTTGATTATTTCTATATCATTCTAAAACAGTTGAGTTCCTCAATAATGTAAAATCATTGACAGAGCTGAATCAAAGTCCCGAAATTTTAAATTTCATTAATGCTTATTATTAAAACTTCCCTAATTATAGATACCTTGTTGGAATTTGCACTCACAATTCTGGGCTTCTAGGAAATGATATCCAAGTGGAATGTGTTGTATCCCAGGGTGTTTACCATAGAAGATATTTGTTGCTTAAAATAGAACACTGAATTTTATGCCCAGAGGAGCAGCACTTGGACTTCAAAACACTTACGTAATTATTCTTTATTTCATAAGCTCTCAGAATGATAAATGAAATCAGAACTGACTTTGAAAAGCAAGGCCACTGATGACCAGTGCACTTAGCCAAGGTGTCTATGTTTGCTATGATGGATTTGGGAGTTTTATAACATAATAGACCACACACAAAAATTAAGTTAAAGTAACATTAAAGTCACAAAAGTAAGGAAATTCAGAATGGAGACTTCTGCTTCATCTGAATTCACCCTGTTGTGCCTAGTTGTTACAAAACACACATCAGCGAGAGAAGTTAGCTATTTTTATGCCATTACACAGACATAGCAAGGTAAATTAATGGCAGCCTTAATTCTAACTGACTTCATTTATTGTGAAGGAAAGAAAAAAAAACTTATTAGTTTAAAAGTATTATTTTGTTATATCTTTGAATCTGTATTATTGTTAACTATAGTTTAGTAGACTCTACTATGCTAGTAGAAGTTCTCCTAAGGTTACAGAAAGATAATTTGCCTATTGGATGTGTGGAGATGGTGATATCTTTATAATGTAGTATATGCTCCAAAGCCATGCTAGCTGCTTCTGAAACTTCAGTACTTCAAAATATCAGATTATTGCTCATCTTGAAGACACATGAAGTTATAGAGACAGAATGTATGACCCAGGTAGAGATGGAAAACTGTGATCAGAAAAAAAAAGATTGTTCTCATACCAGCTGAATTCCTTGATGTGTTTGGGGTTTTACACTAACTCAGTTATTTACAATTACGTCTACTGCAGAAAGAATAGAATAAGAGCTCATAGTGCAATACTTACCTGCAAGTACTAGAGGGAGCTGAGGGGAGGAATGAGGACAGAGGAGGAAAAGAAAAGAGAAAGATGATGGTGAGAACTTTCATTTGTGTTAGTTTGCTTGAATAGAGTCTCATTTGATGCCAAGCCCCATTTACAGCATTCAAAATAGAACGTCTGTGCATTATTCACTCTCTGCCCAAACACATACATTTGTATGCATATGCCAGTGTCTGCTGTGTATTTAACATAGAACATCTGTGTGTGCCCATGCACACTTGGGAAGGAAGCAGGTTAGTTTATTATAATGTGTCTTCAACAGAGTTATTGCTTTGTTCCTTGTTTTAGTATTATCTAGAGCAAATCATATGTACCTTCTTATGAAATGGATGAATACGCTCTGCTTGTCTGGCAGAGTTTAATGTAAGACCTCTCTTTCTTGATTTCCAATTCAAATGAATCCTGTTAAAATTACTAAAAAACATTGCTCTTGAAGACTATCTTAAGAGCACAACACAGCATTGAAGCACGTTTGTAAATAGCTTTCTTAACAGGATAGAGAGTTGGATGCACTGAGAACTGACTGAAACCTGTTCTTTAATTGGAATATTCGTCTTGTGTTTTTCATTACCCTTTTTCCTTTGCCTCTCATGGATGGTTGTTGCTAATGCTCCCCTCCCCTCCTGGTGGGCCAGCCAACAGTTCCCTCTGGAGGCAGCATCATTATATCTGCCTGGTTCACTTAGTAGCAGATGGTGAAGAGCAGTAGAGCTGATACACTGCATTTCACAGAAACCAGGATCCTTCTGGTACCTCTGCAGCATACACAGACTTGCCTGATTTGAGACTGTGAATTCTTTATATGCCTCCCAAACTAGGCTTCCTTGTTTGCTACTGTCTACGTCAGTGTAAGAGTGATTTTTATGATCTGCTCTGATGCTGGACAGTGAAGAAACTACTCATCTCCAGCTACTGGAGGATCTATTTGCCATTTTATTTCTATTTTTACCAAAAATTAAAAGAAAACAGCTCTGATGGTTTTCATTTTCACTGGTTGACAGGCTTTTCTTCCCCCTCCCCTTTTTTTAATTCCTGCTGTCTGCCAAAGGACAATCTGTTTGCTCTGAGACAGTTTAATGCATACTGACTACCAGAGGCAGAACTTCCATTGGCTCTGTTACAGGGGTAATTTACACTTTAACAAGGTATTGTGACAAGGTGGTAATTATATTTTTATCACGTCATTATGACATTACCACCTGGAAAGCCATAGCTGATTAATTAGTGGCATATATTATATTTATAACCCTAGAACTCTGAAGTTATCATACCTAAGTGGTGTAATTATGTTGAACTGTGGTGTGGCAGTGAATTGGAGGTGAAGATGCTGAGTATCCACCTATTGCAATAGGTTTAACGAGTGCCAGTAGAGGGCAGGGAGCTGCAGAGAAGGAAATATTTTTTTAAAAGAAATACTGAGAAAGAGGGTGAAGTCATTGAAATCTTGAAACCAAATCTAGTCAGATGGCAAGTTGCAAGGCTTCTTACATGTATGTGTTTTTTAGAAAGATGTAATTTGAGAGCACTTTGATTTACACTAGTTCCTGCTTTTTATTTCACAGCTTTATTTTAGTTAGTTCATGTGCATTTTGGTTTTTACAACGCAGCATTTTCTGCTGAACTTTTGGAAGCTTGGACTGGCCATTCTGGAGGCTACATCACCTCTCTGCAACTAATAGGAAGCACTGGTTTTGGCAGGATGGATTTTTCTTGGTCTTGTCCATATGCCCAGGTGGTTTATGTTGTTCCTCCTGATTTACTTTTTTTCTCTTGCCCTTAATATTAGGAGATAAAGAAAAGAAATTAAGCTGGGAGTAATTAATGAAAATGTCCACAACAAATAGCTTGATCAAATGTGGTCCTGTATCCCTATGCAGTAAATTATAAGCCAGAATTACAGAAATTATAATTCAGGGAGAATTCATTTATAATTCAGACAGAACTATAAACCAAATCTATTTTTATCCAAATTATCGTGTTAAAGGTCAGAGCTCCAGTTTTGAATTGTTATGATTTTCACTGTTTGTTGTGCTTTTCCAAGTTGTATTTGCAAGTAACTCATGTTTTATTCTCCCCTTCCACTATAGAAAATGAAGTGACTACTTTCCCTGTGTTGGTGAGTGATCAGAGTGAAATTGTGGATACCAATGGAGCTGGAGATGCATTTGTTGGAGGTATTTCTTACGTCTTTCTCTTGTTTGAAGATCATTCTATTATTCTCTCTGTACAAAATCTACCATTTTTTCATTCCACTGTCCTTCAGAATGAGCTTCATTCTTTTAGAGCTTTTCACTGCATCCTGAAGTTATGTGATTTAATTAAGTTTTGGTTTTCGAAGGGAAAGTGTGCTCTATTACTTTAAAAATAATATACCATTATGCTGTACTCTGGTCGTTTTCATGAGATTAATTGTATCTGTCAGACTGTTGCATAAACAAGCTGCATCAAGTACTATATAGTGTACAGAAATCCCTCCTGGCTTAAATGTTAACACATTGTTGTTCTTTAAAACAGGTTGTAGTGAATATTAAACAGTATGTTAATAAGCGAGCGTAATGTCTTCTGATCATGTCAATTTTGGTAGAACATCTGCTTCCAATACAATTATTTGGACATCAGAAAAGAACATAAAGGGTTAATTTGTTAAAACAAACCCAGAAAATATCTGGCATTGCTTAATATCCATTTGCAAACTTACTATTTTTTTTGGCACAAGCTCTAAGGAAAAAAGAGGATGTTATGTCTATGCCTGTTTTAAAAAATGATTCAATATAAGCCAAAAACCAATCTAATCCAAAAGTTCTGTCATTCATTGTAACCTTCATACGTGTAGTTCTGTGATGCACTATTGCGTCCTGAAGGTTCTAATATCCAGTACATAGTAGCTGTGAGGAGCTCCATTAGTCACTAATTTACTGGAAACATTACCAAAGAGACTTTATAAATAGAATTGCAGGGCTCAGTCTTCTAGCTATGAAGGGGGTAACAAGCAGTGCGTTACCAAATTAAAGCTTCAGAATTGCGTCCTGCTTCAAGAAAGTATTCAACACAAGCTTAATCTTAAGCATGTGAGTAATTCCATCCTTACTTAATACATCACTTAAACCAATGACAAATTTTCAGTATATGCTTAAACCTGGCTGAAAATAGGAATGTTATTACTCATTGCTTTGGTGCTTTCGTGAATCAAAAAGGACAGAAATAGAGGGAAACACATTAGGTCGTATTATTCATACACCTTTTAGTGCACGCTTGTCACTCTCTATTGTTCCTAAATCACAAACAAGGCTAAATTTGAAGCAGTAAGTAACAGTGACTGTAACATATATAAGATCATCTTCAAGTGCTTGTCCTTGTATACATGTGCTCTGTATATCAGCAGTGCCAGAAAGCTGCTGTTGTTGTTGGGGAAAAAAAGAGAAAAGATCTTGCCTATTTTGTTTTCAGATCCTGAAAATAAAATAATCCTGGGTAGGGCCCAGGTGGGCAATATGGTAGACACCAACCAAGCTTTGCCTCAGCAGGAAGCAGCTTTTCATGTGTCTGCCATGTTTATCTCAGGTTGCATTTATTCTCAGTTCTTGAGATTTTAGGCATTTTGAAATGAGGACTTTTTTTTTTTAATAATCCTACTTTTGTTCTTTCCTAGTTTAGCTGCAGGAAGACTATTGCAACTAAATAATCAGGCTTTAAGAACTGCCTGGCCTCTCGTAACCCTTCCTTTTTAAATTATATCCTTTTCCCTGGTACTGCCATAGCTGCTGTTTTTCTGTAGAAGGGCTAAAATGTTGACTTCAGTAATTATTCAGAACATCCTGAATGGACAGGCTGATATAAACCACATCAGACTCTATTCCAAACTGCTGCCTTCCACCAGCAGTGTAAGGAGTTCAGGCACATCCCATCAGGCTGGTCCTGAATCAGTTGTGAGATTCCTTTTTCCAAGGGGAAAAATGATGTGGAAAATGCTAAACTCTGTTGGGAAGGAAGGAGAGAATCACAGAATGGTCACAGAATCACAGAATGGTAGGCGTTGGAAGGGACCTCTGGAGATCACCTAGTCCACCTCCCCTGCTAGAGCAGGTTCACCTCGAGCAGGTTGCACAGGAAAACAGGCCTTCTAAAAGATCAACTCCCCTGTGTTGTTCTAAGTCTGTTGAGATAACGTGTCTGGATGCAGCAAGCTTCAGTGTATTTGGGGTAATCTTAAGTCCTGTGTTACTGCTTATGGACATATAATATTTTCCTCAGTTCCCCAACAAATATCACTGAGGCATCAGATGCTTTTTGTATGGAGCACAAGTGCAATGCAGTCCAGTGGTAGCACGGCATTGTACAGTTCTCCCTCGATACCAGGGACGGAAAGGACCACAGCTGTGTTTTCCTCTGTAATGGAAGGTGGCTCAGCAGTTGCAAACCTGTCTGAAATCTCATTGCGGTTAGACACTTACCTGAGTATCGGTATGTGAGCTTAGGATATTGTTGCACCATATTTCTCTCTGCTATGACTCACAAAGCAACGTGAGCTTTAGAATATCCATGGTTCTTCCATTAGCTTCTGAGATATCTTAGTTCTCCTCTGTCACTCCATAAATAATAAATTGGTTGTTTATTCTCCTCAGAGAACAGATTTTCCTGAGTTTAGTCCAGATGGGAGATTTGGGAGTCATAACAGTCTAGATACACAGCTGATTCTAGTCTTATATACTGTGGTCTCCTTCTTCATGGAGTCATTTCATTTTCCTTCCCATATGTAGGAAATAGGATACTGAACTGGATAGGCTTTGATTTGGTCTGTGTTTCATTTGGGGGAAATGTCTGTATTTTATCTATATCACACTTTTCATGTGTTTTCAAAGTATGTATTTGCGACAGGAAAAGTTCTTTATTGTCTCCTTACCAGAAAGCCCTACACAGTAATGTTGGTAATACTACTCAACATATGTATCTTCTGTTGATTCTAGCATTGAGCCAGTTGCAGTGTTATTGTCCTGACAGAATTTTTATGATGGGAAGGTTATATTCTCTTCAGTGTTTTTCTAGCTTCTTTCTTTGGTTGAGGTTTTTATCAAGTTGTTACTATCTAGGCAACAGTACATATAATATTTTGATTTTAGTGCCCTTGTAGTAAAATGTTTCAAAATTCATCCCTTAACTCAAAAATGCACTCAGTGTTATAATATACTCTCCTGGAAACATAGTTCCTTTATTCAAACAGCAAAGAACAAGGGTCCCATGGCAAAGCTTCCCATACTTCTCTGGGACGGGTATATTAACGTGACTGAGCAGTGGTTTTGTTGGAGCAAATATCTTGGCTGAGAGGGGAATGTGGGATATAATGAGAACTAACCCCATCAAGCAGGATTTATTTTACATTAGGAGGTCAGGTTTGTTAGACTCTATCATATTTTGAAAGGTCTTTCACGGAGGCACTCTCTTCCAGAGGAATAACTCACAGATTGTAAGGAAATTCCTTCTTGATAACTATGCCAACTTGGCAAGTCACTCCCCGTGTGTTTCTCCATGTGAAAGTGGAAAATAAGAAATCTGCTGGGGTTTTTTTTCTAGAACCTGTCTAACTACTGAAGGTCTTGAAACTTTAAAGTCATGAAAAAGTTTAAAGACACAAAGTTTCTGGGCACTTGTAACTCTGTGAGTTGATTCATGACTTCAGCATTTCTGAACATGAAGCTGCTGGCCTCCAAGGAGAACTAGCTCACTCCAACAGCTAGCAACAAGAAATAAACTGCATTCTTCAGTTGAAATGTGTTTTTATTAAGTTGGCACCAGGAATATATCAGAATTTCTTGCCTCTTACTGCAGGCATCAAGTCGTCTGCCACTCAGGCTGGTGCAATGCATGAATGAGAAACTGACTTTTAAAATTGCTGCAGGTATCTTTATGCTAAAAACACTTCTCTAAACAATACTAACAGAGTTCCGCCTTTATTGCTTTCCAGCAACACCGCTGCCTTTTAGAAGTTTAAGCAATAATGGTTTACTTTGTAGTATCTCAGCACCTCTTGTGGATTTCAGGGGTACCACAGATTTTCGGTTATACATCCCTGAAATACCCATAAATTAAAGTTGCAATTCCACCTCCGGGTTCTGATGACATTGACAAATCACTTGAGCTCTGCTGACGTGGCTTATGTCACAAGAGTCCTCTTAACGGAATTACAGCCTTCGTTTGTAGAGTTTGGGAAACATTCTATTACTTATTAAATTAACATTTATTTATTATTAAATTAACATTTATTTATTACTAGTCAGCCCCAGTTTGAACCTTTGCAGTAATGATAATCAAAGCATATTTAATGGCAATAAACAGACTGAAATATGGACAGTTTTACTATCTTATGCTTTCCTTTATGCCGTCCTGCTCTCTTTAGCCAGAGTAGGTCTGCCTTCTGTTTGGACTCCTCTTTGTCATTGCCACCATAACTAATGAAAACAATAACCATCTTTTCTGATAGTTACTGCTATTGTTCCCTGCAAAATCTCTACCCTACAATCTATCTGCTCAGTGGAACTGGGTAGAGAGTTCATAATAAATGAATAGGAGAAGGTGTAAAATCAATGTTTCTTCAGGTTCTGTCTATATATATATATATAGACTTAGTAATCTACTATGATTTAGTCATATACTGCATGAAAAGTACTAGAGTATGAAATATAACCACAAATCATTTTAAAGTAGCATGATGAAGCAGTGACGGAATGATCACAGCAAGTATGTATTACTTATCACCGTGCTATAAAGACGTTATAGGATTCTCAAGGAAAAGAAATCCCAAGATAGGAGCAGCTCTTCATTAAGCATTGTACGGTGCCAGATATGAGCTGATAGCAATTTGCCTCTGTTGGTATCAAAGCTGAGGTCAACGGCTCAAACCACCTGTCAATTTAAAAATCCCATTGGCAGCTTTCATGTACCGAGGAGTCTCATAAAGCTGCTAGCTATAGTTTGAAAGCTACATTCAGAGGTTTTTTTGGTGCACATGCTTACAGAATAAGCAGTTCTCTTTCTCTTGTGAAACCTAGCGTGAATCTTATGGAGATGGCCAACTACTGTCTCAGCTATCAGAGAACTACTCTGATAGAAGACAGGGACAGCAACAAAAGAGGAATTGTTGTCTTTTATACGTGTTCTTGCATGAGCGTGCCTCATGGCATCCTTATCTTTGGAGACCACAGGGCTTAGTGGAGATACTTCCCTCCTTTTGTTTCTCTTTCTATTGCCAAACTGGCTCAATAAAGCCATTCCCTCATCTTTAATATAGAGATTAATTCTAAACATTATTTTTCCATCTTAATCTAAATGCCTCTACAAATTAGATAAAGACCTTGGACTCCTAAGAGTTTGCCTAAAGGTCATCACATTGTTCAAATTTTAGCCTGCTTTCATGATATAAATGCAAATGATTTTCTATAGAGTGACATCCAGCTTTGATTTCAGAACTAAGTAATATTTGGTATACTTCTACATTATTGACATATTATCCTTAATGTGAAACATTCTTTGAATATATTATACTTATATATATATGTATGTTTATAAAAACACAACACAAGAAATATAAATATAGGTTTGCAAAGAACCCATAGTGCACAGAATAATTGCTCATCATTACTCCTCTGCTATAAAAAGAAGTTTGATTCAGAAACCTTTTTTAAAAAAGATCTGGTTCTGTTTTCCGAACACACTGGTATAACTTTGGAATACCTTGACTGAAGCCCATGGATTTAAACAAGTATACTATTGATAAAAATGGAAACAGAATTCAATCCAGTACAGTAATTCTTATGCTGTTCTGCAAAATCCATCATTTATGGAAGGAATCCAAGAATCCTTAAAATAGGAAATCGTCTAGGTGGGATTTAACGTGATCTGGGTTGGCCCTGCTTTAAACCAGGGGCTGGAGCAAGTGACCTCCAGAGGTCCCTTCCAACCTAAATTGTGCTATGGTCCTATGAGTTCTAATCCTATAGGAATTACGTTCCCAGGTGCCATTTCCTGCTCCTCTGAAAATCCAGCCTCAGTCGTCTTCAGAGGGCAGTGTTGGTGGCTAAAGAGTAGAGGCTGACTAAATTAAAAAATGAAGCTTATGCAATGGGAATTCCATCTTCTCACAATAAATCTGATATAGGGCAAAGTTGGACTGTATTCATGACTTTGTCTAGTAAGTCCCTTATGTATTTCATGTGAAGGAATTGTGTGGATGGAGGCATGTGCACGTGTGAGGAATGAAGTAAGTTCTTGTGGATAGTTGCTATATGGCTATACTAGGAGTGCTAAACATGCCCGAAAGATCTGGTAATGCCTTCAGCAGAGACAGGTGATTTGAATGGTTTGTCAGAATACTAAATTATGAGTGAGCTTGTGACTATATTAAAAAGAAAGTTCCTTAATGGATATATAAGGCTCTTTAAGATTGTGGAAAAATCTGTTTTCACTAAAAACATTGCAGAGAAATGAAATATCCCTTTTATTTGTTGTATTTTCATCTCTGTATGAATCCCTGTTGTAGGAGCTGCCCTCCCTCCAGTACTCGCCACCCCTAAAACATTCTAGATTTGTTGAAATAAGTGTTCAAGGAACTAGGAGCAGTTCTTTACTGAACAGCAGGAGTGTGATATCAGGAGCTACTTAATCCACTTACAGTGGTCTTTAATTTGTATTAGGTTTTTATACTTGTTTAAGATACCTTGGGAAGTTGTCATCATTTTTTAATCACAGTTGATAGAGAGAAATACAGTGGATAAAATATCACTGCTGTGAAGTACCACCTTCTGATAACACCAGAGCTCTGAGATGCAATTTTATTTGCCAGCTGGGAGTGAGGGGTATTGTTTTGGTGATATCAATTCAATATGTATGTGCATGTAACTTGTTGTGGCTGATTTTTGCTACAAAATTTATCTTCACAAGCGAAGAGACAAGGGGATACTACTTTGAATTGTTGTGTCTTTTCTTTGAAGTAAAGATAAATGTTGTAACAGAAATCAGCACTCTCTTAGTCTTCATTTATACAACATGAGTGGCTAATTGCCTCTGAGCAATCCTGTTGTTACTGAGATCATGGCTGATGAGATACGAAGCTTTGAAATAAAAATACCTTCTTAATGTCATCAGCATTTTGACTGACAGCCTGTTTTGCCCATCGTTAATACTCCTGTTTTATAAACAGCATACACGAGTATAATAGCGGCGCTGCACATAGGGCATCAATCTTTGCGTGCTAGGGGATAACTTGTCAACATGTTCATGACTTACCGCCCGTGTGTTCTGATGGCATTCTTAACTCTCTCAGATAAACATCACATCTAAACCTAGGCTATTAGATGGCCATGTTATGTCTGTAACTGACCTTCTACAAACTAGAAGATTACCAGATTATATGTTCCTAGTTGATTTTTCTCAGTCTCAGCTAGAGGCACATCATTATTCTGATCAATAGTGTAGCCAGTCGCTAGTAATTTCAACATTAGTACTGACACAATTTAGAAATTTGCCACAGTTTGGATTGAAGCTACTTAAACAAAAACATAAAAATAGATATCACTCAGGGAAAACATGGAATGTTGCTGTTTTCTTTTTAATTTCCTACTTCATTTTTTACCAATTTCCATTCAAAATTATTTCTTTGGAAATAATACTCTCTTCTGTGCTGGCATTATACTTAAAACTGGTAGCAAGTGTTGTCCAAGTATAATTTAATTGTGATCCAATCTGGTTTAATTGTTTTGTTTTGATTGCTACCTTTCTCTTGGTTTCTAACTGTTCATCTTAATTTTATTACGTATGTATTTTTAATCAAAATATGGTTACTTAAATATGGTAATTCACATTTTCACCTATACAATTTAAAGGCAATCCAGAAAAACACATAGTAGGCATGTAAGGCAAAACATTAGGATACTTGCTGTCATTTTTTAAAATAACATGCAGAAGTGAGAGATCCATTTAAAAGGATCAGCGTATGGAATTAAAAACCCTCAGAAGTTTCTAATTAGACTGAAGCAGGACTTGATCCTTGTAGCCGCTATGTCTCTATTCCTGTCAGTGACACCGTCAGTGTGAAGGGAGCCTCAGTACACAGCAAGAGGTTTAATATTTTGCAAAATTGGGTTTTAAAAGGCCTAATTTACCTCACCATAAATTCAGTGACATTCTGGACAGGCTTTGTGAGAAATAAACGTCAAATAGGTTGCGTACGTTTTAAAAAACAAACCTACTGTGTTAAGAATAGATTTTCAAAACCAATTATAAAGTTCCAATTTTTGCTGTAATAGCTATGGGACAATTACAAATTGACTTAACGCCTCAAAGCAAATCATCACCGTTTAAAATACTTTGTCATGCCTACTATCCCTATCCTCATAACATTTCATTTTATGTTAATGTGTCATGTGTTAGAAAATCATGTAATGATAAAGAAAATGTTCATGTAGAAGGTTAGAAATGACTTTAATGAGTTATTATTACCTTTCTCACAGACTGTTGGTAATATTTTTGTGTTATTTTAATGTATTCTGAGTAGAGACAGAGGCACTAGTCAGATTGGATCATCAAGAACATTCCCCTGGGAATCAGGGCAGGATATAGTCCCCTAAGAAATGATGTGTCAGATTAAGCTGATGCTGTATTCACAGGAGATACAACAACATACAATGAAATATAAAAATACACCAAAATATCTATTTCACTTCTAATATGACTTAGTGTGGTGCTATGGAGATTGACACAGTGACCACAAAGGCACTTCCCAGGCTGCGGTATTAGTGAGCAGGATCCTTGCTCACTTGCAAATGCCTCTATTGTACAATAGGGTAGTAACATCTCCCATAATTTGTTCACTTCCCCCACACTGAAGTGGGCTCATACCTGAGGTGGGAAGATAGCAAGTTGCAATAAAAAAGGAATAAAAGAAAAAACATGGTCCCGCTTGAAAGCAGTGGTAGTAGCAGTGCTTGTAGGTTGGTTTGACGCTCATCTCCGACTCTACTTAAAGGGACATGACTTACTGGTGATCGGTAAATGATGAGTATCAATCCAGGACTGTAACAGATATTTAAAGAGGCAAAAGATATTAAATGCCATTGTATTAAAATAGGAGCATTATGAATATAATGCTAGGGTAGGCTATTTCAGCCCACAAAAGTCAAGAAATTCATAGGCTGTCTAGCTACCGTATCGCTTTCTGATTCTCTTTGCATACTGCTGGCTTGCTTGTGTGGAAGCATACCTGCAAGTAAAACCTTACTGAGAGACGGCTGCTCTGCAAACACAACTTCAAATCTCCTCGCTTTTGTGCATGTGAATCTCAACTATGCAGTTACATTCACGTAGCCTTGAATATATGACAGAAGCATTATGCTTCCAAACAATGTTAAAAACTGTATAGAGGATAGTACATAGTATTCCATTTTGTTATGCTTAGAACTTCATTATTTCTACATTAAATTAATGAAATTCTCTTCCTCTTATCCCAAGCAGTAGGTTTAGTCATCTGCACCATTTAATGTCAATGCAACAGATCTGTTTTGAGGCTCAGAAAATTTCCTCAAGTACTAATAAAAGAAAGCTTATTTCATTCTGCTGTCTCAAAAATGGCTAAGGAGAATTTTAGCTTTTGAAGAACACTTCTAGGAAACTATCTAGGAAATGATTTTAGGAAAAACAGAGAGAAGTATCAGCCTGGAAAGTAGTTTTTCAGATAGTTAGAGAAGATGATTCCAATAAAAATACCTGTATTTGGTTTGGCATATACAGTGCCTTGAATATTCCTTGTAAGCTTTGAAGGATCTTTTTTAATCAAGTGTTTTCCCCTTCTCCTGGCTGTTGGAGACAAGCCCAAAGCCACCAGATTCTGATCCAAAAGGGAATTTCCCAAAGTTCATCATGTGGACTTAAAAATGAAAAATAGGACCAAACCATCAGAAGTTATGACTTTGTTATCAGTTTCCTCCATCACAGCTTTCTTAGAACATATTGTAGACTGAAATTATTCTTTTCTTGGACAATAAGATGCGCTGGGGAGTTTAACAGAGGTGATATGCAACAGGTTATAGAGTCCACTGAGGATGATTAATGTGGAGGGTGTCACAGTGTAAAACACTTAAGCCTCTCCTCCAGCTTTGAGCTGTTCCCCTTCAAAGGGTGGACAGTAGTCGGTCAAGACATAAGCCAGTGATAGGAAAACTCCCATCAATCTCGGTAGGCTTCAAATCAGGATCTAAGTTCTCTCCATCCATTGCACAGCCTTCAGGACTGCTATAGAGTTACAACCACCGTTCCTACTTGCACAGAGACATCAAAGAAACAAGACTGCTAATTTGCCTTAGAGAGAGTCTCTGATGGGCACAAGCATCTGTACAGGCCTTGGGAAGTATGCTGACACCTTATTCTGCGAGCTGCAGTGAGCTGGCCCAGTAGGTCCAAACGGTGGTAATCATGTACGCAATGCAATAAAATTATTCAGCCTTGAGTAATTGATTCCTAACGGAATAACAGGGATGTAGTGGAGTTTTATTTTGGGTTTTTTATTGTTACGTTTTTGCAGGAATCTTTCATGATTTTTTTCCACATTTAATGGCTTAAAGCATTAGGGTCTGAACTCTTTTTTGATTTGTATATTCAACACCTCCTCTCCATTCCAGGAAAAGGCTGCTAAACTGAAAACACTCCTTTCACTTACAGTCATCTAGTAAATGCAAAGTTGCATTATTTGCATGTGTCCATAAATGACTGTATAGCCTCATACTAAAGAAGATGTACACCCATCTGAGTGATCCTTACAGAAATTCAATGCATTCAAAATGTGTCCGTAAATATAGAGAAAGCAAGAGGGATAGGGACAGCAATACCAATACTGACTGCTTTTCTTAAAAACATGCTTGGTTTAGTATTCACGCTGGCGACTAGAAAATACAAAGTTTGTGTAAGAGGGTTGTACATAGACAGTGAAATGCATTTAGCACGTGAACATTTTATAAATAAAGTAAATACAGACTTCCGAAACATTTTATTTGTGATCTCATGGTTTTGTCATTCTCTGGAAGTAAAAATATTGACATTTACCAGGCTGTTTGTTCCAGCTTTCTGATCTCCTGCAGTTTATTTTTATAACAACCTTATCGATGAGCCTCTTACTCAGCTCTCTAGGTTTAACTGAGTTGAGTCGATTTGTTACCACAGCTTCAAGTAGCTGTTACAGAACAAGCGAGACATCCTAATAAAGCTGTAAACGTGTTTACTCAAACATGGTATTGATTTTACTTGGAGAGGGAGAAGCTAGTGCTTAGCATGGTGTCAGGGAGGATGAATTTAACTGCAGTTTTTCATTGTCATCTGTCATGGTTGTGAAACACTAAGTGAAGCCACAAGAGGATAATTAGAATTGCCAGAAATTTAGCCCCTAAAATCAGTTAACCACTTGGGATTTTTGTAGTTTAATTAGTTTTTATTAAAACTTTCCTCCAGTGGTATAGTCAGGAAGGCTTTTCTAATGTTCTTTTCAGTGAGAGTGAGATTTCAAGGTTGCCACTTGTTAGATACACGTCTTAAATGACTGTTTTTCTGAAAGGGTTGGTAACCTTTTTTCTCTCACTTGTAATTAGCCTGGCACTACAGTTCTGTAGAAGCCCAGAGCCATTTCAGTTTAAAAGAGAGGGAAAGACACTTGTTTGTACACATATACATTTGTAGTTAATAACATATATGTGCATGTGTGGAATAATTCTTACACTGTACTTTGAGAGAGAAAGTGCTAAGGTGTGTGAAGGTTGGAACCAGTATAGTGTATTTGAAGATGCTTACATTTAATTTGTCTTATATACTGTAAGTCTAATGTGTCAGACCACAGTGCCAAAATACATGAAAACAGAAGCCAAATCCCACCCTTAATCAAAAACGTTTCCATTTAGAATAGCCAACATTCGGTTTGATAGCAATGGGCAGGGCCTCTGGCTTACCACAGTTCTTGGCTGTAATATCCACCATCTGCCACAAAATTAAAAAAGGAGAAACCTCGACATGTTGACGTACGGTCGTTCAGTGACTAAATTGCAGAATCATCTGATGCCAACATCTTTTACAAAATGTAGGTTGGCTGGTTGGCTCTTGGCACCGGCGCTGCTAACCACCTGATTACGACTGACCAGACTCATGCTACCGCAACATTAACCCACTCCAACAGCGCTAAAAGACATCCAAAAAAGACTCAGTCATATCAGCTACAAGGCTTTAAATTGCTAGGGTAATGTTTCTTGAAAACTGCATCTTCCCACACTGCTGGCCTGGAAAGCTAGTGGGATCACATAAAAATAGATGAGCGTTCGAGCAACTGTGATAAATGCTGTATACGAACGACAGTGTAAAAAAGGTGCTTGCAACTGTCACCCTTAGTGGAATAACACCATTTTTAAAAAGCCAGTTCACAAATTAAGCTGTAGAAACTTTAAATACAAAAAAAGAGGAGGCAGCTCAGCTGTTCCTGATCCTTTCCATGGCTGGGACAATTTTGCTGGTGAATGACCTGGCTACCATGGATTATATCAGGTGCTTCAGAGTTCAGCTGGAAGAGGAGGATGCTCTGGGAACATCACATAGCAAAAATGTTTTCAGGGGCTCTAACTCAGGTTCAGCTTGTAATTGTTTATAATTAATGCATTTGATAATTGCCTTTTTTTTCTTTTCTTTTCTCTCTTGCATTTAAAAAAATACAGTAATTTTGCCTTGGGCATTTCATAAAGGTTGGAAGTGTGAGAGAGACTGCAGAAAGCCGAGTAGTGGGGGAGCTGGGTGTCGGAGGCTATAAATGGATTTCCAGCCAGCATTAGTAATTAACAGTCATTAAAATTAATTGTCAAGTGTACAATTTGAAATGAAACATTTGGCTTCAATATGAGCTGTTTTTAAGTGTTGTTAAACCATTACTGAAGCAGACCAGAACTGTTTTAAAATCTCCGCTATTAGGCTCCCACACTCCTGTCCAACTGCACTGTCACTAGGTGTTCATTCAGAATTACCAGTGATAATCTGGAAACAAAACTTTCAAAGAAATCACCGATTTCAGTGAAATTGCCCCCGAAATATCTATTTTGCGGGCCCCAGGAAAATGAACTTGGTTCTCCTTTAATGATTTTTAAGTGCTACTCAGCTCTTAGAAGTAACAAAGTAAAGACAACACCTTTTGTCAGTCAGTGGACTGTCTTGCTGTGTCTTTTCAGACTTGTATTGACATGCCCTAAGAGATTTGAGCTGGTTTCAGTGAGGGCCTTGGTTTGGGTCTGGATTTTGAGGCTCAAGCACCACTTCTGGCACTTGGCTTACAGAACTTTTCATTTGATGGTGAGCACAGAGAGGAAGAAAGCAACTTGACTTTTCTGTCCCCCATTCTGTTTGCAGACCTAACAATTATAAGCATTGTCTTTGAGCATGTGTAGTAAGGAAGCTGGAGATAAAAAAGACTAACTCTCAATTATTTCAGGCACACTTTTCAGAGCAAGTGATTTCAGAGACACTTTACTGAGCAGAAAAGAAAAAATTATGGGCCAAAAATTGGTGTGTTATAATCACTTCTATCATCTGGGAATGCAAATACATTTTGTACCACTCTAAGGTTTAAAGCAGCTTTTGAAGCAAAGTTGTCTTTGCTTTCTAGGAAGTTGCCGAATAAGTGGGATGAATTGGACACAGTTCCAGATATGTTCTTATCGTGACTAGGTACAAGGTGGTTACTTGGCTGCCCACGCCTGGGAGCGACAAAAGGCATCCCAGTCTACTCTGAAAGCTTACCGAGATGGCTGATTACAGCAAGGTGGCCTACTAGACATCCTGCAACTGCCGTTTCTCTTACTCCATGAACACTTTGGATGTCAGGGCGGGAGGCAGACAAGTGGGAAAGCCTGGAGTTTGGTTCTTGCCTTTGTGTTCTAGTGTGAAGAGTGCTACACCTTGCATGTAACACCATCTACAGCTTCAGCAGTGTAGAAATGCTGGTGCAGAATAGCTGCAATCAGAAGATGGTAGACAATATTGCCTGAAGTTGTTTTGGTAAAGTATTTGAAGTGAGGTTGTCTTGTGTAGCCAAAATATACTACTGCTTTTTGCACTCCATTCCGGTGATAGCCAGGAACTAGCTCAGGCCATGGCAGAAGTTAAAATAGTTGCTGAGCTACTTTAGTATGCGCTGGGATGATCTAGTTCTGTGATCCCAGACCCGTGATACAGGATTGGAGTTCAATCCTGCCCCTTCTGTCTGTGAAATGGTAGGAGGAGTGTGAAGTAAGTCTGAAGCCATGTTCACTTATCTTCTTGCATTTCCAGACATGGCACCTTAAAGAGATTACAGCCTTCAACTGCTTATCATCTTCCCTCCACCGCCCTGCTCGCTGGTAGAGCTGTTTGAGTACTCACTAACCCCCTTCAGTTTAAATCAGCTGGGTTAGCAAAGATCTACTATTCAACGGCTTACTGTTTAAACTAATCTGGCTCATTTTGACAGGGTATCAGGTTATACAACCAGCAAAGAAGGATGGTGAAAAACAGATGGGGCAGTAACTTCTTCAGCTGGAACTTGAAGATCTGAATCCATGCTTTGAGAGTATGACTCATGGGGTTTGCATCGCAGTACCTTACACACTGGAGGAGGCAAACTCTGAATTATATTCTGACCATGTTGCTTTTTACTGCATTAACTAAAAAGAACATTCTGCAGCTAAGGCAGCCAACCTGATAGAGCTCTTTGTTTCTCTGCTCAAACAACAGTGCTTTCTGGTGTTCCCTCGGGGTCTGCTTTGCCAACTGCCTAGTCTTAGTATGTGATATAGTTCTGTATTTGTGATATGTGTGTTTGTATTGTCATTCGATGCGATATTGTGTCAGATACTGCTATTTCTATTTCATCTATGAAACACATACCTTTTAAGAGAAACTCAACAGACAAGAGAATGGTTTGAGGGCAAACTCCCCACTGCAGTTTCTACATGTCTCATATATGACAGCTGTACTTAATGTCTTTTCTCCACCACTCTGAAATCACAGAGATCTCTCATTTCTATGCCCAATTAGAACAGGATGTTTTTTCACTTGATTCTGCTTTCACTTAGATCAGAATAAATAAGAAGTAGCTTCACTGAAGACAAAAGATACATACTAGCTTGAAACTGCAGTGAGCCTGGGAGGTGATGACAGTCTCAGTCTAGTCGGTATTGAAAAATAATTCATGTTTTATGGTCCTTCGCTCCTTGGATTTTCTCATCTTCATATATGTTTGATGCCTTGATCATAAACATAGAGGACAGTTGTTCTTTCTTGTACAAGCCCCTCTCTGAATTCATGCTCTGCACAAAACCTAGCCTCGTGTTTGCCTTTGGAGGCCTGCCCAGTGCATCTTCGATACTTACTGAGTCAGAAATGGACTGTCTTAACTGCCTCATTTTACATACGGTTACAACTTGCTCTCAAGTTTTAACCACCCAGAAGCACACTGGCAAGCTCCTGCCTCCCAGGCAGTTTAAATTTAATGATTGACATTCTCCGCGTATCCAAGAAAGTTTCTCCTAAGAATGCATGTTAATTTAATGGAGAGCAGACCATTTTCATCTTGTTATTCAGAAATGGTCTGATTTCTGCCAGGCATGCTGTTTGAATTTCTCAACTGTTACCCAGCTATTACAGCTGGACCATCCTGCCACAGTTGTGTTGTCTGTCATCCCCTAACTGCCATCAGTAATAGCACTCACAGCACAATTTCTTCCTGTTTCAGATTCTCATCTCTGTATACTGAAAAGTCCTGTCTTCTCCACTTGTGCTTATGGACTTAACTTTTGTTGGTGAAGCAGTCATTTTTTTCCCAGCTAGTGTCAGTCAATATCTGTGAACTTCCAGCTAATATGTAGTTCTCTTGAAAAGTATTGATGTCAGAAACATACAAGTTTTCTCCCAGTTGTCAACTAAAATGCCTACTTGCTGTGGCCTCCCTATTCCAATGAAAAGTATTTGATTTATAGATTTAGTAGTTTCAAACTCTTCTCCCATTTGGTGCAGTTTAGAGAAAACTATACATCAACTTTTTTTTGCTATCAGTCATGACCAAGAAGACAAGATAGATCTTGGTAATTCATGAAAGCGGGGTCTTTTGCTCACCAGTATTATCCTTTGTTAATCTAACCTTATTTTTCATGTTTTACGTGATTTTTAGTCTTCAAGGAGCAGACATTATTGCATAGGATAAAATATTTTTATCATTTTCTAAAATTATGCTCTAATGTGCTGCAAAAGGAAATATTTAGAAAAGGAGCACAGGTTAAATGAGAGCATCACAATATAATGTAGAGTCTTTGTTCCAACAGTAACCAAGCTGAACAGAGAAAGTGTGTTTGAAGGCAAGCTAGCAAAACATACCATCTTTGAATCAAAATCTGTAATATGTCAGAAATTGGTACCTATGAGCTACATAGTACTTATGAGAAACATGGTTTCAAGACTAGATTTGTACTGTCAAGGCCCAAGGCCTGTCAGAGCGTGACATAGGAACTTGAAATGGTGGATGAAAGCTTAGAAAAGAACATGTTTCAGCTTGCGAGAATTCTGATTTTCCTGGGCAAGTCTCATTCCTCCTGTGATTGGATGAGGAAGAGAGATACCTCTGAAACATATTAAAAACAGGATAAAAGTGAATAAAATATTACCTCTAGAATGACAGAGTGAAGTTTTAAATTATAAGATACTAAGTTTACTTTTCACATCTTGAAAACCTCTTCCAAATTTAAAATACCTATTTCGCCTCTGCTGTAAGTTCTGTCATGCTTTCGATTACAATAGTTTCAACCCAGACAAAATGTTTCAGAAATGAGGGACTCAACCCATAAGATTTCTGGTGCCACTTGCACTTAACTTTTCCAAGTACCTATGAATAATCTCCTTTTTAGGACTCTCTCTGCTTATATTCATTTAAAGAGGTGCTCTGGTTTTCAAAACACTGAGCTCCCAGTGATTTCCTGGTTTTCTAAGCCATGCACGCTAGGGCTTTGTTAGCTAAAGCGGTTAACCGAGTGCCCCAGTTCTGAGAGGTGCTTGGCTCTCCATAGGGTTTGCTGTTTACGTAGGTATCTGAGCACGCTAAGAGGTACCCGCTGTTTCTGAAGTCTTAGGTTAAATTTCTTAGGTTAAATCGAGGACAACAGATGTCATCTAACTTTTCTCATCAGGTAAAAATTTCTCACCTTCATTTCATTGTGAACACCTGTAACTGTGAATATAGATAACATTTATTTGTTATGTGCCCTTCCCTTTTTTTGAGAAAAGCTTGCAGAGTGACAGTTGTGTGGGGCTGTAGCTGTGGCCAGTACGAACAGGAGGTCTCTTCAGCAGGGAAAACTGCTTCTTTGTTTTTAAAATGGTATTTGAGGAATCTCTGGATAAGGAGAGAGCAAGAACTCTGGTAAAATCATTTTGAGGGCACTAATAAAGATCAGTCTTGTTAATCTTTAATTTACTTGAAGCCACCAACTGGAGACTTCAGGTAGAAATAACAGCAGCAGCACTCCGTCTCAGCAGGTCACTCAAGCACAATACTGCGTTTGACCTAGCCAGGCTACCCGTATACATACAGGTAGGCCAGTAGTTCAGTGCTCTGCCCTGTGACAAACTGGTATACGCAGAAAACTAACCATTTTCTTCCTTCCCTTTCTCTCCCGCTTTCTTCCGTAGGCTTTCTCTCACAGCTCGTCTACGACCGGCCAGTGACCGAGTGCATCCGAGCTGGACATTACGCAGCCAGCGTAATTATCAAGCGTTCAGGTTGCACCTTCCCAGAGAAGCCTGACTTCCACTGATGCTGGTGAATTGGAGGGATCAAGAGTAACTCCCATGTTGCCATGGGATTGCTGCCTACGTTTTTCCTCCTTCCCTTTCCTCACCTTTCCGATTACCTGCATCAACGCTTCTGTACTTCTGTTCATTGTATTCTAAACAAAATATATATTTCTATGGTGTTTTCCTTTTCATACCACTACAATGTCTCAGTAGTCTTAATTTTTGGAAACAGTGCTAAGCTTATTCTCTCATCCATCAGGAAAAATTGTTCTATTTACACAGTTTATAAGGCAGTCCCACGTAAATGACGCTGCTGATTAACACCATTAAAATACTTCTGTTGAATTATCTAGTTTGTATCCAGCTGTGGCTGAATCCTACTCAACTTATGTGAAATCAACAGACCTGACTTATTTGTCACTTAACATTATAAACGAGGAATTGTTTGTTCTATATAGTAAAGTCACACTAGTGTAAAGAGCGGTGTAAATGTCCCAAGAATTTCCTTACGTATTTGAGTGTACAAGATCTGGCCATCAGATCCAGCCCAGCTTCCATGAAAGTGAATCGCTATTTTGTCAGTAATTTAAGGACCCGATCCAAAGCTGATGTCATGCATTCAGTCTTCTTGCACTGATGCCGGTAGCTTTGGGTCTGGCCACTCTATGTACGGTCACATTCACCTGTCAGGTGAGCTCGCAGATAGGTACTTTCAGTGATTTCAGGGCAGCTGCATGAGTTGATGATGAACATAAACATACAGCTAGATCCTATCTCCTCCATGTGAGCTTTCTAGAGGCTGTATTTAATTAAGATACACATAGTGAAAATGAGGTACAGAAATATTTATGCAGGCTATATTGACAGGATATGCCAAATGGAATCTCTGAAACGCACATTTTTAAACTTTTAATTTACTTTGGATAATTAAGTAATACAGTGGATTTTGTTTGTATTTACAGTATTCAAAGAGATGATCTGACACTGCATTCATTACTTTGCTATGTAATTTGATACTGATAAATAAAAAAATATCATACAGTAACTCCTGGGTTTGTATTGGTATGTGTCCGGCTTTCTTCCGCGTATCATGCTGAAATGGGAACGGGAAATGGGTGCTTAACCCACAGTACCTGCTAGATCTCAGCATTTTGTACGTGACTTTCAGTGTTCCGGTGGGTGTTCAAGGGGGATCTCAGCAGTAAGGAAGGGAAGGAACATCGGTTTGGTGGTTGTACTGCAGGAGAGATGAAAAAATAATGGCTAGGGTTCATGAAAGAATGTTAAGTCAGTGTGGGCTTCGCACGTTACTGCATAGCATGGAACAAGGGACGCACAGAGACTGAATGTTGTTATTACAGTTTGTGTATTGCAAAGAGCATGGGGAGAAATCAAGGCTATGATCCCGATTCCCTTCTCTGGCCCGATATCCAGTCTGATACATTGGAGAACAGGCTCTGTTGTCTTAGAGATCACCTGGTGGGATCCCTGCAAGTACACTGAGGAGCTTCAAACCAGCCACTTCTGAAAATCCTCGTGGGGCCATGAAACTCCATCGTCGCAAGCACAGATCACTGCATCGTACGTACGGTCTGTTCTTCAAGGACTTGGGCTCACAGTTCCCATCTGAAAAAGGTTGCATGTAGAGGCCTTGTCTGTCTGTGGACCTACTCATGAACAGCTTTGTGCAAACTTTGCATTTCTCCTCTTCTAGCATAGGAGAGAGGAAGAGGAATGAATATATTGGAGTGAAAATGGAACTGCAAACAAAACTGAAAGAGGCTACAGTGCGCATGGTCTTCAGGATTTACGGGTTGATCAGAAGAATGTTATTTTTTACATCTCATGGTTAATTTTTAATTCTTTAAGTTGACGTATCCATGCAATATATTTTAATCAGGAAAAGTTGACAGGCCGAGGAAGGATGTGTTGCAGTCCCTGCTTTTAATGTATGGTCACATATGCCACACCACGCTTACTGCATGAATTCAGCTGTCACTAAGGAAAAACCCAATGGTCTAGTGGTTAAATTTGCTGTTCCCTTTGTTCTGCATCAGTGACACTTTCCATTCCTTTTGAAATGACTTTATCAATGTCCTGGCCAGATAATTATGGCCCATTTAAAACAGAATATAAATATGTAAACATTGTTTACCGTACCAGTGAAACTACAAGACAGCATAACTACTGTAAAGGAAGGGAGGATATGTAAAGGAAGGTAGTCATAACATGGCGGGGGGTTCGTTCGTTCTTTCTTTCTCTAGGCTATTCCTTGTTTCCAATTCAGGATGCAAGAGAGTCAAGTCAGAGGTTCTGTTCCGAGCTTTTCCGCTGACGTGCTTGGTGAGCCTGGGCTCCTGACATTTGGCTCTGAGTGTCAGCTACAAAGCATCATTTGAAGCCAGCGGGAACAGCTGAGGAATAAACTACTACCCAATTCATGGAAGGGCACCAGAGTCTGACCTGATCTATTTAGCCATTCATTATTTCTCCAATATCTGTCAATGGATATTCTTGGATGATATATAGATACTTAGAAACGTATTGCCAAACCATGCTAAATAATTTCAATTTGTGCTGTCAAATTGCCTGACGATTTCATTCGGGATTCTTTTCAGGATCTGCATTTCTTTCCTGCTTCGCACTGATGAAGGGTTTTTTTATCTATATAATGGATAATGGTGCCATCCTTAATACTCTCTCTCACAAATATTCTTCCTCTCCTTGGTCCTCTACCAGCTTATTCCACACAGAGGCATGTTAGAAAACTGGGCTTCCTGAAAAACATCGTTGAAACAGTTGTCTGCCAGTGACATGTGCCACTGTCTCAAATCCCAGATGGGATAACTGCCGTGAGTCTGTCACTGAGCTTGAGCCGTCATTCAAACCCAGAGTTCTTACCTGCGATGCTTTCAGGAAAACAAATATTGGAAATCCATTTCCCACTAGCCACCGGCCAAAGCATATCACCCTCGCTCAGGTAAAACTTTTCCCTTTTGCTGGAAATAAGACTGCATCTCCTGTGCCCAGCATCGTGCATTTTAGGCTTGTTTTAGTACCCCATAAGTGGGTAGCGATGCTGCTGAGGTCAACCAGCAAGGAAATAGGCCCCGTAGCCAGAAAGCCACATGCTAAAGACCTGAGAAGGAATAAGAGCTGGGAATCAGGAAATAAAGGTGGTGTTTCTGTTTCCGCAGGTGATCCACTTTGTTACTTTGGGCAGACCACTTTCCTCTCTCAATCTCTTTCTCTCTGTCAGGAAGACGGGGTAAGCTCAATCAGACGGTAAACTCAAGAGATGAAGGTGGTAAGAATTCAAGTAGGGCAGTATCAGCCACATCTCTGCCTGTACTCATTGCTGGCCTTTTGATTATCTGAATTTTCCCTTTTGTGCATGAACTAATTAAAAATTATTTGTTTACCCTTAAAAATAGTGCTAGCTGTTGCTACTTATTTGAGGGTTGAGGCAGGGAAGGCAAAGGAGGGGACAGGGAAGAAAAAAAGCTTTACTTATAAAGTGAAGTAAAATATGCTACATGAAAATGACAATAGAAATGTACACTGTTTTAAGATGACAAGTCTGGGAACAATCTTTAATTTAAAGGGTCTTATCCACAGTTTTCATAAAGAAATGTTAATTAAAAGTGTGATGACATGTTTGGGATTTAAAGGAAATCATTCTGCAAAGGATTTATAGCAATCACAGCTCCAGAGCATTAGGATTACAGATCCTTGTGCTGTTCCTTTTCAGTGATCATGTGATTGGCCTGCTGTTAAATATAGCTCCCATTTAGTGAATTGAGACAGGCATGGGAAAGGTAGGGATAGTTTCCCTTTAACCAGCGGGATTTCAGAGGTGTTGGAGATTATACAATTCATTAGTTTTTACATAAGATCAAAGGGAGAGAGGAAGTCTTAATTTGGGCACCAACTGCTACTGTCTGAAAGTCTTGCAGATTAATTGAGAAGAGAACATGTGCGGTGCTAACTGCTTGTATTAGAGCATGAGCCTATTGTTTTATATCTCACTAACTCATTGTTCTCTTCCCGGAGATAATTCTCACACTTAAGACCTTCGGAGATAGTTATGTCTATTGTGAATAGTTCAGCAACCAACTGGCTCAGAGGTTATTGCCTAAGCATCTTTCCCTTGGTCTAATCCCCTGCAAGGTTTTTTTCTGAGCAGTGTTGTTAATCTAAAATGACTGCTAACTGACTCCTGTGTCAAACATTATTCATTATGTGCTTTAAATGCTTCCTGCAGAGGCCAAAATAAATTCTGCTTTTTAAAACCAGACCACAAGGAGTGCCTATGTAGGATATTTCCTAAAAGATTAGACTCAAAATGGCAGTTTGGATGATGAGGGGAAAAAACTGTGCTCAAAACAAAGCTTCACAATTTAAACAGGGACATGCAAAATAGACAAACCTCAGTTACCAAACCCACTTTTCACATAGAATTATCTATAACCTGTTCCTATGAGAGAAAACACGCACCCTTGCAGGGCAGAAATACTTTTATAAAGACATGGAATAAGCAACGTTATTAGAAAATGAAGGCCAAATAAACAAAATTTTTAAAAGCAGTAATTCTTTTGTGTCTTGGTTTTTTTCAGGTGTCACTGGTGTTGGCATAAAGTGAGAGGGGTTTTTTGTGTCAATGGCACTGACAGGCCTTGCATGCGTAATGACAGTATGGGAAGAGAGACAGACAGATAGATTTGAATAGCAATAAGGTGGGTTTTCTTCCAATGTGAAAAGAGCATGGGATTCATGTGTACTGAGATGAAGTATAGCCTTGCTGCACAGCGCAAATATTTAATGCTGTTCTAACTATCCCTTGGTTATTGGAGTGTGACAGTTAATAGCCGTCAGCTGCCAAACCCAGTGAACAGTTTGGTTCCCTAAAAAGAAAATGAAAAGTTAAAAAATGAAGCCAAGTCAGACTAGAAACCCACAAATCATAAATGTGCTATAGCTTAGCAGGCAGATCATCTCCAAAGTTCAGAGCCATGTCGACCTGAGCTGCTTCTCAAATGAGAGAAGGATCGAGTACGTCCGTCTTCTAGTCCTAGCTTTGCCAGGTACTCACAGGCAAGCTTTGGCTGGGCTTTCTGCCTCCCGAGGCCCTGTTACTCCCTACTGGTGTTTGTAAAGGAGGTTGAGTAAAGGCTGGAATGAAGCAAAGCAAAGCACTATCATTATTCTGGATCAAATATCCCAAGTCAGTGGTGCGGCGTAAATGCATAGAAAAATGGAAGAGCTCCTAAACTGAGTGTGAGAGAAATTGTGTGCTTGGAAAGCCTCCCTGTCTATGGCGCCATGGAGATGCTAACATTGGTGTAAAATACTGCCCTAAAAGAAGCATTACTGTGGAATAATAACAGCATATGAGAGAGTATTTCAAGAAATAGATTCAGCTTGAAAATCACCTCTCATTCTACATATTATTTTTGTTACTCATGCTAGAAGTAACACTTCACTGTACCTAAAAATTGCTCTGTTTTGAACATACCTACTTTCTGGATCCTTGGGAATAGTCACATTCCCTCTTCCCCTATATATTTGCTACCTGTTCTTATGTGACGGTAAGTACCAAACATAAGTGATTAGAAGGCCGTGCTCTCCAGGCTCCCTGTGTAGCCGCTGGAGAGTGTGCCTCCAGAGGACAAGTTAGAGCAGGGAGCTGAGCAACAACTCCTGAAATGCTCTGCAGGCACCTCTGCTGGCTCGAGAGAGAAGGTAGGATGGGACCTACCTACTGGAAGGCTGTTAGCCACCTAAAGCGGGACCAGAGAGGGGGACTGCTCTTCCCTGGCCTTTGTTGGTATGCACTTTTCACAGAAAGGCAAGAGGAGGGAAAATAAATAACAAACAGGCAAATAAAGCAGCAAAATCCATAACCAGCAATAAAATGACTCAGTTTTATATTACCTCAATTTCAGTTTCTTAAAATTATTTGGATTGCAAATTAATGATGATTCTTCTAATCTCTCCTCTTCGTATTAATACTTGTGGTAGATACTGCACAAAACCCCATTGCTCATCTGCTGTTTGGGCAGCGCTTCCTGCACAACCTTCTGTTTCCATAGGATTTATCTCTCTCCCGAAGTATTTCCCCACAAACACACCTCCTGTCCCAGTTAGCTTCATAAAAAGAGTAGGTTTGGGGTTTTTTTAAGAGGCGAGGCAGTTACCAATCACAATAGGTTTTCCCAAAAATTAGATTGCTGTCATTTATGTGGATCAGTGAATTATAAATTAAATCATTGATCCAACTTTGGGATACATTTTCAGGGATGTCACCTATTGGTGGGACTATTAATGGCACTCAAATAGCTTGCAGAATTTCTGGGGTTCTTCTGTCAACCTGTCACATGGACAGACCTATTTTAGGCCGGCCTGTCCTAAAGCATAGCCAGCTGCTGTGGCTGTCTCACAGCGTAAGGACAAAGCGCTTTCCTATTCATCTCCCAAGGTCAGTACAATAACAAACACATTTTATGTCTGATAGTGAAAAGCATTTATCAGTGCAACTTTTGCATTCCGTAAATGGGCACAGATTTCACAAGACAAACACCCTGGATTTGGGGAAGGTTGTGCTCCAGATACATGGTGATTTGCATGTACCATGAATACGTACATGATACATTTCATTGCCTAAAATTAGCAGTAAAACAGCCTCTTGAGGCTTGATGTTTATTATGCACCACAGTGTTTCAGGACATAGCAAGAAACAAGATTTTAGCACATAACCTGGCAAATTCAGCTTGGGAAAGGAAGAAATTAATTTGGAATGATTTGTCATAGTATGTTTACTATAGAAATTTATGCCAGCTCAGAAGTTAGCCCTTCCACTCCCCAGCAGCAGCAGCAGCAGCAGCTTAAATTGGGCCATGGGAGTCTCACAGAGTAGGAAGATATTTGAGTTTCCCTGAGGCTCAGAGTTCTGCCCTGAAAAGAAGCTTCACATATTGTTGTCTCAAAGAAAAAAGATAAAGTGTAGTATGCTTGGGTATTAACTTGCACAATATCAGCTACAGCTTTACAGTTTGGGTTGACATGCAGAAGTAGTGTCATCCTTTGCATGACATATCTGCACACCTCTGCCCGACACAGTGTTTGCTTGTCCCTCCTGATCCTGCCTATAAAGTCACAAGTAGCATGTTTTATTTATCCTAGCCCTGTAACTTTTTCCTAATGACCTCATATTTATAAAAGAGATGAAGATGGGGCAGTGATGGGGAGGACATCTCTCCTGTATCATAGTTCATACCTTCTGAGACAATCGGCTTCCCTGAAGACTCACTCACTCTGCTGAACTGATGGTGGAAGAACTACTCTGTGCTAAAAAGGCCAGTGAGATTTCTAATGATCCATTGTTGCTTATGCCTCTTCCCATGTTACGCGCTGTAGTGAGAAATCAACTCTGAACCAGCAGGCAGCCCTACCAAAGGACTAGCCTCTTTTCTTTAATTAGCTTTAATTCTTGTTTTTAATTCTTTAATTTTCCTTGGATATATCCTGCCTGTGTACTAGCCCATCCTGATGCTGTGATATCGAACGGGATCAGAGCACAGGGCATTTGACACTGCAGCTCCATATTGCAGCTGGATAAAGTTGAGTAGTACACGGAGCAGCAAGGATCACGAGGGGCTTGGTTCACTTCCCCTCCAAACACTACCGGCAAAAAGAAAACAGACACAAATGCCTGTTGCACAGATCTCTTGCCTCTCAATTCTGCTCATTTAGCTCAGCTTAATGATTCTTTTTGGCTGCCTCTTCCCTTCCAAACCATAGCTGTGAATATTCATCTTTAAAAGTAAAGCGCCATAGAAGTGGGCCTTCATACAGGACTCTCGCCGGCTGCCACTCCTGCTGACAAAAAAGATTGCAAGAAGCAAGAATTTGAAGAAAGGACAAACGTCACATATGCTGTGTGCTATGGAGGACAAATGCTGAATACAAAATATGTTTAATTGCTGAGTTAATTATCTCACTAAAGTCTAAATGTTGTTTTTCAGCACTCCCCCCCCCCCAGTTGTTTACTTTTATCAGTTAGAAAATAAAAAATCAATGTCATGAAAAACATAATTATATTCCTACTAATCTGGAGTGTTTTCTCATTTGAGTACTGCAGTCTGATGCGTTTTATCACTTTCCATCAGATTATAGCAGTGGAAATTGCCAGCTAAAAGCTATGGCTTTAGAGTAAAAAAGGGGAGGAAGAAAACCCACCCCAAAGCCATGTGCCTTGCCAATCAAATCTTATTCCTAATGACAAAGCTTCTGTGATTTCCTTTCTGACAATACATGAATAGCTAGTGAATAATTGGTTCAACAGGAGCTTCATTAAAGTCCAAGAGAGAAAGCAGGATCTTTCATGTGAATAATTTGGAATGATTGGTAAAGATGAGGCATTATTATAGGATTGCCTTCTGCTCCACAGTCAGAAATATGCAGCCTCTTTCTTGCTGAAGTGTGAAAACATTTTGTAAATAGTTCTAGCTACTCCCAAGTGGTGGATGATCTTGCTACTTAGTGAAATGACTTTTTGGTTGCTACTGTTTCAGGATTAAATGTACCCATTCCCTACGCAAATGGGAAGTAATTGAGCTTTGTTTGGGGAGCCCAGCTGAGGATACATCCTCCCACTCCCAGCTTGAACAGCTTTTGGTGTAAGCCTTGGGTGCTTTTCCTCTACCACTGCAGCGCAAAGGTAATGACACTGACCCACAGAAACCCAGACCCTGTGACTATGTGCCCCGGCTCACCCCACCACAGTGCTTCACTCCGTGCCATCCAGTCTGGGCTGGAGAGTACATATGCGGTAAGTGCATCCACGCGTCCTCAATGGCTCTGCCACTACAGTCTTCCTGGTGGGCAAAACCAGTATAGACAGCTCAGCCTGGCACCTGGTCAGCAGAGTGAACGTTACGGTCATTTACTGGAACAGATGAGTCCACATCAAATAGCCATCTCAACGTGAACCACTCTCTCCTGCCGGCACTCTTACCACGACCCCCACATAGCAGGGCAGCACAATACAGCAGGGTCAGGCCAGTAAACCACAGAGATGCTCGTGTCACCCTCCTGGCAAGTTAGGAAAAGGTAAAAGGAGCAGAGATGAGCTTGGGATTTCAGGGAGTGACCAAGCTCTGGCACTGTGAGCTGACACCCTAGAAAGACAGGCCAATTTTTGAATTTCAGATCTGGGCTCCCTCCTCCATGACGAGAGCCCAGGCCTGCCAGGCCCAATATTTCTGACCAGAGCCAATTAACCTCATGGCCTTGCTTGGGATTTCGTGTGCCCCTAGATTTGACATATGGCATCCTAAACTCTACATATACCTCAGATTTTAACAAATAACCATTTTTTTTAAAGGAAGGACCAATTAAATTCTTTACCCTGCAATAACAGATGCTTCACCTCACATGAAAAATCATTCAGTGATTCTGGCAGCCCCTGAGCTGAGTCGCCTGACTCCAGCCACCTTAGATGGATGTGACCTCAACATGGGGAAACTCGGCAGTAGGGCAGCCGTCTCCTTGTCTGTACCCCTGAAGACAATGAAGCCTTCTCCAGCATGTCATCTCAAGAAATCACCTGTGGAGCTTTAAAACAGTCAGTGAATGCATTAAGAGATCGCTTTAAAGATAATCTCATAGGGTCATTCACAGTCTTGAGGCAGTGCTTTGTTAGTGATGCACAGTGTCGGGGTTTAGGGGTCCAGAGTTTCTTACTGTCTGTTGAGTCTTTTCTAGGTCGGGTTGGAGAAGGCCTTGTGCAGTACCAGTAAGGCTCTAAGTGCTCCCAAGGAAACAAACCCAGATCCCAGCTGGACCCTTTCCCAAGAGGTCCAGCAGGCTGTGGTAGGATTACTGTGTAAAGGCCGGTCTCAAGGAGAGCATATTGGATGAACATCTGGTGAGAGTGACCATATATGTGCCAGTAGACACACATGCCCTCCTGCTCTGGCCTCTGCCTGTTCTGACAGGAGCCAAAAGTCAGGGAATTGATTTTTCACCCAGTGTACCCACTGTAGCTCAGCACAGTTACGCTAATGTACAGAGACATAAGCTACCTGCCAGAATTTGGTTAATTCGTGCCAAATTAATGACCGTAATAAATAACAACAGCAATGTTGAACATGATCCTACTCCTCTAGGCAGTGAATAAAACAGCGTTCCCAACTCAGAGGCTGTGGCCTGATGTCAAGCGGCTGCAACCCAGCCAACTCAGAGCAGCTGAGGAGGCTACGTATACCAGAGGAGATTCACTGCAGGGTAACTTATGGAGGGAGAAGCAAGTTTCATCTGCTATGAGTGCTCATTTGCATGGACAACAGTTACTCTGAGCTGTCCTTTTACCATGCTGAGGCTCCTCACCCCAGGTGTGCTTGAAATGTGGAGCACCACACTGTCCCTGCAGGACTAAGAACCTCCACAAGGTCTAGAGCCTTGGCAGACCTTTCTCTGCAGTTTTTGAGTTTACAGACAATGTCCACGTTTATTTTCACATCCTTACAGCTTGCTTTTTAAACCATTTACCCCATCTCTCTCTCTCTTTTCACAGATCTTCAGGTGGCTGGTCAGCAGAGTGTGCATTGCTGGCATTAAGTAGTGCTGTCTGAGAGATGAGAACTAATAGTATCAGAATTGATATATATGAAAAACATCAACAAATTCAGGGCATGCAGCAACAGTGAACAGGATTTCTGTGAACAGTTTTCCCATTCATTACCAAAAAGAAAATATTTGCCATCGCTCTTCCCCAGAACGTTTTTGCAATGGCAGCTGCTACCTGAGCTGGTATTTGGGCTGCTGAGCAAGTGAGCAGCATCCTAAGGAAATAAACACACAGGCAGGTGTGCAACCATGCTCATTTGCTGCTTTTTGAGGGCAGGAGAAGGGTGATGTAATTAGCAGACACATGTTTAAATTTTTAATTAAGAGTTTTAATGGATTATTCACTGCCTACCAGAATACACACGCTCTTACTTTCTCGCTCTTTTAGGCTGGGTTCCTAAGGAAACCAGGCTTAGTCAGTCATGCTGCCTGCCAGCCAGCCAGCCTTCCTTCCTAATCAGTGTTGAACTCTTTGGGGTTCACGGCAGGCAAACACCACTTTTGTGGTAAAATCATGACTGCATCACAACACAGTGGTAGGAAGAGCTCTGAGCAGCTGCTGCAGGAGTTTAGCAATAGGCACAAAAAGACTTCTTCCAGGAGCAGGGCCCAAGCCTTCAGCAAAATCAGCTGGGGCAGAGGGAGGAAGGCATGAGAGGAAAGCAGGGGAAGAAGAAATGAGCATCCTGACATGTTGACCACAGTTTTTCTGGACTCCCTCTTACTTATTGTTCAAAGAGGATCTTTTTAATATTTTTTTAGTTTCATGACACTTGCTGGTGTGGTGATATTCTTTGTGGTGCCAGTGTGATACAGGTTGCAGCTGAGGTTGGAAGGGCATGTAAAGAAAGATCCACTGGCCTCCAAGAGTTTTAAGTGCCACTGCTCACACGAGTTGTTTTCTTCTACTTATGAATTAATGGCATTTATTGACAGAATGGCTCTATACTTTGGGTATGGAAAGGCTGGAGGACTAAGAAAAAGAGTTTCCAATGTTTCTAGCTCTGTCTTCTTATCGCTGAGAGAGGGGAAACAATGTAAGGCTATTAAATTTGCTCCTTCCATGGTTCAGTAGTGTAAGTCGTAGGTTTGATTCCTGGCTGATTCCACCATTTCTTTTCTTCCGTGAAGGCAAATGGGTTGACATTTTTCCCAAGATCATCACTCTTTAAAAGCTGTGGAGCTTTTGAGAGGAACAGCCTGTCAGGGAGCAGCAAGAGCTGGCTCTCTGCAAGGGAAGGTGAGCTGGGAGCTGAGCACAGTAACACAGCTAGCAGGGCAGGAGTCCCACCAGCCCCAAGCCCACAGGCGAGGCAAGCAAAGCAGGTCCAGTGAGGGCAACAAGGACCAGGAACAGCCCAGTGAGTACCAGGCAGGTTCATGGTGATAAGGCAGGTCTGAGATCAGGCTAGAAGTCAGCTGCAGGTCAGGGTCTAGGTCCAGAGCAATGGGCCCAATGCCAGGGACAGGTATGGCTGTGACACGGCAGGAGCTTTAGCTCAGATGGGGGCCAAATAGAAGGGGTTTAGCTTAAAAGCAGGTCTTTCAGGAAGCGGTATCAGCCCTGGCTGAGGCCTCCCTGCAGTGCTGTGTCCAAGGCCAGCAAAGGAGGTGAGGCAGCTCTCAGCTGCGCTAGCTCCAAGTTGGCCCTAAGCCCAGGCAGCCAAACAGCCAGGAGGGGGGATGCTCTCAGGGCCCTTAGACAGCCCTCGTCTCTCTGTGTTTGCTCTTGCTGAAGCATGGAGGAATAAGTTGGAAAGTTGCTATGTGATGTGGAATGGTCCCTGATGGCTTTAAAACCCATAATCTTCCCTTTTGGGTTTAGGCTTGCCAGATACAACTCCTGCTCGCTGCCTGGTGGTCCAGCAAATGGTTTTTCCAACCCTATGGAGTCTGAGGAAATCATGAGGCTACTCAGCACCTGCTGGTGAACATTCTGGTGGATATGGGCTGGAGAAGGCCCTGGCCCTAAGCACAATGTGAGATGGATGACCACCTGGGAAGTCCAAAGAGAAAAGTTATTAAACCACAGAAGCTGAACAGACAGAAATGAAGCACATTGTTACAGTTGAACATGAATTAAAAAACCCAAACTCTTTCTGTATGTGCACAGTTTAAGCGGGAAAGCAATTTCACTGCATCTGTGTAGCAGGGCTACAGAGCTGCTCCTGTACACTCAGCACTACACTGACTCACCTAGCAGCGGGACTGGAGTCTCACTTGGGATCTGTGCTCTCAGCCAGTCCCAGCACAGCACAAAAACTGAGTGTTGCAAAGCAAACTGCCAGGGAGCTCTTAGCACCAAACTACAAGAAGATTCTTGTCCCATAATTGGGATCTGCGTATTTGTTTTGATTGTTTCACTGCAAAATACCTCAGTGAAGCTACAAAGGATATATTTGACATCTATTGCTGACAGGTTTTTCTACTCCATTCACCACAGCAATGCTTTGTGTGCCTTCTCTTCTGTTCTGTTTACTACATGAATTACCCATGCATAACAGTTTACAATCGTTTTCATTTTTGTTACTGTTGCATTCTCACTTTATGGGTAACTTTGTTTATTAATTCCTTCCCACTGACTTGCCTGAAGGTAATGCTTTGTTCTGTACTGGCACTGCCCTGCTAAACTGCGTCGTGCTTCTCTGAAGTAGGTCCATACTGTTAGCTCCATTTGCAGGATGGCCTAGAGAGAGGTGAGCAGTTGTACTGGGCTGTCGGTGTCTATTGGAGGTTCTGCTTAAATTCCAGGGCATGACATATGCCTAAAGGACTTTCCCACATTGGCATCTCTGTCAGAGCTGCTGTTTGAATGGACGTTGTGAGTCTCTTGTTCAGACTCAGCACTTGTTGCAAAAGGTGCATTTCCACTTCAATCAAACAAGACCCAGCCTGAATCTGGTTGGAGAAACAATCTTGGAGCCTTAGGATCTCTTCCCCCTCCCCCAAATCTCTTTTGTAGATAAATTAGGCAACACAAATGCTGTAGGAGCAGAATGAAATTGTTCATGTTATGACTCTTCTCAACTTACTTGGGGATTATCATTTTGGTATTAATCTTGTTACTGCACTTTTTGCTGGCAATCTGCTTTGTTTTGTTCATTTACATTATTTTAATAGCCTATATATAAACCTATTATAACATATCACTACACTAAAAGTATGTGTGTATATGCATGTATGAGCATGTGTCTATAGTTTTATACAGATATGAAGTCATTTGGTTTTTTAATATGAAAGTTTCCTTCTCAGATTTTTAAATGTGGTGCCAGTTTTTCAAGGTCCTGGCCTAAAATAATTGTATTAATTTAGGAATAAGATGGTGTTGGATTTATGGAAGAATTTTAAGACACAACTGCAAAATGCAACATAGAATGGAAAATACAAGATACATTTTTGGCTGCTTCTGTCAGCTTTAAGAATATATGAAATGGAAAAAAATCTGAAATGAAAAAAAAAATCAGAAATCAGCAGCTGATAGAAAAGAAGTGTTGTATAGAATGGAAATATGGACAACTCTTCCAGGCTGCCTTTCAACAGGAAAGCATATATCAAGGATTGAAGTGAAAGAGAATGGGAATATTTGGCTGGACTTAAGGTTGGTTCTAATAATAATTCTTCCAAAAGACTATTTGAATTCTCATAGCCAAAAATATTTGCCACTCTTTTTCCATGTGCAATTTTATAAATCAAAAAGCAATGGATATTGCAAAAAGTCCTGAAAGTATGTGGATGAGTTTTCCAGTGAGCATCCAAGAAACTGGAAATGTCACAGAGCCCTTAATTTAGCCTTGCTAGCACCAACACAGCACTTTCACGGAGTATTGCCTTCATTGGAACTGCTCACATACTCAGATGTCTGCAGCGGCATTTTTGTGCATGGCAGACTCTTGCAATATGGAAGGTTTTCTTTTCCCTGGCAGCGCAACATGCAAATCCACTGATGCAAAACTGAGCCCACTTAGTGCAGCTTATCGTACTGAAATAGCCTCATCAGTGCAAACACCCAGCATCCTTTACCCAGGCTGTAATAAGATCACAATGACATATACAAGGAGTTGTAGGATCAGGTTATTATTTGTGTAACATTAAAGTCCTGCTCTATGTGGCAGGCAAACATATGGCACCCTTCATGGCATTTATTTGAAAAATTGAAAACACAGTGCGTCTATATATCAGGGCATATAAGTGTTAATGGCCCTGACCAGCCTCACCTGGGGCCTCCCTGCCACCCCACCCCTGCCTAGGAGCCCCATTTCAGCTCAACCCTAGGCTATGTAGTAGGAGTGCTGGTTTCTAGCTCAGCTGCAGCCATGCCTGTGCCTGGCCATGGGCCCTGTTTATCCAGACCACAGTCCACAGGCTAACTTTCTAGCTTGACCTTGACTTTGGCCCTACCTCATCACCATGGACCTGCGTGCTCATCACTGTACCCAATACAGATCCTGACTTGCAGATCAACTGCCCAGCTTGACCTCAGACCTGCCTCGTCACCACAAACTTGCCTGGTGAGCTTGGCTTTTGGTTAAACCTGGCCCTGATCTCGGGGTCTGCCCTACCCTGCTCCCTCGCTGCCAGCTCCTGGGCCGCAGGGGCAACTGACCCTTGCTGCTCCCTGACGCTGTGCTAACAACTCATTATGTGTGTCCAGAAACAAGAGAATGAAATTAAGAGATGAGTTACAAACTCATGAAAACTTGTTAATAATGGAATCAGTGACTCAGCACCTTTGCTACCATTAGGATGTGCCACATGAAGGATTTTTTTCTAGTGTGTCTCAGGCCCTGCTTTAGCAGTATGAAATATAGATCATGAATTAATTAGAAACAATTCAGTTGCATGATCATAAAATTGTTTTTCTTTCCATGAATGGATGTAACTCATCTGTCTCTGTCACAAGTGCTTGAATTTGTCTCTGAATTGGACTCAGGGCCTTCTGAGTTTCAGATTCTCCCTCATTAGGGATTTTTAAATTATACATGTGGTTCTGAGAACCTCAGTCTTTTTCGGGATTTAACCTGTCTAGCAATGGGACATAATAATTCTCCCTTCTTAAATACAGCCATGAGGCTCCCTGTGTACCAGAGAAGCCTTGCACCTAGAACAGTTGATGTTGCAGCAGGGGACTAGGTAGAGCAGAAGCAGAACCACGGGCTGGAGGCACAAGTCCTGGGGAACCTGCCAGCTCCAGCTCTTTCTCAGTCCTTCTGATGCCCCTCAGTTGAGCGGCACATCACACGCAGCCTCCCTTTTCGCTGAACTTGCAATGACTGCTGTGCTCCATGGTAATTCATCACGAGAGAAGACAGACTTTGTCCCTGGCAGACAGCTGTCTGTCTTGAAGTATATGTGCAGTTTGGAGTGTCAATTTTCTGGACTCATGCTAAAGACATCTTTGTCAGGAGAATCTGGTGTGTAGTGGTGCTTCTTGGTGTGTATGGGTGATGGTTTTATTTCTTCACTGCACATTTTGTGGCCTGTCACACCTTTCGATCTAAAAAAAAATCCTGTACTAAGCCTAAACAGTTCATAAAGCTGTGTTGAAAAATGTAAGATGCTGCTGAAATCAACTGTTGTTTAAATCCACACAGATCATGTAATGTCTAAAAGCTTCTTTCCCCACAACATGGAGGAGATGAATTTAAAAAACAAACAAACACACACACCCCTGCAGCTCCCCCAAGGTCAACATGTAGTCATTCAACTCAAGCAGTCAGTCCTGCCTGCAAAGAACACCACACTTAACATTGCTGGACTCATGATGGAAATCACAGTGGTGTCAGTTCTCAAATCAAAGAGAAATAAAGGTTTGTGTTCCTGTCCCAAGAGAAGGCAATTGGTTTTGAAGGGTTGTCAATCTAGAAATTTCAAATACAAGCATGTACATATACCAGCAAAGTCAGTCTTCTGAATGTATGAATAACCTTTCTCCAGACTGGATAGCGTAGAACAAAACCCTCTGAATGGCAGTCTGTGACACGACTGAATGTGGTGGTGTTTGTTTGAATTTTTTAGCTAAAAAGTATTTCAAAACAGAGAGATAAGTGGGTACAGATTGCTTAATTGATTACTGGTGAGGAATATGGCAATTGCTTACCCAAGATAATCATTTGCAGTAAACACTAATAAAGGAGAAGAGCTGATTTAGAACTATAATTAGGGTTGCAATGGTTTAAAACCCAGTAGAGAAAGATTTAGACTGAACACCAAGAAAAAACACCTGAAAGCCTCAAGGTATTTAGTCTATGAAATGCTGGAGAGGTATTGAGGGAACCTCCACCCACATCACTTCAAGGTAGCTCACAGAGAAAAGTGCACAACTGAGTTACACGTTTATTCTGGACTTTCATTTGCAGGTCATCTTTAAGCTCTAAACAACACATTTTAGGGAGCAATCCTGCTGAAAGAAGGTTAATTTGCGAGCTTTTCCTCATTTGGATCTATGTTCTCTACTTCCTTTCTATGACCCTATACCTGGAGCATTTAAAGAACTAAATCTTCAACCCAAAACAAGTAACTCCTTTCCTCCTACCTTCTCTCAAAAAGATGAAAAAAAAGACCCCAGAGAAATTGCAAAGAGAATTTTAACTAGATAAAATCAAGGAAATTCCAAATTGAAGTAGGCCCTTCTGTTTAAAAGGTGGTTAATGTTGTTACTGATTAGAAACACAGTAGTGCCTAGATGTCTTAGAGGAGATTGGGGGGGGGAGAGGAGGAGGGAGGGAGTAATGTCCCTTTCTTTATACTTTAGATTAAAAAGACAGTAAAAGGAGGTATTACTGTCCCTTTATGATAGAAGAGAAGATGAAACTCTGGGAGGTTAAGTGACTTACTGATAGAAAGTCTGTAAGAAAGACAGAAAATGAAGCCAGAGCTTCTGAGTTTCAGTTGGGTGCTTTATTCCAAACTCTTTCCCTCTGTCAGGGAGCTTTGTTAGGGTAGGGGTCCAAGAAAGGCCGCTGTTACTTGACCAGTACGTTGCTACCTATGCAAAGTGGGCAGTGCAGTGCACTGATTAGATGGGCTTTGTGGCAGGAATTGGAGCCCGTTAACGTGGCTGGCTGTGGGTTAATTCTTTATGAAATGAGATTGTTGTTCATGTGTGTCATGCAACTGCACTCAAGAGACCCGATTTTGATTGCTTGCGTTACCAGCTGGGAAGTCAGAAGTTTGTAATTTTAGAAGCAAAAGGAGAAATGTAATTTCCTGGACTATAGATTATTTTTTTTAAAGCAATTATCCAATGTCTATAGAGTCAACATGTAAGCTCAGTGCTAATTCTTTTCTAAGAGGTTAATTGTTATAATAGGGAAAAACCTCATATGCAGCAATTGAAATTGAGTGGGTTCATCACTATATTCAGCACCCCCTTCCCAAGCTGAACACGTTCTCTCTAATAATCCCCAGCATTTATACAGACAGGAGCATTTCTGAGCTCCAAGTCTGCTTCAGGTTAATATTTTTCCTATTTAACAAACAAGAAAACTGCAGCAAGGAGCTTTCAGCAAGACTAGAGACAATACCATGTGTTTAAAACTCAAAAGATCCTGCTGCCCACTATTGTACTTAATCTCTTCAGCCATATTATTTTCCATTAGACTATTTGCCTCTGATAGCCCTGGATAGCTGTGGATTTGAAGTCAAGGAAAGATTAAAAAAAAAAAAAAAAAAAAAAGACAAGTGAAATCCTGAAAGAAACAAAGGACATGTAGGCTGAGTGGGCAAAGGGATGTGAACAAGAATGCTCTACTGGAAGTTTCTGGGGTTTAGGAATGTGTTGTTACTGTGTATAATTTCTCTGTGATGATGTCACTGCTATCTTAGAAATATTAATGATTTATTTTTACAGATTCCCTCTGCAGAAGGTAAATAAAAATAGCTTATTTACTGTCTTTCCTGAAATGGCTACATGTAGGCACAGAAATTCAGGGCCTGATTTTCAGAGGAGGTGGCAAACAAAAAAAAAGGTCAGGCTTACTTTTCCTGGATCTAATGAAGACGGAATTATTTTTCTTATATTCCTGAATGTTCTCCATTTACAGATAACTATTCAAGTATGCTTATGTTTTAATTTTAACCAAATTATGGTGTTGGATTAAAAAGTCAACATTTACTAATAAGAACAGTGAGTTTATTGCGAATGCTCATTCTTTGAGATGCTGCCTGCATTCATAGAGTTTCTACCTCCACAAATTTACAATTTAAATGGTATTTCAAATTCTACCACATCCAGTTCTTAGTATAAGGAAAATGTGTAGTAGAATAGATAATTTGATAATCTCTCAAAAAAAATACCAGCAAGCCCCAAAATCAGAAAATGCATATTTCCAATGTAAATAATTTCTCATTTGCTTATTCAGTTTTACTACTAATTGAATGGTCTCCTATGTGTCTTGGCATTTGCAATGACAGCATTTGTAAGACAGTTATTTTTATGATGTAATATGGGAATTTATTACATATATTTGTAGATTCCTTTCCTGTTAGATAATTTGGTATTTGCTTTCTTTCTGATGCTTTTATGATGTATCCCTTGCTTCCCAGAAAGAGCACTGGGGCCATAGATGAGTTCTTTATTTAACTTTAAATTATTTTAATTTAGTCCAGAGTTTCCAAAGATTAATTATTTTGTGCACTCTACTTCAGATTGCTTCATTTGCAGGAAATTAATGTTCAGCATTACTTGGAAGTGAAGGAAAATGAACAGATCATTTTTAAAAGTCTGTCATTAATACCATATACCTATTTTTCTATTCCTAATGATTGGGATTTTAAATCAGCCATACAAAATTAAGCCCAAACATGCAAACACTTAAGGTATGACAGTGAGCTTATCAGTCAGTGGAAACCTTTCACTGGTTTTAAAAGATTTGGGATTATTCCCTGAAGCAGGTGTATAACTTCATAAATACACACGTGAGCATCCCTACTAAAAACTTCAAGACTATTCAGTTGCAGTCACACTTCTTGTTCAGACCACAGCAAAGCTGGGTGAGGATTGATTGAGGCTCTTGGTGCTGCCCACCTTCTCTCCCCAGACTGTCTGTTCAGGCGCAATTACATCTGTAATCACTCCCTAACCCAATCCAGTTTAGTTTATGCAATTTCAATGGCAGGTCATTTCTAGGATGTCTGAACGTTCTCTGCACCTTCTGCGGGACTGCTTGCGTGTAAGCAAGCAACAATTCAGGGGATGACTCACTGGATGCAAGTTAAGCACCCAGCTCCTGTCGAAAGACAATAAGAGTTGATTAACTCCCAGCTGAGCTTTTGAAAATATCCAACTTTGCTCTTAGGCCACCTTTCAGATGAAAATAATGCATAGAGAATGCTACTGGTTGCAGTGGAGCAGAATATTCATCTTAGTTCTTAGCTCAGGCAGCATGATATCTCACTTAGCAGCAACAAGCTGCGTTAAAAAAAAAAAAAAATCTGGCAGCTCAGAATTAACAGAGTGGGTGAAATACTGTGAGGAGCAAGAGAGACAGCGGTGGATGTTATGGAAAGACACAGGGTCTGATTATCCAGGCGTTGAGAGGGATGGGGGAAAAAAAAGAGGGGATGTTCTGCAGCTTAATTAATGGAAAGAGGCTTGTGCATCTGACAGCAGCCCCTCTGCAAGGTGAATTCTTTCATAAAGAGCCTCATTCATGAGTTGCCAAGACATCCACAACCTATTCTTGAATTCACACAAAAATTAAAAGAAAAACAACTGACTGGCTAATTTAGCGACTTGCAGGATGCAGCTGGTGCTACTGTTTTCACAAAAAAAAGGCCTTTTCCCTTCCACCTCGTAACCATTCCAGTCTTCCTCCCCACCCCCAGCTATTTTGTATCCTGCTGCACCAGTGAGGAGTGTGACAACTCCTGACTTAGCTGGCACTGTGGGATATCGAATAACAAAGGGGAATAATATCAGGATAACAGGGGGGTTCTGGCCAGTGCTAAGGAAACAATTCTGACAATCTCACTGCTCACCCAGGTCCTGCTCTCAGCTGAGAGGTACAACTTCCCCCTTCATATTTTTTTTTTTTTTTAATGAAATAAACAAAGGACTTCATTATGCTGGATAATGCAATCCCTTCCCTAACATCTTGATAAATCACCAGCTACCTATCCTATCTACCACTGAGGAGACAGTTTGTGTAGTTCAATGGGTATGAAGAAGATATACTTTGTTTCCAGCACTGATATATTATTACCTCAGCTCTTCCTAGTTTCTGCAGTAGTTTACATTCTCATATTACCTGACACAGAAAAACAAGTCTCTCCTGCCCCCCAAATCCCTTTTCACTCAGATTTTCCTTCCCAAAGGATATTTAATACAAAATCCTACTGTGCGTGACAATAATTTAACAACCAGAGTTAGTCAGGTTGGGAGCCCTAACACAAGCAAGCCACTGGCTATTTTTAAAGCAGTATTGAGCAAATCTAAAGGTTTCTGAAAGGTATTTGAAATGATGTGGTATATTGCCACCTGACTCTGACAGGCCTCCTACTCTAGCTAACAGAGGTAGAGTTGCTCTAGTATCAACAGCTATGGGAAGTGACTGAAATAAATTGTTTGTGCAGTCAGAGCTTTATTTAGCAAGGGAACCTCACAACTAATCCTGCCAACAAAGAAAGTAAAGAAAACATCAGACCTAGCTAAAACTCCAGCTGGAGACAGCAGTTTGGTCCTTGAGACCAGCCAAACTCCACTTGGTTCAAACTGCAAAAGGAAAAGACTAGAGCGGAGGTTGCTCAATTTTCAAACAATACAGAGCAGACCTAAGGTTTTTATAAGCCTGGGCTCAGCAAATTCAGAGCTGGTTTGTCACATGGGTTATTTCCCAAACTCCTATCCTTTATGAGAAGGTGGGTGTGCCAGGAGATGCTGAGCAGAAGTTGAAAGGGGAAGTGCTCCAACCAGCTCTGCAGTAGGAGAGGGTTTTCACTGTCTGTTGAGTCTGAAATGTGGTGGGTGTGCCTTTCAGTCATATTTCTTATAGCTCTGGCTGCTTGTCTAGTGCTGTTGTACACCAAGGGTTGGGCAGCATCAGAATAGTCTCCAAATTATGTGGCTGGTAACAGCCTCTCCAGTCATTTCCATTTTTTTCAGCTTATTAATAGGATTAAAAAAAAATATAGTGGAAATTGGATGAGAATGGGATTAACAAAAATATGGTCAAGCTCTCTCCTCCCCCTTTTTCTCCATGTTTCTTGGCAATGTTTGACCAATAAAAGACTGCCAACAACTTCAAGTCTGGAAATTTTCCCCTGGCTAAAACTGAACTAGAATGTAGTACACCCACATCACAGTTGGAAGTTGTGAGGATTCATTCAGTTACATTAAGGACTGTCAGGATCCTTTAGAGGCTCAAAGTAACCTTATTTAGCAAAACTGCCTTTGCAGTCTCTTTTATTGGCTTCTAAGTACTGAGGATGGTCGCCTTTTCATCTGAAGGGCTCAGCAAGTGTGATGCCAGGCTTTTTGGAGAGGCTTTTTTTTCCCCTCTCTCTCTTCTTGTCCAGTTGGATCTAGAGAATGTTATAAAAGTAATGTTCATTAAAACAGAGAGCAAGAGAGTATTCCAGCAGTTTGGAGAGCACAAAAAGCCGTTGGGAAGCTGTGAAAGGGATTTTGTGTGAACTCTAAAAAGAATCCCCCCCTCTCATAAAGTGACAACCCAATATCCCCAAAGGGAACAGCGGGAGGGAAACCTAAACCTGTGGACAAAGTCAACCGATAATGATTGGAGAGTTAATTACTTTAAAGCTCACAAAGACAAGCTGAGGTGTTAAAATGGCTCCTGCAAACACCAGCACCCTCCCCTTTCACGTAGACTAACTAATCGCAGCAGGACGGTAGCAAGAAGGGCCTGAGCAGCCCCTGATCATGGCAGCTTTCACTAGCTCTGAGCAAACTGATCTTTATTCATTTTCAATTCCATCCTTCATCTCATCAGCTGCCCTCACAAAGTATTACCGTAAATGTGTATAAAACCGCAAAGCTGCATCAAGTTCAGTGATGCTGGTTGATATAGAGTCCTGCAATATCCCAGGCCTTCCTCTTGGGATTAGCTAGAAAACACTACTCTTGCACACAGCAGCAAAATGCTTCCTGTCATATCAGTGCGCTTTACATGGCAAAAGGAGAAACCTAAATCCAGTATAGCTATAACTAACAATTTACTGTGGAGTCTAGGTGCTAATCCTTTTTTCTCCAGCAAATTTGTTTTGAGTCACACTTTATATTAAGATTCCATTTGTGAGGTTTAACACAAGATTAGCAGGTGTTTCTATGTAAAGCGTATAGAGTTTAAATACATCGGCAGGGTGTTTCAGATGATGATGAGCTATTGTTATAAAAAACCCTATTGACCCATTGGACTCGTAACAATTGATTACCATTTATTAAAACATCTATTAATCACTTAGTAATCCTTTATCGTGTGTGTATAAATAGAACCTCCATATGCAGTATCGGGAGATACTGTGTATATGAAAGACACTATCTTAGAGGACACTATCGTGTATAAGAGCCACCTGTTTTTTTCTGCTTTGCTTTTAGCCTTTGTAGCTCCTAAATTCTATTGCTCCTGTTGCCTCTTTAACATGTATAATAGTTAATGCAGCAAAAAGACATGCTCCTGCCAAGGTTTCGAGTATGCATTAACAGGCCACTAGTTTCTTCTCCACTAGCCCAGCTACTCCGTAACTGGATCTCTTGTGGCTAGAGCAGGGATCTCAGGTGGCCAGATTCTTGCTTAAGCTGGCATCCTCTTCTAACCACTTTGCTCTGTGCTTTGTACCTCTGGTTGGAGAACAGGAAAAATAATATACATCCACCTAACAGAGCTCTTATAGGAACGAATTAATTAAGGATTGTAAAGTACTTTGGTATAGCAGTGTGGTATATTTGCCAGAGTAGAATGGAACATGTGGGATTTATTATAAAAAGTCACTGTCTCCATCCCTGTGGGATGACAGCTGATCTACCACAAACACTTATTTCCAAATTGCAGTATTATGCCAATTACAACTCCTGAGTTGAGACTGTTATAGCATTTACCTTATAATCTGTTAGTTTCAAGAATTAAACCCCCCCCAAATCGGTAAAATGGCAGCAGAAGACTATTTTATACTATTGTTCAATTTTATTAAATGTAATAGAAGAGACAGCGAATGATCAGAAAATATGCCCACAGGTTATTCACTTTGTGTGTGTCTGTGTGTGTATAAATATATGCATGTATATATTAATATAATCTATATTAGTATTTATTAATAGTGCTTAAATTGGGCAGTGGTGCTCTGTTGTGTGCAGCAATGCGTATCCTCATACATAAACCAAGAAACGTTCTGTTTGTGTTCAGAGGGGTAGACAGTAGATTTAGTTACATGGATTAATATTTCAGATTAAATTACAATATAAAAGGCTGTAAAAAAAAAACCTCATACCTGAAAAAAATGCTGTTTGAATCCAGAAGGAATATGAGGTTGAAGGTTAGCGTTACAGGGAAGCTGCTGAACCTGTGGCAGGTGAGCTAAGCAGAGAGGTGGTACACGTACAGAATATATGCATTCAGCTCATGGCAGGGACACGCTCGGGATGACTGTAGAGGCTGGGAAGAAACTTGCTGCACTCTTAAGATGGTTTTTCTCCCCAAGGTCACTTCTTTCAACAGCACAGGCCAGGGGAGGCAATTTCCAGGTGACTGTAGTCATATATGTGATTACGTATGGTAATAATAGAAGGAACATCCTGGCTTTGTTGAAGTCATAGGAAGTTTTGCCGGACTTTGATGGGGGTCGAGACTTCACCCTCCAGCAGCTCCAAAGATAAAGAGGGTTCTGTCACCATACCAACATGGACAACTATATAAGTTTCTAAATATGTAGCAGCCCCGCTAGTTCTAATGGAACTGCACCAGCGATTAAAGCCCTCCCAGGGAAATTCTTATTCTTATACATGGCAGTAATTTCATGCACAAGAATTTTCTCACTGATTTCAAATGAGTGTTCAAACTCTAATTTAGCGTTCTTTTTTGTATACTGATGAATTTGATATGCATATGGCTGGGCGTCATTTAAGCAGTAGTCTCCAGCTTGTCTTACACCACTGCTACAGCAGTTTTAAGATTTTGATTTTTGAGAACTGAATTTAACTCAGATCATGCTCAGTCCATGACTTCTTGCTTTCTCTCACTTGTGATCCAAAAATAGCAACTGTACATGCATTTTTAGAACAATCTTAAGGACTTTTGGAGAGAAGGATATGCTGACTACATACTCTACAATATAGGTGTGCAATCAAATAGATTTTTCCATGGGGGGGGGGGAATCCTTTAAATAAAGATATTTAAACTATAATTAAAGCAAGGAAATTAATGGAACAGAGTGAACTGGGCCATAGTACTTCGTTCTAAAAGCAGATGAGAGAGAGTGGTTTTGATTTTAGATACTTTTTTTAATATGGGGGACATCTTTTTAGCAGATGGGATGGGTGTATTCAGTGTGTAGGTGTCCAGGCACCTGTTACTGCTCAGGGGCATTAACTGTTGTACTTCATCAGTTTTGTAGTGGCTATGGGACAGTAAATCCCCCAAAGTCTGACAGTAGAAGATGTGCTAAAGTGTGAATTTTATTGCTTACACTAACTTCCTTGATGGGCTTATAACTTTTCCATGGATATTTTTAATGTAGTTTGGTTTTTTTTTCTATACAATAAACCAAAAACATTTCTTATCTAGATCACAAACCAAAATGCCCACAACATGTTAGGCATTCTCAATTAGATCCAAAGTGTTTCAGGTACTTATGGCTTGCCTGTGTAACATGCACTGTCTCAAATTGAACTGCCCTAAATTCATGTGATGCAATTCTTTTGAAGTCATTATTTTGAGAAATACTATAATTGACAGTGATAGTGGCTCTAAGTTCGCTGGAGGATGATTCATGTATAAAGAGGTTCATGTGCTTAACTTCACAATTTACATAGTATTAGGTACACTTGTAAATGTCAAGATCCATAGGAGTTTCTCTTCAAACAAAAGGTTCTTGAATATGTTAAAAACCGGAGCACAACACCCAATGACATGTTGTCCTATAAAATTTATTTTTAGGAAAAGAATTAAATTAAGAAGAAAGAATGAAAGTATTTAAACTAGAGACTTTTATGATTTTTCTGTGTGCTATTACTTATGTCTTCAGCACACTCGTAATTTCAAAATAGCCAAACAGATTGTCGAGTTTGCTCCAGTGTTTTGTTTCCTGAACTGGGACGTGCCATGCCAAGTTTCAGTTTCAAGAGATTATTTTTCTCTTTTACCACTAACCAAGTTGTAAATTTCCCAGAAAGTTTATAATGGAAATGTTGACACAACATTCAGAATAGTATTGCAAATGTGATGCTCTGCTACAAATTGTGCTGTAATGATTTATATTGTTTCCAATAATTTAAAAACTATTTTCAATCACAGACAAGTCCTGCATAATGCATGAACCTTGAAGGATTCTCCAACAAATATTAGGTCACCACACATTTCAATTTCCCGCTCTATGTTTAAAAGGCTCCATCTGTCAGTTAAAAGACTAAAACCTCAGTCAACAGGTATGGTATCATTGATACATGCTGGAATATTATTTTCACCTGGTAGCTTTCTGTAAGTAGGTCATTCAATTTTACAGTGCTCTAAAACATCACCAAAGAGCTTCCTTGTACAGTATCTCTGGCAATTGACTCTGAAAAAGTTGCACTAAACCTTAACATTTACTATTTTATTACAGAAACTTTGTTCGCTTCCTGGTCTACATGCAGTACATGATGTAGGTAAGACCTTCCTAATTTATTGTAGAAGGTCATTCTCTACCCACTCTAAAAGGAGATTTTTTTTTTTCTTTTATCTTTATCTTTTCTTCTTCAGGACAAGATATTAATTTTAGAAAACTTTGCAGACAGGCACCTAATGCAACACACCACCCACCAGACACGGAAAAGAGGATGTCTAGGAGACGTCTGAGATGGGTCACGTTTCAAGTTTGGGAAGATGGGGGGTGTCTAGTTGGTGCTTGCTTGAATAGAAGCTCAGGTAGGTAGATTACCTTTTCCTCCCTTGCATGGTACCCTATGGTATATACCCTACGGTATTTTGTCATGACACACTTCACTGCAAAGTGATGTTTGTTAGCCGTAGCTGAGAAAACCATCCTGAGTATTAAAACTTGGACTTGGTGAGTGGCCTTTGGCAGCATGGCTCAAGACAGCATGGTGAAAACGTTTAAACAAGTTTTAAGTCCATATGTGTTATCACCTTGTCCTCCAAAATATGCTCCTCAGAACATCTGTTACATTTACAACAAGCTCAATGGGAGGACAACATCTGTAATTTGTTCACCCTCCTTTCATCCCTCAGACTAATTATGGTTGCCTCAAACACAGCCCTCTTCCTCCGGAGCAAGGGACTGTTCAAGCCCCTTAGGAAGGATTTGCCAAAGGCTGCCTGTGGTGGTGCTTCCACCGAGACATTTTAAATCGCCCCATACGGGACGAAAACCCCCAAGCAGCCCCCCGAGGACGGCGTGAGAGCCCCCCGGGAGGCGGCGGTGACCACTTCCCCTCAGGCCGCCTTCCCGCCCAACGCGCCCGCAACGGCCACCCGCGCGCCCCGTCCCTCAGCCCCAAACCGCCGCCGCGCTCGCGGCCTGCCGCCGCCGCGGGGACGCGCCTCCCCCCAAACTTTATTGCCTTTTTCCCCCTTTCTCTCCCTCCTTTTTTTTTTTTTTTTTTTTGAGGGAAAAAGGTGGGGGGAGCTCAATTTCCCACTTGCCAACAGCAGATAAAAAAGTGGGGAGGGACCTCTTCTGTCACAGCCTATGTAGATTAACCTTTCAATTAGCTGTTATCAGGTCCTGTGTCTTAGCACCAGTCCTCTCAATCTGCGTCCGCTCGGCATCGGTAAAGCTGGAGGTCTGGGGTGGGTTTCTGTTTTAATTTCTCGATTAATGATAATTGTTCGTGTGGTTCCCCTCCCCCGCCGTGAGCTGAACGCTGGTGTCTGATCTGCCCGTCCACCTTTTAGTATTTTGGAGTGAGAAGAGGAGCCCCGCGGAGGAGGAGGGGAGACAAGGTATTCTCTCTGTATTCATCTTCTTTTTTTCCCCTCTTGCGAAGGGGCTTAGAGAAGGTAACTGGTGCAATCAATCCGCTGGCTGGGGATTCCCTCCACCCCCTCCCCGGCTCGTCTGGCTCTCCTGGCTGGGTCTCTTCAGTGTGTATGTGTTTGGGGAAGGGGGTGGGGGGAGGTTGTGTTGTTGTTGTGTTCCTGGCTCTGGTTGCAGCCAGGAGAGAGAGCGAGCGAGAGAGCGAGCGAGCGAGAGACGGAGAAGGAGCGAGCGAGCGAGAGAGAGAGAGGAGCCGCGATCGCGTTTCAGGGGCAGCACATTCCGCAGGAACCGCTGCTGCAGAAACACACACAGGCAGAGAAAGGAGGTCATTGCAAGCAAAGGGGGGAAACCTGCATCGGAGGTTAGATTCCCAGGAGTTTATGTGGGGGATAATAGGGAGCATGCGATGGGTTTTGTTTTGCATTGGGTGACAGGCTGCAATTTGCCATAATAACCCCCTTTCCCTCCCCTCTCTCAGTGCAGGGGGCTTGTCACTAGGCTGGGTACTTTTTTTTTTTCTTTTGCATTGGAGGCTGATGCACGTGTTTGCAGACACTTGTGCTTGGTAAATGCATTGCAATGCTCTGCGTTTTGCAGGGGAGGGGGAGCAGCAGCAGGAGGTGATGGCTGGGTTGGATGGGGTGGGGAGAGGGGGAATGGAGCGGCGGAGGGAGGCAGGGGATGGCTGAGGTTTTTGTGTTGCATGCTCCCACCCTGTCTTTCTGAGGCGGCAATTGTTCCTTCGCAGACGGGGTGACAGAGAAGTCCCTGTGCTTCGCATGGCGAAACTTGCAGGGACCTGCATGTGGCTGTAGAGCTGGGAGTCATTGTCGCCGTCCCCGTTTCCACCCCCTCCTCCCCTCCCTTCGCGGTGCGGCGTGTGTGTGTGCGCGATAAGCGGCTGCCAGTGCCAGGCACCTTGGGAGGGTTATGCTGGGAGCATGCTGTTCCCTCCCGCCCGCCCGGGCGAGTGGCAGGCGCTGAAGCACGCACGTGACGCTCAGTATTTAAGGCTGCTTATTAGTGTGTGTCGCGCGCCCGCCCGCCCTGCCGGGCTGGTTCAGGCGGCCGCCGCCGGTGTCTCTTGCCAGCGATCACCCTCTCGAACAAACTTCAGGAGCGGGTGGGGCGGCGGCGGGTGGGGGAGGGTAGCGAGGCCGGGAGGGGGACCAGACGGACGCCAGTGGTAGCCAACGGGAGGGCGGGCTTGCGAGAACTCTCGCCTCTGCTTGCGGCGGGTGACCAATCGCTAGCGTTCGAGGCCCAGCAATGAGGCGGGCCGGGCTGTGGCGGGCGGGCGGGCCATGCAGGTGTGTGGCGGCGATGGCAGCCAATGGCAGTCTCCAGCCCCGCCCTTTCTCGCAGGTAGGCGGAGTTGAGCGTGGATGGAAGGGGCGTGCCTTGTGATTGACACGCCCCGTGTTCCAATGGGAGAGACAGGCTGGTTGCTGGGCGGAACAGGGCTGGTGTGGGCGGTTGATGGACACGGGTCCGCGGCCTGTTATCGTGGAGCGGCGTGTGCAGGGCAGCCCAATGGCGGGCGCCGGTGGGCGGGGCGCGGGGGTAGGTAAGGTTTTAATGAGACTCCATTGGGCTGTAATCAGTGTCATGTCGGATTCACGTTAAGTACAACAGGGCGAAACAAAATGGCGGCGTAGGTGAGGCGAGCCGAGCCGAGCCGCGGCGGTAGGGGGAGTCGCGGCGGCCGCCGGCAGGGGGGCAGCGCAGCAGCGGGGGCAGCCGCCTGGGCGCAGTCTGGCAGTGGGAGCAGGGGAAGAGTCGGCAGCAGGGGGAGCCGCTGCGGCGCCTGGAGGAGGCTCCTCCCCCCGCGGCCCCGGTCCCGCGGAGGTGAGTGGTACCGGGGGGGGGGGGCTCTCAGCCTGCCTCCTGCGGGCGCGGCGGGGAGGCTGGCGCGGTCGCTGCCCCCGGCACCGCCCGCCTGTCGCCGCCGTGGGGTGGGTGCAGGTGCACGCCGTCGCCGTCCTCTCCCGGCTGCCCTGTCCTGCGGGGTCGCCGTGCCCCGGGGAGCAGAGCCTGCGGGTTTGGGGTTTCTGCCTTTGAAATGAAAAATCCCGGAATAAGGCTTGGAGGGTTCAAAAGCCAGCCCCGGCTCGGCCCCTGTCAAATATAACAATGCCTTGGCGCTAGGCGCTAGGCACTAGGCATTGCAAATCTCCATGGCTTGGGTATACCACAAAAATTTTAAGTAAGTTAGGGAGGGGAATATTCAAGCCTCTAAAGCCACGTTTTGGAAGTGGTGTTTGCGCTGTATTTTCTTTGCCCATACCTCACCTTTAGCATTCTGTCACTGAGCATTGAAAATAACCCGCTCTGCAAAAAGCAAACGGGTACCCCTTCTGTTGAAAATCACTGTCCCAAGAAGAAATGTTTTCAGTGAAACCTTCTTCCCAGGTTAACTGCTGGCAGTGAATATTACCTTCCCATGCTTCCTGATGTTCTCTAGTACCATATTTTAAAGTGATTGGAACTTCCATGGAAGAGGGTGGGAAGGGTGACTTTGGGTGATTTTGCTGGTGTCGTGTTGTGCTGATGCTGTTTCCTTTGGTGGTGCTTGTTGCTGTCATGTTGTGAATTGCTTTTTAGCATATGATCTTAAACTAGCTTGTGGGGTGTCACAGAGTGCAAGCTCTTCATCAGTTTGATTCACATGTACCACTCTTACTCCCCACACCCTCAAGTCTTTTGGTGTAGTTTTGAAGTTACTATAATGTCTCCTCATCTGTCTGTTTAAAGCATGCGCAAGTGTCATTGCCCTTCCTTGTTATAATGAAAAACTGTATGTTGTATAAAGAATAATACAATAGCTGGCTTCATGATCTGAGTAATTTTAAGTGTCACGTGCGCTGGGAGTCCTTGTCAGGATCTGCTTTCTCTCTGTCTATTTGTAGGTGCATGTGTTTTGCAGTGGGGAAACAAGTATCTTGCCTCTTTTGCATCATTAATTGAGATGGGGTGGAATACAGTGTTGATTAGCTGCATAATTCTAAGTAATGGCTTGGAGGAAACAAAAATGGCAAAAAGCTTACTGAATGCAATGGCAGTCTTTTCTTCCTCCTCTGCTGCAATCCTTACCTGACCCTGATGCTGCAGCAGAGAGCTGGCCTGCTGCTGCTTCTCCTGAGTGTGTGCAGAGCAGGTAGGAGGGAGCAGAATGAAATTGTGCTTCACAGGTCAACGGCAGGTTGCACAAGTTGCTGTCATCTTCCCTTCACGCCTCCCACCCCCCCTTTATTTTTTTGGTAGCTGTGTTAACCTCAGTTTTTAAAAGTTTAACTGCATTTACATTTAAGGCAAGCCAAAGCAAATTTTTCATGAATTTCTCCAAAAAAAAAGACTTTAGATTCTATTTTGTGAAATGCTTTTGGATACTTGCGTAATAACTAGAAGGTTTGTTTCTTGGGGGTGTGAGGGGGAAGCATAGCTGCTTTTTTTTTTTTTTTTCTTTCTTTCTTTCTTTCTGACTACACAGCTTGTTTTCACAATCTGGATCACTTGGAAATAATTCCAGATATTAGTTCAGTCTAAAAAAGACCTTATTATAGGATTATAGGATTACTTATGACACCTAAGATTGACATGTTCAGTCAGTGCATTCTTTAATTAGAATCGGCTCTACAATAGGTGTGTGCTTTATAAAGGACATATTTGCATTCATTTTAAATCCCAAGCTGCAATTTTGCAACTTCTTTGTATTTATCTGATAATTTATGACTTAAGTAAAGGGACAAGCCTTGACTAGAGATGCCTTTTCATGTTTTAAAGGTAATGTATTGTACCTTACCCTCCAAATGCTTATATTCTGCAGCTCTTCAGTAGCAGACTTACTAACAGACTTGGTCAGTATTACAGTGCAATCAAACTTTCTCAAATGTTCTTTTTTTCAAAATAAGATACCATAGAGTGTAGAAGCTGAAATATGACATAGAAAGAGCTTAATGACTGTTGCCATAAAACTTGGAAGTGGTCCTGTGCTCTTAACAGTCTGGAAAATCTAATCTGTGATCGGATGGGTACTGTTGAGGGTTTGATTAAAAGTCATGTAATTATAAGAGGAGGAAAACTAATAAGTAGACATGAGTGCCTACTACTAATTTATAATTGCTCTTAAAAATTGGTATTTCCTCAAAATCTGTTTGGGTAAGCATCACACTTCTTACACTAAAAGATATATGACCACCTTTTTGTGGTTTTGGTGAAATTAAGTTCTAAACTTAGAAACCTGAATGTCATTTTGAACTTCCCTGTGGCCTCTTATGTTGAATCTGGAAAGTTTGTTTCTAAAGCAGTTTGTTTTGTCTTTATTCAGTCACTCAGCATGTATATGTGTATATCTCTGTATTGTCAATCTTGGGTCAATCTGTCTTAACTTGATTTATGAAAGGCCTCTTTAAGTTACAGCTCCAGGATCACTGAGCTGAATTATATCACTGGCAAAGATGTTTATTATTAAGAGGTTATTCTGAATCTTACATATGGTAGACCATGTCGTATCAGTTGTGGAGGTCAGGGTGCTACACTTCAAGTACATATGCAATCAAAGTGGCAGAATAACAGAAACTCTAGGTTGTGGTAAAACAATTCCAAAATTGGATTGAATGAGCTTTGCATGCTTTCCTAAAGCAGAATGAACTTAGATTCTGTTGGGAGGTGTGAATTTAAGATGTCTTGATTATTCTCTTGAAATATCCTGCTCTGTATGTTGGAAACTCTATGCTCCTTCGGATACACTCCACTAGTGTTGATTTAGTAGGCGCTAGTATGCAGGAGGTTGTATTACATATAGAGAGCTTTAAGTAAATAAGTAAAAATGTAGTTCTGAATGTATATTGCTGTGAAATTCCTGTACCAAGCAGCAAACTTTACATGAAGATACAGGTTTATGCTCACCTTTTGCCACAGTCACTGGCCAATAAAAATTCCTGTAACCCACAAGTTATAGCATTTATACGAAAATGCTCATTGGTGTCCAGGTGCTTGGAACAGACCCTGCACTGTGTGTTCTGGAATTTAATGGAAGTGATGTGGTTGCTTGTATGAAACTTAATACAACAGTACTGCAGTAGGTTTAAAAATGAGGCAAGTACGTCTGACTCAGCAAATGCAGTGTTCAGCATTTAATTAAGTACTGACTATCTTCATGAAGACTCATAGTAGAACAGCCTAACTAAATGATTTTTAAGCTTAAAACCAACTTTCTAGGAATCTGGGACTTTATATGTAGCTACAGAGAACTTCCAAATCTATAGGCAGAGTGTATAAAATAGTCTCAATATAGTGAGCCTCCACTATATAGACAGTTCTGCTTTGTTGTGGTGTTGTTTTTTCAGTGTCAGAGTTGTGAGAGAATTTGTAGGATTCGTAATACCATGGACATTTTTTTTCTTCCCTGTATTTATCTGCGTTTTGCAGCTACAGTGTTACTTTGGAATTATCTGAAAACAGGGAATATAAACAATGCTGTTAGGGAAAGAATGGCTTTTACTAGCTGGATTAAATTGTCTGTTTACAGAACAAGTTATTGTTTTATGTATTGAAATACACCAAACTTATGAAATATGACTTGCATGAGTACAGACTAGAAGCAAGAAGCAGATCAGTAGGGTTCAGTACGAGAGCCACTTAAACATTCAGGCCCTGCATTTGTATCAGGAATGTGTCTCTTCATTCTGGCAGTCAATTGAGCTTTCATATTTACAAATCTGAAAATGCTTAAGCTTCAGTCAAAGCTAAAGAATGACAAATTCATAAAATGAATTGATTAATATTTCTACTATTTGGGTATAGAAGAATTTTATATTCACCAATATCTAGCTGCTCTTTTGTTACTAATCTGTTGTGTAGGTGTAATAATGTGTGAAACATGATCTGGAGTTTATATTTAAAGAGATTTTTGAGGGGGTAGAGGGAGGAGAAGGCACGGGACCAAACCTGGTTTTTGTACTCATTCTGTTCACAGTTGCAGAGGAATCTTTCTAACAAGTTGAAAATAATTTAGATTACTGCATCAATTCTTTTTTTTTTTCCTATTTATAATTTACTCAATTTTGAAACATGATTGAAATGCAAGATGACTTGAATAAATGACTAAAAATGAGGTCCAAGACTTGTGTAATCATAGATATTATTGTTAGTTATAGGCTGCTTGCCATAGCTTTATAAATGTAGTTTCAGATGAACTCAGTTTTAGATTTTTCTGTAGAACTGGTGAATCTTCTACTTTACAAGACAACCCATTTATTGAGAATGAAGATTTTCCTCTTCTGATTTTTATTTATTTTCCTTTGATTTGAAGTAATTATACAATTCTGTTAATGTCTTCAAAAGTTCTCCCTCACATTTCATGGCAGAAAAAACTAGTTCCTCAAATATATTTACTTATTCATTAGGTGACTACTGTCTTAGTTTAATTTATATGGCTTCTCCCCCCCCCGCCGCATTGTCCTGCAGAATGAATAAACTCATGATCAAGATACTCTTTCAGGTTTCTTATATAAGTTTTTGTAGCCACTGAATTTTCTATTGGAGTGATATATTCCATAATAAGTAAAGAAAATTAATTGTTAAACTATGAGTCGACAAAATATGTTTTGTCAATGTGACCTCTTTATATGTCTTCGTGCTGACAGTGTATTTATGTGGAAATGCCTCCTGCTACTACTTCTTCATTTCTGTTCCTAAGAGTTTGTATCAAAAGTGCGTGCTTCTTTATTGTACACCTTAGAATGAGAAATGCCTTTGTGATTCCTTTCTGTGTTGTAGGGTACCTAGGTATTAACAAAGGATGTAATACTGGTAACTCAGTTCTAATATTTTGGTTTTTATTTTTCTGAGTTGTATAATCAACATGTGGCATGGCACTTATAGATAGCATACTGTAAGAAATGGCAGTGGTTAATAATTTGACTTTAATCAGTTGAGGACTGTTTTTTGTGTGTGTGTGTGTGTGTTGGTGTGGGTTTTTTTTAGTGCATGTATAATCCATGCAGATAGTAATTTTCTTACATCAGTGGGTCTAGAAATGACTTGTAGGCAGTTTGTTTTGGAGAATATTTTCTGGCTGAGTGGAAATTGTCCAACAAGTCAGTAGTAGGTTAAGCGTTGGGATGGTGGAATTTAGGAAAACTAAACCCACTGAATGTTACAAGTGGAAGGATTTTATGATGACTTGTTTGGTGTGGGGTGGGAACTGGTGAACATTTTGTATAATCTAACAAAGATTTTTGCAAACAGCAGCATCTACAGTATAAATGCATGTGTGAATGCACTCTGTTTCTTTTTACCACTTCAGCATTAACTGTATTCTCTCCCTGCCTCTTCTTTTTTCTTTTTAAAGGTTGCAACAAACTTTCTTGTAAGGATGTACCAGTATCATCACGAATGAATCCTTTCTACCTTACCATAACAGTAAAGTAATTGGAAGTTTCAGTCAGCAGATATTTCCCTGCCTCTTCCAGCTTCTCAGGATGGATATTTTTGAGATGCATCCAAGCAGTGTGTGGAATCCTTTGATTTGTGTTTGAGGTGTGAACGACCTCTGAAAGATCTGCTAAAAGGATAAGGAGGAACCTCTATGGGTAACCCTTGGCTGGAAACAATTACTGGTCAACCATGGTAAAACTTGCCAACCCTCTTTATACGGAGTGGATTCTTGAAGCTATACAAAAAGTTAAAAAGCAAAAGCAAAGGCCTTCTGAAGAGAGAATATGTCATGCTGTTTGTGCTTCCCATGGATTAGATAAGAAGACTGTTTCGGAACAGTTGGAACTTAGTGTTCAAGATGGTTCTATTCTTAAAGTTACCAACAAAGGCCTTGCATCCTACAAGGACCCAGATAATCCTGGACGATTTTCATCTGTTAAACCTGGCACTATTCCTAAATCTGTTAAGGGATCCAGAGGAGCTTGTAATGAGCTTCGTAATGTGGATTGGAATAAACTCTTGAGAAGAGCAATTGAAGGTCTTCAAGAACCAAATGGCTCCTCCCTGAAAAACATAGAGAAGTATTTGAGAAGTCAAAATGACCTAGCAAATATTTTCAACAATCCTGCCTTTCAGCAGAGGTTGCGTCTGGGGGCCAAACGTGCTGTGAACAATGGGAGGTTACTGAAGGATGGACCTCAGTATAGAGTGAATTATGGCAGTTTGGAAAGCAAAGGAACTCCAAAATACTCCAGCACTTTCCCAGCTTCTCTTCCACCTGTCAGCCTTCTACCCCATGAAAAAGACCAGGTAAGTCTGAAAAAATGAGAGCAAATGTAGTAATGCAAAACTCATTCTTCTTGTTCTTTGTTTATTTACCTAATGCAAAAATAATGATTGTTCTTTATTTACCCGTTTAAATGTATATAAGTGAGGATTCATGTCAAAGATCCATGCGGAATCAATTCTGGTAAAGGAAGTTTACTTAGCTCACTCTGTCCTGCCATTCTGTGTTGGATAGTTTGCTCTTTGGATTTTCAGTAGATAAACAGAGCAGGAGGGAAGAGTACAGCTGTATGCTCTCTTCTAGGTGTGAGATTGTTCTGTCTTGCCTCGCAGATGGGTGTTGCTGAAATCTGCAATGTGGTTTGATTGTCGCCTTTTACCTTCATTTTATGCCTGGACATACTGATTTTCTTGCAGTTTGAACACCACCTGAAATATTACCAGTAGAACTCTTGATATTTAAGACTGTTAGAATTACTGTTTTTAAAGATATTTGTATGTAGATACTTAGCTTTAAAACTACGGTTAATAGGACTACAGTTAATAGGAACTGGAGTTAATGCAGATATTCTAGGAATATAAGTGAAGTGTCAGAGTGACAAAGTGAGCTAAACTGCAGAATCTTTCTCCTATTTCTGTTTTGTTGGACTTCCTACATGGGTTTATTTTTGTTATTACTTGGGTTTGTTTTCAGGTTAATTATTCACAGGGTTTTAGCCTTGAGGGAGAAGGGGGTGTCAATTAGTGTTTTGTTTATGAAAGGATAGTGTCAAAGACATGTCTGTAGGCATTCTTTGATAATTCCCCATTTAGTATGGTGTGTTTTGAATTTTCAGTGTACTTGGGGAAAAAAAGCTACTTGTTCTACTTGAATTGGGTTACTTAGAATATTTGTAAGTGGGTAAATTTGGTGGGTTTTTTTTGTTTGGGGGGGTGGGTTTGTGTTTTTGTGGTGGTGTTTTTTGTTTTTGTTTTGTTTTGTTTTTCCCCTTTCACTTCTGTTTGGTGGCAGTTCTTTTTGGCATGGAATAACCCAGACAACTTTGCCATTGTAGAGGTGCCATTAGTGTCTCCTCCTAGAAACTGCATTATGGTTTTCACTTGCCTTTTTCCTCCAGCTGATTGTAAGAGGCTGGAGGGTACAGAGTAGAAAGTGCTTGTGTTAGAAATATTTAGTGAAGTCTACAAGAACAGTTGTTTGTGGAACTGTCAGAGGTGACACTACAAGTGTTGGTAGCTGTAGGTTGATTTTTGTGAGCTTCTCTAAATATATGTTAAATGTGATTGCTTTTATATGTGGGTATCTATTTCTGTCAAATTGGACTTCTCGGGTATTTGAAGGATGCATGGAGCTTCACGCTCAATAATCAGAATGGAAATTCAGAAGTGTTGCTTACTGTGCAATTACTGCTGTAGCCATACACTATAAAGAATTAATTACTTGTAGTAATAAAGCTGTCTGTTTAAGTACTTTCAGAGATTCTTCCATAATTCTGATATTCTAGTGGCATGACAAATTTAAAGGCTGGAGTACTGAGCAACCAAAATAGTTTAATACTACGATGCTTCTCGTGAATTCTGTGGAAACAAAAATCTCCCTTGTTAAGCTACCTACTGGGACTGGCATCCATTGCAAGGGATGTTAGTTGGGTCATGGTGCTGAAAAAGCCATTACTGCCGTACTAAAATACTGGTATAAGGATAAATCTGTCTTTCAGAAGTTAGCCAAACAAATCTGTTCTCTAGCAAGTGCCTTGGCAAGAAATAAGCTTTCATTTGGGTGCCTCAGAATTAGCAGTGTGACTTGCGTGTTTAAAAACTGTTCAGCATACACTTTTTTCTGACAAAAATTGTTTCGATGTGAGGTTGGTGAATCAGTAGTTGCGTATCAGTGTAGCGCACTGCCTAGTTGCACTAGTTGTGGCACAGGTTACTGGGAAAATATATGTAGACTTGGTTTAAATATGGGATTTTTGCTAGTCTTCAAGCTGTATGGCTTTAAATACACTTAAAGGACAGTTCTGAAAGTAACTGCAAATAGGTGTCTCTATTATTGGGATGTGATTGCATGTTCATTTGAATTTGATGGTATTCATGAGTGAGCAGAACAACACTGCAGGAAAACTGTTAGGCTATTTTTATTGGAAGTATTTAAGTGGCAGTATGGGGCATGTCAAGATTATTTATTGAATTTTATACAATAAAATGTAGCCAACTGATATCTCTCAGGAATGGCTAGTCTTTGAAGAGATTGTGTTTTAAAGTTTCTTTGTTTATACAGCTAGCACAAGTAAGAGCTGCCTTTTTGTTTGGGTGGCTCTGTTTGTTTGTGTGGGTTTTTTGTTTTTGAATAGTAGAGGTGAAGTTCAAGTATCTCTTCTGTTGACTTTCCTTGAGGAGAAGAAAGAACAGGATGATATGCAGAAATCTGTTTAGATGACTGCAGAACTTCGAGTAATTTTGACTTTTCTAATGCATAATTAACATCTGATCAGAATGAGACAGTTAAAAGATTTAGTGCATTGGAAGTGCATCAGAGCTCTCTCTTTGGCAATCTGAACTTTCACACTCATAGTACCAAATGCAGACTCTGAACCTTTCTTCCTGGGAGAGTAAAAGGTGGTCAGAAGAGATATCGTGCTGCCTGTGTGCATGTTTTTGGGTTTTTTTTGTGATTTTTGTTTTGGGGTGTGTGTTGTGGTGGTGTGTTTTGTTTTGTTTGTTTGGTTTTTTTCCCCCCTCCTTCACCCCCCACTTCCCTCCCTACTCCCCCCCCAAAGGCATCGGAGTAGCTAGTGCACTGAGAAGATAGATACTATTGCAATGCAATGCCACTGAAGTTAGTTTTGCAAACCTGGAGCCTTGACTATGTTACGGGGGTGTTGAGTGTTTTGCATTCGATGAAATACATGGAACAGGGAGGTGGAAGTGCTAAATTTTCCTCTTGGTGATGATGACATGGAGCTGCTTTTCTTGTCTTAGTATTAATTGGGTGATCCAATGCAACTAGATATAGCCTTTTTGTTTCATTAGATGTAGAAATAGCTGCAGTTAGTTACAGCAATGTAGCTTGTATTGCCATGTTTCCTCCTGTTGTCCATAGGCCTGGAAAGACGAATTTGTGTAAAAATGGAATGTTTCCTTCAGGTGTTATCCTGACTCTTCTGGATTTGGGCAAAAGTGTGTCAACTCCGAGTTGCAGGAAGAGGAAGTATGCAGTGCAGCTGTTTGAATCTTCTCTTCCTCTACCCCTTTCCATTCCCTAGTGTGTGTGTGTGGGGTTGGTTTTTCACTTCTGTATGAAGAGATGCAAGCACAAGGCTCATAGGAAGGACAGATTCCATTGGAAGGTCAGTAGCTGTCATCAGCTATACGGCGTCCAGGCTGTACATCATACAAAATGTAATGGGTAGTATAAATTACATTTCAAAAGGACATCCCAGTTATCCTAAATATTTTGGTGGTTACATTAAGGTAGATGTTTACTTGATGTAGACAGGTAATGAATCAAAGCACTTCAAAAGATGCCTGATTTGAAGTGTTAAATTGGTGTGTTAAAGGACCCACCTCCAGCCAAAGGTGGAGCTGCCCTAACAATGAAGAGAAACTGAAAACAGTGTTGTCCTTTATGATGAAGACTTGTAATGTGTTTTTCTTTCCTGCAAATAGAAAACAAAAACCACACACAAAATAAAGCAGAAAAAGAAGGAAATTTGTTGCTCAGTAGTTTGATCTTGTGCACTTCATTATATTGCAGTGCATAGTTAGTTTTAACAATTTAACTGCTCTTATGTGTTCTTCCTTATGTTCAGAGTATCTTGCATAGATATCTTCTCTCTTGCGCTTCACACCTTCTCTCACCCAGCATCTTCTGAAAAGGGCTATATGAGTATGTTAATCAGAAAATGCAGTGTAAAAACTGATAACATAGTAGGAAAGGGTGTGAACAGAGAGGAAAATCAACCTGAACATGTTGCATGATACTTAGCTTTTGGATAAGCCTTTGATGCATTAAAATACACTTTTGGAAACAGAGTAGTAAAGTGGTATTTAAAAGTTATGGTTAGTCTTTAAATGGGTGTTTAATTTATCTTTAACGCTGTCAATTGTAGAACAGCAGTACTGGTAGTGTTTTCTGCGCACGTGTGCATGCGTGCGCTGTGTTGTTCCTTGTTTTCCTCGTCACTTGGTCAAGCACTAGGAAGGTTCTGCAATTTGGGAACTGCGTGAAGCCTACTAGGTCTTAGGAGTTAGCCATCTCCTGAGTACAAATGCTGTCTGAATATAAACCCAAAGAAGCAGATGGTTGTAGACTATAGACAGCTCTTTATTTACTTATTTTTAAACATAATTTAAAAGGATAAATTCATCTTTAAAAGGTGAAGAGGCAATGGCTATTGTAACATTTTCAGAGGATAGTAGGAATGTGTAGTATATCTCAGTGGTTACATCTTTGCTATGTTCAGAATAATTACTGCTTAAAGTGTACTTTGAAAGATGCAGTGCAAATGGAGGTGACTTGATCCATACTGTGTTTTCTTGGTTCTCCTGAACACTCTCTTGAACAGCTCAGCAACTGTATTAATAGTTGTTTTCATCTGATTCTTGGCATGGAAGTTTTTATTAATCCTCCTTTCGCTTTCAGTTTGTCTTCCTAAGCTGACTTTCATGCAGAACCAAACTTGTTTTATTAATTTTTCATACTCTGAACTCCTATCTAATTTTGTTTTCACTGGCCTACATACATTTAGCTTTTTAAAGTGTAACTTGGCATGGGTTGAATTTCAGTTTTCTGGTACATAGCTTGTGCCAGTGCAGACACTGGGTGTTCTTCCGTCTGTCTTTCAGGCAAAGGGCCAATCTATAGAGAACTGCTTTTTTGGCATCCAGGCTCCTCCCTGCTCAGTTTTTCAGCTTCCTGCCTTCCTGTGGGTAGGCAACAAGAGACTGTTGGCTGAAATTTCCTTGCTTTCTCTACCTTGTTCCCTCTGGCCTGTAGACTTTCCACTGAGGAGAAGCAGAAAAGTTAGGTAGAAAGGAAGTGCTACACAATGTGTAAATCTTACCGATTTACACTTAAGGTGATGTTCGTAATGCCTAACTTTGGAGCTGGCTTTACGTGGAGTCTGAACACCAAAATGCAGTGATAGGTAAGTTTCTGAAAGAGAGTGTCTGCAGTGCTGCAGTTGAAGAGACTGTAGACAGGGGTATGAAAAAAGAAAAATGAAATATAGGCTTGAACTTTGTCAGTCCGTAAAATACTGTTGTCTTTAGAGACAACCTGTGTTTCTCCCCTCGTAACATCTTCATGGTGACAAAAGACTGAGGAATGTTAGTGTTACTCGACAAACACTAACTTTTATGTTTGTGCTTCTCATGATCTCAATTCATAAGATACTTTTATTTCTTGGAAGGGTGGCCTGCACCTTAGGGTGTGTAACTCTTGTCCTTGAAGTTCTGGGATGATTGTTAGGTGCTGCTGCTCTCTCTCATTTCTCTGCTGTCCCTGTAGCTTCTGAAATGCTGAAAGTACCAACTCCATGTATAATCCAAGTGAACTGTTACAAATGGATCTTATTCACACTTGAGATACTGGAGTTTACCAGAAATTGAAGAATGACTTACCCCATCTTTTGAGAATTTAAAACTCAAGTGGAAAAGTCTTGTCATCCCATATCATGGAGAAGCAGCTCATTTCACTGTAGATAGGTGTATTGGGCTCTCAGGGCTTTTTTGTATTTTATGATTCAGCACATTTGGATCAAACCAAGAAGTAAAAGTTTTTTCTTGAACTGTATGATGGGAGGGAAATTCAAAATTGCTATTCCCTAAGTTAGATTGGTCTGCTCCTTCATAAGGCGGAGCAGGGGGGAGGTTGGCTTCCAATTTCTGATGTCAGTGACTTAGTTTCTGCAAACAGGTCGTATGTTTGAAGTTTCCTATAGAACCGTCAGGGAAGACCCTACTCATCCTTTTTTCCCCAAGCTGGATATTTTGGAACATAGTTCTGCATGATGTGCTCATGATTCTTGCTTACTGCAAGGAGTGATTCCAAACCTTATACTACAAGCTGTTTAATCCTAAGGCTTGCTAAAATTTTATTCTCTTGGTAGTTTCTCTTCAAAATTAATTGGTGTGATGTACTGTGGTGAGTCCTGTATTGAAACCGACAGTGGTGAGTTAAAGAAATCGTGTGTAGTTCCAGCAGTTCTGTTTGTGTTTGTTAATCTGTGTTATTTTTTGTGAACTCTTCTCTCTTAACTGAGAGTGACGTTTGATTCCTAAACTACAGTTAGAGGTTTTACTCTTTGCGTTTTTCCTCCAAGATTAATTTTTCTTTAACTACTCAGTACATGGATATCTCCTTTGTCAAGATTCCTTCTAGAACATAGAAATAGCAGAAGTCTGCCTTAGATATAAAGAGAACTACCTTGCATATTTTGTCAGTGCTGTATCCTTACCTGTCTTAAATGTCTTTCCTCTTCTGTGTTCAATAATAGTGATAGTCTTGACTCTTGGGTGTTTTTTCTGTGGCAGTTGAAATGTGATAACAATTCCATGTTGCTCCTTGGTGTTGCAGGAACTTTGTTATAGAACAGGTGATGAAAAACCTTGATAACTTGCAGTTGAGATTGTCTGCTATTTTTTGACAGATGATTTTTTTCTCAAGAAAGATGTAGAAAGGTGTAGATCAACTGCTAATCAACCGTAGTTTTCCAGTTTGGTGGTTGGAAATGGCAAGACTGTCACTTTTGAAAGACTTTCAAGCTAGCATTGAGAAAAGAATTACTCCATTGGTGTAAAAGTCTTCTTTACAACTCCATTTATGGTCGTATTAGCATCTTCTTTCAAAGGGCAACTCTCTTCTCTGTATTCAGGACTATATTTGCCTGGGTATAAGGACAGACCCATAGTTCCTATTATTGTGAGGACTTGTTTCAAGTCAGGACACTAGGACTTTCTGGAACCAAATGTTGCTGTTGTCTACTGGAACAACACTATTAGGGCTCAGATTGTGGCTGTAGAATTTTGCGGATGATGCACATCAAATCAGGCACCACTTAGCTGACAGAGCCACTGTTGTCCTTCCTGGTTACCTGATAAGAGACCAACTACCTTTTAAACTAGTATAATTTCCTTTGGTTGCCAAATCACTTGTGTGTTTTTATTGTTGTTGTTTTTCCCTGTTTGCTTATATCCCTCCTCATTGAGGAAAACTATAACTGGTGTCATGTAGACTTTGTGTGGATCCCCCCCCCCCCCCCCCCCCCCCCCCCCCCCGCAGGCTCTTGCAGAAGAATTTGAATTTGCAGGCCCAGGCAGCCTTCTTGCAATATGAATGCTGTGAACTGTTAAAGGGATGTCTGTGTAGGGAACTCCAGGGCTGCTGCATTTAGTTCTAGGTGAGAGTCATTTTGTTTCTGTGGATTATTGTGACTTCAGGTTGTGCTGTAGAGAAGATGTTACATAAGGAAAAAGTCCTGGGGGGAGAAACTGCAGACTTGTAAATTGTCAACTCTTGTGTCTTGTCTCTGCAGTAATAGATACACACATGCAGGAATTTCTGCTTTCTCAAGTGTTTTGGCTCTAGAGGGGCAGAAAGTCTCATTTATCTTCCCTTGTGGTTGTGGTGGTACAGCCCATCAGTTACCAACTAATGCTGTACTAGGTGGAGTAGGCTTGAGACTTCTGTTTTTAATTACAAGCAGGACTCTGAGACAGGAGAAAAGCTGTATATGATCTCAGCAAAGTTGTCTGGAAGGCATGGCTGATGTTTCCTCATCTAGGAAGAATCCTTAATGGAAGTGGGGGCTAGCATAATCTGTGACAAGTTTGCCACACGTTTTCCACATGCTCTCCAGCATTTAACTTCATCACGAGCAATGTTTTGAAGTTAGCTTCAATTTCAGAGCTCTGTTTTTTCCAAAATGGTGAAAATGACTGACTGTAGTTTTAGGAATTAATTTTTATGTAATGTCCATGTATCCGTGGCAACATTAACTAGCAGCGTTTGCAGTTGGCCCAATAAGAGACAGATGTCAGTGGCACCCGTGTTTCAGACACTGAGTAGACATAGTTCTTAACTAATGAATAAGCAGTTACAAGTAACAGTTGAAAGGAGTATAGTCAAGAAAAAATTATCATTGATGTGTAGAATTTTTTTTGTCTTTCTGTGGGACTGTTGTGTTAAAGCACCTCTTTCAGCACTATCTATTGGGTGATAATAGTGAAGATGGAGACTGCTGTGTTTCTCAGATGGCAAAAGGATGAGAGGTAACTGACACAAGTTGCAGCAAGGGAAATTCCAGATAAATGAAGGAGAAAATCCTTTATAGTGACGATGGAGACACATGGAACAGTGGTTCAGAGTGCCTGTGGAATCTCCATCGTCAGAGGTGGTCAGAGCTTGACTAGGCAAGGTCCTGGGCAACCTGAGGGAACATTTGAGTCTGGTCTTGTTTTAAGTGGTAGCTTGGGGTACGTGCTCCAGAGGTCTCTCCCAGTCTAGAGTATTCTATTTTTACTTGAATTGAAAGTTTGTCCGCTTCTTCTAGCTGTTGGCTAATAAAACAGAAAGTATAGTTTCTTTATGCAAGACTATGATGATGAAGATTTGCAGACAGCTGCATCAAATAGTTAAAGTGTAAGCTAAAGAAGTTTTCAGAGGGGTGGAAGCTTCACCTGGGAAAATCATTGCTGGGTAATTCACAGTGTGTTTATTTTTGGGCTTTTTTGTTGTTAAAGTTTCTTTCCTAAGTACATTTTGTGTGTGTTGCTTTAAAAATAGTGAACTTCCTGATTTCTGCTTTTTTGGGACTCTTTGAAATCTGTAAAAATACAAACTTAAAGTTGCTGAATTTTAGCTTTATATACCAGACCGGGCTGGGTCTGAAGCCTGCTAGGCTTCATTTAAATTCCACCATTATGTTGTGTGGATGCCTTATCTGACGCTGCTTGAAGAACTCTTGTCCTTTGTATTGATCTGTAAAAATGTGAGTAACACCTAACTTGCAAGTACTGTGGAATTCTCTGAAGTGCTTAGGATTAGTGGATAGTGAGCAGTAGTTAGCAAAGGGGTTATACAGAAATAGTTAAAGGGTGATGAAAAATGCAGTGTTTGATAAGCCTAAAAAAATTCTCAAGACCAAAGTAATCTCTGTTATAATCACTGAACTTAATAGTAGTTAGTTAAGTTCTAGACTTGTAAAGGCTGCTGTGTCCCTCTCTTCTGTTCCAGATTGACAAGATACTCAGCTTTAGTTTCCCACTTTGTTTCTTCTCTTTTGTCCTCTGAACACTAGTATACCTGCTGTAAGAGTCAGGTTAACAAGAATATGTTAGTGGTAGAGGGAGAAGTAAGTGTACTGACTCTTGCAAGTAAGTATTTGGTTATTAGTAAATTTATAAATATACACATGGAGGTTTATGTAATAAACAATGGGCTTATACATAAACATGGTATTTTCTGATCTGAATGTTCTTGCTCTGCCTTGAACTGTCCAGCTTTCTTCCCTTCCCTCTTGATCCAGTTATGAAAGTGGAATGTCACTGGAAACTTGTTAATGCTGTTTTACAAATATTAATGCTTCTTTAAGATTGGAAAATTGCATAGTAAAAACAATTTCTATTTATTTTCACATTTGGCACACATTCTGCTGATTTAGCAAAGCAAGCTTTCATTCAGATGTTTCCAATGTTACACATATTTTCTGAAGGTCTAAAAATTATAGATAAATCAGTCAAGAAATGACTAAAGAAAACCAATCACAGGGTATATTCTCACGTTAGATAGCAGCACATGCTATGTGCATACAGAATGGTCTGTTACTGTGCTTGTGTGTGCATATGTTTAACTACATATGTTTAACCACATGAAAAAGTGTTGGAGCTCACGCTGTCTTAGAAACCAGTGACTTGTTCTTCTGTGGCCATTTTAAAGAATTCCTCTTGTTGGGTCACTTGACATGCATGTATGCCATACTCTTGAGGAAGGAAATTATTGGTACTTACATCTTTTAATGGTTCTAAATGTTCTTAAAACAAATTCTAAACTATACGTTTGTGAAGGTGACAGCTTCTGTTGTAGTCAAGCAATTCTTCCTTTTTACGTCTATGCATTTAACTTTGCTCTCTTGTGATTAAAAGTCAAAGATATTTTACCCTGGATAAAACATGGAATGCAGTAGCTGTTTAAAAAACAAAACAAAACAAAACAACCCTGGCCTTAGCTAGTCCTGCTTTGCATTCATTGAAAACTATTTAAGAACTAGGAATCTGAAAGCATTAATTCTTTTCTGGTCTTTGCCACTTGGAATTTATGTGGTGATGGGCAGTTGTTTTCACGCATTTGTGCACTGTTTAAAAACCAATGAGTAGCTGCTCATCTTGCAAGCATGTTTTCAGCTTTTCAGTAGAGAGTTTCAGAAGTCTTTTTGGATCTGAACACGAGATGGATGGTAGTAGTCTTTTAATTGGAATAATAAACCACTGGAGGAATCTTCCCGTGTTCCCAACTTGTTATACCACTCTGAATTGAAGATGGTACCTTAATTCTGCCTGTGAATTTAAGGAAATAATTGTGGTTGCTATTCAGCCCAGGATTGACATTTTTGTTTTATGTCTCCTAGAATGTACTAGTGGTTGGTGGGAGAGGGATGTACTGGAATTTTTGTTTGGTATCTGTCTTTCTCATTGATATCTCTACGGTCTTAAGTAACACTATCACCGTGTTTATTAGACACTTTTAGCCTGTTATGGAAAAGGTATTAACTTTCAGAGTTAGACTAGAAATAAAACTGATTTATCTGGTTTTATGTTAATAAACCTGCTGGAGTTTGAGAAAATGACTTTGACGGCTGGCAGCTCTATTCTGTTTAAGAAAACCAAAAAAAAACCCACCAAACCCCTGAATGTTCAGGCTTCATTGTGTGAACGTGCCATATTTAATTTTCTGTATGTAGTTCTAAACAGAACTGCCCATAATCTGCTAAAGTAAAACTGAATCTTAATGATTTATATTGTTTCTTTCTCAATATTGTGTTTGGATGTATTTCGAAGAGACCTCTGAAAGATTTGATTTGTGGAGAAGAGCTACTAATATAGCTGAGGATAAGCTTTTTCCCTTTCCTGATCCGTCTGGTGGTAAAATTCTAATTTGCTTGATATTTTGCTATTACAAATGAATTTTGCTAAAACAAGTGATTTTTAAATTTTCTTAGAAGTTTTATATGGAATTTACTTGTAAAACTTGATGCCTTAAAATTTTTTACTTTAATTTAGAGTTAGTTAAGATTTAAATATGTTAATGTTCTTAATTGGAGAAGAGAAGAGAACAAAAGTAACTTTCTCAGCCCTGTGTAGCAGGGGAGGGAATCCTAAAATAGTTTTAGTAGCTAAGGTGTTTTTAACCTTGAATCTCTTACTTTACTTTTCCTCTCCAAAATATTTATCTTAGTTTTTAGCAGACTTGTGTCTTAACTTTCAGTTTCTGACAACAGCCTTAATAGCAAAACTTCTCCTCTCCCCACAGATGCATTTTGTTTACTTCACTGTTACTGATATCATTGTGAGGCTAGCAGCTTTAAATAAGGTTAGCTTTTGTCTTTTATGTGCACAGCTATAATGACTCCCATTGTTACTGCTTTCTTAAGCCATGACAACTTGACTTTTTTTCTTTTTTTTTTTTAAAGTATGTATTTAATAGATTTTTACTAATTAGAGTAGACGGCTGTTTGGAGATCAGTAGCAATCAAAGTAACTTATGAAGAAATTGTTGGTTCATGACGCATCTAAAATATTTCTGGAAGTTCAGCTTCTTTTTAGCTGTTGCTAAGAGATAAATTTTCATTGACATGAGGGATGTGAGGACATGTCAGCATGCTACCAGTTGTTTTATAGGCAGTTAGCTCTGCCGCCTTGCAGATGGTTGGAAAACTCTTCGTAGTGGGTACATGTGTGCTGATTATCTCATTGAATTAAGGTAACCTTTTGTCGTTCATTGAATTCTGCCGACCAGGCACTGAGCAGCTGCTCTACTGTTGAATTCTGGATTTAGTGAATACAAAGATTATGCTAAAGGATACTTAGTCCTGTTCCAGGTACTGAGCATTGGACCACTGTAAGAGTTTTTTTATTTAATACTACCTTCAGTGTGTTAGTAATTGGAGCAATCCAATAAGACATTATCTGTATTTTCCAACTTTGCTGTCACCACATGCTCACTGATATTAAAACTTTGGAAGTAGGTCAGAAAGAGAGATTGCAGAGAGCCACTGTTCCCCGCCCCCCCCCCCCCCCCCCCCCCACCCCCCCCCCCCCCTTCCTGTTTCTCTCCCTCTGCCTTTCATAAAGTGGTGCAAAGGGAGGTAACTCTTGTTTCTCCCTGATTTTTCTATTACTAAAGTTTTGATGTTTTCTGTGGGTCTCTCCCTTCCCTCCCCCCCCGCCCCCAAATCTGATTTGATCTTAGCTCATGTGGCAAATATCACTTAAAACTAGTTCATAGTTTATTGATGATGTTTCTTTGCTTCAAAAGCAGTTAAGCAGTCTGATGGTTATAAAGTTCATAAATACATCTGTTTATCTGTTTTTGGATTACACTTGTGAGTGCACCTCATCTATTGGGGGGGTATATTTAAAGCTGATAGTTCACTGTCATGTTAAAACTTGCTTGTAACTGGTTTCCCCACCCTTTTGAAAACAAATTAGTAGGCAGAATTAGGTTTCCAATTAGGTTGCATTTATTAAAGACTGTTTTCAAGATTTAAATAAAATATTTAGTTTCTAGAACAATTTTGGTAAATGGGTTGAGGAAGGAATTGGAGCATTCCCCAGGTAAAGCTTAAATTATTTGGATTGCACAAAGTGGAAACACTTCTGGATTGTTAGGCAGTGTTTACAGACTTTCAAAAAACAGTTAAGGTCTTCAGATCAGGGTAGTTTTGTCCAAGAAAATTCTGTTTTGTAAGGATCTGAAAGGTGTTTTTTTTGAGAATTATTCTCAATTGCTTCAGAAATACAGTGGATATAACAATATCTTATTCTAGTTATATTTTAGCAACTATATATAAAGGGGTATACTTGTATTACTGTGCTGTATAGAAGGGGGTAATACACTCACTTCTGTAACATAGTAATGGATTAAGGACTTAAGGAATCTTCTAGAGAGCTGCTTTCTCAAGGTGTTATGGTCCTCTCAGCGAGATTTAGAAACAGATTAGAAAGAGCTGTGTTTGGTATTATAGTACCTCTTTTCCAGGGCAAGAGGTAAAGAGAAGAGGGCTAAGAGTTTAAGGGCCTATGTTTAAGGGTCACTGTCTAATGCACCTTATAGGGGGTCTTTCTGAGATCCAGTTCAGGTTCATCTTCCCTGCCCTGCTTAAGTGTAACTTTGACTTCATTTTTGAAAGTGTATGGGTTTGGTTTTGTTTTGTTTTGTTTTTTCAAGTATATAATGTTTTAATGGGTTCTTATGTTTCCTCCCAACCCTCAGCCCAAATCATATGTACTCATTAGACTTCTGCCAGCAAATAGTTGCCCATCTTCCATGCAGTTTCAAGAAGTATTGTTGAGCTGTTTCTGTTGAAACGACATTGTTCAAACACTAGAAATTCTATTTTGATATCAGGATTATAGTGAAAAAGCTGATTTAAAAATCAGTGTTTGAATTCTAGAATTTAGAAATGAATCTATTTTTAAGTTGAATGAATTTTATTTGATACATAAAACTATAGTAAGATGGGCATATGATACTCTGAAGAAATCTTTGCAGGAAGCCTGGGAGCTGAAATGTTTTCCCTGCTGTAAAAATACCACAGTCAAATGATACAGCTTTGAAATTATGGAAAAAAGGAAGCAGATTCATATTTGTTTGATTACACCCAATATATTTTTGCCCTAATAATCAAATTGGTTTCCGTTTCTGAATACAGTGTTAACACTTAGGTGGAATACATTCCATCATAAATGATTGTTTGAAATAGCTTTTCAGACTGAAGATATCGCTCTTCTCTTCTACCTAGGGCGATTTTCTTACAGATTTTTTTTTTTCCCCCTCCCCTTCTAGTTTACTGAAATGCTGACATCTAACTTCAGTACAAGAATTCCTCTCTCCCTCTATTAAGTATGTAACAGGTTTCTTTTGTGACCTGGTTCATGTTTTGAAAGTTAATCATGTTCATAAGGTATAAAAATCTGAGATACTGTCATAGAGAAATAGCTTTAAAAAAATGGTCTGCTTAACATCTGTGTGATTGCCCCAATGTTGAAACTAACTATTGCATAACAGTATATATGAAAATCAAGTCTTTCATCTCTTAGCAACCTTTCCTAGAATAAATTGGGTGACTCAGGTAAACTGACTATTAATGCTTTCTTCAGGCAAACCAGACCAAAATAAAACAGCGTGTGCAGTGGTGTCTTTCAGTTGTGAGAGACTGTGGCCTCATTGGAGACAAGGATGAAGATACGCAGGCTGCACGATGACTTCAAAAGCACCAACTTCTAGTATCAGCATTCAAAATGACAGCTTATGGCACAGCCTTGGTTACAGTACTGTTGTTTCTTGGTGGTGCTATAATGTGGCCAAAAATAGCACAGACGAGTATTGCACATACTTGTTACAACTTGGCAAGTTGTACTAGGTTTTGTGATCTAGTGGTCCCATTCACCTCTGGTCTTTTTAAGTCCTGTAGTAAAGGGTGCTTGCTTATGGTTAGCTTTTTAATAAAATATTGCAAAATGCTACAGTTGGAGAAAAAAACCCCTGACTTCTTGATATTTAAACAGTTTTCTTGGAAGGAGTTTCATCAGGAGGAGGTACTACAGGGAATATTGTATATTACCTTATTGTATCACTCTTTATTGAAAACAGGCTGTTAAACTGTAAAGCCAGTAAGAGAGGGTAATTAAATTCTTAATTGAGGCTGATATTAGCAGAGGTACAATGACAAATGTTTTGATAGAAGCAAAACAGCAACAGGGAAGCATGATTTAGAACTGCATTTCAGACTAAGATGGCAGGTATCGCTTGTAAAGAGCTATATGAATGTGCATTTCTTCTCCTGTAGTCTGTTGGTATGTTGACTTTTATATAGAAGTAAAAATACCAGTTTTGCTACGAGTTTTTAAAGTAGTACTACAAGAAAGTAATGTTTATATTTTATTTGCAGTTTTAACTCATTTGTATTCAAAAACCAGTAAATACTTAGTCTACAAAAATGTTTTTATTAGTAGATCTATGAAATTCCATCAGAGGTCTGTTTGATACAGCTTATACTTGCTGTCAGTGCCTATTCCCTCTGTGGTTATTACCAGAGAAGACACGTTTGGTGTTTATGCTGTATGCCTGGCTTTCTGTTTCCTAGGTGTGGGGTTCCAATTACTTTTCCGGCTTTTCTAAGAGCAGCATAATCTAGAACAGATAACCTGCTTAGTGAAAACTATAGCAAAACATAGATGATGATGTTGTTTTTAAAAAATGCTTTTTATGCTGACTTAGTAAAAGTGCATTGAAGATATTTTTTGAGATTGGTGTTTGTTGTTTAGCCTCATCAGTGGAAAGCTATAGTAAATACTTCATAAGCAGCTTCCGTGGAGGTATTAAATGTCCTGTTATGAAAGTAGGAGGCAGTAATGTATAATCTATATAGAACCTGTTCACACTACATACAATTTGATTAAATTCTCAGGGTTCTCTTGCCCAAATTACCAGTTTGTATTCAGACTCTATACTTCTGAGGTGCTATCAGCATCAGTGAAAACAGTATACTGTGATTATTTTGTTTTGTTTTGTTTTTGTTACTTCTGTAGTGATTTTGAATGCTTCTCCAGAGTGCTAATTAGGAAGTCAGTAATACAAATAGCACAAGTGATAGATGAGGCCGAAATACTGTGTCAAGATGGACGGATTTCATTCTTTCTCTTCTAAATTTGTGGCTATTTCAGAAACTTCAAGCTGAGCAGTGTTCGTTTCTTTGTACAGCTGTTCCTGAACTTTTCCCATGAGGGGACCTTAACTGATAAGATCTTAACATGGGTTTTGTGGTTTCACTGCTCATAATTAGGGGAAGGAAAAAGCCAACTATGAAGTGAGTTTACCGTTGTGGTATAGGACACAGTAGAGTTCATACTGTTTCCTGTCATGTCATAATCTTTATTTTTTTAAAAAAATATTTTAATATTCAGCTTAAAATAATTTGGGGAAATGGGAAACATACATGGAAACATACATGATAAGTGTTGGACTGCTCATCTGCTGAAGGAGGAAAAAAGATCTTTTTCTTGCCTTTCTATTTCACTGGCACCAGCTTCTCCCACCCACCTACCTACCTTCCACCATCAGTTCACACAGCTTAAAAAAAGAGCTGGCTTGAGGCCCTGACTACAATGTAGGTATTTCTTGACTAGAGTAGAATTGACTAGAAAATGTAGACTTAAGGCAGTGCTTGAGTTTCCAAAGGCTTGGGACGGGACTGACAAGTCCCGTCTATGGTATGTTGTGCTGCAGGGTCTGCAGTGGTAGTAGCACAGGTGAAGGTTTTAGAATAGGGCTATCTCGTGTGTTAGCTCAAGCTTTTATAGCTGGATTAAAATAGTCTTTCTTTGATTGTGAGTTATAACACTGGATTAAATTGTGACTAAGTTAAATAGATAATCCATTAGAGTAGAATCAAAAGACCAAATGAATGCAGTGAAGATAGCTTTTTAGAGCTTTAATGCTTGATTATTCTGACTCAGGATAAGTTATTCTGTCTTGAGAGGTGTTGTGTGGATGTTTTATTTGAGGATGGAAAGGCTTTTACCTAGGTTATAGGAGAGAGCTGTTCTGCAAACAAATAAAAGAAGATGGAATTTTGTTAATAGAACATTACTCAGAATTAAGTAGCCTGTTTTATTCTGCAGAAGCACTTCTGCAGTACTGTAATTTTTTCTGTTTAACATCTGAAACTCTTTACTTGATTTAAGAAGATCCTAACTCTTCTCCAGGATATAACAAGTTATAAAGTAATGGACCAAGCTGTTATCCTCAACTTTATCTATATGTGATCTTAACTAATGTATGCTGGTAACTAATGTGGAATTTGTTTTGTGATCACTGATTACAGGAATCTGAAGACTAGCCTCACTAGCTGCCTTATGCATGTCTAAAGAATACATTTCTCTTAAGGTTGTGTTGTTTGAATGTGTGTCTTGAACACAAATATTCAAATCTTTTTAATGGAGTGCTAAAAACTTCCTGTTTTGTGCCTAACAGTCTGCCACAAAGGTGGTTTCTTCCTCAAAAGTTAGAGCATACTGAAATTGTAATGCCATATAATTAAAATACTATTCTTTTGCTGTAAGGCTTTGCTGTGGGTTTGCTTTTGTATTTGTAGCAGATTAACACAAATAGGTGTCATAAATGATACATTGATAAATTATTTTATCATTTATGTTAAATGATAAAACATTGGACTGGAACAAAAGGATGCTGTGCTACAGAGAGCTCAGTTATACTGCTGTGCTGTTCTATCATGTGGCCATCCTGTAGAATTGGGTGAGGTGTTTGCCTTGGTTTTGAAGACTTCCTGAATTTGGTCAGTACAGATTCTTACCTGCAAGATCCATAGTGACCTTAAGTATTGCCATTCTTTTATGTTTTGGGGTGGAAACGTGAAGTATCTTCAATGGTGCAAAACAAATCAAAACTTAAGTGCAGTGTACAGGTTTTGAGGTGGAATCTTCCCTCCTTCTCTCTTTTCCCTTTCCCCATGGATTATATAGCTTCATTTGAATGATACTTCAGGCAATGCAACCATACCAGCAGATGCTTGAGACACCTTTTCAGCTGGCATCAGTACTGTTGGGCACTGACCTGTGAAAACTTCTGGAGACACTTGGCTAGTGTGTTATCCTTGATAAAATATGTTCTCTCTGGAGGAAAATGTCCTGAGCGCTAGCAGGTTTTTCTGTGCTGGCTGTCAGGGTTGACAAGTGACACATGTTAAAAGTGCAACTAAAAACAGTCTTTTCCCTCCTAACAGGTAGCAGCTTTGTTGCTCTTTGTATTTTTGTTGTTGTTGTTCCTAGTAATACAAAATAAAATACTCTAAATTGTCTGAAATTCCAAGCCATCATGAATATACCTGATGTGAAAACACTATTAACAAAACCCTGAAAGTCCATAACAAAAAGCTGTATTATGCAGTTAACAGGTGGTGTCCTTTAAATTCCAAGCAAGATGCAAAGAAACCGTAAAAGGAATCTTTCTTACTTTCGTGCTATAAAATAAAGGGTAGAAGTGAGGGTGGAAAAATACTGCCTTCCTATGAAAGTTGTTTTCTATGTGTATGCACGGCAGTATACAAATTGTTAGATTTTTGGAAAGCATGCTTTCCTCATTGCTTTTTGCTTTGTAAGGATAAAGGGTACTGTACAGTACAGTTGCAGGCTGTTGAATCCTGTCTTTCTTTTCTACTACTGCTTTCTTCTTTGATTTGTTGAAGACTATTCATGACATCTTTTGAGGGCCAATAAGAAAGGGCTTCTTGACCTTCAGACCTTTTATGCTAAAGAAGAGACATATTTTCTCAGATCCTCTTGTTCTTGGAGATAAAGATTTTGCAGAAGTAGATGAAAACATCTTAGGTTTCTCATATTTGAAATTAAATACTTACTGAATTGTCCATTGTCTTTCATGTCTACGCTACAGGGAGTTGCCATTTCAAGCTGTTTGGGTAGAAGAAATTCTAAGAACATGCATTCCAGGTTTTTCCAGAAGGATTTAGGAGGATTTAGCATGTTGGTCACTGATTGAGATTTTAGTCAGCTAGGACACTTCATGCTCCCTGTTAGTCCGGGAGGGTATCTGGCATGACCTGGACCTGCAGAACTACTATCTGCATGTCTCATTCACTGCTGTAATCAGAAGTAAATGTATTAATTTCTAGTACCAGAGGTGAAAGAATCTTGAGCTGCTTTTCAGTCCCCAAGTAATGAGTCTAATCTATTGCAGTAAAAGCTCTACCAGTCAATGAGTGTGGTACTTTAAGTAATTCTGTGGTTTAAATCTAATTACTGTACAGTGCTTTTTAAATCAAACTTTTGCTGGCTGCAGGGCAAAGCATCTTAAGCCTTGTCAAACTTAAACTGTATGTTATGTGGAATTATTTTAAGAGTGATAACTATGATCCTGTCTTGTGCAATGTGTTCTGTATTTACAAGAGAAGAATTGCAGCTGTTGAAGTTGGTCAATTATATAGGAAATAATGGGATCGACTGTACTGAGATGCCAGAAAATAGAGTGTGTAAATGAGAGCCAAACTCATTAGTCTGTGACATCATACAGTGAATGCAAGGTTTTAATGATAAACTAGGTACTAATTATGAAGCTTTTTCTATGCTACAAATGAGCTAATTTATAAACTGCTAGCACCTGAAGAAGGAAGTCTCTTAGGGACAGAGGCTTGTGTATTATAACGTATTTATTGGTTTGATAAAAGCTGTATTGCATTATCTGTCCAATTTAACCAGGAAGTATTTTTCTTATAATTTAACTGTAAATCTCAAGAGGAGAAAACCATAGGAGTGTGATTTTACATTCTAATGCTGCTTAGCAGTAGTGATTCAGGAATTGATGTAAATAACTGTTTAAACAGCTTCCAGGGAAGAGACTTGGGTTTTTTTTTTTTTTTTCTTCTGAGAGTTTGATTCTGTGTGCCTTGGGGTACTCTAATTTTACACATCTTACATTCATACACAAATGTATATGTGTGTATATTATATAAATGTGTTATTTGTATCGCCCCTCACTTACACAGTGGTTATCAACCTTGTTGTCTTGTGAAGACTGACAGATTTTGATTTTAAAAATAGAAAAACAGGGTGCAAGATTCAGTGAGGATGGAAGGGAAAGAGAGAAGACTACAGGGATTGAAAGAAGAAAATACTCTGTGTACTGTTAACTTTGTAATTGTGACGTTTATCTTGAGAGCATCTTCCTTTCTGCAGGTACTGGCAGCCATTCAGCAGTGTTGATGATTTTCACTTTCACTTTCAAGTTAGTTGAATAACTTGGTGATGGCTGCAGCCAGCTGCAGATGCTTGGGCCAAAAGATGCAGGGTTGCTGTAGCAAATGGCATGGCACCTTGTCCCACTGCAATAAACCAGGCTTGTAGTACTGACATGTTGTTTGATGGCCTTCTGCAATCACTAGCAAAATTGTCCTGGAACCTGTAGTGTCAGTGTGTTCCTCAACTGTGAGATAATTTTATGAGAAAGTTATGTGAGGGGTGGGAGAAACTCAGTAGGACAGCCATTCAGGTGATTATGGGTGGTTCTTTTTGTCATAAGAACTTAAGGAATAGTCTTTGCACTATCACACTTCCTTAGTGTTCATTTATGGAATAAGTGGTAGTCACCTGAACATCACTTAAGTAACCCTGTTATGATGTCTGGTTTTGGAGGTGGGCAAGGATTTCTAGGTACTTGAATCCCAATTCAGAACTCAGCCACAGAAGTATACCAGACTAAGCCTTATGGAGGGTTAAAGGTTATGAGGAAGACAAACTAGTTATGGTCTTCCCTCTTTCTTTTGGTCTAGTATTCATAATTTGTGGAGTTACATGTTTACCTGGAACACCTGAAGTATTCTGCTGGTTAAAGGGATAGCGAATTAGCTAATGCTCTGTGCACGCTCTCTGAGAACTTTCAGAGTTGTCATTGTCTCAGTGCCTACCTGTGATGCTTCACCAAAATCTTTAGATAACAAGTAAAGATCATAAGTAACCAGCTCTGATCATCAGCATACCAATTTCTGCTTTTCCTTCACCTTCAAATTTATTTTTTGCAATAAAACTTTGCATTTACTGAACTTTCCCTATTGCAAAATTAAGCCTTGAGAGATTTTTATATTTCTTGCAGAGCTGGTCCTTGGTTTTCTGGTCCATCTTATGGGTCTTAAATTCCAAACTTAATCTGCTGCCAGAAGACTTTCCCCTGCCATCGTGGCTTGTTGACAGCCAGCCTTCATAAAGTGTCCTCTGTGTGCCATGTTCCTAAGAATCAGAACTCTACATTCCCCATAGGTGGTGCTGTTGTTGCTGACGTGCAAATGGCATGGAGAAGCCAATGACCTTTCTACCTAGTTAGTACTGCAAGAGGAGGGGAGCAAGGCTGGAAGGTGGTGTCTCTGCCTGCAGTCTGTAAAGAAGCAGTTTGCTGTTGTGTAGGCTGCTTTTCAGACTACTCCTGATGAAAACCATGCTATAAAGCTGCAAGATCAGGATGTACTTTTTGAGGGGATTCTGCCCACTGGCATGTTTTCTAGCGCCTCTCTCTGTTACTTGTGGTGTCATGTGTCTTGTCTTGTATTTTCTCATGCAGAGTAGTTTCATTGCCTGCATGTAGTAGTAACTAGGATTGGTTTGAAAGTAGCGTGACTAAATAGCTTTGAATGGTAGTAGTTGTTTGTTTTGAAGAATGGGAAAACCTTTTCATAAGGGCTCAGGGTGAGTGGGGATTTTTGCTTTTTTTTAATTGCCAAGAATACCGCTGTATTTCATGCTAGGTTATCCCCCTCTTCCTTCCCCACTGTAGTTGTAGTGGGTTGACCCTGGCTGGACACCACTCTATCACTAAACCTGCTCTATCACTCCCCCTCCTCAACTGGACAGTGGAGAGAAGAATATAATGAAAGGCTCATGGGTCGAGATAAGGACAGGGATATCGCTAACCAATTAACTGTCACAGGCAAAACTGACTTGACTTGGGGAAATCAGTTTAATTTATTATCAATCAAATCAGAGTAGGATAATGAGAAATAAAACCAAATCTTAAAAAAACACCTTCCCCCCACCCCTTCCTTCTTCCTGGGCTTAACTTTACTCCCAATTTTCTCTACCTCCTCCCCCTGAGCAGTGCAGGGGAATGGGGGTTGCAGTTAGTTCATCACACTCCTGTCCCTGACACTCCTTCCTCCTCAGGGGGAGGACTCCTCACACTCTTCCCCTGCCCAAGTGTGGGGTCCCTCCCACAGCAGACAGTCCTCCACAAACTTCTCCAACATGAGTCCTTCCCACAGGCGGCTACAGTTCTTCATGAACTGCTCCAGTGTAGGCCCTTTCCCCAGGGTGCAGTCCTTCAGGAACAGACTGCTGCAGCGTGGGTCCCCCACGGATATCTGCTCCTCCATTAACCTCCATGGGCTGCAGGTGGACAGCCTGCCTCACCATGGTCTTCACCACAGGCTGCAGGGGAATCTCTGCTCCGGTGCCTGGAGTACCTCCTCCCCCTCCTTCTTCACTGACCTTGGTGTCTGCAGAGTTGTTGCTCTCATATCTCACTCCTCTCTCCACTGCTGTTTCCCACAGCAGTTCCCCCCCCCCCCTTCTTAAATACATTATCCCAGAGGTGCTACCACTCTTGCTGATGGGCTTGGCCTTGGCCAGCAGCAGGTCCGTCCTGGAGCTGGTTGGCACTGGCTCTGTCAGACATAGGGGAAGCTTCTAGCAGCTTCTCACAGAAGCCACCCCTCTAGCTGCCCCCCGCTACCAAAACCTTGCCATGCAAACCCAATACACCAGTCTGACATGTGACTGCTATTTACAACTCAGTTGTGGCATAGGTATTGTACTGTATGTCATAGTAAGGCCTGAAATCACTTGGGTGCATGTTTCCGTTTCCAAAAGGGAGGATGTGGAGCCATAAACTACGCATAGTGGAAGGAGCCGGGGATGGGACAGGACACAGCATTGTCTTGGGAAGATAAAAACCTGACTTGTGAACTTATCTACCTCTTGAAATCACAAAGATTTTATTCCATCTGAAGTAGATGATGTGTGTGTGCTTTGAGAAAAATATAAACCTTCACTGGGTATATCCGTTTACTCATATCATCTAGGATTTTGCTTGAGTGCCTACCTGAGAGCAAGCAGTCCCTTTGCATAAAGTGTACTGCCTGTCTCTTCTCTTAAATTAGAAGAGTAGAAAGGTAAATATGTGTGGAAGTGATTAACATTCTGCTCTTGAGTTACTACATGTCTTTTAAGCACGTTTTTAGTGTAACTATCTCTGTTTTGCCAGAGGTTTTCATACTGCGTTATGCAGGCATCAGGGCTCGTGATAATATATAGTGACTATTGTACCCTGTCATGGAAGGGATTGGGGTAAAGACTTCAAGCTGGAGACCTGCCCGGACTGCTGAACTGTTCAGTGTGTCTTGGCAGGTACATATAGAGCTGTGATTGCTGCCACCTTTTGCAGAGTTGCTGCTGCTTTTGAATTCATGTAGAGAGGAGTGTTGGTATAGTTCTCTTAGCTGGATCTGTCACTTCTGTGCGGTCAAGTGACTCTGTACAAGTTTCCCCAGCCCATGGATATGATGTCTCCCAAACTAGCTGTGCGCAAGCCACCTGTTGCTGCTGTTGGTTTCTAAGCCAACTAAGTCTGGGAGCCGCATCTGTGTTAGAAGAATTAAACACAATTCTTAAACCTGGAAGCTGGGAGGTTGTCACAATAGCCCAGGCTTCTAGAGATTTTATTTTGGTGATCTTCCCGCTATTGGTCAATGTGAGTTTCTGTGGTCAGTAAGAAGGGAGTATCTCTGTGCCTCAAGAAAATGTATCGAAAGCAAACAGATCATTAATGCTGGCTTTTGCTCAGATCACATGTAAATGCCTTTATTGTATTATGTATTAATGGTCTTGGTTTGTTTGGGTTACTTTATAATGCAGTATTGTTTTAAAGGAAATTAATCTTTTTGACTTTGTTCAAATATACCAAGCTTAATGAAAGGCAGTTTGAACTGGATCTGGTTTAATGAGGCCCGCTTCTATCAAATTTACTGCTTTAAACCCAACTACAAATAAAGTGAATTAAAGACCAAATTATTTCAATATAGATGTGCATTGAGCCAGAGTGTTATAATGATTAATTTCCTCAAGTGTTTAATTCCCAGTAGGTTTTTGTGTCAACAGCCAAAAAGGAATTTATTGACTTTACATTAGCATAGTTTGGTCTAGTTGATTATATTATTCAAGTGTAAATTAGTGGGTGGTAGAAGACTGTGTTGTATTGGAATTTTATTTTGTCTTAAGCAAATTGTCTCATGCCTTATTAACTACCAGTACTTAAAATGTATAGGTCTGACTCTTGGAATAGATGCTAGGACATTCAGAAGTGTTTTTAGTGGGTTTCTCCTATTCATTATGTAAGAACATCTGTATTCAAGCAGTGTTTCCCCCTTCCCTGCCCTAAGAGAGTGCTGTTAAGACTGCATGGTAGGCTTGAATGTTTTGTGGCAAATTCACTAGGGTTTTTTTTGTTTATTTATTTTATTTTACAAGTGCTAAAATGTTTAGGTTCAATTTCAGTGTATACAAATTTACAGACCATTTTCTCATCCGAGATAAGTATAGTTTAGACACAAAATGCTTCCCGTTGCTTCCTTTCAAGTCCCGTCTTGTACATCTGTTGCTCTAAATAGATGACTTTCATTTGTCTCTGTGCATTTTATGGATTGCAGTCAGGAAACATGATTTGACTAATGTCTCCTGTCTCATGCAAGATAATGCTAGAGGAGTATCTATTTTTTTGGTTGTGTTTTAAAGGGCAGCAGATGTCATGTGGAGTAGTTAATACAGTGTATTTATCATTGTCAAAGAAGTTGTATCCTCAAATGCATTCTCTTCTCCCCTACCCTAACATGGCATCAAAGTATCACTAGAAGTGATAGGTGTTGAAACAGATGATCCTAATAGACCTTTTTATGTTTCAATTAAAAATTGTGCTGTGCAGATTTTTTTAAAAAAGCAGATTTCTAGTTGGACATGACAGCCCTCCAGTTTGAAAAATAATTACTGTTGGATCAAACTTTCTGTTCCATGTCTGTTATCAAGTTATCTATCAAAAAAAATGAGATGAGTGATTAAAAGGTTCAGATCAAAGGCAACTGATTTAGCTTCACTGGAGGCTCCCATCTTTTAATTTAAAATGTATCTATGTCCAACTGATTACCTCTCACATTTATAAAGAAATATTGACATCTTGCTAAAGTATGCAATGACCTCACTTCTAGCTGAGTTGTGTAGGTTTCACTGCAGGCACTCTGAAAGCATTGATATTCCTGTAACCTTTTGAGGCAAGATATGTGTTTAGTGTATTAATGAGCTGGTTGAAGTGATGTACAGTAATTTCATCCTTGGGTAAAAACAGATGTGAAAGATTCCATTTTAATATTTAATCAAGCTCAAAGCCTCTGTTGGCTTGTTTAAGTTGACCTGACAGCATTATACCTGGAAACACTTTGAATTAAACCCTGAGTGCTTGACCTTGTTCAAACAGTTGTAATTTAATAAGCCTGCTGTCTTTGTGGAGATAGTGCGGCTAATGGGCTAATCCTTTCTTGGCCAGGATTGCTTTTATTGCAGTGGAAAAACTTCCTATCTACTCTTAAAAAGATTTTAATCAGATGAAGTAATAAAAATGAAATAAATAGCAAAAGAAGTTTTGTATGATAGTTGCTAGTCCTAGATTATAGTTAAAGAAGGGATTATAGAAGATACCTACTTTCTTCAAATGTCTTCCAGCATTCTCTCGTGACAGGTCCCTGGCAATCACTATACAGTAGCTCATCTCTTGCCAGAACTTTTCTTAGGGTTACGAAGCTATTTCTCAAGTTGTATGTGATGGTTTGGCTTAAGTCAAGTCAGTAGAGTTTGCATCAATTTAAGGCAAATGGAATGCTTTTTTTTTTTTTTCCTACTTGTGCCTGCAAAAATGTTTCTAAACTTTGGCATCTTTCTCAAAACAATGGGACCCAGAAAACAAGTGCTTGAATGTTTGTGAACAAGTGTCACTGTATTAGCTAAGCTTTTGTGAAAAGAGTAGAAGAAGGGAGTAGAAGAAAGATAACCAGTGAGCATCAAAGTAGGTTTCAGTGTGGCATCTAGGATCTAAATGAAGCAGGCTATGTAATATTGAGAGAGAGGTCCTGAGACAGAAGAGTTGTTCTCACTCGTTAAATTTAATCACCAAGCTAGGAATGAACTAAGAGATATGAAATTGTCCATCTTGTTCTGCTAAATGACTTGCATGTCCTAAAAACTTGGTCACTTTTTCTGGTCTCATTTTTCCAAAGGAATTGGACCTGTATGTCAGTTCAAATTCAACAGCAACATTTAAGTCAAACATGGAGAAATACTCTGTAGTGTGCATGTATGTGGGTTTTCCCCTGCCCATGTTTTCTGCTTAGCTTACACTTCCACAGAGTTTTGCTTGATTATTTTTAGGGTATACCTAATAATAATGTTCTTAAATAACTCTCTTAAAAAAACCAACCTCTGTGTATGGGCAGTCTGAGTAAAACTGGAGATAGATTATAGGTATAGGTTGAGCATTACCTAGAGAAGACTTAAGGTTTGGATAGAGAAGAAAGAATAGGAGACAAATGACAATGAACTGCCACTTAACAAGAAAAATGGAAGAAGTTTAAGTACAGAAACTTAAATGGTTACATCATCAGGATCCATATCTCTCTAATTCTGTGTGTATATTCAAAGGCTTAATAAAATTGTCAGACTTCTTAAAGATTGACTGGGCAGAACTGTGCTGCTGTTAAAATTTGCCATTACATCTGCTATTTGACAGTTTGACTGTCTTGCTTCCCTAGGTTAAGCATGTGTTTTAGTAATTCCAGAGGCTACATAGTTTAAATAACAATAGTAAAACCCGAATGGATTTGAAATAATTTTCATTCTGAAACATAGCAACACTTAATTATGCTACAGTGTTATTATAAAACATCATATGGTTTGTTGCTAAGAGTAATATAGTTTGAAAGTACATACTGGCAAGGACTGCATATACTCACAGAAAGCTACCACATGTTTTAACAAATGTGCCTCACAATGCCAAACAAAATAATCATTCATTAAACCCCCTTTTTCTCACTCTAGCAAAACACGACTCTTATTCTCAAGTTCAGTAAGATAATTCCAATTTTAATGTAATGGAATTTACATTGATGTAGGACATGACATAACAGCTTTCTTCATATTCCTAGGATGCAGTTGATAAACGTGATATGTATGGATGCATGCATTCAACACTTCTGTTCTAGAATCAAGCAATGGATCAGGGTAAGCTTGACCATGCATTATAAAGAATTATGCTAATACTGACTGATGTGCCAGAGTGGATCCAGCGCATTGTGATTTCTTCAATCATCAGCTTTCTCAGAGGCACTAAAAGGAAATAGCTCTTCAGAGTTCTACTAAACCTCACTGAAGCATAGCTAGTTGTGGGTGGTCTTTCACTTACGTGAGGGAAGAAAGGAAAACAAATTCTAAAGTAAGTGTTCTTTCATCTGATAGTTACTTACTTTATTGACACCTTGTGTTTAGGGATTTTAACTGCTTCTGTGGTTTGAGAGCTTGATAATGATTTGTCAGTCTTGAGTTTGCTTCTCTGATCTGTCATCACTGTTGTTTTGTGCAGTAGCCTGCTGCTTCTAAAGTTTGCATTTCTACTAAAACTCTAGCATGAGTGTAAGGACACCAGTGATAGGAAGTGGCTGTCAACTCTGCGTTAGTATTGGGAACCCCTGGCAAGGCTTTGGCTTCAGTTTCAGTCTGTGTTTTTGTGGATCTTCTTCACATTCTGCTTTGGCTGTGGAAATGTCATCTGACAGCATTTTGGCAATTTATTGTTGTTTGGTTTTACCCTGGAAGGCTGATGACATGTGGTGCTTTTCACCTCCAGGTGACTATTTGAAATATGGTTCAGGCCCTTTACTATGGGAGGTTATCTTGGCTGCTTGCAGGCTTATGTAAATGACAGAGAGTCTCAGTCCAGTTCTTCATGAACAGGTGTCCATTTTAGACTTAATCAGGGTAATTTCATGGTCTTGCAAGTTTCAACAGAGTGTCTGGGCTATTTGATTTCCTGTAGCATAGGAAATGTGTGAAGGTATTGCCCTTTAACACAGTCATCCCTGTTTTGATTTCTTAGAATGTGTCCGAAGCCATCTGATAAACACATTTTCATGTGCTGTACTTGTTTTATGTGCTAAAAATATAGTCCTTTTCCCAGGGCTGTTACAGTGTGGTACCGTAGCAAGCTGGCAGGTTTCTTCTGTCTCATTTTCTTGGTAGGACCTGGGGCCTTGCAGGTGGCTGCGTCTTAATTGCTGCTTGGCCTATGGGGACAGATGTGGCTGCTTCTTAGACCTGAGATGTAGAGGTAGGATGTGCTTTTGGCAGATGCATTCTGTAGCAATTCATTTTGCTAATAGAAGGAGGGAGGCTTGAATTTAGGCTTACTTGATTTGGATGTGATTGAACCACCACTCTGCTTTGCCCAATCCCAAACCAACAGAACAAACTAGTCTCAAGATTTAATTTATCTTTTTTAAATGAATGTCCTATGAGTTTTCAGATGACTAGTTACAGTTACTAGTATTTTTTTGAATATAACAAAAGGGGGAACACAGGCTTCATTCTCTGAAAACAGGCTCATAGTTCATGAAGATGTGACTTCAAGGTATTAAATGTTTCCTTGGAAGTTAAGTGTGTGGGCAGATCGGGTTTGTATGAAACTCCCAAGAAGCTTCCAGGCCACATCTTTACATGCCTTTGTAGTATATGAATGCTGCTATTAGCAAAAATGTTCACTATGTACTTTCTTTATCTTGTGGTTATTAAAGCTAGATTAACTACATTCAAAAATTGACAGCTTGCTAATTCTGGGTGTAGCTGGGCCTGAGGAGAGGAGTCCAAGTTTTGACTTGTGTAAAGTTGTTTTAAATGCAGCCCAGTAAAACTAGGCAGGGGGGGGAAAAAAAAGCTATTCTAGTGTTGTAGCAGATTGACAGGTTTTTGTCTGGATGGGAAGTCTCTAGTTTCTATGCATCTTTTAACAGTGCTAGTTTCTTCTGAAATACGTCCATCTTGGACATATACCACTGGAATCAGTAGAGATGCTTAAGGTGAGGCTGGCCCAATACACAGGAGAAGAAATGTATTGGAGCTAAAATTTATGTGAGAGGAAAAATGGTACATTTGGTAAGGTTTCCTGCTTGCTGGTTTACTTTCTGCTTCCCTACATTTAAAAAAAAAAAAAAAAAAAAAATATTTGCAGTTACATTGCAACTGCAGTCAATGTCAGTCATATTGGGGGTTGGACTAGATGACCTTTAAAGGTCCCTTCCAACCCAAACTGTTCTATGATTCTATGATATGTACTTTGCCTATCTTCACTCAGTAAAGTTTAACTTAATGGCCAGTTTCAAAACAGTTAGCTTGTACTCAACCAAAAATGACAAGTAGGTTTTATGGAAATTGAGAGGTGGTAAGGAGATGCCTTTGGAAGGATTATTACTGAAGGAAAAGGAGGGACAAGCTACGTCTTTGTTATTGATATTTCAGATAACGTAGAGGTGGTAGTCAGCTAAATGATTCATATATGATACTGGATTAGATATGACCTATGTTCCTTCTTGGTAAGCTGGAGATCCAGGGTAGAATAAGAGGAGGAGGAATATTGGGGCAATAGTGTGAGCATGAGGGATATAGTTTGAGAATTTGGAGGTGAGGAGTAGTGAATGAAATACAAGATAGTAACCCAGTGAGAACCAGATTTCACTAGATGTGGTGTTCTGGAAATTAACTGTTCATAAAGGTCCAAGACTCTAGGTTAAGTTAACTTTGTTGTTATGAAACTAAATTTAAACTTTCAAAATCTCATGGGTTTAAGGGATATTTCATAACCTAAAATAAAAGGGAAATCTTGAGTGTGTTTTTCTTCTTTCATAGCAACAGATGCAGATTTCATCATTTTGTTCAAACAAGGATCTGCATAGTCTGTCCTTTAGCATAGGCTGTGGAATAAGCCAGCTAGGATAGCCAGACATAGTAAGGAAAAATACTTTCATTTCATCGGTGTGATGTCTCTGCGCTTTCTGTCCTCTTTCTCCCATCCTGTTCCCATTACACAAAATTGTTTTCAGAAACACATTTTTCTGTTTGTCTACCTTAATGAAGGTTCTACAAAGCTAGAAATTGCTTAATTTTGTTTTATAAGATGATCCAGGAGTCAAATGTAGATCCTTCCTTTTTTTTTTTTGGCTACAGACAGACTGAATACAAAGTAGCCCAGTGAGTGGAGATTGCTTTGGTTACCTGTTTGGCCTGTATTTTGAAGAGATTACCCCTGGAATCTCTTGTATATACAGCTCCCCCCATCCTCTTAGAATTTGTGTAATATAAGTACAACACATGATTCTTGTCTGAAAAGTATACAGTGATATTTTTGATTTGCAGAGCTCTCCAGAAGTTGGAGAGTTGTAAAAAGAGTGGTATGCTTTCCAGTGGTTGGGATGAAAATTTGAAAACTTACTTATGTAGTACTGATTAGAGAAATGCACTTGCATTTTTTTGTTGTAAGCTTCTCCATTTGCTTTGCCTTCCTGAAAAATAAATACATGAATATGTAACTAAACCAGGAATCAGACTAGGTTAGTTTCCCTCAGTAGGAGGTGCAAATAATTTTACAACTTGTTTGTCATGAGTATGGCTTTATTTTCTGAAGGTGCAAGCAATTAGCTGTGTTGATTTAGCTGTATACTTGGTATCAATACCCTACACTGTGCCTACAGAGTGATCAGTGTCACATTGAGTGCTGCATGGTAGGATCTATCTAACATCGTTCTGTAACACCAATCCCCGAGGAACTAGCAGCATGAGCAGCAGTTTGCTTTGACAGCAGAATGTCCTTGTTGCTATTGGATTGGGTTGTTCAGTGAAGTGAAAAAACATTGATCCAGCTTTAAACTGGTAGTTATATGATAATCCTGGAGATGAATGAGTATCAAGTGAAGTATTGCTGGGGGAGGTGGCATGTGGGGGAATCCAATGCTGGTTTTTTGTGTAGCTAATGATACTTTAAAAATAGATGTTTTATTATATAGATCTGCACTAAATTAAATGCAACTAATAAATACAAATAGATCTTTCTGTACAACACATGTAAGTAGTGGTGAAAGGACGTATGTCTCTTCTTTCTAATTCCCAAAACAGTTGTTCTCTGTGTGTTCTCTAGTCTGGGGCACTGTAAGTAGTGCTGATATCTTCACTGGTGATGGAGGGTGGGGGGTTACTCTTCCAGTATTTTGATGCCTGATTGGTGGTTATGTTGGCACTGAGCTGCTCCAAACCAGCGTATATATATCATCTTACTTTTTCTTTGTAAAACTAACACCCACACCCACCCCCACCCCCCCACCCCCCCCCCAATGAAGAATCTTGGATATTGGGGGTGGAATATTAACTTGAGCTGACTTTTCCAACACTTGATCTCCTGATCTCAGGTCTTATCAGGCTAAAATGGATGAATAAGATGGCATTGCTGGTGTTAATGTTTTCTGGGGTTTGAGTCTGCTTGGAGTTTTGTGCTCTAATCTTTTTCTTTGGGGTGGATGCTTCTTACACAGCTCACTTAAGGAATGGGACAGGCATCTTGAATATGGGATGGGAGGACCCTCTTCCCCAGTCAGTATTTGATAAATGTCAGTTAAGGGGAGGACTAAATGCCACTGTTTTTATTGCTTAGCCTATGTTTTGGCAGCAGTAGTGGTGAATAGCTGCACCTCTATGTTCCTGGCTAGCCAAGTGTTGCTGGTGCTTGTTCAACCTGGGATCCAATGTGATTTAGCTTATGAGGGGTGACAGCACCTCAAAAGTGCTTGCAACCTATGCTTTTGACTCCTTGTTACCACTACAGCTCACCAGTTTATACAGTTGTGGTACTAGGGGGTAGGATTAAGGGGCTTTCTTTTTCTTGCACTGTGTACTTATTTTCTACCTTCATAAAGCTACAGTTGCATGCAATTCTATAAAGACAGCATGGAAAGATCCTATGTGGAGATCTTAATTTCTTTGTTCAGTGTGGTCCACAGAGCCTTCTCCAAATAAATATGCCAACTGTAATTTACACAAAGGAATCATATTGGCAGAACAGACTGCAGGTCAGACTTTCAGAAATGCTGAAATCCATTCTCCTTCCCTGTCTACTTTGCCTTTCCCATCCATCTAAAAGATTAGTCTCTGAAGTGCTTGAATTGTCTATGTGCATGAGCTTAGAGATAGGAAAGTAATTTGAAGAAAACCAATTTATAACCTGCTGTTTAAAAAAAAAAAAAGAAAAAAAGGAAAACCCAACCAAACAAATACCCCCCACCTCACACAGTATATTCTTCAAACAAATCAGTCAGCTAGTGTGGGATATTTTTGTTGTTGTTGATTTTGGGGGTAGGGTTGCTTCAAGATACAAGATTGACCTCTCTCCTACAAGCACGTTGCAGTCTTGGATTTTCAGCATTGTAACATACTTTGGGCAGGTCATGTTAGTTAGAGATAAATCCACACAACTGGTGAAGAATCCTTTGTCCCAACTTACATCTTGTTTCTTCAAAAATTCAAATGGTCCTTAGTGCAGGACATCTGATAGCAGTTATAGTGCAACCGAAGAGAAGCTGTCACAGTGCTCAATGCACAAACTAAAAGATGGGGAAGATGTTTTTGATCTGAGCAGCTGAAAGTGGTTTGATTATGGTCTACATTTTATTTCAATGCTTATTTGGAAAGCAGATAACGTTGTAATATGCGCTACTGCATATATTGTCAGAAAGCAGTTACTCTTCTCTGATAATCCAGCAAAACTGGGGAAAAACTGGAGTCACTCCAGATGTGAGTATAGTAAAACTGAGTGGAAACCAAAACCTACCAGGCTCCTTTTATGGGTAGAAAAGGGGAGGGAGGGAGGGAGGAAGAGGGGAGACCACAAACTGCAGTGTGCAAAATTGTAGTCCAGTAGGCTAGTGAAACAGATGCTGGTTGTATCTGTTTCTGTTAGCAGATGGAGAAGGGGATTTGAATTTCATCAGCTGGACCACACCAGGAACTTACTGCATCACTTCATCGCTTGCCAGAATTTAGCAGTTAGAGACATAAGTAGTCGCCTAGCTTAGTTGCGCAAGATGATTGTGTTCTGTATCTGCATATCATTGCTCCTTTTACCCTACTGAACATAGCTACCAGTAGGGATGACCAGACCAAAGAAATTGCTCACTCTGTATTGCATTTTCTAATAGGATTATAATTTCAATGCTTTAATTTTAAACTTTAAATTTTTTGTTTGCAAAAAAGAGGAACTTGGTTTTGATAGTGAAGTAAAATTGGAGGGAGAAATAGGTCTAGAAAAGAGCTGACTGAAAGCAATATTGTCTAACATGCTGTGCATTTATTGGGTTCTTGGAGCTTTTTTTCATAAAAAGCTGCTTCACAGTGTACTCTTGCATTCAATTTTTAGAGACTTGATTGTAAGTATGAAAGGTCATAGGTTTTACCTGCAGTGCTTGTATCCACGATCAGGGTACATATTAACTCAGTCCCATGTTTTCACGTTTGACATTACCTGTTTCTTGGTCATACAAAGATTATCTGTTTACAAAATAGCCCCTCCCAATAATCATACAATTTTATACTAAAACATACTTTTGCTTTTAGTCTTGCATTGCTTCCTGACCAATATGCCTTTTAGGTATAATAAGTAATAAACAGAAGGCAATGATAGCTAATTAGTGGTAACACACCATTTTACTTATTTAAATATGTTTACCTCCTCCAGGAAGGCATTGTATAACTATGGGTAAGACCTTTTCCAAATGGGGATGTTCTTTATAAGCCTAAGCATTGAATGTGGCTCATACTATCACTTCTGCTTTTTTTTTTTCTCTGTGTGTGTGTGTGTGTGTGCGCGCGCGCTTCTCATGAGGGGAATCCCATGTTATTTAAGAGTTTTCTTCACTTTAAACTGTTACTTAAAGATGCATCCAAGAGACACGCCTTGTCATTTTATTAGTGGCCTGTTTGGGGAGAGTTGTATTTATGTTAAGCTTAATCCTCCTTACTTTTGCAATATGCTTTAGTAGCTTCATGCAGAAATTAATGGTACTAAGCTTTAAGGAGGCGAAAGTGATGTCAGTATTATTCCTGTTCTACAGTACATTCTCTCACTGTTTCCTCTTGATGTGTTTTCTCTACTGCTCTTTTGTCTTAACTGTCAGATCTAACAGTCTTCTAGGAAGGTTAATGTTGACAAGGAAACTCCCCCCCTCCCCACCCCTTCATTATCCTCAAATTTACTACTAAAGCATGATTGTTTGCTCATCTTGACTTATTTACCCTTCAGTCTTGCTTTATACACTTCCTGTGATCAGATGATGATGTATTTAATTGAGAAGCTAGAAGTAGCAAATTAGTTTAAGTGCTTGGCTGTAGTTGTTGTCCTCGGTGTCAAAAATATGATGATATTGCAACAGAACCTGGTTGCATCAGTTGCCTCCTTATTTGTCTTATATGCGGAATTTAAGTGTATGCACCTGTGTACATGTTTCCCCCCTCCTGCCTGTCTCCCTGCTAATTTGAATATAAACTAGTTCTGTTGCCTATGTTGTATATTTTTTGCTCCAACACGATTTGTTGTATGTAGTTGGGGAATTTAGAGTAACATTAAATTAGATCAATTTGGTATAAGTTAACCCTGCACATTCACAGAATTTATTCAGCTGTTTTATTTCTAGCATCGTTAAGTATGGTAACTTTTGATTTGTGATTAGATTACTGGTGCTTAGACAGCAGTGGTAAGAGTTTGCAGCTCTGGCATGCTGTTGCTTTTGCAGAGCTACAAGTGAGAAACTATTGGGCAAGATGTAGGCTTAAAAACTGTTCAGGAGGCAAAACACTGTACGCAAGACTTCAGTTCTTTCCTTTAGACTCCTTTTTACGATTTTCCTTCTTAGAGAGGATATGGGTAGAGTACTCTCAACATATATTACACGTACTTCATAATGTAAACGTATATAGACAAAACCTTTTTTATAATCTGAATTTGGAGAGGGCCCTTTGACACAAAGGGGAGGTCTATGTTAGAGCTGCATGCTGTTTTAAAAAACAGTTCAATGGCAAGTGTATTTTCAAAAACATGTCTAATGGTCTTAAGACCATGTTTTATTGCTGTGCAGAAATGTTCTTTCTAGCATTGCTACTTCAGCAAGTAAAGTAACTATAAGCTAAACTTGAGTACTTCTGTCCACATAAGATATGTATGATGAGATGATGTGTCACTGTGTGTGACAAATGCTGGGTGATTTTTGGGCCCAGGAACCTATTTTGGGGACACTGAGAAATTCCCTTTCCCCCTACCATGGTCAAAACTGAAACTTGGGATTTCTGGTGGTGTGTGCCCCCATCACATGACCAAATGTTTTTATTGATTTTTCTTTATGGACTACACAGTCCGTACATTTTTATGCTTACCTAATAGGCACCTATTCTTAGAAATAAGTGAAAGGGTTTGGTTCTCGATGATCACTTTTCAAACTGAATAAAATGAAGGCATCTCCCTTAATTCTTCCTGATCTATCTGAATGAGTGGAAGGGTCAGTTTAAGAAAGGTGTTACATTTTTTGCTGTAAAACAAGGTGGGATAGTCTAAAACCATGAGTAGCGTATTAGTTTATGGTTATGTTGTCTTAAGAATAGAATTGCTTTAAAATATGCTTGCTTTGATCTCTGAGCAAATAAAGCACAGATGAATGCATGTTCACTAACTCTGCTAAATTAGAGCATTGAATGAAGATTGACAATCACTTTTAAACTTCTTTATATTGCAGATGTCCCAGAAACTCTTCACTTTGACAGTTGTTGCACAGTGTCCTCACTTTTGTCTCCTGTATACTCGGGAGTTTGGAGTGGGGAGGAGGTTCCTTCTGTCTCTGTAAACTTTTAATTGTGTAGCTGAAAAGTTCTTGGTATAATCACTGCTGGGAATGAATTAATATTAATTTCTTATGTTACTTTCTCAGAGCTGACACTTTTTGATTAAAACTGTGTGGTAAGCTGCTGCCTCTTCCCCCCCCGCCCTTGCTCCACGCCCCCCACGTCTCATTTAGGGGATATGTGTGTCTGCTGACCATAACACGTTGACTCTCTGTGCAGAGCTATAGTCCAACTGCATATTCAGCCCCAGTTCAAGGGGTAGGGTCAGAGCTCCTAGGTGTTGGATTCTCTCTGGTGGTATTTAAGTATTGCTAGAAGAGGAAAGAACACCCCTTAAGTTCTATAAGCAGGACACTCTTCTCGGCTTTTTTTTTTTAAACAGTGATACTGTAATCAGCTGTCCAAAGACAGTATGAAGGAAGTGAAATCACGAGTCCAAACCAGAAGCTGAATCTCTTCATTGAATTAGTATTCTAGCAGCTGTTTCTAGCTTAATTCAGATGCTTTCAATTAAATGGGACTTTGAGAAAGCTGTAAAAATGCCCTGGTACATTGTATTTCCACTACAATACCAAACAGTTAAGTGGGGGAATAGGGGATTAATTAGTGCAGTAATAAATTTATGCCCCTGTATAAACAAAAGTTGCAACTATGGCCTGACATCTTACGCAACTCTGTCAGGTGGTACCACTGTGATCCATTTGCTGGTGGGTTGTATATGATTCTTATTTCTGTTTGAATTCAAGATTTCAAGCTTTTAGAGAATGTGCTTGTGATAGTAGAAGGATTTATTCCTGAAAAAGTCAGGAGGCTGCCCGGAGAGATTGTTGGACCTCCATCCTTGGCAGTGTTGAGGACTCGATACTGGTTTGCTGTATTTCCTTGTTGTCTGACTTGACATCACTTTGGTTTTTTACTGCGAATTTGTCTCCTCCTTCTCTGGGCATACCATAGAAGTTCTTTGTACTTCTGTACAGAGATGATTCAACAGAGGTATTCTGGGGAAAAGACAGTGAACTTAGGAGACAATGGTTTCAGGAGGCTGTATAGATTTGTATGGGGAATACCTTTTGCTTAAGCTGATAGCTTCAGTATTCCGTTCTACTTCCACTCCACCTTTCCACTCCAAGTAGTGCAGATGCTCTAGAGGACGGTGCATCAGCAGATTCTGCAAATTCTGATGAGGAAGGCAGACGTCTTAGTGAAGGTCTTGATTTTTCCTAGAAAGCACTGCTGGAGTAGTGACTGTACTACGTGACTAGCTTAGCTATGATTATGAGCAGGAGAACAGCATTTTTCTCCCAGGAAATAGAAGCTTAGAATGTAGAAAAAGACTCTTGCAATATCTTTTCCTCCTGCAGTTGTAATGGAGAAGATGACAAGATGCAAAAAAAGTAATACAAATTTGCCAGATGTCCTAACTTTTCTACTTCCTTCTGTACCTGTGGGTATTATCTGTAGTTGTGAAGAGTAGATCGTATTCTCTTTATCTGTGGTGTGTGTGGGGTTTTTGTGGTGGTCTTTTTGTTTGTTTGTTTTGGTTTCCTGTTTTGTTTATTTTTTAAATGTTTTAATTTATTTTTTATTTTGAAGAGCTGCAGAGCTTAAAAGCAGAAATTGATGCGTTTTTAGTTTAAATTTAAATTTCCAGACCTTAAATGTTTTTTGTGTTTAAAATTGAGTATTTAGTAAAACATAACATAGTAAAACATTTAGTAAAAATTGAGTATTTAGTAAAAACACATCATCTGTAAGACAACATTTCATATTGTGAATGCATGAAAGATCTCACAGTTAATGTTGATGTTTTGGGAATTTTACAGTGCAACTTCTTTCCCCTGAGCTTCTGGAAGAGAGAAGATGTTAGGAAACACTTACAGAATCATGATTTTAACAACAAATTTGGCCTACAGCTGCTGTTTTCTTTACTGGTGGTTTCTGGAATGGAGATGTTCTTTGCCGTGTTTTTAATGTAGCAAGAGGTATGGGGTATAACGTGTAACAAAGTTACTAGTTTTCATCAGTCTTTTCCCCCACACTTGTAACGTAAACGTCAGTGAATAACTGTCAAACTTATAATTGTGCTCATATGAATACAGACTCATTAAATTGCAATGATATAATTAAAAGGTATAGAAATCTGCAGGTTCTGTGGGCCGTCACTGATAGGGGATTTGAAGAGACACCTTTTGAGAGCCAGTTTTCTTACAATAGAAATTCCTGATTCTTTCAGGGTGAGGTGAATTTTGCTGGTGTGTGTGGGAATAAGTTTTCTTACTCTGCTGTTACTGGGAGAGAAGGGACTGTTGCCCCCACTTCCGAAAGCACAAGCTAGAGAGACTGTAGTCGTGGTGTCTTCCTGAGTGCATTTTAACTGTATTTTTATTGATTCATTGATGGACAGGAGGACGAGAGAAGAGTTGTGTTTAGTAGTCAGTAGCAGCAGAACTACAACCCATGAATTTCCCCAGCAGAAGGAAAGGGATTGCTGTCCCTAAGAATTCAGTATGTAGCAGAGAAATTGCTAAGAAACCTCTGTTACCACAAGCTCATTAATTTTGCCAAACAGCAGCAGTGATAACTATTATCTTAAAGATATCTTACAAGTGTAAATTGTTTTCTCAGGTATAATGAAACTTTAAAAGCATTCAAGAGGAAATAGACCGTGTAAGCCAATGTCATAAACCACTCACAACTTGACTTGTCTTTCAAGGAAAATCCTCTTCAGAATGTATTACTTTGTTCCTTAGTATGCACTTCGTGGTGTTGCTAAACAAACTCAGTCTAAATTAACTGAAATCTGTACTGAGTGGCCAGTAACATTTTAAGTGTTCTGTCTGTAAAGAAAATAGTATTTGTTGTGATGCAAAAGTACTTGTCCTTTCTGCCTGCTCTCAACTCACTTGGTGACAAATTGTGGAATTCCTGCTACAGTGCATCGGAACCTGGCAGATGGTGTGCAGCCTTCAAGTCTCCCAGCCAGCACCAAGAATGACGCTGCATAATCAAAGATACCGAGTATAAGAGTAGTAGAAATGAAACACTTTTACAGATGTCCTAAATGACTGGAAACATACCTTCTTCCACCCCCCACCCCCCCCCTTTTTAATGGAAGAAAGCAAACTGGTCACTGTATAAATGTATCTATTAATACATAGCTGTTTCATAGATTTCCATTGTGGGTTTTTTTGTGTGCCATAGAGCAGAGTCCCATGTTTGCATGTCTATGTTGTGACTTAGGTAATTGGGTAGCTGCTATAAACCCTTGGAGGGGTTGAAAGTAACACTTCTGGAATATCAGTTTGACACACACCCTGACCTCCACCCCCCACCCCACCCCCCCCCTTTTTTTTTTTTCCCTAAATCAACTCTTCTGTCTGCCTTTCTTGGTCATTATTTCATCAGTTAGAGTGTCTTGGCCATTTGGGGTTTGAAGGCATTATCAGAGGGGCCTACAATGGGGATTAAAAATATGTTACCAGGAAAAATTGATTTTTGGCTTTCTTTATGTCTGGCTTTCATTGTATATATTTTGAACGTATAATTTGAACTAATCAGATATTAATTTATTGGCAGGTTGGAAATGTAAATCTGAGACTGTTTTGCTGAAATATAAAAGTGATCTGTGCTTGATCTGAGTACTAGTAGATCTGTCCCAAATGAGAAATAAACCCACTGTTATCTGAGATTAGGAATCTCCTTCTAGTAAGTGTCACAGTTGTGTGATTCAGGTTTGTGTTCTGAAGTTTTGTCAAGCATCGTTTTAAGAAATAGTCTGTCACTTAAAAAAGATCAGAGTGAAAAGTTGTTTCAGTTGCTGAGTTCACTCGATTCATGTATTTTGGCTTTTAAACTTCAAGCTTGCTATGTTTTGAGTAATAAGATTATATAGGGGTTTTTGTGTGATATTAATACTTTCCCCTTCCTTTCCCCCCTCTTTTTCTTCCTCTCGTCATGTTTGTCACTGTCATCTCTCTTCAAGTGTAGATTTATTTCTCATACAAATTGTTGTTTTCTTTGGCAGGAGCTACAAGCAAGTCTGTGTGAAATTATGTCATGTCTGAAAAGTTATGTTTGTGATTAATTAGCCTATCATGAAACTATTTTGGTGTGTGTGGAATAACTAGATCATATTTTTATTTATTTGGCAGTGGTAGAAAGCACTCTGGTAAGATCAAGTAACTTCAGAGTGCCTTGTATTAACTACTATATACATTACTTGATTACATTTGGAACATGAAATGTATGTCTTTTTATTTCTCAGTTAATGTGAACCTCGCGTTTGGGTTCAAATAAACTTTAAGGGAAACTAGCTTGGGCTGCAAGTATGTCTTATTTCCCAAATAGTAAAATTTGTAGCTGTTTGCTTACAGCTGAGCACCCTTTAAATGGCATATTCAAAGAAAATTTTGCAAGAAGTTAAAAATTGGGGGAATGATATGTTATATCCAAACTGCATTGACATCAGTGGCACAGCTCTCGGATGGCAATGGAGTCGTATCTCAACCAGAATTTTAAGTCTCAAGAGGACTTTCTGTACAATTTATACTGCAGGTTTTATTTTGTTTTGGTTGATTGTATGTGCTTTGTTTTCTTGTTTTCAAGAAATCTATCCAGTACAGTTAAATTTGTGTTCCAAAAATTCCAAGATGTACATGTTGGATCTTTCAGAAGTTGACTTGGTTAGCAAGACTTCTTGTTAGTAGTGAAGGCTTCTAGGTTATATTGTAAGCATCAAAGCAGAGAGAGAGAGAGAGAGAAGGGCCTTTTCTGTGGATTGGGTTATAGAATTCTTTATAGGCTATTATTGAAGTGATCTGTGTTTTAGACAAGTACACTACACTCTTTAAAAATTCTGATTTGCATCACTTAATTGATATTTCACAAATACTTACTTTTTGGCAAAACTGAGGGAGATACTGTGCTCATCCTAAATCTAATTACTCATTTAAATTAGTTTTGCTGTGAAAGAACACCACGTGTAATTTTTTGTTTCACTGAATTGATGGCATTCTTTCTTATGCTGTAAGTATAGATGCTTAGTTGTAAGCATTTTAAATACTGGAGAGTTAAGCCACCAAAGGACAATAGCTGTAAATAATACTTTGATTTAGACTGTTCAGAAATAGCAGTATAGCTAATCTCCTTGCTTGTGTCTTGGGATCCGCTGTCTACTTGCTACTTCTGACTGGTTAAGGGAGATTTTTTTTTCACATTAGCCTATAAGGGAGCCTGAAATATGTAGAGTCTGTAGGGATCAGAATTGCAGGCTTCCTTGCAAGAGATCGACATCAGAATTTTGTTGTATTTATCTGCTAGTGCTAAACCAGCTGAACAGTGAGTACAGGAAGTGAAAAATTGACCTACTTGTTTGCTTGTCCCTGGCCTTACAGGTTAATCCAGTCCTACAGCCTGGTCAGTGAGTTATATAGGGTAGCTGTTGTCATGGCTGCTTCTCTGTTTCCATTGGGATATCACATTTTCTCCTGTAAGTGAAGGAAGAGGCAAGGGAAAAATCTCTGCACAGAAAGTTTTCTCATGAGGTGGATTCCTGCAGTATGTCTTACATGAGTTTGTCCATGTGCCTTGTCCCAACCATGCTCTGCACTCATTTGGAATAGGATCAAAGACAGTGTGTTTGTGGTTGCACTGCACAAGAAAACTTGCATTGGAAGTAGTTTGAGTATTACAGAAAAGACTTCTGCTTTAATGGGCAGTGGCCCTTAACTGTGAATGATGTTGTAGGTACAGGTTATTTCATTACTTAGCTCTGTTACTGAATGGAAGTCAACAGGAACAGCTTCCTGCTACATAAATAATCCTGCCAGTGTTGGAGGGAGGCTGATACTAGAAGACTTCAATTTCAAACTTGGGCATGGTCCAACAGTATTGTTAGATTGATTGGCTAAGTGATGTTTTTTTTAATATATTCCTTCTTTCAGTTATGCCTTTCTGTTGGAGTGGAAGTTTCTTACTAGCTTCTGTGGGCTATGAGCAATACGGTTGCCTTTTGAGGCAGAGCATAACCACCTTTTGAAGCACTGTTTAGAAATCCCTTACAAATTACAGTAAGCAAGCTGCTGGCTGAATGAACTCTGGTATGAACCCTTCTCCTGTCCTTTTATTCTGTTGTATGAATTCTGATGGTAGGACTTGTACACTTTCCCTGAGTGGTATGGCAGTTTAATATTATTGGTAGAACAGAAAATGGCCTGCTGGACTTCACGGGTTTTGTTTGATACTACAGATGTTGAAATAATGTAGAAAATAGATTAAAACCAGGGTTTGAGAGCCTAACTAATGGTGTTTCCAGAAGCCATGTAATACAAATTGTTGTGATCATTCTGCCGCCGTGTCCCTGACACCTTCCCCCCCCCCCCCCCAGCTTAAGTGTAATAGTTGAAGGCAAATCTCAAGCCCATTTCCTTCAAGAGACTTTCGTTTAACTTTATTTAATAGGCCTGCTTGGAAACCTTTCTAAGAAAAGCTGGTCTTCTGTGAAATATTTACTGGTTTGTTCTGAGCTGTTTGAGCTCTGTTTACATAGCATGACTAGTTAACAGCGCTTTATTATATTCTAATGGAGATCATTTTACTGTATTTGTAAAATGACCTACAGTGATCTGGATTTTTAATTATAAAATCACATTTTGATTTGATGAAGGTAATTTCTTCACAGTATGTCAATACTGAACATTACCTATACATATAAAGAAGCAGGGACTAATAGAGCAATCTGTTTAATTTGTTTGAAATGCCAGCCTCTTAAGTAACTCCTTGGGGTACAGGGCTACTTTGCCTATTCACCTTTATTATCCCTCTGCCATGAATTTCAGCACTTGATCAAGTGAAAAACTGCGGTTCTCCTAGGTCTTGTATAAAATATGCTATATGTACTTTACGGATCTGGCAGATTTTCAATGGCATTGTGTCTTGAGCAAAGGCTTGTAAAGGTAAATGCCTGCAAGTGATTTCAGTGTCTTGGCTGTTGAAAAAACTGCTTTTCTCTCAAGAATAAAGTTCAGTTCCTGTTGGAGGAAAGAAAATGAAGCTGTTAGCATTTAATCAGCTATTTGTCCAGTGTTCTCCCCCCTTCAGAAAGGAGACTAGGAATGACTTTATTTTAAAACAAAGTAAGTAATAAAAATCTATTTTTCATTTATTTGTATTGCTCTGTAGCTCACCTGGTAGAGTAATATCTTAGTGCCAGTGTTTTTACCAAATAAAAACCAGTGACTCAGCAACAGAAAGGTCGATGGCCTGGCTGCTGTCACTTGTTGCCCATAGGAATACAGATGTTTAGCCATGTTAGTTCTCTACTACTTGGGCCTCAGTAAGAGAAGTGACTGTGTTATTTACAGTGACATTATTTGTATTACATCTGCTCTTAAAATAATTGTTTGAGCAGAAAGGATGTCAAGTTACATGCGTGTGTCAATATGAAATCTTTTTTAAAAAAAAACCCAACACACAACAAAACAACAAAACCAAAACATTGCATGCTCTATTTAAAGCTTCCGTTTCATAATCACATCAGTAGAAGAAATCTAAAGAATTAGTTCTCTGGAATTTGCAGCCTTAACAATTTGGCTTTGGTCCTAATATTTTCCATTTAGGTATGTGAGGTAACCAGGCAGGGTATTTCTTGACTTTGTGTGGAAATTCAGCTGCTTCATCTTGAAGTAGAATGGGGCTCTGCTTGTTTTATTTAAAATGGCATTTCAAACACTATCCCAGCCTCATGAAGCCATACTTCTGTATTTAGTATAGCGTTACTCAATCTAGATAGTGCTGATGGTAAACTTGCCCCAAAGAGTAAACTAAATAAAATATGCATATGATACATTTAATATGCAATTAAGCATTTTCCCTGAGCAATTAGCATCAAGACAACTAATAATTATCCTGTGCCACACTGCAAACATATTATACACATTTATGTAGGATGACTTTGGTAATAAGTTATGATAAAAATATGCATATATACAAACATCTGAGTAAACAATATTATGGCAATGAAGTGTGTGCGTTTCACACTGGAGTTTATTTAATCTGCCTAAAAGCAATACTTTTTCCCCAAAGAATGTAAAAATTAACATGCTCATGGGATCATGGTCTGTGAATTGCACCACTGCTACCTGCTTGTGATTACACGTGTCACTTGCTTCATCCTAGTTGCATTGCAGTAACAGGTAGAATTGGAGTTAGGAAATGTGATCCTATTCAAACAACTGTATGTTCATGAGACAAAACCCGATGGATTCCATGCCAAAAAGTTTGGAAATCTCCTAAGCATATGAAGAAACCGAGATATATGATGAAAAGGTGAAAATATGAAGCAAGTGATGAGCAAGATAGTAGAAAGCTAGATACTTATGTAATTAAGTTTACTTCTGAATAAATACCCAGAAATGTACTTAAAGGTGAGATTCTTGGAAGGGTTACATACTAATGGTGTGGATGCTGCTTGTTTTTAACTACGTGTCATCAAACACAATGGATGACATTGTGGTTGATGGTATACAAGATGAGATCATGATGAGGATGATAACGATAGGTCATTTTTTTAAGGCTTAAGTGCATCTTTTTTGTGGACAGAGATAGAGTGGGTGGTGAGTAAGGGAAATGTATGATGCTCTTAAGATATCTAGCTGGATTTAAAGGATAGAGTTTGAGGGAGGTGTGAAGAGTGAAAACTCTTACTACTTTGGAAAAAGAAGAATTTGAGCTACATAAAAGCAAAGGTATCAGTTGGAAGACAATCTCATACTTGACTAATGATTGCATGTAAGGAGTAATGCAACTTAGGTATAAGTGATTGGTTGGATGTGCAGTAGTGATTTCACTTTGGTCTGTGGGAGAAAATGGACTACTTTGGAGAGGGAATGAAGAGAAGCAAGCCTGTTGTTGGTACGCTTGAAGTTGTTCTGTGTTCCAAATTGAAGAGTTTAATTAAAAAAGATTATTTTTTTTTTTTAATTCTATCTTTAGCAAGAAACTGGAGTTCAAGATATGTAGATTTTGAACCAGTTGCTGGTCTCATTGTAGGCAACTAAGGGAACAGGAAGTACAAAGTTTGGAGTTGGAAAAGCAAAAAGTTTTGGAGCCTTTCTAATTTTAACTGTTACTGAAATATCCCTTCATATGAGGTCTGAAGACATTGGTTTTTTACATCTTCGGTGTAAGAAAATGGATCTGAGTTATCTTATATAAATCTAACTTAAAATATGTTTTGAATTAATTCCCAGGATACCTTGCAGAAGGTGAAAGAAGGGAGCAAACCCATAGTAGCTGAGTGTGGAATTGGGGAGCATTGTCTACATCTAGTACTTATGGTGCATGGTCTTTTCAGTCCTGTATATTTGAGAGAGACAACTTATAAATGTGTATTCCTGAAGACAATATATTGCCGCAGGTATGAATAACATAACTGAAAAAGTACTAAACTAACTTTTCCCCTTGGTCCTTTCACCTCAAAACCACTGAAGAGACAGTTTCCAGAAGTCTGAAGACTGCTTGGCCCATGGTTAGATTTGCACAATGTAGATGATGGTCATCAGAATGACAGGAAGATGCAACTAGAAAACTGCAGCGTATGTAGGATGTATTTACAGCTTGAGCTATTTATAACCTGGCTGGTAAGCATAAGTACTCCTTAGTGGCAGGATCTGTAGTTGGACTCTAATCTCAGAATGGAGAAGGCAGAAGGGACTTGTGGATAGCCTTCTTCATAGCCCAGTTGTATTAATAGCTTTGGTTACAGGACGTTTTAAAAATTATTATTTTAGAAACACTCTTACTACTACAATAATAGAAAGGTGAATGTATTTTTTTTTAAATGTTTAGTCCCAGGTGTAGGACCAAAGCAGGAAAGCCACGCATGAAATAGCAAATTCCCTCCCATTCAGGAGGAAAGAGGCACCTTTCTCGTATAGTGCTACCATAGGAATTGACAAAAGGTGACAGAAGGGGTACAATGTAAATAGTGAAGTACCTGAGTTCCGTAACTTGGAAACAATAGCAGGGCCTACACCATCAAAAGTGTTGGTTTTAGGGCTGCCTACAGTAGTCTTGTGTGTCTATTAAACTTGACTTACGGTTTGGAAGCCTCCCCTCTGTAAGTGTAGAGGCTTTATATTGATTCTGTTCAAAATGAAAGCTGAGCCTCCAGAGGAATGGGAGTTTTATCCGTACTTTTGAGCGCTGCTTTGCAACCCTTCTCCAGATGTATCCTGTGCTTTGGGTGGTGGTTTTTTCAACAGAAAGTGGATTTTTAAAATTTCAGTGGATATAAAACTGCAAACAAAACATGAATGCAGTTTGGTGTATGTGAAGTTAGTTAAGAGGACTGGGGCAAATGAGTAAAAACCATTTTTAGAAAAGGTATGTGTGTGTTTCTGTGGGTTTTTTGTGGCTTTTTTGATCAGGGCTTCTTCTTTCCTGCATGTTTAGCAATATTTACTATGCAGAGCACTGATCTTAGTTAGTTCTTGAATAAAGCTGAAGCAACTTTAATAAATTGAAATTACTTTTGGTTTTGTTTCTAATATATTGTACTGTTATACGGAAGAACAAAAGTCCTAATTTGAAATAGAATTTTACTTTTATTGTCTTTTCCATATTGCAAGGAAAAGACTTTTGAAGCCTGAAGTTGCATGGTATTTTCTAAGCAGTAATTCTCGTGAGCTCCCCTGGTCTAGGTTGTATTGTTTCCCAGTTTGGAAGAGGAACAGGAATGCTCCTTTCAGTAACTTAAAAATAGAAACTATATTTAGAAAACTGCCTAGGAGTGTATGCTATTTTATGCATGTCTTCCTTGTTACAGTGCTTGTTTATGAAGATGCAGGTTAGCTTTTTGTCTGTTCAGTTCCATCAGCTGTAGTGATGCTTGTTGACTGATGAGGTTAATACTAAGGCACGCAAAGTGATGTGGGGAGCTGTGTTCAAATGGGGATGCATTGCACCCAGGGAGGTAGATGATATATTTTCCTGTAAGAGCTAGTTAAAACACTCTGGGAGAGAAATTCTAAACATACAAGTTTGCATTGTAGGCTTGGCCACATTTTTCAGGGTGGGAAGGAAGAGGCAGGTTTTTGGGTTTGCACTTCTTAGCTTTTTTTTTTAAAAAAAAAAAGTTGTTTTAAGGATATTACATGGAATTATTAGCTGAAGAACGATGAAGAAGCTAGGAATAATTACTGGATGCTCTGCACATACCATTTCAGCTCAGGTTTGTAAGGGAACTGATGTGCTCAGGTGAATAGAGTTCTTAAGCTCTTTAAGGAACCATAGTTTTCTTATGGACTGAGGTGGGAAAGTGCTCCCCCTCCTGCTGTTAGCTGTAGAAATATGTCAATTTGGACACGCTTTCAGGAGTTTCCCACCTCATGAGGAGTGCAGGATGGAAGTGAGATTTCCAGTTTTCAAGACAATGATTCAAGAACATTATATGAGGGATGGTCTTTATATGTGTGCCCCCACAATTTCTTCACCAGTCATCCGCTGATTGCTTTGTGTGTGCACACAAAGTGGAGGTCATGGACCTGCAAGAAGGTGTTTTGAACTCTGAAATCTAGTATCACTGTTGCAGTTAGATGCCTTTGGGGTGTGTGAATTCAGGAAGACAGGAAGAGTTTTAAACTTCTCAGTTTTGGATAGTTTACGTACCTCTGACAGTTATGTTGTATATCATAATTCCCATACAGACATACCCTTTGAAAGTACAGGAGGAGGATGTGAGCAGAGGAAGCCACGGTGTAGTAAGGAAATCAGAGTTTTATAGAGCGAAAGAGAACACAAACCTGAATTCTAACAGTGAAGATACTCTTTTGGGGGAAGAGGAGAAGCTTCAGACTATAGTTCTTCCTCAACACACACTGTTTATGTAATTCATTGACTTAAAGGTGTAATAAAAAAGTTTGACACCCTGGACTGTCCTCTTTTCTTGGAACTGCTCTTGTGCTGGCTTTTGCTTTGTGTTCTCTGAATGTATAGGTGCTACATTAAGGTTCGTGGCATGTCTAATGTTTTCACACTTCTGCATTAATAGCCCGTCAGCATGTTTTTACCATCATTTGAGTTAGTGTGTACTTCTTACCACGTGATACCTGTGTGGTACTGTAGAGCTAACATGGGATCTGCTGGACGGTTGTCATTTAAGAAGTTGGTTTAAAAAAATCAAAAGTTCAGCTTACTGTATAATAACTAGTTCCTGAAACATGATGGATTTTTTTCAGATGTGGAATGTGAACTCAATCTTTTTACCCACAGAATGGGTACAGTAAGGGGATTGCAGCTGAAAGTACTTGGAATACCTTGCCTTGCTTGTGGCCAAGCACAACTGCCTCAGTAGCTGAGACTAGAAATCAGTACCTGTGGCTCATTCAGTTTTTGGTTTTCAATACTAATTTTTAAAAAAACAGTATTTAGAGATGCTACTGGTGGTATTTCTTGTTCGAAGACTTCTTTTTTTCTTTTAAGCAATGATGTGATGGTCAAAAAAAAAGGGGGGGGGGGGGGCGGATAGCCCATGAAGGTGCTTTGTGAAAATGTAGGTATTCTGAGAGAGCAAGCTTGCTGCTTCTGTCCTTCTGAAGGCTATAAATAGTTAAGTAATTGAAGTAGGGTAAAAAATTGGGGCCAGAACAGTAGATCCCTAGTGAAGGTCCGGCAGTTTCCATTTTCAGTAAAATTTGCCCCTCTATCCTGTTAACCCTGAATGACTTGCATGTTGTTTCCATCTTGTTTCCATTCATAGGATAATAGAGATCTAATATTTGTGTGTCATGCGTAAGGATGTGTCTTCCAGCAGGTTGTCAGATGATGAGATGTTTCTGAAAAGGCATTGAGGAACAGTTGCAAATGTGAAGAGTTGAGGTTTTTGGTTTACTGTTCAAACTTAAATTTCTTGGGAGTGTATGTGAAACTTTTCATTTCTTTTAGTGGTGTGTAATATTTAATGAGACTAGCACTTAAAACCATAATTGTGTGTACTCAGCTAATGCCTAACAGTTTCTAGACAATCTGTTTAAAGCCTCAGAGTGCTATAGCAATGTAAACAGTAATCTCCTTGCTTTCAGTGGGATTTATAGTTGTGGGTAACTTTGCATACTCAAAACCAAGACTTTTCAGGACTTAATAATGTGACTTTTTGGGAGGTGGGATGTTAGACCATACTAAATGCTTTAAGAATTTCATAGGAATTAAAATGTAGTCAGATAAGCATGTAAATTCCACAAGCACAAAACTACAGTAGGAAAAAATTGTTATTTTGGGCCAGAGTTTTGAGACAATTCTGGCATAAGGTAACAGAAGCCCAGCTGAATTTTTACCAAGGATTCATGTTATGTAGTGGCAAAGCCTGTTAGTTTCTCAGAATAGATAGCTGTGATTCATTAAAATAAAAATAAAATCATTTACTGGTTGCATAAATGACTTCTAAGTCTTTCCTTAAATATGGAAACTGCACTAGTTTAACTGCTAACACTATATTCTTATTTCTAAATTAGTATGATTTTTATGTGGACCAATCTCAGGGTTTGCAGTATATGTGAAGACTGTGAGAAAGCAGTAATGATAGTAGGTCTTTAATGTTTCAGAACTTGTAAACTATGCAAAATAGTTGCAACTCATGTTTGGTGTGGGGTTTTGTTTTGGGGGGGGTGGGGGGGGTGGTTTTTTTGTTGTGGTTTTTTTTTTAAATCAATTACAGAACACCTCCTGATGTCACCAAAAGCGATATTTTTCATTATTTTTAGTCTTTATCTGTAGCACAAACTGCTAAGCAAGGTTTTTCTTGTTGTTTTCTGAAGTGACTGAAATGATCAAGCTATAATCAAAATTTAGTGTACACACATAATATAATTTTTAGTGAAAATGGCCTGAAGTGTTAGGATAATCACAATTAATTATTGTCTAAACTGGGTTTAAAACTGTAAATGTTATGAAATTATATTTTGGGAGTGTGCTTATTCTAAAAAAAGGTTGGGGTGTGGGGGAGGAACCTGAACTTTTTGAGGTATGGTTGCTGTAGCATCCATATTCCACTGACATCTTCGACGCTATAATTGAGTCCTTGCCAGTCTGTGGATGTGGGGCTAGCATCCTTCTTAGGCCTGAAAACCTCACAGTGTTCCTTGGGTAGCCCATGGTTTTTTTCTAATTATTACAGCAACCCAAGTCTGGAAACACTAATCTCTGCTCTTTAATTCCCTGTTCTTTCTGCTCTGCCAGATGTTAAAGTTGGGCGGTATTTTAGATTCTTTATGGTAAATGATGTCACTCATGCATTTTCTGTTTTTTTGTTATGTGGGTAGTTGCTTTTCATTCCTTTTTCTACCCTGTATCAAATGTATACAAGGATGAGCTGTGACGCTATCCTTCTCCACCTCACCTGCTGCACCAACTTGCAGTCTTCCCCCCCATCCCCACAGTGTTCTGCTGTTCATGCATTCCTGCTTGCACAGTGGGGTAACAGCTCAGAAATCTTCCTTCTCCCATCACTCAGGTTGAGGATATGTAGGCAAACTGAGGTGAAATCATTAATGGGTTTGCATTGCCCTCCTGATGAAAGGTGGTCGCTTTCAAACTTGACCATCTGATGGTCTTCAGTCTTGTTCTCTAGATACTTAATGGCGGGCACTTGAATATGCTTGTTCTGATAGTTTTGGTTTGTTTGTGAAGTCTTTTATGCAGCACAAAAAAAATCATAGTGTATATGGTATACCAGATTTTTGTTGGGAGTAACTGAGCTGCAGACCTTACTTCTTCCTTCATCCTTAGTGCCCTTTTTAGGAAGATGGTGCATTTATGAGATCAGAGCAAGGGTTTATATAATGTCTAAAGCAGAGACACTGACTGGGGCCTACTAAATAGTCTGTGATACTCTGTTTAGTAAGCTAGTCTCCTGAAAACATACCTGCGTAGCTTTTCTGGTTCACTCTGGTTTTATGACAGTGTTCTGATCAGCTGCAGTTGGTGGTTGTTCATAGGAATAATTTTGCCTCTGCATTTTTGCCTGAAGGGAAGGGGGGATGGATGCATTTGAGAATTCCTGTTGTGAAAGTTAAAAATAATGCCTGGTTTAACACTTGTACTGTATGGTAGCAGGATTAAATAGCTATCTCCTACCAAATTCTAATACTTCATTTGTCAGTGTAAAGTAATAGGATCTGTTTAAAACTTGTATATATTTGAGAAACTTATATACTGTATTTTACAACATAATCCTTTCTTTCCTACTTATTGTAGGAAACTAAGAATGTAAATTTGGGCAGATGATCACAGTATGTGCGTCACGAAGGTTTCAGAGTCAAAATTACTGATGACAGTAAAATATCATGATATGGTACTTGATTTTAACGCTATTTAGAGGATTGATGGACTGCAGTGGTTAGATGTGTGATGTTTTAAAGGATTGATTGACAGTTGGATATATGATGCTTAAATAAATATTGTTCAATTTCTAATTGGAAAGTAAAATAAAAACCCAACCTGTTTACAGGTGCTGAGTTGATGTTATTGCTCTATGGTATAGATATATTAAAAAAAAGAAAAAGAAAAAAAAATTCCTATTGCCTGACTGCTTTTTGTGAAGCTTCAGTTTTCTGAACGCAACTGCATGTTGGCATGATGTATGAATTTTCTGCAAATTTGCCCCTATTGCAATTGGAAATAAACTAAACCCTTTGAAAGTTGTAATTTACCTTGTTCCCAAAATTAAAGGAATGAAAAATTCTTCTCAGCTTATTAGCTCTGATGAAGAAGTGATAGTATGTTACTAGATAGGCATTATTCAGACCTATCTTCAGTGACAGAGCAGACACCATACTTTAAAGTTTTTGTAACACAATTCTTAATGTGGTTCTTAAATATTAGATGAAAAAGTTATTTTCATTTTAAACTGAGGTTGAATAACAAGAAAAATATTACTGGTTCATCTTGTATAAAATACTGCAGTGTTGAATAACTGGCCATACTAGTTCCTGTAAGAGATGAAATGGAATTAACCTTTCTGGTGACTAATCATTGTTTTTTCAGAAGATAATGATACTCGATTGCTATGTTTTAAAAGAGAAACCAGTGATTAAGAGAAGAGATACAGGTAGGAGGTGCATTTCTGTTTGGATTATATTCTGACCCAATTAAAAAAAAAAAAAAAAAAAAAAAAGACAAAAAACCCAATGGAAAACCCTCTTAGTTTGTCCTAATTGAGACAGCTGTGAACCAGAAATAATACTACCAGTATGAATAGAGTTTTGCTTTGACTGTGCGAGCTAAAGCAATATGAAACTACGTTTTGTTTACTGTGCTGACAAGAATATGTGTATTCTTAACTTTCAGTAGCTCAGAGATCAGACCCAGTAATACAGTTATTAATGTAAATGTCTTCAAAACATACACTGGAGCCTGTAAGTTTCTTGAAAACTTGTGTGTGAAGTGATAGGATTTGCAAGTTCTCTATTACTAGGTTTGGTATGGGAACATCAGTCTTTGTAGCCCTGAACTGCCAACAACCTTTGTCCTTTATTTTACCTTCAGTTAAAAACAAAAAAAAAGGGGGGGGGTGTGGAGTGAAATAGGGAAGTAAATGAATGTTGGCTAATGGCCATGTCTTTTCCTAGAGCAAGAAAAAATCTTGGAAAGATAAATGAGATTGTGGACCTCGATTTGTTTCATTACATGAATGATATGTGATGTTTTGTAAATTATTTATCAGAGCGAGCCTTTCTGAAATGGCTAAAGCACTGTTGTATCAAAGGGAAGGAGAATGGTATGGTTGCCAAGAAGAGGTTTGTTTTTTACTGGATTCCACTAAAAGAATAATCTTTCTTTTAAAATTATCTGTATTAAACTTTAAGTAGCAGTTAAGAAATGTCCACAAGATGCTGCAAGTGAACAGTTGTGTTTGGATAGCTCTGGACCATTTTTCTGCTGCTGATTATTGGTGTAGCTTATGTATTTTTTTTTGTTAATAATTTTGCTCCAAATACAAGTCTGTTTTAAAAGTATAATGATGGGACAGATCTGTTGAATTACGATATCTTACTGGCAAGAATAGTAGCTAACTCATTTTATTTGTATATGCGTTGTTTTTAACTTGCAAGTGAAAAATTCTGCAGGTAATTGGTATATCCTTTCACACCTATAGAATTACTGATCTCATTCAATGCCATTCTGCCAAAACTGACAAATAATATGTTTTTTTTTAATTTTTTGAAGCATGACTAAATTGGAAATCTGCCAGTTTTACGACTTCAACAATTGTTTTTGTCCAGGTAGCAATTTAATATTTCAGCTATCCATATAATCCATAATAGAGGTCTTAGTAAGACAGAGGACTGCAGATTATGTTTGTTAGTTACAGGTAATATTGCAGTTCCCTTTTGTACTTTATGGAAGAGAACAGACATCTCCATACTTAGGAGAGTCTTCGGCTCTCGTCATCTTTTATGTATATTCTTTGGGGTATACAAGTATGTCAATATTCCAATAATTAGACTGCAAAGAGATGAACAGTGAACAGACCTTCTGAGGACTAAGCTTTCAGAAGTAGTACTGTGCCTCAGGGTATGTTTATATGGAAGTGGTTGTAGGCCAGGGTAAGGATATGTGTGCTCCTTTTGGCTGCGTAGGGCAACTTTACCTTGCTGGTGTCAGTATTCTTTGGAATCTGCTGCTTGATTTAAGATGATCCTAAAGCTCGATAATACAAACCTAGTTTCAGTATTTCTGTATTATGTTGTGTTGAGGTATAATGGCATATCTACACAGAACTGATGCCTTCTCAAGAATACCCTTAAAAACAAGCATTCCCCACTTCCCAGATCTGCAATGGAATACAGTTCGTAGGTCAACTGAAGATGTCTGTCAGCCTTAGAAGTATTGTGGCATAGAGTGGAAATGTAAAACTTGAAGGTGAAAACAACAAATAATTGCTTTGATATATAAAACTAACAACATTGCTTAGCTAAGTCTGGAAACCATGAATTTTAAAAAGAAACTATTTTAGTTTTTGAGTTGTTGTGATACTAGCTGCTAGAAGCAAGTCTGGGAAGGTACTCTGTTATTTGAGTATCCCACTTGAAGAAATAGTTGCACATAACTTTATTTGTTACAGATCTGTTTACAGATACTTCTATGTAGGCATTAATATATTAGTGTGTTGAAGATGCAGGTAAGTAGTTTCATTAAAGCTCTAAAACTTACTGCAGAAACTGTTTCGGGGTATTTAATCTCAGATAGTTTGTCACATAGCAGATTAGGAAGCTTGGGAAGTAAATTTGATTGAATTCTTAAGTCTTTCTCTGAAAAGTTCTGTGTATTGCTTCCAGGCATTGAAAGATTTGTATGGGGTTTTTTATTCCGATTATGTATCAAAGCCAATGGGACTCATCAGACTGGAATGAAACTGTTGATCTGTTGAATCCAGTGTTTTTACCCTAAAATGGTAGTTTTGGAGGGAGATGTGAGTTGTATTAGATGGAAAAGTACTAAAGCATATCTTAAATTTGAGAGATTTTGTAAAAGTTACTGTTTTTCTTGTGGAAAGGAAGTATTCATCTGTAATAAAGGCCAGTTTGCATCTTAATCTTGAGCACTGTTACATCTCAAGAACAAGTGATTGTGTTCTGGAGTTGAAATTGTATGTTCAAGAATAGTGTCCTAAGTTCTAATTTTTCCTCGTTTTTGTTAACGCTAGTCTTGTATTGGAGAGATTTACATGGATTATTACACAAGGTTGCTTATTATGGGCCAACTTAACATTTATGAAATAGGTTAGGATAATGAACTTTGTTCCAAGTTAGTAAAATGGACGTTTGTCTTGGTAATTAATATGTGGTACAAAAAATATCAGGTAAAAGTGAAAGAAAAGACCACTGAGAAAGGCTTGCTTTTTCGCTAGCTAACTCTGTCTTTATTTTTAAATCTAGCCACGAGCTGATCCCATCCCGATATGTAGCTTTTGTTTGGGAACGAAAGAATCAAATCGTGAAAAAAAACCAGAAGAGCTGTTGTCTTGTGCAGACTGTGGCAGCAGTGGTAAGTTGGCTGAATTTACAAATACTAGAAATGTTTATGTTTATTTTTAAGGTATTAGAAATATTTTAAACTTCTGAATGTCATCCTCTCTTCGGACATCGATTGAGAACTGGAACAAAGGAGGGGGTGGAAAAGACTTTTTTTATTATGAAACTAAAATTTTGTCATCTGGATAACTACAAATGAGAGATCTGAATTCATCTTTGTGCCAAAAGTATAGATCTGCCAAGTAAATTAATAAGGAAACCACACTTGTAAAATACAGGAATTCTGTTATTGTTTGGGATCTGTTGCATTGCGGCATCAAATGATGATCAAGAAATTTGCCTGCACAGATTTGCAACATTTCAGAAGCTGAGGAATAATCATAACAGTAAAGGCTGCGTAGCAGTCTTTGCATATCTTGTGTATCTGATTCTTTTTTTATAAAATTCTTTTGTTTACTCACGTGGGAACTTGAATAATATTTCAAATAACATACTAAAGGTGTTAGGCACCTGTTAGTTGGCAGGCACAAGATAGTGACTCTCTACTGATCATATGTACCTTGCTCCTGTGTTGCACCAGCTTTTGCAGGCTCCGTGTGGCTGTTCTGAATGCAGGTGCTTCCCTTAAAGTGAGCAAGTAGGTTAATTTTGAAAATGAAACACTGTAGCACACTGTTGCTTTGCATAGTGCTCGTGCATGGATGATACCAAACCGTGTTCTTGGCCTAGGTTATTACTCATTCACAGAGGAAAACTTGGGCAAATCTCTTTAGCATCTCTATACCGTAAAGCTTTTTCTGGTGCAACTGTAGAGTTCTGGATGTGAAAATCCTCTGATCAGTTTAGTGAGTCTGAAAAAATTCCCTGTAGAAAATAGCTTTTATGCTGGAAGAAGAGTTATTTGGCCAGTATAGTTTGTCAGTTGAGTGGACTGCTTTTGTTCAGCTGTGCCAGTAAAAAAACTTTTGCTCTCATAAGCTTACAGCTGCATTGAAGTGCTTTTGATAAAGCTTTGCAATGTAGACCATCCCATCTCAACTCAAAGACGAAATAGCAGTGCTGCTTAAAGTCACAAGCTGCAACATCCAACTGCTTGGTGCTATCCCTTTGTGCTGGTACCTGGTAGCGTATGAACTGGATTGAGGAACAAATGTATTTGAAAGACAAGAAGTTTGATCAGTTCCCCAGTCCAGATCACTTCACTGCACAGCCATACACAACTTCTATGCCAGAATGAAGAAGAGGGAAGTGTCGGGAGGGAAGTGAGTAGAGAAGTGCTAGGGTCTGTGTAAGCCAGCACTGCTGTTTTGGGAAGGCTGGAAGCATAAGTATTGTTTCGGTGTCTTTGAATTTGGAGTCTGTGTGTATCATCATTTTGTAGGTGTGCTGAAGATAGTCTGTCTGGGGTACTGTGACAGCTACATAAATACTTGAGTAAAACCAAAACATTGTGGATCAAAATGTGTTTTCAGTTATTCGGGACATGCTTTTGATTGTGTGCTTCTGAGTCTGTCACCCTGGACAGGTTCTTTGTATTTTAGCCAGTATATTTTGTAGTATATTTAAGCAAATGATTAAACGGTGAAGTAAGGAAGTGGCTTTTTCACCCCAGTACGCAAAACCAAACCCCCTAGTTTTTAAACTGCCTTCCTTTAATGGTTTACAGGTTTCCTGTATTTTCAAATCTGTATGCTACTATTTGGAAATTTAATAGGATTTGTGCTTGGTTAGACTCTGGTACACAGAGTTTACATTAATCAGGTAAGCTTAGATATCACCTACTTTTCTGTTGTGTAATAATCCTCTGGTAGGTCTAAGATGCTTTAGGACTGAAAGTCTTGACTTTCATGCATCAGCTTCCATTTGAACTAACACTGATACATTCTCTCTGCCTCATTAAGACTAAATTATCTTTAATTAGTTCCTCAGTATTAGATATAAAGAATGAAATGTTGAGACTGCCAATCAGATTGCTGGATGGTTAAACTTTAGCTACTGATGCCTAACTAAAATAAAAGCCAATCTCAGTGCAATTTATAAATAACAGAACTTCACTCAAGTGGAGGTTTTTGTAATTGGATTTGTAATTTTGCACATTGCAGTGTATCTCAAAGCTGGTCTTGCTGTCTGACAAACATAAAAGAAATTGCATGTTGTGCACAGCAAGCAAATTGTTCAGTTGATCAGAGATTAATTGCAGTGCCCACTACTTGGCATGCCTGCTTTCCTTTATGTTTTTGTGTCAGTTGCTTATGCCTCTTCAGGTAATGCTTCTGCATTCTGAAAGCAGAAACTATCTGGATATCTGCACATTTCATTGATATTACTCTATTTTATGCTATTTAGGAGGATATATATTTGGGCAGTGGAAATGAAATGCACTGCTATGTCTCTGCACATGGCATTTTCTAAAGGAGTAGGATGAGAGGGTGTGAGAAAACAAATCCTATTACAAAAGCAAACATTGCTTCCCCCCTGCCCCCTGCCCCCCCCCCCCCCCCCCCCCCCCCCCCCCCCCCCCCCCCCCCCCCCCCCCCCCCCCCCCCCCCCCCCCCGCCTTGATTTTGAAAAATGGAAAGACTTGAGAACTGGAATCGAACTCTAATTCCATTTTCCCAATTGAGAGGTACAGAAGCAATTAAAGAGCTGCTGCTGACAGATTTAAAAGGGAGTTGAAGTTTTAGAAAGAGGAGGAAAAAAGAAAAAGCTGAGTTACTTGCGAACTATAATAAATATTTTTAAAAAGGGGAAAAAGTAGCTAAAAGTAGAATACATGTGGGTATTGTCCTTTCAAACAAATAGTATGTTAGGTTGAGAAGGCAAGGGTTACGATCAAAGATAGATAGGGGAGGCTGGAGAGCAGAACAACAAAGACATCAGTCAGGTCAAGAGGAACAGGGATAGAATGTTTGGAAAGGACTGTGCAGAGATTACTTGATGCTAAGAATGACTAGCGTAACTATAAACTGCTAAGAAACCTGCACGTGGAAAAACCTACTACATGCTCAAGATTAGGTGCACTGATCTTCTCTGCTTATAGCTAAAGTCACCCTAAATAGTAATGCTTTCTACCTAAAAGGATATCAAACACAAGGGATTTTTTTGTGAATTATCTTACACGTTAGTTTCCAACATTTGTATCAAAGTTAAAAAATAACTGGAGATATTAGCATATCTAATTTAGCACTGCACATAATTGTTGTCACTGATACAATGCTTGTTCTTTTAAAAGACTAGTTGTTTTGTCAAATCCTTTGAAGAATAAACAAGGCCCAAATTTGCAACAAGGAAACAAAAGTGGACAGATTAAAGGAGTTGCCTTCCGTCACAAAGGAGTGAGACGTTCTGTTTTAACTTCCTGATCTTGCCTATTTCTGCCATATCAACGTATCACAAATCTTAAACTTTTCTAACTGGGATGGATAAGAATGAATTTTAAAGCATTCAATTTTAATAGCTTTATTTTAAAGTAAGCCTATATGTATTCCTGGTGGAAATTGCCAGCTTTCAAAGGTCTGAATTTCCAGTAATCTGTTAAACTTGTGTGCTACATTAATATTTTAATGCTGCTGAGGTTTAAAAGAAAGTCAAGTGATTGAACCATGAGACATTACCATCTGAAACTCTTCAAACTAGAGATTGATCAAGTGTTAAAACCTCTTGGCAGATGTATCAGCTTCTGGATATGGAGAAGATAGTATGTTCTCGATTTCCGTTTAGATCAGTTAGAGCTGAAATACTGCGAATTTTGAAGCCAGAAACATGCTTTCCCTCTTCAGCTTTTTCAAATTTAAAGAAATTAGCTGTAAAATCACTGAAGGCCACAGTGACTCCGTTTAACTGACTACAGAAATCTGTTAAACTATGAAAGTAGTTAAACAGAGTCCCTTTTAAAAGTGAAATGTGTGTTTATTACCACTTCATGTCTGGTAGGCATTACCCTCTGCTTGTTACTGTTATATTTGCACTGTGTCAATTTGTGTCCAAAGTGAAGAGTGTAAGCATTATCAACTATTAAAGAACAATACCATATGGTATTTTGAAATCTGAAAATTTCTGTGCTGTCCCTGCTAGTGCATACCTAGGAAAAACAATAAAAGAACGTGGCAAATGCATAGTGATGATTCCCATTTGCTCTCTTCCAGCCTCTAGTTATTTGTGGCTAAAGGACTTGGTGTTGCAGGCAGAATCTTCATATTTAATAGCGATGGATTTTTTTTTTCCTTGAATTTTTGTCTGATAGTAAAATCTAACACTTAAGGATATTAACAAATGTATTAAGGTGAGTAATTGCTTGAATGAGAAATGTTATATTGGTAGGTAACAGGAATAAAGTAACCCTGTTAGACCTAATCTGTGCATAGTTACCAGCCACCGAGAATGGATGTTTCTTATGTTTATACTTCTCGTTATTTACTTAAGGCAAAGTTAAAATCAACAATTTACACCACAACTTACTTGGTCCTTGAAGTAAATCACTTCTGTGCAGAGTAGATAACTGGAATTAAATGTACTTATATGGAGGTAATTGGTTTATGATTACACTTTAATGTGTTAATATAGTTGTTAAGTCATGGTTGATGAAATAAGTCTTTCTGTGATATTGATTATTAGTATCAGCCACTCTAGGGAGCTTTTTTCTTATTTCTTAGCAGATTTTTTTAAAATGAAGTGCTTGTTAAGCTTTTGAAGGGAACAGTGTAGCATCCAACTCAACTATACAGTTACAGAGTGTATTTGTCACTTTCAAGAAAAATAGTCACTTAAGTGCATGCTTGGTCTTAACCACAAAAATTTGTTAGTGTCTTGAACTGTATGCTAAGAATCAAATGGCAATGCTTTTTCAATATCTTTGTTTTTGAAACTACTCTTTGAATTTATTATTGATTGTTCTTTACTAATAGATTATATTCCTGCATTTTATTTTGAGAATATGCTATTTACACAATTTCAGTTGTCTCCTAAAGTTTAATAAAAAGTGGATTAAGCCTTGGGTACATACAATAAAAGGAAATAAAATCTGAAATTTGCACTTATTGAAGTGGCTTCGGAATGCTATCAGTCATCTTTGCCATTCATGCCTCAGTCTGTTAGAAGACAAAAATAGCAAATACTTGTGGATTAGCCTGTATTCTTGTTTGTGGTAGTTTAAAAGAAAGTCAAGTGAAAGTCAAGTGGTTTAGCTCTGTCTTGGACTGAGAAACAGCAGATGGAGAAAGTCTGAATCACCATGACTAGACCATTACCTGGAAGAAAGTATGTATCCAGACTCTGACAGTGAGAAGAAAGCATCCTTCATGCGCATCATATCACTGCAGCCATCTATAAGTGCAACTTGCCATTAAGGATTCTTATCTCTCTGACAGTTTACGGGTTGATGTTCTTGATAATCTCTGAATATAATACTGGCAAAAAGTGTTTCCCTGGAAGGCTTATCCCTTCCTATTTAGCAGTGCTTTTATCTTTTCTGAATTAAGGGTACACTCTGTTGAGGTTGTTGAAGACACAGGCAACACTAGCAGTGATTTTTTATGTGTTGTATGTGTTTGGTTGTGTGATATCTTGTACTAATTGGAAAAGCCAGGTAGGCCTTCTAGGCTACCATGAAAAGAGGATGGTCCCACCAGGGAATAAGATACAGTTTCATGGGAGGTGGTAGTTCAGCTGCTCCCCTGCCACCATTTTAAATCTTCCTTTGCATTAAGCTTTTCTTGTGCCAATTGCCTGCTTTTTTTTTTCCTTCTTACTGCTCTGAAATTGTTCTTTGTACACAACTAAGTAATAAGTTGGAATGAAAAATGCATATAGTTGGACTATTAAGTTTCTCTGGTAGATACTTAGTATATTTAGAAAAATAACTAATATGGTTTTATTTAAAGATATCCTCTGTTTATGTTGCATTGCTATGAAAGGGGAGTAGGGTCAAGTTTGTAAAAACACTTTTTTCAGAACCAATGTCAGTTTAATATGCTGTGGAAATAGCCTAGTGAAAATAAAAATTCAATTTGAGGTGCTTGTGTAGACTGTTCACAGGTGTCAGTTACAGTAGAAGTCAACTTTCTTAAATGAGTTTTATGGCAGTTATTCTGTATCTTTGTATGAAGTAGATGAGTTAATGTGTTGCAAAGTTCTGAAAACAGCTGGTGCTTGCAGGGTTCTGGTGATGCTGGCTACATCCTGTTGAACTTAGAATCAATTTTACCAATCTTAAATCTCAAGCTTTAAATATTTTGGTTTTTTTAGGACATCCATCATGTTTGAAATTCTGTCCTGAGTTAACAACAAATGTGAAGGCCTTAAGATGGCAGTGTATTGAATGCAAGACATGCAGTGCATGTAGGATCCAAGGCAAAAATGCAGTAAGTTAGATGGTTAAGTGTTATCTGACTTTTCTTTGTTTACTGTAGCTCTATACTTGGCACATGTGCAAATAGAAATCACTGATGTACAACTTCAAGCAATGCTATAGTAAGTTTTTCCTCTTCCCTTCCCCCTTCAGGATAACATGCTTTTTTGCGACTCCTGTGATAGAGGGTTCCACATGGAGTGCTGTGACCCACCGCTTTCCCGAATGCCAAAAGGTGATGATAAAAATCCTTTCAATGAAAATACTTTCATTCACAGTCTTTTCTCATATTAAAAGACCAAAAGCTCTTGAGCATGCTCATTATTTTTGCATTGGTAAACAGTATGATTTCAATCATGCCAAAGCCAATTCTTTATTTTTCTTTACTTAAGATTTTTTTCCTTAGGAAAATAGTGTAAGTCTGTGGTCAGTTGACCAGATGAATTCACTGTGTATTGAGTTGTTGGCCAATTTATTGGAGGTAAAGTTTTATAAAGGCTGTTAAAATGTTTGGAGTATATACACTGACAAAGAAATCCATAGAGCAGGTGAAAGAGCTGTCTTCTTCATGCCTTTTGTAAGAGTAATCTAAATAACAGACAAACAACCAAGACACCTGTGTCTTCAGGTTCTCTAATCTCTAGATTTCTGATATATAGCACCTCTCACTTCTGTTCTCACATCTTTATGGCTTTCTCTATTTAATCTTAAAGTTACACTAAAGACTTTTTCCAGCCTTTTTTCCCCCAAATCCTCAGCCTTATCTATAGTAAATAAGTGTTCAGGCATGGTCATCTAACGTTAAAAGGATGCCAAATTCAAGTTGCTATATATTAAAACAAACATACCTAGCTGTGATCTGATATTTTCTGTAGTGCACTTCAGCCTAGATTGCTTGGTAACGCACATATAATTTTTTCCCCTGTCTTAATTGTGTCTGAAGAAAGATGTAGGTAGTATAAGGAGGGGCAAGCTAGCAACAGACATTCTTCTAAGAACCCATTTGCTCACAATTTTCTGTGATCCTTGTTGCCTATTTTTTTTTCCCCCTTTCCATAAGCACTTTGCTTTCAAAAATTTCAAAGTATGGGTAGAAGTGGATCACTTTTCTCTGTCCACTTCCCCTTCCCTATGTCTTGTTCATAGGATAACTTGTTGACCTTGTGTACTTGGCATTTATCTTGGTAGACACCTGCAGTACAGATTAAATAAACTGTGTACAATTAAACTTTTTTTCCTTTATGTAGGGATGTGGATTTGCCAGGTCTGTAGGCCAAAGAAGAAAGGGAGAAAGCTACTTCATGAGAAAGCTGCCCAAATAAGGCGACGATATGCAAAACCTATTGGACGACCGAAAAATAAACTAAAGCAACGAATGTTGTAGGTTTCTCTTGAAATTTTTTTTAATGTTTCTGAGAAAGTAGTCGGATAAGAGTTGATGCAGGTTCATCTACAGTTTTTAACTGTATTTCAAGTTGGGGAAAGTAGGTGATGAGTATTCTAGTATATGCCTTTCAGCCCAATGGCCAGTAACTTCTTAATTATAGTGGGTACTTTTGTATCATGTCAGAAGGTGATGAAAAAATTCCTGTAACTTACTTTTCTAGATGCCATAAATTTTTAACAAAACTTACACCTATAGCAGATGCAAATAAAAGTGTGTATGATAACATATGCCACACCTATCTTTTAAGTGTAACTTCAAATAATTGAAGTATATACAGAATCAATACTAAGTGGATAATAGTAAGTTACTTATATCCAACTTCAGGAGACAGCTCAAAGCCCTGGTCAGAAGTTGTATAAAAATGACTTCATTAGTTAATACCAGCTCACAAAGCCCATTCCAAAAAGCAAATTATGCAAGTACTGCAGACGTTCTGGTTTCAGTGGTACTCTTGGAAAAAACTATTACTTGAATTCTGCTGTTAAGCTGCACTGGTTACTAGGGAAAGAGGTTGCAATTCCTCTTGCTTCTCAGGAATGTGTTTATCTAAGACAAGAGAGTGCTGTAATTCTTTTGGCATCTATCTTTCCAGGGAACAGTGTAGTTGGACACCTTAAGGCTTGGTTGGAGGATTGTTTAAGTAGCATTCAAATGCTGAGTTGACATATGCTGAGTGTTAAACAGGAACAGATTCTGTGTTAACTCCAGTAGCATGTTGCCCTCCATCACATGTTCCTATCCACATATGCCTTTTTTCTCCTCCTATTTAACTATCTGTTTGGCCATGTCAACTCAGCAGCTGAAAAGCTTTCTGGTTCTATCTACTACTCATTCTGTCATGTGGCTGTTACCCAGCCATTTTTCTCTATAGTCTAAACACCTGTCTGGTGTTCTTCAGAGTTGCACAGTAGCTGCTGTAAAACTTTACATTTTGCAAAATAAGGATTTCTGGAGCCAGTGGAGCCAACATATAAAAATAGAAGGGAAAAAAAAAACCCCCCGCTCGCAATAGTAGAGTACAGCACACTAGCCAAGTGATGTACTTGGTGCTGTGCAGCTTGCTATATTCTCTTTCCCCTCTCTCTCTGCCAGGATCTCTTGTCTTGTCTTTTTGATCCTTGTCCTAAAGTTCAGTGTATGTTGATCTAGGAAAGTAGCACAGACAAGGATGAAGTGTGATGCTACATGAAAGTGAAAAATGTAGTTGTAGTGGCTCATGAGAGCATGCTGTTAAAGGAGGAGTGGGTGAAACATTCTTTTACTTCTCCATTCTCCTTCTGACTAAATAACGTAGGAATTCGAAGGTCATTGAACTAGCCATACAACTTTCAGTGTTTTAACTGAAATTCCTATATATCATTGTGTGTGCATAATAAAAAATATTTCCTATATCTCTAGCTACACCTCTGGTTTTACCCTTTGAAAACTCCTGAGCCTTCAAACTGAAGTTCTAATACAGTACTGCCATCTTACTTCTCTAAAAACATGTCCCTGATTTGAGTTCCCACAGTGGATTTAGCAGAAATGTCTGTCTGACACAGTAATTCTGCTTCTCCTTGTTCCTCACACAAGTAAATAGAGGTTGGAAAGACTGTGAGAGTTTTACTGTTACATTTTGCTCATGGGAATTTGAGCTACAACTTTTATAATAAATGTCATGCTAAAGAATGCGGAAGTTCTCTTAGCATTGGATGATGATTATGAATATTTTAATAAAAATTTTCTTTTCTTTGTAACATGTGAGCCACATGAGGATGTTAGAGTAGTACTTGGAGGGGTTCTTTGTATAATAAATATTTGCAATACTGTGGGCATGTTTCTGTTACTTCAATGTCTTATATATATAAAACAAAGTAATATTGTTTTGGAAAATAGTGGTTAGGAGATGGGATAAGAGAAGAGACTCTTCCTTGTGGAATCCTTTTTAAAAGTGATTGTGGGGTACAAAAGACAAAGTGTCATACATAAAAGTGTGTGGTCACATGAAATATAGGAAGGTTAGCTAATGCTACTTAGTTCTTTTTGTGTAGTACAAAGAAAATCTGTCCAGTAGTACTGGAATAATTTTTTGCTTGTTGCCCATCTGTAGGAAGCCTTCACAGGCAAATTACTGTGTAGGATTAACTAAAACCAGGTGTGTGTTGGCCTCTGGCACTGGTGGTGATTACCACATCTGGTAGTGAGAACAGGTCTTGTGATGGACATAAGCTTATGGCACCAAAGGATTCAAAAGACTTAGAAGTTTTTGGTTTTGTTGCCTCTTAGGAGCTAACCAAATTTAAGGATGTGTGAGTGGAAAAGGGGCTAGTTCTTAAACTGGTGGGCCCTTGGAGTTCAGTAAACCAGATGGTAGCCCCAGGCTGTTCAATCTCTAATTAGAAGTAACCTGTTGGAATTAATTACTTCAGCATCTCAATTAAGAAGGCAAAATCCATGGAAGAAAACTTTCCGCTGCAACATAAATAAACTAACTTCAAAGAGCAGGATGGAAAAGGGAATGGAAGCATTTGATGCAACAGTATAGCTTGTTTGGATTTGCAATTTGGTCATGGCCTCCTGATACCTATTTCTTTTACTGCAAATATTTTTAAATGTTCTGTTTCTATATACTTAAAATATACTATTCTTCAGCATATCATTCAGTGTTGTTCCTCTCTTCAGTCATTAGCGACCAGCTAAACCTGTACTTCTACTGTCACAAATGTTGGCTTTTCTACAAACACCACTTGGTCTTACAGTTTTACTCTTTCCTTTCCTTTGCTGTTTTTGTTTTAGCTATTGTTACAATTTCTAAAGAAAACAGTCTGTTTCTTTTGGTTTTGTTGTAATGCTCTTCATAAACTACCTCATTTTGCTTTTAGGTCTTTGGCGGTAATTTTTACTACTAGTGTTGAAATACGTAATCCAACGAGAGTGTGGAGAAAATAGCAGTTCTTGAAAACTCACTATATTGCTTTAAAGGACTAATAGACTTTCTCTACAGTTTAAGCAAATGTAGTCTGAAGTGTTTTGATATGCAGTAATTTATTAACACTGAACACGTGCATCTCCTTTGTGTGTACAATAAACTCTATGGTGGTGGAACAGTTATTGCACTCCGACAGAGTGCATTGATGCTTTTCTCCAAATAAGCACGCTTTTGCCATGCCTAAAAGTAGGTGGGGAGGCTTGTATTCTTGGGAGATCTTTCTATCCCAGCTGCTTCTATTTATATATTACTGTGTACTTTTAAAGAAGGGGGGGGGGGGGCAGGGAGGATGCATGACACACACAAAAGAAACAAGAATGGGGGGGGGGGAGAGTTAGATGTTATGTCATTGTGTGTAATGTATTTCCAAAGTGTGTATATCTTTAAATTTCTTTAAACATTTTTAAGTACAGTGGCATCAGTGGCATAAGTAACTTGTATAAACTGTAGTACTATTTGGCAGTAGTTATGGATTTTTAATGCTGATTTTTATTTTCCAAATTTTTGCATAGGTCTGTAACCAGTGATGAAGGATCCGTGAATGCATTCACAGGAAGGGGGTCACCTGGTAGGGGTCAAAAGACTAAAGTCTGTACCACACCTTCATCTGGTCATGCTGCATCTGTGAAGGATTCAAGCAGCAGATTGGCCTGTTACAGACCCCCACTCGGCCTGGTGCCACCACCAAAATCACCACCACCTCCACCTACATATCTGCCTCTACACTTAAAGTTAACAAGAAACCAAAGGGCTCATTGATGGCCTTACTAAGTTCTTTACACCATCACCTGATGGTCGCAGATCACGAGGTGAAATAATAGACTTTTCAAAGCACTATCGTCCAAGGAAAAAGGTCTCTCAGAAACAGTCATGCACTTCTCTTGTGTTGGCTACAGGTACCACACAAAAGCTAAAACTTCCACCTTCTCACTTCTACCCCCAACCCCCATCTCTGGTCAGAGCCCCAGTTCGCAAAAATCCAGCACTTCCACTTCTTCTAACTCTCCCCAAAGTTCTCCAGTCAGTCAAGTGTACCCTCCTTTAGTAGCCTTCCTAGTAACAGTCAGCTAAAGGGACTCTTTGATGGACTCTCTCATATCTATACCACTCAGGGACAGTCTCGAAAAAAGGGACACCCAAGCTATGCTCCACCCAAGCGTTTGTGTCATAAACCAGAACTATCTTCCACATCAAAATCTAATAGCCATTTCTATGGAAAGAAAGAGGTTAGGAGTAGGTTTATTTCTCATGCCTGTACCTCTGGATGGGGTGTGTCTAGAGGACATGCTTTTAAAGCAATTGCTCACCTCAAGAGAACAACTTTCTTTAAAAAGCACAGGATTCTAGGCAGATTAAAGTATAAAGTGACCCCTCAGATGGGGACCCCCTCACCAGGGAAGGGGAGCTTGGCAGACGGAAGGAATAAACCTGATCAGGATGATGGTAAGCAAAGGTCAAAGCGCCAACCAAACCTGCGTCCCGTCCAAAACCAAAATTCTTATATTGTCACATAGGTCTTAGCTATTTCTCTTGTTCTTACTTCACTTTCATACAAAAGCAATGAGACTTTGACCTTTTATCTAATGCTGACTAAATCTCCAAAACGTTGTTGGTTTGTTTTTTTTTTTTTTTTTTTTCCTGACTAATACCACACCACCTTTTATTATGTTTTGCATCTGTAGTGACACTAGGAGCCCCAAATGCCTTCATAGTGTTGCTTATGGCTGTGTAGTACCGCATGAGTAGCCACTTTTCATGCTACTTCCTTGTTCTTCCCCTGCCCTTTCTCTGGCAGTAGTGCTGTCATCATGATTGTGTGCTGTCAGTGCTTACGATGGTGGGCATTTCAATTCATTCCCTCTGCTCCATTGCTTTTTCATGAACAATTCCATCCTGCTACAGTCTCCACAACACTTGATCTGTATTGCTGTGAACTACTTTTTTGTAATTACTTTTATTTTAAGAAAAAATACAGTGTTTTGAATGTAGACTTAGCTTAGCGTTGGTCTCCAACTTTTAAGGGCAAATTTTTTTCTCTTGTTTTTTATTTGTACCTTGTAGAGTATACTGGAATTATCAGGTAGCATAGTTCTAGTGATAGAATATACTCTATTTCATGAGGTTCAAATCTAATTTAATAGAACTGGACTGTAAAGGCTTATACAGACAGACAAACAAGTACCAAAAATAGCTCATGCAACAGCAAACTACAAAACCAGAAGGGGGAAAGATTTCATTTCTGTTACTTAGTAATCCCAAATGTAGTTAAAATGGGGAGTCATAACAGCCATAGTTGCTACAATCCTTTTTAGGGGTATCACTTTGGCAAGGCATGTGTAACCTTCATGTCTGTGAATAAACTTTTTGCTGGTTTTAAATAACAGATACTGAAATCAAACTAAGCATCAAACAAGAAAATACGGATGTATTTCTGGTGGGAAGCAAGGACACTGTTACACAGGAGGATTTGGAAGTATTTAAGCAGGCTCGAGAACTTTCCCTGGAGGTAAGAATCATGTTGTATAAAATGTAGTTATTTCTGTAAATAAAAACTCAGTTTGTTTTCATATGTCTATTCATCTTCATTTTAATGTATTCCTTTTGATCTAATGTGTCATGCTTGCTGTGAATTTAATTTGGGAGACACTGTATATACACAGTTACATCCTCGTAGATAGGAGACAAAGCATCACACTGGAATGGGTCAGGTAAGTGACACTTGGGATAGATTTTGAAAGATATACTTGAGCATTTTGGACACAGGACTACCACTAATTAAGCATAGAGATTAAGTATAGCTGACATCCTGGAGAGGATGTTGGTCGGTAAGAATGTACCTGATGATCTTCCTCTGCGGATAAAGCAGCCACTGTGAAAAGTTAAGTCTGCCCCAGCAAATACTGTTTGGTAGGAAACTGGGTTTAGTGAGTTTCCTAACTTAATTTTACCCAATGATTTAACACACTTTGAGTTTAAATACTGTAGACTTTTTCTAGCAGTGAAAATATTTGAGCTGAATCTGACTACAGCTGTTTATACCAGCTGGTGTTAATGCTCTTCTTTAAGGTATATATATAGTGGTAATCTAAAGCTTGTGGAGACTGAGCTGCTGCTTTTTTTTTTTTTTTTTTTTTTCCTTTCAAGGAAGCTGGACATGGCAGGTGAATCTTTACTTTTCTGTGTCTGTGAAATGAGCAACCAGTCTTTTTGAGAACCTGGGTCAGAAGGGAGGTGCATGTAATGTTTCAACTGCTGCTTTTTATAAAATTGCATCATAAATGAGTATGTCTTGTACTTTTTTCAGTAATGGAAGTCAATTTTTTTCAGGTTTAGTGTACGAGAACTGACATTACCTGCTATGGGTCAATGCAGTGGCCTTTTATAGTCTTAATTCAGAGTGTGTTAACCCACAAACTCAAACCGAGTTTAAAGATTCAACTTCATTATTAGTTTGTACTTCCATTTGCTCACGGAAATGGTTCCCACCTCCTCCTTCTTTGTCTTTCATGTTCAATCCAAAAATGTTACATGGTAAGACTTCTAAAATTCATGGCATTGAAATTACTTACCCTCCCTTCTTCCTTTTTTGTATTTCACCAGCCCTTTAGAGTCCAGCAGTCATTTTCTGCTCAGCTCAGCTTCAGTGTGATAGATAAGATAGTGTGTGTTAGTATACCATTGACTGTTAGGAGGTCAGTTCCAAGAACTCTGGAAGGGTTCTGCTGATGCCTTCTCTCCCTCATTGTTTTGACAAAAGGACAGCTTTGAACTGTAGAGAAGTCCTCGCACTAGATGCTGCGGGAGAAGAGAACTGAGGCAGTTGTGCCTCTTATTTGGCTAGGCCATGCACCATCTATTGTATGCACTTGTAAGCACTGCTTGCTTAACTTCATGTTTAGTTGTTTGGCACCTTGAAAGAAATTTTCACTGTTTATATTTGGCTGTTTACAAACTCTGTTCTCTTTCTGTCCAGGTTGGAAAAACTTAAGCAACTGATATGACTATTTCAGGTTTCTCACACCTTCACTGGGTGAAATTGATGATATAAAGCTAACTTTCCTTTTACTTTTTCTGTAATGAATATTTTGCTTTTATTGCACCTGACAGAAAATTGGGTGTAAAAACACTGGTGAAACAAGTGGGCGATACCCTTCAGTGATTGAGTTTGGAAAATACGAGATCCAGGACCTGGTACTCTTCACCTTACCACAGGAATATGCAAGGTAGTGAGTTGTCAAATGTTATACATTGTTGGAATTTTTACTAATGTGATAATTGTAATTTATTTTCTTACTGTTTGTAATTGTTTATAATTTACAACTTTAAAAGTAAATATGCTTTGTAATTATAAGTGAGAACAAGGATTTGTCTTGACCTTTTTTCGTTTTTTCTAGTTCTAATCAAAGATGTCTTAAAAGACTTATTTTTCTAGTCCTGCATAAACATAGAATCATAGAATAGTTTGGGTTGGAAGTTCCTTTAAAGGCCATCTGGTCCAACCCCCCTGCAATGAGCAGGGACATACTCAACTAGATCAGGTTGCTCAGAGCCCCATCCAGCCTGACCTTGAATGGTTCCAGGGATGGGGCAACTACCACCTCTCTGGGCAACCTGTTCCAGTGCTTCACCACCCTCATTGTGAAAAATTTCTTCCTTATGTCTAACCTCTATCTCCCTCCTTTAGTTTAAAATCATTACCCCTTGTCCTGTTGCAACAGGCCCTGCTAAAAAGTTTTTTCCCCATGTTTCTTGTAAGCTCCCTTTAGGTACTGGAAGGCTGCAATAAGGTCTCCCTGGAGCCTTCTCTTCTCTAGGCTGAAGCACCCCAACTCTTTCAGCCTTTCTTTATAGGAGAGGTGTTCCATCCCTCTGATCATTTTTGTGGCCCTCCTCTGGACCTGCTCCAACAGGTCTCTGTCTTTCTGAGGGCCCCAGAGCTGGACGCAGCACTGCAGGGGGGTCTCGCCAGAGTGGAGTAGAGGGCAGAATCACCTCCCTCGACCTGATGGCCACGCTTCTCTTGATGCAGCCCAGGACATGGTTGGCTTTCGGGGCTGCGAGCACACGTTGTCAGCTCATGTCCAGCTTTTTATGTGCCAGTACCCCCAGGTCTTTCTCCTTGGGGCTTCCTTCAATCCCTTCATCCCCTAGCCTGTATTGATACTGGGGGTTGCTCTGGACCCAGGTGCAGGACCCTGCACTTGGCCTTGTTGAACCTCTTGAGGTTCACCTGGGCCTACTTCTTGAGCTTATCCAGATCCTTCTGGATGGCATCCTGTCCCTCAGGTGTGTCAACGGCACCACTCAGCTTTATGTTGTCCGCAACATAATCTTGCAGTGTATATTGGTGTGGTTTTGTTTGGGTTTTTTTTGTGTGTGTGTTGGTTTTTTGCTTTTGTTTGGTGGTTTGGGTGTGGGGGGTTTTGTTGGTTTTTTTGTGGGTGTGTTTTGTTTTTGTTTTTTTTAACATTGCAACCAAGTATGTCCAACTTCTGGCCATTTAGAACAATTAATCTTGTTTGTCATCCAGAATTTGTTAACCTCCTTTTTCTAGGGACCAGGGAGAAGTCTGAACATGCTAGATAAATAAAGTCAAAGTGAGCAAGTTGTGGGAACAGCATCTCATTTCTGCCCGTGTTTGCTAGGGCGCACCTTGAGTCAGGCAGAAAGCATGAACTAGTATGTGTGCTCAGCAGATCTCTGCTGATTTTTGCATGTGCTGAAAATAAATGTTTTATGAATCCATTGGATCTATGGCACACATGGAGGTTTTCAGAACTGTATGTTTATCAAGCTCTACTACTATAGCAAGCAACCAAGTTACATGTTCTGTTCCAAAATGTCTTTGCATAGCATTATTGTAAACTGCCTTTTCTCTCCATCCCTCTCATTCCTAGATATCGTCATCTTTGCATGGTGGGAATGAGGGGTATATCGTGAATTGGTAATATAAAATCAAGGGCTAAAAAAAGTGTAGAGAGCATTTCTATTTCCTCTTATTACCACTGCTTTTATAGTGTTAATATTTTATTTCAGTTACTTTTTTATTCCCTCAATTTGTATCATATTGTGAAAGAGTGAGTTACCTGTTTCATCAAGTAAATTAATCCCAGATAGAGGCATAATGATAGATAATTATTAGCATGAGGCAACAGTGGGATGGCATCTGTAGGAGGCAGTGTGGTTCTTGGCTCTCAGTGTAGTGGGATTACATCATGGAACAAACAGTTCAAGCTACTTTTTATGTTGTTGTTAAACTTGCTTAGATTACTGGAGTAGTGTAAACCATGGCTATGGTCCCCATGTGATCCCAGGCTGTGCCAGTAGCTTCAGAGCAGATAAAGATTGTCCCCTGCACTAAAACTTTGTAGACTAATTAATTTCTGCAGCAGTCTTCCACTGCTTCAGTAATTTAAAAATTAAGGTAAATAGCCATAAAATTCACTGAAAGGAGCAGTTTCTGGTATGTGGAACACTTGGCAGCATTGTCTTACACAGGGCATGTGGTGTTACTTGTATGTAGTCTGAACTGAATCCTTCCTGGAGGAGTACAATCATCTATGTTGCCTGTGTCGTGGAGGGTGTGTGGAAGGGAGACTTTTTGCCTATATGCAAACTGTTTGGATGGGCTTCTGTGTTCAAGTAAAGTGGTAGCTTAGGTGGCGGTGAGAGGGTACAATCCTACTACAGTTTGCTGTCCCACACAAATATTTTGAAGACAGTGGAAAGAATATCTCCTAGACTTCCCCATGTACAAAATAAGAAAATTAAAGGGAAGGACATTCTCTGTATTCTGCTGTGTGCCTCCTTTGTCTTTATTGGAACAAGGGTGAATTTTATGTATGACTCAGTGTGCCTACTTTGATAGACACCACAGCAAAGATTAGGTGGAATGTGGGAAGGGGGAACTAACTGGTATCTACCGGAGGCTGGACCACAAAACACCTGACCACCATTCAGTTCTAATGAATTAGGTTCATTGTGATTGATTGACTCTGATCTTTTCTTATCTCCCTTTTCTGATGGCTAATGTTTATGTTTAATCATTCACTGTAATGTGATATTTATTTATTTATTTATGTATTAAACTTAAGCAGCATTTACTCATGGTACTTTATATTTAAATGGGGAGGGCCTTTCACTTTGTGGTAACTTTTTTGTTTACAGAATTTAACAAATTTTTTTTGTATAAAATATCTTTCTAATTTTATACAGATTACCAAAGCTTTACCTGTGTGAATTCTGTCTTAAATACATGAAAAGTAAAAAACATTTTGTTAAGGCACTCAAAGAAATGTGGCTGGTTTCATCCTCCAGCCAATGAAATCTACAGAAGAAATGACCTTTCAGTATTTGAGGTAGGTATATCAAAATCTAAATTTCTGAAACCTAACCAGTTTGTAGACATTACAGATCAGTTGTAGAACTAGTGAAAACTTTAACATACGGTAAATACTTCCTTGGAGATTCTTACACTGCAAAAAACAAGTCCATCTTCCCTGTCCTGTTCCACCCTGCCATGTTCTCTCACAATTCTTTCTTTCTTTACTTGTATTTCATGCATTACCTAACCTCTTAAGGTACTTGTATAGCACGCATCTTAGATGGGGACTGCAATGGAAGCTCTTTGACTGGATGGCCTTTCCCTTCTCAGCAAAAGTACCTCTTGCACTCATTCATTTCTGGCTATTTGAGTATCTTGGGTGTAGAGAGAATACTAATCATAATGTAGATGCTTCCAATGTATAAAAGCAAGCAAAGCAGTTTCCTGTGTATTGTTCTAAAATACAAATATAGCTACTAAGTGCTTTTGCCTTCCTTTTGGATGTTTGAGAAACTTGCCCTGAAACGTCCTGGTTGGGGTGATGGAGGTTCAGTCCAACTTTGGCCGGAACACACTGCCTTTGATTTAGAAAGTCCAGAGTTGAGCTTGTGGATATGTATTCTTTTATAATCAAAATTATTCTTTTGGGAGATGACTTCTGTTTAAAGTTTGGGATTTTAAGGATATCCTGGACAATAGCATTCTGTGTTTCAAATAGCATGCCTGCAGCTAATAAAGCTATGCATGTCATGCTTGGTCATTGCCATTAATTGTTCAAACAATGGTAGATGCAGTCTTGAAGTCCTTACTTAAATTAGAACAAGATCTTAATATTTGGTTCACTTGTTTGTTTTTCTGCTATTAAAAAATAGCTATCTGCTTCAAGATTGTTTCCTTCCTGACTTGGGTAGTTTTTATAAAGATTGTAGATCTGCCAGCAAAAGTCTTAAGTTGTAAACAGACTTAACTCTTTTCCTATCAAGAAAGAAAATTGTCCTAGTCAGTCCGAAATAACTTACATTTTCTCTGTTAGCAGGTGTTAAGAGCTGTGCAGCATACAATAGGCAAATCCTGCTTTCCAGTTTATTTTCATTAGCTACTGCCAACACGTGAATAAAATCTTCTTAAAAAAAAAAAAGTAAAATACAGCTCTGAGAAAGGGGGGGGGGGGGGATTGACACAAAAAACCACATGGAAAACAAGATGCATGTGAAAGCAATGTCCCAACTCTTTCTCCACTGCTTTTATTCCCTTTCTCTGTTTTAGGTGCTTCAATAAGCACTTAGGTTAAGACTTCTGAAATAAAGTGTGGTGGTTTTTTTTTATTTCAAAGGTTAATGTCAGTTGTTACTCTGATAACTGTAGAAACTTTCTCATCAGTTGATGTTCTTCCTCACAGATACTCACAGCATGGCTTTGACAGATTTGAGAGATTTTGACATAGTTTACTACTATGCTGTATGCAAGAAACTTTTGACAGATGCTTGCTTTTGAAGTTGCAGTCTCTTTTTTTTTTTTTTTCCTCTTCTCTTGCATTTAAAACTGATGAACAAGCTGAGTTTGCCTCAAATTTAAGGAGTTTTTTACATTCTGTAACAATGTTCTTACTGAAAAAGATATCTTACATAATTTGGGTTTTCAGGCTTATGGCTTACCCAGTAATGATTTCTACTTGGTTAATGTTCGCATTTAATTTGCACACTTGCTAATAAGCAAGGAATAAAAAGCATCTGGACAAATGGAGTGAGTTGTATGAGAGCTTAATGTATCTGTAGGTTCTCGAGTGCTGTATGCAAGTTTATTCTGATGTCTTTAGGAGCAGTAGCTGTCCATCAGATGTTTTTTTTCTTTAATCGAGATAATGCAACTATACTACTGAAGTCACCTTGAAATCCCTAAATATATCCAAAGGTTGGATTTTACTCAGATTTGTAACTAGGATTCTTACTAAAACTAAATTAGAATAGAACATGGCTTCTTTTTCAGCATGGTGTGCATACCATTTGGCTGTCTCTGTGAATGAAATAGAGCTAGTGACTTTATCAAACAACATCAGTACAAGCAAACCTTTCCATTAAGAAGATTATTTCAAAAACACTGTTGCCTTTGACTGAGCCTTCCCTTTCAGGGAGTAACTGATTGATCTAGGAAATCTGCATCTGTGTCTGGCTTTTCTGTAGCTGTCTGAGTCACAGCTTGACTCTTTATACTTGTAACATACCTAGACTAATTGTAGTACTTAGCCTGAAAATTTACTTCTTTTGCTCAATAGTGTTTTAGTGTAGCATAGAAATTTTGCATTGTCTAATTTATCTGAAATATTGCTGTGATTGATACATAATTAGCAACTCATTCATTGGCCTTACACCTTAAGGATTCAACATAATACACTTCATTGTTTTGTGGGGATTTTTTTGGGTGGTGTTTTATTTTTTTTTATAAAATTGTCGTACACCACTGCCTTCTAGCAAACCACAGTTTAATGTAGTTTTAACTAGTACATTTTTGTTGTCTGCCAGTCATTCATTTCCATTCCAGGAATGAAGTGAAACAGGTAAGTCTCCCTTGAACAATTAAAAGGTGAAGTTACTTTGTTTAATAAATCTGGATCCTTGGAGGGTACTTACAAATGCAAAGTAATTAGTACTAACTGGAGAATTCTTATTTAACAAGAAGCTGGGGCATTTCTCTTCTGAACCTTAATGTGGTTTTATTGTGGTGTTATGGGGTTTTTTTTTGTTTTTTCTGTAACACCATCTTGTTCATGTTTCCTTCTAGGATATGATTGATTCAAAAAGTTGTTTTGTCCTAATGTGTTGGTGCCATTGGAAATAACTGCATCTGTCTTGCTTTCTAGGTTGATGGAAATGTGAGCAAAATTTATTGTCAGAATCTTTGTTTGTTAGCTAAGCTCTTTCTGGACCACAAAACCCTGTATTATGATGTTGAACCATTCCTCTTCTATGTCCTTACAAAAAATGATGAGAAAGGCTGCCATTTAGTGGGATATTTCTCTAAGGTAAAAAAAAAAAAAAAAAAGTGGTTTTTTGAACATTTGTAATTTCCCGCTCTCCTTAATATTTGTGCCAACAGCAAAGAAAAACAATTCAGAAGCTTGAAAATCTTCTCTGTAAATCTCTGATATAATGTGCATTGTCTCAAATACACTTGTACTTTCTTGTCTCAAAGACTGATGCAAATTGAGAAATTGTATGTGCATTCAGCCACATGCATTGGGGCTTTTTTTGTTGGTTTGGTTGTGGGTTTTTTGTTTGGGTTTTTTTTTTGTTGTTGTTGGTTTGGTTTTGTTTTGTTTTGTTTTTCCAGAACATGTTGTGGTTTCAGTCGGAAATGAAATCTTTTTCCTTCCCCTACCATTTTTGCAATAGTATACCAAGTCCAACTTCTAAAAGTGCTAGGTATTTGAAATGTTGATATGTTTTCATGCTAGCAGTTCAAGCTGGCTGTTTAGACAGCTGTGGCCAGCTGTGTTCATCTCTTATGTACGGTCTGATCTAATGCAGTTACTCATTGCACTGAGTGTAAGAATGTAGTGGCTAACTTTATGGTAGATGCCTTCTTTAGAGTGGATGTCTTTATTGGTTGTGGTTTTGCTTTGAAATTTAAAGCAATAGAGGGCTGCTGTAGACAAAAATAATACTTATGTGGACTGTCTGGACAAAGATGACCAAAAATAATGGTGAAGTATAATTAGATGTGTCTACAACAGGAAAAGCTTCCGTTAGTCAATTTGTCCATCAATTGGTATAGTTACTCAGAAATTCAGTACTTCTTGCCCCTAGTATCACCACCTCCCTCAGGATATAATTTTCTTTCTTTAAGAAGTGATTTGTATGAAGATATTATTTTAAAGAAGCCTAAAAATCACATCAGAGTACCTGCATATTATAGTGAACTCTTGTGGGTCTGACCAATTAATGCCTTCTAAGATGTGGGCCTTACTGGGATTAAAGTTACAGTGAGATGTGTAGACACAATTTGCACTGTCTCTTACGTTAGTCAGAAGTTCTTGTGGCATTACAAACATGTCAACTCTGATACAGGCAAGTATTTTTCTAGTAGATTTATTTAAGGTACTGCAGGTGTTAAGATGAGTGTCTCTTGATGTTTGTTCCTCTTTCAACAAGGATGCATTTTCTTCCCCTGCTTCACCCCTGTTGCTTTTGGCTAGTCTGTTTGTCACATCTGATGATCACAAATGTTTTAGCTACCAAAGCTTAGGAAAAAAGCCTTCATCTCAAATTCCACTGAAGTACTGAAATTATTTACTGAATTGCATGTGTGTTGTCCCACTTGCCACACCCCCCCGGTGGGGTGGTTGTTTTTTTTGGGTTTTTTTGTTTTTTTTTTTTTTTTTTATTAAAAAACATGTGTGCGCTTGTGTGTGCTCTCGCTGGCAGAAATGCTCTGGCTTTTCTTCCCTGATTACAAATACGTTGCCAGGATGTGAACTTCATATGAGCAGCAGTCTTGAGAGTTTGGGAAGCTTGTACAGAGAAAATACTTCACCATACCATAGAAACTAAGAAACCTTGTGAAATATGGCATGGGTATGTGCTCTCACAGCTGAACAAATGTTTGGAAACCACCATACTGGCATATGATCCTGTCAGTGTCATCACTGGTCTAGTGTCATCCTATGTGTGGAGGCTGAAATGATAGGAGGTGTCTTAAACTATCTGTGTGCTTGCCACAACTTCTTGTCCGTTCTGCTGACCTGGATATTTTTGGTTGATTTATGTGGTCTTCCTCAAAACTACTTAGAGCTCGTTTTGGGGTTTTTTGTGTATAATCTTTTAAAGCTAACAAAGCTTCAAGGCTCTTCCTTTTTATCAATAAATCTGAAAGAACCTGTAACCTTACATTGTTAGAACAACTTCCTAGTTTAGATTCTTCCTTCTGTTGTCTTGAACAACCAGTGTAATAGTTACCTTCGTTGCTGGTATGTTATATGACGTCATTCTGTCTGAAAGAGCTCTGGCTTCTGAGCATTCTGCCTTAATTTGGATTTGGGTGAGAAGCATTCAGCTTTGAAAAAGTTAGTATGCTTCAAGTATGACTTCTTAGTTCTATGGGTATGGCGTTCTTCCCCTCTACCCTGACCGCATATTCATTCAGAGAGAGAAGACAAAATAAAGATGGAAACCAGCAGGCACTTAGTGTAGCAGTTGCAGAAAATACAACTTCACCATGTGTATGGATATTATTTTCCACTTTTATATCCTTGACAGAATGGTCAGTGAAGCATGAAAATATTTCCATCTTCCTCCCGTCCTCCTCCTTCACAGCACTTAAACTTCATTATGCTGTTTAGACAATGCATTTAATTTTTAAGATGCTGAGCAGTTAGTTAATCAATGTTTCGAAGGGTATGTTTTATACTTCCTTTTTATAATGAAATATTAACATTGAATTATTTGACTTTGGTACTGGCCCCATGCATCTGTTCACCTTATTGGGATATTTTACAAGGACAGTAGCAGGTGCAGGCAATTGCCCACTTCAGCAGTGCTTTGACATACTTGATCTGTTTCTCCTTCCCACAGGAAAAGCTTTGCCAGCAGAAGTACAATGTCTCCTGCATAATGATCATGCCCCAATACCAAAGGCAAGGATTTGGAAGGTTTCTCATTGATTTCAGTAAGTGAAGTGTTTTTTTTACACTTATGATCCAGCGAGCCGATGGCTGTTATGAGAAATTGTAACATAGGAAACTTTATTTAACTTGTTCTGTTGTTTTTATCAATAGATAATGGGATTTCTGTTTATATTTACATAGGATAGAAAAGCTCCCTGAAGTGAAAAACTTACTGCTGCTCCTTTATTGTACTCGAGGAAATTGAGAATGAATCTCTCAGCAGTAATATTAGCTCACAAAGCTATTACCCTGAATGAATTGTCTAAATTACTTTCCATTTTGCCTTGCTCATTAGTATAAGAAGAGGCAATTATTTGTGATTAAAGCTAAGAAGGTGTTAGTCCAAGGCATTCTCTACATTCTAATATTTCTAACTTGTATCTTCTTTTAGCTAAAGAACTGTTTTAGCTGAAGAATTGCTACATAGAAGGGAATGTGTTTTGGCTTTTGTCTTGAAGTTCATCACTTCCTTAGTGGAAATTGTTACCAAAAAAGCATAGGTGCTCATGGCTGTATATGTACTTGCTGCTTTATTTTGCTGAGTTGTCTGACCTGTTAGAAAGCTTCAGGCACACTTATTTAAATATAGATTCGTTATTCCCCAAATCTTTAAGCTGCAATGGAACTCCAAACAAAATCGTTTAAAGAAGCTTCTCAGCTAAGTGTCCTCAGTACTACCGAATCCAACTTTCTACTGTAATTTAGGAGGATGATAAGAAATTAGTGTATATTGTACGTGGTTAGTTTTCACTATTACTTATGTTTTTTTAAAGCACTGTAGAATTACATGACAAAAGAGATAGTTAAGATAATAGGATTCCTGCCCTGAAGGTGTATGCAAGAACATTAAAATGCAAATAAAAATACATTGCAGTATAACAGCAGGACAAAGACAATAATTTGTAACTGTAGAGTTTTCAGGTTCTGTGTCTTGTAGTGTTCTACCCAGCATGACTACATTAGAGTTCATAAAGATACTTAGTATGTCTCATTACTGTATGGCTTTATAAACAGTCTTCACTATACCCCTGTGAGTTAGGTAAGGATGGTTCTGGACCACTTAATCCACCATTGAAATGTAGCCATCACCGGAGCGGAACACAACAGCTGTTCCATTGTGTGCCTTCTGCAACCTTTTAGGAAAGGCAGTGAGTAGTACTGCGTATTTCTGGAGCTGTGGAGTGAACTTTAAGTTTACTTAGGCAGAAATTGGCCCTGTTTTAGGATTAGGATCTCTTCTTGCAAAAGGAATTGAGGAACTCTTACTGAGCACAACTGGTAAGTACTTCTAGGCTTTTTCTTTGGTTTTTACTCTGTGGTGTCTTTCAAAAAAAGCACTCTCAACAAATGTTATTCTGGTTGAGTTTGTGATAGTTATGTCTACAAAACTAATGGCACAGCTATGAAACCTGTGGATTCCACAGAAGGTCTGGATATAGATATGCTGTGTCTCGCTGGATCTGTGCTCTGTTACTGTGCCATGTGCTAAATAATCTGGAAAAATCAGTAGGGTGTTCTATCCCTCTTATCCTTCTGAAAAAATCTGGAAGCTCGTCGAGTTGTTGGAATCATTAGGATTTCTGTGATAACTTGCAACATGACCTAATGGTGTCCTTAGCTTGAAGCTCATCTGGTGCTATTCTTATGCCTTTCCTCTTTGCAGATGTATTCATATCACAGGTATAGCCTGCAGCTGTATATGTGGTGGGCATAGTCCAGAGACCAGCTTTAGCTTCTACTGTAGCTGACAGACTTCCCACTTTGTGAGTGCACAGTCTGTCCTTCAGTACCTTTCCACAGTGTTTTCCCTTTGTTTTCTGCACAGTTTCTCTTAACTAACTGGGAATCAGATTGTCTCAGTTTCCAATGGGATGAAGAAGCAAGAGGTGACTGAGAAAGTCTGGGGCTCTGTAGTGAGAGTGTGGTGCAAACTAAATAAAAGATAGTGAGAGAACTGCTTGTGGCTGGTTTTCCATAGGTGTAGAAAGGAAGGTAAAACTTAAAGGCTTGTTTTCCTAGGTTGTATTTATATCCTTTTGCAGAGTGGAGGCTGAACACCATTAGATGGGGCAGCTGTAGCCTCATCTGGATTAGTGAGCCCAAAATCTGTCTTCACACAAACCTTCAAAATCAATTATTTACTTTTTTTCTTGGAATTTTATTTGTGTTTCTACCTCCTGTATTGTAATTGACTGACTACCATCTCACCCTTTCTGTTCACTTGCGGTCTCCTGAGAATAAGTTGCTATAACTGGCCTGAGCAGATGGGATATAACAAAACCCCAGTTATTATTCTAAACTTGAACAGAGCAAGTTTATCATACTTTAAAACATTTTTGCCAGTAACGTTATCTAGATTGTCATGTTCTCATGAAGTTACTGGAAGATAAATTTTATGCTCTGAATGTTAAGTCTTCATTTGTTATGTGGGTAATGCATCTAAACCGCTCTATTTAGAATTCTGTGAAGCAGTCACTGGTACTGGTCTTTTTTATAACAGTAACCAGAACAGTTTTTAGACTAAAATAATAAAAATGTAACTGAGCAAGTGATTTTCAGAAAATGGTAGTTACAAACCACAAAAGGGAACATCTCAAGAGCTGTGTACAAGCAGTTGACTGTTCACGTTACTTTGTATATATCTAGACACTTGGCAGTTAGCAAGGCTGGAAAGAACGCAGCCTTAAGCCACTACACAACTTCTGCTTTGTCAGCAGTCTGGTGAAAATGTAGTTTGTGGTACAGAATTTGCTTCTTTGTTGGTAAGTGAAATGCATTTGTTTGTTCAGATTGTGATGCATTCTTTTGTCTTGAACTAATTTAATCTTTACAGATGAGTCTATGTGGTCATCCTATAACGTGCAAGGGAAAATAAATTCTTTTGTTTTGCTAAAAGAAAAATAGGTATTTGTTTTCTGACCATTGACGGGGTTTTTTCCAACTTAACTTTTTGCTAACTACATTTAAACTTACCAGTTTCTATTTGAAATATAGATAATACTGTTATTTCCTACTCTGTAGAAGCCGGCATAAAGCATTGTGTAAAGTCTATCTGTCTCTCTCTTCAGGAATCTATAATCTCACAGGTGGATAAAAGGTTTTTAGGAGGAGTACTTTAACTTTTGTGAGAAGAAAGTGTGCTGTAAAATGCTTGAGTTCTCTAATCTGATCGTCTTCACCAAAAATTTCATGTGTAGTTTTCTGTATGTCATTTGTCATTTAAATAGAGATGTTTTTAAAAGCAGAACATATGCATCTGTATCCATTCTGTATTTTTAAAGCCTGGTAAGATGATTTTTTTTTTTTTCTTCTTTTTTGGTAGGGAAGTTATGGGTTTTGACTATGATAGAAACTTGTTAGGCTGTTAGAAATGGAAAAAAAGTTTGGTTCTAAATATTTATCAAATGGTGAAACTGTTGATTTGTAAAATTGCAGACTTTATACTGCTTCATTTTGCTTAATTCACTTTACTGTAAGATAAAACCAGTTCAACCTGTTTTGTTTTCTAGAAGCATGTCATACTGAAGACAAAATGATTTACATGAAGTCTTCATTTTGTTTACACTATTATTTTATAACAGTCTGTTGATTTTTCACATAGGGAACCTAATTTTTACATGGTATCTAAATGTACAAAAGCAGTTCAATGAAAATGAATAAGAGTCTTAATATGCTTGTTATATTCATACCTTCCTGCCTTTTACAGGCCTGATAATTCTTGCCAAACTTCTTGGGTTTGGGCTTTTTGTTTTGTTTTCATTTCCTTGTTGTTCTTGTGTTCTGTGAGGTTGACTGAATTGTGATTGCAGAGTTGCACCTGAGGGACAATAATTGACTTCTTCATCAATCTTTTGTATTTACTGTAAATTAAATTTTGGGCAAGTAGACTCCAGCTTAAGTTGATCTAGAAATAAACCAGAGACCAGGCTTTTATTATGTAAGATCCCATTCTAGGTTTGTTTCACTTCATGTCCATTTGTGGTGATACACAGCTATCATTCCTGTCACAAGGATTATATATACTTGCATTTGAGCGAGTCGTTATATGTCCTCTGTCAGTTCAGTGTGCATTGCTGTTGTGATTTTGACAGTGCAAGCACTGAAGCCACAGTGTTGTAGCTGTACTTCTCTGTGCAGTCCCATTTCTTTTATAAACTTTATCAGCTTCTCTGTACAAGAAGTTTTTCTTCACTTTCTTTATTTGAGCTCTCACAAAGCCTAGAATCTTCATGTGCTTTCTATTCGTTAGGCTACAGTGCCAAAAAATATTAGTATTTCTTTATTTGGCATATCTAACACAGAGTTCAATATTACTAGAATGGAATATTGCAGTATTTCATATTTGTTTTCTGTAAGCTTAAAGCAATCTTTTGATTCATACTTCCTCACAAAGCTCATCTCATCGCAGTCCCCTATTTCTGCTTACTGGATTGCAAATTCTATGCTGGAGGCCTAGCAGCAGTTGGAGGGAAAAAAATGCATGTGACAATATTAGGATAAACCTTTCCAGCTGTGCTGGCTAGTATGTTGATGGTTCATTTGCATCACAGTAACAACTGGGTTCAATGCTGAGGAGCAAAAAGTCCTTGATAGTGTTTTGTTATTTATCTTGAGCGAGTTTCTGGTCCAATTGATTGTAGCAGTTTCTTCCTCCCCTTCAGAATTCCTTCTTTTCATTTGGTTTATTTGTTCATTGTGAAATGATTATTCTTGCTTGAGAGAGGAAACCTGTTTTAATGATGCTGGGATTCTCTTTGGGCTACATACGTTCTTTGTTTTGGGTTGGGTGTGTGGGTTTTTTTGTTTCACTTGTCTGTATGTTTGGGATTGGTGCTGACTCTTTGACCTTTTGTATCATGTATTGCGTGCAACTTTTCATGGCTTTCTTTTCCATTAGCTTGAACAAATCTCTGATTCCTTTCTGGGATGTGTAGCTCAGGTTTTTTGTGAGGAGACCATGCCAGGGAAAGACAATTCAAGTCTGGCAGTGGAAGAAAAAAACAGAATTTATATTATTTGAGGAGTTGTATTCTGGTGTAGGAAAAATGGCTCTGTTAAATGTCCTTGTTTGCTCATTTCCTCAAATCAGGTACCTGTTTCTTGGTCAATTATTTTTTTTTTCTTGTTCCATTCAAACAGGTGAGTAAATCTTCATGTCCTGATATACAGAAGCAGCAGAATAGCAGCAGTAGTGTCACTTGCACAACAGCTAATGTATAACACCAGGGAAGGCAAGTTTCTGAGGGATGAGAGGAACAAAAAATTGGCTCTACAAGTAAAGGGAAAATAAACTGTTAATGCAAAGTTATGTCTCTCCTCCTATAAATGCTATTCATGAGTAAGCATCGGAGCAATTGATAAAGGAGGTCAGTAGCATTACTGATATTTATAAATTGGTAACTGAGAGAGAGAGATCTACTTTTTTCTCAAAGTCTGTTAGGTTAGTGGCAACATTTATTACCTTATATTGTTTCTCAATAGGAAATGGCTCAGCAAAGGCCTGTGAACAAGATTTGATGGGGTGGAGTGTTCATTTGCCATTTACAGCTTTGAAGAACTTGACTGAAGATCTGGAACTACAGCCTGTTTTCTTTGATCTCAGTTCTAGTTCTGTCTTGTCCTCCACTGCAAATTCCTATAATTGCTTGTCCACATGCAACCATTTAGGGGCTTTTGTGTGCAAAAGCTGAATCAGTGAAATATTCTGGGCTCAAAGTGGGTGGGGAGTAAGGACAGATGTCCTCGCAGGTGTTGGTTAAACCCAGATCATGTAATGATCCTGTATACACTTTCATTGAGAAGTAAGGGACGATGATGGGACAGTGAATAGGCAAAAAAGGATGGATACCTTTGTAAAGTGCATTCTTGAATTCTTTCCAGTCTGCACTTGTTTCAGAAGATCTGCATCTCTCTGTGGAAATGTGGAAGATCTTAATTGCTGAGGGCTCATTCACGCAGAGTTGCATGCATTGTGGATTGAGTCCAGAGAATTACTTTAGGCACAAAAGCTGTCCCATAGGCATCGACAGGTAACATAAACCTGTATTGATGCGAATGGGGACAGGGGATTTATTTCTTATTGCCAGCAGTTTTGACACAGTTTTGAAACAAGCTGAAAAATAACGCATTGCATGAAACCTAGTATAATCTTCAGGTGCAGTTTAAGGAGACTGTGAAGAGTATGAGGTTTTCTTCTGGTCTTTAGTGCAATTTTGTTCTCTCTACAAGTTTGGTAAATAGCTGGTCTAGCCTGTAAAATCAGTTCTTCTGTGAAAGGGAAGAGGTTTGGTTTCTGCAAAGCTTGAAGAAAAACATGAATATAATTCAAAAATAAAACTGCTTATTTCTGAATATGCTCAATTCAAGTAGCATTTTCTGTTCTAGGATCAACTAGTTATTTCAAACTTCCTCATGGTTCCAATACTTTAAAAGTTCTGTCTTCTGATACAGAAAAAAGGTTATTTTTGATTGAAAATAAGAATTTATTTTAGACAATTTTGGACCTAGTTTTCTTGCTCATGTCCATTACTATATCTTGGTTTTTTGCAGTGTCTTCAGAAGGAGTCAGAGTTGAGCTTTCCGTGGCTAGTTGCAGTTTGGACAGTGAGCTTTTCTTCTAGTTCCATCTTCCACACAGGCTTTGTGGTTCTTTGGTATATTAAGAAAGTTTGGAAATGTTGCTGTGCCAAAAAAGATTGATTTCATAACTCTCTTATTTCTGGTTCCTGCTATAGTGTTTCTAGGCTTTCTACTTGAACAGCAAATTAGGTTACTCCTCTGTGGAAACTTGAAAAGCAATGACTTTTTGTGAAGCACCATGTTTGTGCAGTCATCCAAAAAAATCAAGTTGAACAAAACTCGAAACTAGTAATGGATTAACATGTGGCCTGTCATTTAGGGCAACATATGGCTGATAGATGATACTAGCATTTGAGAAAATGTCATCCCTGTTTTGAAGATGAGTAACTTTTCAAAAATACAATAAATGTGTTGGAATTAAGTGGTAGAATAGAGTAAAAATGCTGCCTGAGGTTTTTATCGTGGCTCTGAGAAAGTATTGTATCAATAAAGGAAGAGCCTTTGAAAAGGTGACAAATTTTCTTTACTGAAGGGCTTTCGTTTTTTGGTAGGAAGCTGGAATGAGGCAAATGAGCAAAGCCATTACGGTATGGAAATGGTAGTGTTTCTTCTTTTAAGAATGCTTGAACACAGAAACAATGACAGACTATTAATAGAAGCACTAAAAGGGCAAAAGAGGGCAGAAGTAATGAAAAACCAGTTTTCTTCATTACGATGAATTCACACCATTTCTTTGCTGTGTAGCCTTAGCTTGCGTTGTTTCAAGTAGCTGTGTAGACTTGCCTTGTAGTAACAGGTTGGGGGAGTAACTGATATGCTGCAATGGAGCAAATCTATTAATCTGCTCATGGGAAATAATACATTTGCCAGAAGGTAATATTTTGGAAAAAATACTTTAAGAAAATTGGAAGGAATTTCTTTAAATGAATAAGTATTTTAATCAAATATGGATATGAAGTAGAAATAACGTTTGAAAAACAAGAGTGTCTGTGGAATGATGAACTCTTTCTGTAAACACCCCTTACACTGTTCTTTTCCAAAGTTTGCTGTAACAAATACTGAAATATAGCAGAAATACAATCAAGGAATAAACACACTTTAAAGAAAAGTTATTTACAGTTATGCCTTGCTATGCTCTGTAAACAGAATTGAGAGTGGGACCGTATATTTCTTTAAGATAAAATTCATTTTAACGAAGAGCATTTCAGCATTCCCTTTCTCATATTACAATCCTGAAAGAACTGTTTTGTTACTACTGAGGGTGTGACAAACAATGGAGGGTGAGAATGAGAGGCTGAGGGTGGAGAGGAACAGGATTTTTTTAATAGGCTTTATTGGAAAAATATTCTCAGACTACACTTAGGAAGTCAACACCACAAATTTAAGGATCTGTGTTAAACAGGCCTGTGTCATTTATTACCTGTGGTGGCCCATGTTGAATTATTCTGGGTTTTTTTACTACTGACTGTGTACCCCAATACAGAACACTGTCAATCTTCTGGACATAGAATGGTCATAGAATGCTTTGGGTTGGAAGGGACCTTAAAGATCATCTAGTTCCAACCCCCCTGCCATGGGTGGGGACACCTTCCACTAGACCAGGTTGCTCAAAGCCCCACCCAACCTGGCCTTGAACACTTCCAGTGATGAGGCATCCACAACTTCTCTGGGCAACCTGTTCTGGTGCCTCACCGCCCTCTTGGTGAAGAATTTCTTTCTTATATCTAATCTAAATCTACCCTCTTTCAGTCTAAAGCCATTACCCCTTGTCCTATCACTGCATGCCCTTGTCAAAAGTCCCTCTCCAGCTTTCTTGTGGGCCCCCTTTAGGTACTGGAAGGCTGCTAGGAGGTCTCCCCAGAGCCTTCTCCACGCTAAACCACCCCAACTCTCTCAGCCTGTCTTCATAAGAGAGGAGCTCCCTTCCTCTGATCATCTTCATGACCCTCCTCTGGACTCACTCCAACAGGTCCATGTCCTACTTGTGTTGGGGGCCCCAGAGCTGGACACAGTACTCCAGGTGGGGTCTCACCAGAGTGGAGTAGAGGGGCAGCATCACTTCCCTCAACCTGCTGGTTACACATCTTTTGATGCAGCCCAGGATATGGTTGGCTTTCTGGGCTGCCAGTGCATATTGCCGGCTCATGTCCGGCTTCTCATCCACCAGCACCCCCAAAGTCCTTCTCCTCAGGGCTGCTCTCAATCCATTCTCCATCCAGCCTGTATTTGTGCTTGGGATTGCCCCAACCCATGTGCAGGACCTTGCACTTGGCCTTGTTGAACCTCACGAGGTTCACATGGGCCCACCTCTCAAGTCTGTCAAGGTTCCTCTGGATGGCGTTTTTGTTGGTGTGTTTACAGATGTATTGTGTCCTTATGAAAGGTTGAATTACCTGCCTTTTTTCTTTTTTTTTCTTTAAGATGGAGTTGAAATTGTCTGTCTGTGGGAGCTGTGAATTTGTGAGGGAGCCTGAATGCTGCTGCTTATTTTATGTTCTTTTCTTGATGATTGATTACGTTGCTGACCTGAAGGCATGAGTTTGGCCTCTCCTAAATAACTAATAAGGAACATTCTGTCAAGCTGAGATTTAGATGAGGGGGGAATAAAGATGGATTTTGAATCAAGCTTTGTTGACTTAAGATTATTCCAAGAAAATCAGCCTCTTGGGATTTCTTGGCATCGCTTTTATATAGCTTCAAGACACTGTGCATTTATCAGAACCGCAAAAGAAAGCGGGCATGTCACTTCAGATACAGAAGCTAAGACTGTTTTAACTGAAGAGCATCTTTATTTCAGATAGCATTGAAAACAGCTAAAAGGCAAGGCCAAACATGGTAACAATGAAAACAAATGTTTGTTGGACAAAGCTGTCTTTATAGGGCATTAGTGAACAGGAGAAGCCATCTGCTGAAGACTCATGGCTGAAAACAGATTTTATTTAAGTAGTGCATCTTTAATGATCAGGAATTTCTACTTTTGACTGCAGTGTAGTTCCGTTGGAGCAAGTCAGTGGACAAAGTGGGTGTTTTGTGGCATGTCGCTTTGTTGTTGAGGCACAGTGAGACATCTCACCTCAGTGAGATAACCTTGTGGCTTTCTTAATGGATGTCTTTCTTTTCCAGTGCCATCACTTTTATCAGGCAGTTCTATCTTCTTGTAAAGAAATTTTTTTTTTTTTTGCTTGTTTACTGCTGGTTTGAGTAACAGTAGATATTTAGCAGATTGCTATGTCTTGGCCTTAGCTGTTTGAAGTGTGCTGTAATAGATGGATTTTTGTGTTCAGTGCGTGGTAGATAATGTGCACTTTTTTTTATCACACAGTTTCTATATCTGCTGGCTAACCAGGTATCACCATGAGATTCCCTAACAGTGTCCTTCATCTGTTGGTTCTTTCTTCTAAATCTTACTTTGTTAAATCCTTGTTCTAGAGCATACTTTAGTAGAGCAAATGAACAACAATGACATTTTGCTGCTCACGTAAGACAAACACAGTTTGCATCTTCTGTTGTGTCTTACAGAGTATGTGTGTTGTGACTGCTTACCTGAGCATATACAGTATTTGCAGGGATTTCCTAGATGTGCCTTTTGACGTATTAGTATTCCCCATTTCGCTTTTCTTCACATTCTTTAGTACTACTAGGCTATTTTTTGTAGGTATGAATAAAATGATTATAGGAGAAGCTCTTGGGCTCTGGAACTTGGTTATCTACTGTAAAACTGTTAAAACCATCCCTGATACAGTTTTGGTCCAGGGCATCTGTCACTTTCCAAGTGTAATAACAATTTTACTGAGCCATGAATCTGGGAGAATTATGTTAACAGCCAGGTTAACACTCTAGCTGAGAGTCAGAGCTTAATGGTATGGATGCCATCTGTCTGTGCTGGTTGGCCTCAGTGCCATGTAAAGGTTCTGGGCATATTCTGTTTACTTGTTATATTAGGCATAGCCTCCTAGGTCCATCTTCCTATCTTGTCAGTTGAGTCTTGTAGGAGTACGTAGAGCCTATAAAGCACAAACAGGTAGTATTTTCTAATGAGCACGTTTGATATATTTTTTTAACAACAGTATTCATGTGCTGTCAACATTACACACCAAAAGGTAATGGCAGTTCTTAAAGGAAATTCATTCAACAGTTACAGTTGTATAAACAATTTACTGTTCAGTGTCATTTATTTAATAATTTCAAAATGTAGATTTAAATAATAACTTTAAAAGTTGCTTATAAAATTGAGAACAATCCAGCCTTGTTAATGATCTTCTAAACTACTTAACCTACAGACAAATTTATTCATCCAATTAGTAGTCAGGACTGATGCCCTGTGTGCATGGAAGTCTTGCTTTTAAGGGTACTTCAATTCCTTTTCTCTTGCTTATGCTTTCACTCCGCTTATAAGTAGTCCACTTTGTACACAGAACCTCCACTCAAGGGGTTTACTGGCAACTGGCACAGGTAAAAGAAGTGTTAGCCAATTAATTCACTCAAAGGGTGCCTTTTGTTGGTCTGACTGTAATGCAGTCATCTTTACCTTTCCTTCCCTTCATGAAGGACATTTGTTTAGCCCTAACCTCTTCTGTGAAGCTTTCTGTAAAGGAACTAAAGGTTTAGGGCCCCCTGTGTTGAGTTTACTTGAGGATGTGGAGAGGAATAAGAGCTGACATTATTTCTTGTAACAATAATGAGAGAATCTTTGGCTTACTCTGTTCATCATGAAGAAAGCTTTTCTTTAACTAGACAAAGAAGAAAAGAGAATGTAGCAGGTTGTTCACTGATCTAAGCATCTCAAGTTACAGCTAGTCTTTTTTTTTTTTTTTTTTAAATAGTGTTTGTGTGGATCTTGGCATTGGGGTCCTTTGAAGCTGCTTCAAAAGTGCTTTCAAAGAGGGTACTAACACCTATTTAAGGTCCTCTATCTTTGACCTTCCTCCCGTTGGCATAGATAAGAACAGTTCAGAGGCACACAGAATACTTACGGAAAAAACGGTAACATGAATTACTGTTTTAGGAATCTTAAGTCTTAATAAGCTCACACTTTCACCTTACCTATTTCTGCCTTCCACTCATGGTCATACCTCTGAACTTGGAATGCTGAGCTGACCTAACTGCATTGAACTGTCCTGTCTGAATACTCAGCTGTTTTGATTTTTCTGACTACCCTTTTGAACCTGTGTCTTCACAACTTATTCATATAATTTCAAAACAAAGTATTTGATGTTTTATAAGACAAAAGGAAGTCTCTTAGGCTAACTCGAAATGCTGGTTTGAGGGAAATCTTCACTTTAGATACTGGTGTATTATAAAAAACAGTTACTAGCACTTGCTGTTCTTTCAGATCTCTGGTTTGATACAGAACATTGCATGAAAACTTACAAATTCTTCATTTCCATATTAAGGGACTTATTTTACTTGGTTATGTTTCAAACAAAACAAAATTTAATGGAAAAGTGCTTGATTCCATCTGTCAGAGTGCGGTAATTCATTTGTGGGGGCTGGCCTTTAAAGAGACCGAGAAGAACTCAAAACATGCAAGGGCAAATAGTTCACTGGTTGCTTCTTTTGTTCTGGATAGATTCTCATGAATACGTTTTCTTCTGACACAAATATTAACAAAATATAAATAGAAGTTGAACAGTGCTGATTACGTAAGGGCAATCTTTTGAGCACAAACTATTGCTTACGACTTTCAGAAAGGCACCATTTTATGATGAGGGGCCTCTGAAAAGTAGATCTCAAGCTGTTTCCAGCTCCTGGCAGTAGTTTGATTTTTGTTACGGGTCTCGTCTGCTCAGGGTTTTCAGCATTGCATTGGCATCTTTAAAGGGTGTATCTGGAAAGCTTTCATAAGTAACTTGATTCTGTCTTCTGTATGAGAGTTACTTCAGTGGTGTTAGGATACCTTTGCTATGTGTGGAAGCATATGTAAACATTTATATGTGTGATTGTGATGTGCATGCATAACTATGAACCTGAGACTGACAGGTTTAAGTTAGACAATGCATGAGGAAAAGCTATTATCCTTATAAATCAGCCTGAAGTCCAGAATGCTTGCACAGCATTGATTTCACATTTTGCTGATGTAGTAGGTGTTTCTAAATGGACTTCTGCTATGAAGGCTACATTCAGTCTAAAATTGGGGAAAGATCAGTAGACTAAAATCTTGTTCTTATCATCCAAGCAAGCTGCTCCTATTTGACTCCCATTTTCATGACATCAGTACGCTATTCCTACCCCTTTGCCACGCTCCAGCAGCTCTGGTCAGTGGTGACGTTTTTGATCTGACTTCACTGGCAGATAGAGTAGGTCAGTGGACTTCATTGCTGACTGCTTAAGTGCATGACATGATGAGGTGAATAACTGATATGATCCAAATGCTCGATTGCATGTATTGTTGCTCTAATTTGCAATGCAGTTAATCTGTACAGCAGGTGCAGAGGTGCACCATGCATTTGAGGTCTAAATGTTCCTGTTTATTATGTAATTGCTCTGGATCAAGTGATTAGTTGAAATACCTGTGAGTTTGTCATCTGTTATTTAAACAGCTGTGAGTATATATAGTTTAGAGGGCATATTCGTGCTAGATATACCACTTCCTGATAGGAAAATAGTGTTTAAAATGGGCAAAAATGCATCTACAGTGTTAATATAAAAAACACAAAAGTGTTGAACTTTCCCCAACCTTTGCATGGATACAAGATAACAGAAGTGCTCCAAGATGAATCCCAAATAATAGGAGAATACATTTGCTTCTTGGTGAAGTTTCTTATAATTAACACTTCATGGAGACCTGTACTTGTTTAAAGTATTTTTTCCACTTTTTCATAACAGTAGAAAAACATTTTTGTATTAGTTTCTTGTACTGAACAATATTCAGACTAAATGGTAGGAAATGGAACAAGATACTGCGTTTTAGGTGTGTGATAGTGGTTAAGGAGAAGTAAGTTTGTATACAACTAATTTGGTTCCTAATTCAGCATGAGCATTTTGGAGCACAGCATAGAAGGAGAGAGCATGTTGATGGAGCCTTAGTTCAGAAGGTGATTGAATTATGTTTGGGAACTAAAAGCAGGTGAAGTTGTTTGTCAAGTATGAAGTCTTAAAGTGAGGTGGAGTAGACTTGTGTCCAGCTTCTTATTTAACAAATTGTGTGGATAGCACCAATGACCAAGACATGCAAACCTGGCAGCTTAATGGAATAGTTGGCCCAGAATGGGCTGTCCTGAGGGTCCAGAGAACTGTTTGGAGTTGACAGAACCATGATGGTGATGTGTCACAGGCACCAGCTGGAATGATCACACTGGCATGTCAGAAACTAACTTGGACAGAACTTCTAGGGGAATAAGTAGTCATGCAGGTTTTGGGCTTCTTGGAGAGTGGGGTTTGCAAGAGATAATGTGATTGGGGTGGGCAGGGGAAGGAGGGCCTCTCGCACTGTGTTTGAGGTCCTATTATTCCAATTTCTCAAGTCCTGAAGACAAAAAGGAGGAATTAGAAGACTGTGCTCTGTCATAGAGCTGTAACCTCATTGAGGTTACAGAGATACAATGGAGTAGCTCAGAAGACTGGACTGCTGCAATAGATGGATAACAGTCTCTTCAGGAAGGACTGGCAGGAAAGCCAAGGAGGGGAAGTTGTGCTCTACGCAAAGGAATGACTTGGAAGCATGAAGCTCTGCTATGGGGATGGGTGATAGGCCTGTCAAGTCTGTACACCTCAGAATCGGAGGACAGGGCAGCAATCATGAACATTGTGGTGAGCATTTGTTATAGACAGCCTGATCAAAAAGGGAAGAGGGTGAACCTTCAAAGCAATTGGATGACATCTGCCAGTGGAAGACCCTTGTTCTCAAGGTCCACTTGTAACACTCTGCTGGAAGGGCAGCCCAGCAGGATACAAGCAACGCAGCAGATTTCTGCAGAGTGTTTGGGACAATATTTTGGCACAGATTTTGGAAGGACCAGCTAGGGCAAATGCTTTGCTGGATCTGCTACTTGCAAATAAAGAGGAATTGATCAGGCAAGTAGTAGTCAGTGGCAGCCTAGGCTGTAGTGGCTGTGAGATAGTAGGGTTTCAGATCCTGAGGGAAGTGAGGAGGGCAACTAGCAGACTAAGGCCCAGAATTTTACCTTGTTTAGAGAGCTGGTAAGTGGTGTCCTGTAAGAGGCTGCTGTGAAGGGCAAAAGAGCATAGGACACGTTGATCTTCCAGAGGCAGTTTCCTCAAACTGCAAAAATGACTCGTTCTAATGTTCATGAAAATAGCAGGCATGACAGTAAGCCTGCTAGGCTGCAGGGAGAGCTCCTGACTTGAGCAAAATCAAAATCTACATAAGGTACTGGTATTGCTTACATGTGCAGGAATGGAATTAAGCCAAAGCTTGGTTGGAGTTGAAACTGAGGGATGGGAAGAGCAACAGGAGAGCTCTTACAAGTATTATGTGGACAGCCAAAGGAAGAGTAAGCAGAACATGGCCCTGCTGCTGAATGGAGTAGGCATCGTGTGACAGCATGGGGGGGTGTGGTGGGGATCTCAGAAGGGATCTGAGGTACTCAGTACTTTCTTTGCCTTGACTTTCACTGACGGCCTGTTCTCAGGTGTGGCAGAATTTAAGGAGCAGAGAGAGATGCCATCTATGGTAGAGAAAGGTCAAGTGTCCTGATTTCAGCTGGGATGGAGCTAATTTTCTTCCCAGTAGCTACTGTGTTTTGGATTTAGTATGGGATTTGGTACGTGAAGAACGTTGATAAATACACTGATGTTATTAGTTGCTGCTAAGTGATCAAGGATGTTTTCCAGCTTCCCAGGTTTTGCTAATGTGCAGGTGCAACAACCTGGGAGGAGTATAGCCAGTACAGTTGACCCAAACTGGCCAAAGAAAGTATTCCATACCATAGACGTCATGCCCAGTATATAGTGGGGGTTGGCCAGTGGGCTAGGGGACATTTTTATTCATTCATGCTTTCATTCATTCGGCTGTTTGTTCCTTTGCTCGTTCTCTCCAGAACTTGCAGTTCCCCAGATCTCTGCTGGGGAATGTTTCTGTTCTGAGATCGCTCTCGGTTTCGCTCCATGATCACTGCTCAGGATGGGCTGTATCGGTCATCAGGTTGTCGAACGATGCAAAATTCCTCACTGCCCATTTTATATATTCTATTATAATTATATTTTTAACTATTATTATTCATTATTAATATATAATTATTATTTTCTTCTTTGCTGTCCTGGTGAACTGTTTTTATCTCAACCCATGAGTTTTCCTTTCTTTCTGATTCTCCTCCCCACCCCACTGGGGGGTGGGGGGGGGAGGGGGGCGCGGGCGAGCAAGCGGCTGCATGGTATTGGGTTACTGGCTGGGGTTAAACCACGGCATCAAGTTACAGACTACTCAAGTAAAATGAACATACACAGACTCATAGGACGAGATGAGATTTCACCAAAGGGAACTGGCTGACATGACTGCAAGACCTCTCCCTGTCATCTTTGAGAAGTCACAGCAATTGGTGAACATCCTCAGTAACTGAAAGGTGGCAAATGTTACATGCGTCTTCAGAAAAGACAAGGGAGAGTGGACAACTACAGCAATGAGTGAAACAAATGGATTTGTATCATCATGAGATTACAAAGACGATAGAGCATTTGACTTGGTATAAGTCACATAACAAATGCTAAGGTGCTTCTGGATCTGTATAAATTCTGTCTGCAGGTATTTCTACATATGCTGTCTTCTGAAACTTCTGCTGTTAGCGTTAGATTAGCTCATGGTAGGAGAACTTACTTTAGAAGTAAACTTCAGGAAGTTTGGAAGTAGAGTGCTGTCAGCAGGCTGTCATTTAAGCTATGTGTTGCACAGGTGCATTTTGAACTGGACTTGATGTGGTACTCCACACTGGCAGCTTTCTTCAAGCCTGTTTATAGGATCAGCGATGCTATTGTTAGTATAGCTGAACAGGTCCAGAAAGATAAAATGGAGTTTAGTTGTGCATTGACAGCAATTCTATGTAGGTGTTCAAATTAATTTGATTGCGGTGGCCTTTAGTGCATGGCTGGAGAGCAAGCATGTCCCTTAGAATGGCAGCAGTGCTTCTATCTTTGTTGTCTTGTCCTTGATTCATAGGCAGTTAAGCCGTTTACAAGTTGGCTGCTGAATACCGGTACATACAGATGACATGTCTCGTAGGCAAACTGAAGCTGGTGACAGTTTACCTTATTATGACGTGCTGTATGTTGTAGCAGCTCAGTAGCTGTTTCATGACTCTGAGAGCTGACAACCTGATAGTTGTTCTAAGCTATGTCATTCCTGTTTGTGAGTTGAAACCTGTGTTTTAAATGGGCTTTCTGTGCAGGCAAGGCTTGAGCAAGTTTGGAACCATTTAAGTTTGCTTTTGTGTTTTGCTGTGATGCAAATTACAATGACAAAAGAGACTTGATTTTGGGAGCCAAGGTTAATAGATTTGAAATCGGTTCTTCATATGGTTTATTCCCCACCTTGATTCTCAGTCATTACCTATTACAAGCATACCATCTCACTTTCTGGGTTTAAAAATGACTGGAAGATTATTCAGATGTGATAATATAGTGTCATTTGTTTTGTGGGTATTTTAATACATAAGCAATAAGTTAATGCTTTTGCAACGATACTTCTCTTAAATTTTGATCCTTTGTACTTTAAAATGTGGAAAGTCTCTTTCTTCTATGTAAATGAAGTAAAGATTCACAGTAGAAATTTTCCTCTTTGAAGCAAGGTACTATGATGATGATCAAGCAGTTTTACTAGGAAGCATGGAAGGTGATAGCCTAAAAAGCATCAAGACAGAGGAAGCTGTCTTGATGAAACCCTGCTGAATGGAATAAAGATTTTCTATTTGCCAAGTCCACTCTTGTTCAAAGTCCAATAGGTTATAGTGGCAGGGTTACTGCTGAAAGACTCTTAGGAGTTATTCTAATCTAGGGACCTCTGTTATGTTGCGTTTTCTGTACTGTTCTTGTGCTCTGTAAGAGTTGCTCCTATTCAAGAGCTTTGTGTGTTGATTTTATTAATAATTTTGTGAATGTGGAAGGATGAAACATGAGGTAAACATTTCTCTGTAATGAGTGTTTGCAGTGAAGCAAAGCTCTGCTTCTTTTCTTGCATTAAACTACCACTAGTGCCATTCTGTTTTTGCAAGAAAGACTGCAAAAACAGTCTGGACTGCATTTGGCTGCAGCTTTTCTTTAAGGTAAAAGCCAGTCTAATCTGCAGATGATTAAAAAAAGTGAAGATCTAAGTTTGAATTACAAAATTTCGGTAAAGAGTTGTATTCTCTGGAACAGCTAGGATGATCCAAGATGAAGACTCTGGAATACTCTGGTAGTACACATCCTAATTTTAAGATCTTTGTCCTTTTGGTTTTTTGTAAACTGAGTTCTGTCTCAGTTACAAGAACATAACAGACTTTCTTCACTAGGATTTGTAACTTTTGTATTTAAAGAGATTAATATTATTGATTTCCTAGAATGTGATATTGAACATGACTTCTTCACAAAGATCAGAACTGTGTTTTGTCTCCAGTGCATTATGGTTGATACATAAAACCATTTCCTAGATCACAGACTCTGAGATAAATTTCTTCTTAATTTTTCAGTGTAAACTATTATTTCCAGCTTTTTGTAGCAAACAAAATATCTACCCTAGGTGAAATGTAGGACTCATAAATCCCTAACCTCGAGGTCCGCTTTGAAGACTGTTTGTTTTAATTTTTAACCTGCATAAGTGAAAAACAAATACGTAGATTTGTTGCTAGTAGCATAGGAGAAAGGAACTGCAATTTGTAAGTACTTGGCCAGGTACAGAATGAGATTCAGTACTCTCTTTGCCATTCAGGCACGTTTTTGCTGATTCTATCTGTTTCTGCCGAAGACCAATGCAATGCAATGAGGTGAAATATATTTTCAGAACACTAGTTAAACATCGTACATGATGTCCTCACAAGAGTGAAGTGCCTGTCTTAGTGGCACTGTTTTCGAAGAATCTGCCTACCTGTAAGCAGTGAAGTTCAAGGAGTGGAGGAATTGCGTTAGATCGGCACAGTGTCTATTGCATATGGCACAGTGTCTATGGCGTATGGTGGGGTCGATGTGTCAGATGCACCATTAAGGGAGCACACGGATAGTGGAACACAGGAAATGATACTGGAGATTCAGCTGGTGGCATCTTCCAGAGTAGATTGCGTTGAAACTGCCTCAGGATGCTCTGGGTGGATTGTATTCTGGCTATGTTGAATTTTCAATAAAATGTACAATTGTATTGCCCATTAGAGATTGCAAGAGATGTTGTGATACTTTAATAAAAAGAGGATTAATACACTTACTGTACAAGCCAAATATAGCCCTCTGTTTCACCTTCTTAGAACCTACTCTGCTACAATTCTTTATTTTCCAAAGTGTGGATGCTAACCAACTGACTATTGCTTACTCTTAAGCTAAACAAAGCAATCTTTGTATTTAATGTAAAATACAGCATTTCTAGGATTGTTCCAGGATATAAAGTTTTTTAAAAATAGAAATAGTAAATATAATTACATCAAGAATACTTGTTCAAAACCTTCATATTAGCTAAGCTCCCTTGCTTCTCAGGTGAATAGGAAACCAGTAATAAAGTGTTCATTCAATCCCATGCAATATGCATACCACAGTTTACTTCTGTGTGTAACTGAGCCACAGTGTGGCCATGCTGTCTTGCATACACACAAACAAGTGTAATTCAGACACTTACGTCCAGGTCACAAATGGGCTGGAGGGAGGGAAGGATAAGACTGAGGTTTCTGGTTTTGTGGTTTACTTGAATCAAGTTAAATGACTTAGCTGACTGGAAAACCTAATGGCTTTATGATGATTGTGGTCAGTCTTAAACACACTCAAAGAAACTGAATTTTTTTTTAGCTAGATCTCTTTTCTTTGACCATTCATCAGAAGTGAAATGATAAATTGATTTGTTCATTGCTACAGAATACAAAGCATGTATAGAGAGCACACAGATTGCAGGAGAATTTTTAAAGGATATCTTCAAACTTAATTTGACTTCCTTCTGTCAATTTTAGTTTGTTTACTTGGTCTTTCTCAGTATACCGCTTCAATTGTTTACTGTCTTTGCTGCTTCTTCCTATGCTGCTGGCCTCTCTGTAATCTGCATCTCTTGTCTTCTTACACCTTTGAGGGCTAGCCTGCCTTTGCTACCATGTTAAAAGCAAAGGGACAAGTCTGTATTTCTTCAGTAGATTAATAACATTCAATTCAGCTGTCTCAAGCTAAATCATATCCGCCTTATTTAAAACTGTGGTGTGATATTGGAAAGCTAAGGTAGTGAAGTTTGGAAGTGTGTATGGCAGGGAAAGAAGGATGTGTCTTGGGGATGTGGAGATAAAAGAGACTTAATAATGAAATAGCTGCTTATGGCAGTTTGTAACTTGAAGTATGCATAAAACTGCTTTCATGCCACAGGACTGAAAGGAGGCTGATATGATCCCGATTTTTAGAAGATTTTCACGAGAGCGCTAGGGAGATACAAGTCAGTTCACCTCACATCAGTACCAGGCATATTAGTGGACATGACAATAAAGACTAGTACTAGTGAACACATAGGTAAATGCACTGAATGAAGGAGGAAGGTAGCCTCTGTGCTGCTTGTAAAAGACAGTGATACTTAACAAATCTTACCAAGTTCTTAGAAAATGCCAAAAAGTGTGGGGATGATACACATCTGGCAGGTTCCATTTGTTTGGACAGAGCCAGACTAATTCTGTTTGCATGTGAGTTTCACAAGATGGTTGCCTGTTTTAGTCTGTCCCTTGGATTTCTCTGTTGGCGAGTGTCAGAACAGGGTACTATCAAGCTGGACCTCTGATCTCATGCTGTTTAATTTGTTTTAAGAGACAGAACTGAGCATAACAAAATCAGTAGTTAACTAACTGAAAGTTTCTGGAAACTGTCACAGATGTATTAAAGTTACTGTTTTCACGTAAGTGTGTTGTGGACTCGGCTGTAGCTATTTCAGGGGAGTTGCATACTAGGAGTGCTGTAGATGGAAATGACAACATACTGCTCAAGTTAATTTCTTTAAATGTATGTTTTAATGTCTAATTATCTCCTAAATTTGTGTTGAAGGCATAAAATATATGTATCTTACACTAACTTTCACTTTCTTAGATTGAATTTATTTTAATTATTTTAAAATCTTGAATAAGACAAAACCTTAGTGGTTCTGGGGAGGTTTGCATGACGAAAATCAAAGGCTGTAAATCGCATGTGGCATGTTGCTTCACTATGAAGGCTGGAGATAAGACAAGAAATAAAAATCATTAATGGTATTTTGGCTGTTTAATTTTGTGATTCTATCACTCATATGCCAAGAAGATAAGATAGACAACTCTTTGTTTTTCTAGATTAGGTCTTATATTTTGTTGTGGGGTTTTTTGTTGGTTTTTTTTTTTTTTTTGTGTAACATAGTCTGACTTGTTTACTCTGGGGCGTGGGTGGGGAGGAGCTATATTTTGTCCTCTGAATGTTGCTGTTGTTCATAGTCTCATATCAGGGATTATAGTTTAAGAAAGTTCTTTCAGGTGTCCACTTCGAGGCTTTCCATTATGAAGATTAGGTAGACACAATGACACTGGGGGTATCTGTTTAACAGGGACATATTGTACTCATTTCAGATGCTTCAGGATAGATACACGAGCTACCAAGATCAGTGTTTTTTATTTACCTGCAACTTAGATCAATTATTTGGCGTCTCTTTGGTAAGTTTAATTTAATAGATGTCATTCAAATCACAGAATCTGTTAAGAAAAACTTTCCATTCGGTGCTCGCTACATGTAACAGACTATTACCTCTGATTTATGTTTTTGATTCTATAGAACGTCAGTATCTTGGATAAGCATAGGTTATATTGTAGAATTGTAGGGGAAGAATGCTGACATGTTATTGCCATGCAGGTGAAGTTTCACTGCTTTAATGTAGAGTAAAAATATGTGAAAATGACCACTGAAAACTAGTCTCAAAGTCCCCAGCCGTTGGAAGGATCTAATGAGCAAGGATACCACTAGTAAAACTCTAAAGCTACGTGTGGTTGCCTAACTAATGACTGGAAACTCTTGATCGTGGTTTCTAACTAAGCCTCATAAGATGTTTACCAAGAAAGTATAGTTACAGCCCTGTTATGTAAGAGGAAAGTGGAAGTGGAGGAAGAAAGTTCTTGTTAAAGTAATTTTAAAGTATAGTGAAATACAAGAATGAAATCCAGGTCTTGCAACCAGCCTACAATCACTTTCTATTATTGCCCAAGTTTTCTTGAATGTGAAGTTGGTAGGTTAAACTGTAAAGTAACTTGAAGCAACAGTAAGTTCTCCTCATGGATTTATTTTGAAAATCTAGGTTATTCTCCCTCTCTTTTCCTGTGTTGAGACTCCTATCACTACTTGCACTGCTACAGTTTTGCATGTTTTTCTATAGGCAATGACATCTTCGTATAAAACTTGTCGTTTTATGTTATAAGCAAGTTGATATAAAATACTTTCTCGGTACAAGTGAAGCTTTGCCTAAAATTATGCAGAATAGGTTATGCGCTATAGGTCTTCTTTTGTCCTGTTGGAAGTAAAATTCTTTACCTTCAAACTATTCAGGATGCAATGTGGTTTTGAATGTGAAGTTTGACTTTTCCTGTCAACAACAGTTACATGTAGTACTAAGATGTATCATCTAGTTATAAAAAAACGTAATATGCTGCAACTTCAAATGTTGAAACACCTTCCTTTTCCTAAGTTTTAAGGTAGTGTTTCTTCTGTAAAACAGAATAAATTTACTTGCTGAGTTTCCAGTGGTACCATGCAGATGCAGGCACACTGTATGTAGGCATCTATATATTGTGTACCAGGGATGGTATTCCTTCTGAAGCTCTGGCATTTTATCATAAATCGTTCTAACGGATATGAAGGGTGCATTACTTACTTCAGTATATATGTTGTTACTGATCACTTGGAATGTAATAGGATGTCTGCTTTTCTGTGCCAACATTTTTATGCAAACTGGAGGTTAGAGTATGGTGACCAGTGCATATGTATTTTCCAAATTCTGTTGTGGACCTTTTGTATTGCCCCCAAAAAAGGGAAGACCATTGTTTTAGGCTGAGTAAATATACATGTATGTAGGTATGTGGGCATTTCATATTTCTATATATATAAAAAAGATAGATGTGTGTGTATAGTTTGTATATATGGTAGAGCATACAGCAAAAAAAGGAAACAGTCACTGCTTCACTCAAAGCTGGATGTTAATCATATGTTTTTAATTTATAGCTAACTTGATTAGGAGAAACTTTGTGAAGAAGTCAGGAGGATTTGTTTAGCAAATGTGACATGGCTGTAGTAGATATGTTTGAAAGCAATCTTTGAAAAATAAAAGGAGGGATTCCAACTTAAAAAAAAAAAAGTATTTAAGAATATTGGAGGGCAAAAGAACCATATATGCTGATGGATTCCAAATGATTTTGAGTAATGTAATTCCATAAGCATGATGTGTCCATGCTTATGGTGGAATAAGCATTTTGTAAGCCTGGTGTTTAAGGCCCATGTTTTGGTAGTGTTTGTAAAGGCACAGTGCAGAATATGTATCATGGAGGGATGAATTTCTGTGAAAGGATACATTTTATTAATTGTGTTATTTTTTCTTTCTCCTGAATTAGTTTTAATGGTGGCAAATACCAGACTTCTTCTGTTATCTCCAAGCAGGTGTGTTCTACTTTAAATTGTAAAAGCTTCTTAAAGCTGAAGAGAGTTAAAAAGGACTTACAACATACATAGAATATAAAATGAAGGTGGTGTATTGTATAATAGCTGATCGGTTACTGTCTTGAAGACTGCACACTGGAATTATGTGAATGTTCTTAAACCTGAATTAAGGGAGATTATTTTTTAATTATTTCTCCTAAGTAATTCTCCTAGTAATTCAACTTGTGAATTATGTGTCACCTCTGAAATACAACAACTAACTGTTTAATCAAAAACTGATGTCACCTGGGGCTTCTTGAAGAAAACTGACTTAACTGATATTACCCATGACACTTCCTCTTGAGATTCTTCTGAAAATTCTTGGCTTCGGTGGTGTAACTCAGGTGTAAAAGTTTCTCAAAAGGCCAGACAGTTGTAGTTCTAAATGAGATGATGTATGATGAGACCTGTCCTGAAACATGTTGGCTTTTTCTTTCCTCCTTGCCTTATGATTAGAAGAGGGGTTTGGGTTAATATTTGATTCTTGTAACTTAAGATCTGAGTCTCTTACAAGGATTTAATCTTTTTCTATGTCACTGTAATGATGAAAACCAATCTCTTTTGTGGATAGGATTTCTTTAATTGCAAGAGTTACCAATAATGTAATCGGTCATACTGATCTTTCCATTAATACCAAGTTTCTTAAAGGGTAGTTAAAATTCTTTAGTTATGTTATCTCAATAAGGTATTCTGTTTCTTTTCCTTCTAGGCTATTTACTTTCTAGAAGAGAGGGTCAAGCAGGATCCCCTGAAAAGCCATTGTCTGATCTGGGTCGTCTCTCATACTTGGCTTACTGGAAGAGTGTCATATTAGAATACCTTAACTGCCACCATGAAAAACAAATCAGCATCAAAGGAATGAGTCGAGCTACTGGAATGTGTCCACATGATATTGCCACAACCCTGCAGCAACATAGCATGATAGACAAAAGAGAAGATAGGTCAGTGAATCTTGTAAAAGTTTGAAAAATACTGAGGCAAAACATTCACTGTCTCTACTTACAAAACAGTTGATGTGAAAAATGTCTGTGTAAAATTCTGGCTTGAAAATGAATGATAACCATCTTACTAAAGAAGTCAGTACAGCCAGGTCTTGTTAATGAGGTCTTACATGAACAGTTTTTCTCCCTAAACAAATGGTGGTTTTTTGGATCCTCTTTCATATTAATGGTTATTAGAAGGGTGCAGCCAGCCTGAAGCATTTTCAGTGAAGAATTTTGTTTCATTCAGTATCATCTCCCGTAAGTACAATTCCCAATTCTTGCTTTGCAAATATCTTGCTTTGAATTCCAGCGAGGGAAAAGTTTGGGGTTGTGGGTGGCAGTCTCTCTCTCTCCAGACCCCCTTTTTCAATTATTACTGAATTCACACAAGCCGTGGGATCAGATCAGCTCTACATGAACTTCTCCTGCCCAAGGTACTGGGAATGCAAATGACTTATTAAAGTTTCTATTTTAATGTTAAGATCAATGTTGAAAGCTAGTGCGCTGTGAAGGTGAGTTCCTGTTTTGTAAATATGTTCTTTCTTAATGATCTTGATTGATATTTTAGACTGTAATTGGATTGTTTTTGCTGTTTGGATTCTTTTTTTCATAAAATGCCTTAAATGACTTTCAGTGGTATTTGTGTTTCTGAAGAACTTCTTAATTCTTTCTGGATATTCTAATCATAAAAACTTTATAATTAAGCGAAACTGCCTTACAAACAGTGGGTTGCCAAAAAAATAAAATTAAGATCAGGAATAGTTCAGCCTCAGTAACTTTTTAAGTGCACCAGCACTAGTATTCAAAACTACTAAGTTTTGAACTAGTAAGAATGCAAGCCTTCAAAAAGGCGATTGGCTTACAGGATGGTGTTTGAGAGTAGTTAGAGGAGTGCTGTCATTGCATTAAAACCGTAACTTTCTGGGGTGCTTATTTATGGACAACTTGATGGGACAAATGCATTTTAAGGGAGAATCAAATATGTATTCATTACTTATATGCAGCTTCTGCCCTGTCACAAATTATTATAGGCCCTGAATACTGACACTCAATTAGCAAATAATGTTTTGTCATCTATAGAATTCAAAATACTTTATGAACAAGGTCAGTTAGTCTTTTTTTCACAGATAGTAAAGCTTAGACAGGGACATGAACTGACCTGGCCAAAGGTATCCAGAAGGTCAGTGGCTGAGCCAGGAAAAAAAAAAATCACATCTTTGAAATTCCTGTCAGACACTTACCTTGAGAATCGGGTATGGCTTCTTCTGATTTCCTACATTTTGTTCATTTTTCTTACATGTAGTGAAGTAGAAGTTTGTCACAATTCTGTGAAAAGAGTTCACCTGGATCTGATGTGCTGGTTTGTTTTTTTTTTTTTTAAAGCATTCTCTTGGTGAAAAGCCATGTTGTCACTTAACCTACCTGATTTTTACAGCATTTGAAATCCTTGCTAAAAAAAACCAACATATTTTTTGTTGTTTAGAATTGTATAGTTCTTTGTAACAGAGGACTTTGGTGGGATATGTGCTAGTATATTGGCATACTGTGCTATTATGTTAGTCTTTACCTACTTTTGATATGCTACTTCATTTCATAGTAATTAGAAAGTTGTTTTCTACTGCATCAGCGTAGGACTAAGGTACATTTTTATGCTTTGTTAGAAAACCTATGTTTCTAACTTGCTTTCTTGTCCAGTTAGCTGCCGTCTTCAGTTGTTAACAACTTTCTCACTCTTCACTTGATGATCCACATTCTGTTTATGCTTGTATGTCATATTAAAATTGGAAATTGTTCTGGCAGTGACTGAAGTGCCAACGCTAAACCTCTTGCATGGATTTAGAGTAGTCAGCTCAACTCTTCCTCTCTGTTGCCCTAGTGATGTTTAGTATTGAGCTTTCACTTCATAAACTGTTGTTTCCTTGCTTCCTCTTAGTAAACAGTCAGTAGTGTAAGCGTGTTATCTATGTGATTTTTAGTATCCATTTATTTACTCATCTATTTTCACAGGTTATTGTCCAAAAGGATTTAAACTGTAGGAAGGTTGTTTTAGGTGATCACTTTCTAAAATAAATTACTGTTTATTGGATTGTAGATTTGTAATTATTAGAAGGGAAAAGCTGATTTCAAGTCATATGGAGAAACTGAAAGCGAATCCACGTATCAATGAAGTAGATCCTGAAAGTTTGAGATGGACTCCTTTGTTAGTTTCTAATGCTGCAGTTTCTGAAGAAGAGAGAGAAGCAGAAAAGGAGGTAATAGCAGAAACTTATTCTGAATTTCCTTTCCTTCGGATTTCGTCACTCTGAATATTCACCATTAGGCTGTCTTAAATAGAGCAGTTTTAACTTTGACCACTGCTTAATGGTAGAGGATACAGATACTATTGTAATGCACAATTTTTGGAAGCTGTGCAGCAAGACATGGTAACTTTGGGGGGATGAATATGAAAACTTAAAACATGAATCACTTGACATGGAGCTGTATTTATCACTCTTGAGGTAGTCGAAGAGCATGTAATCAGATCAAATTTGGTGCAGAGCTCAGGGGCTGCAGTGTCAATCGATTCTTTGTGTTATGAACTTGCTCAAAGTGATCCATGTCAGTGGGCATGTAATGTAGTGCTAAAGGACTTAAATCAATTCGCTGCATCATTAATAGTGCTAAATATCCCATGAAATGCAATCTTCTTTGGTTTGTTATCCTAACTGTTGTAAAGGAGCTACTAGATGATTCAGCTCAAATGTTGTTGCTAGGTTAGCCAGCAGTGCTAATCAGGGTTGACTTATTGTAACTCTTTAGCTAAACGTAAAGGATATGGCTAAGTAAATGCTGTTTCAGTGACCCATTATTTTAACCTCAACCCTTCAGGCTGAGCGTCTGATGGAACAAGCTAGCTGCTGGGAAAAGGAAGAGCAAGAAATATTCTCCGCGAGAACTAATAGTAGGCAATCACCTGCAAAAGTACAATCTAAAAATAAATATTTGCGATCTTCAGAAAGTGTGGCAGTGGTGGGGGAGCGAGGGCAATCCACAGAGCAATCTAAGGAAAGCAGCGAGGAGGATGGCGGGGATGAGAATCAGCAGAGTTCGCCTCCCCGGCTGACAAAGCCACAGTCACTGGCCATAAAAAGAAAGGTGTGTTACTTCAATGGTTTGGTTTAAAGTATTCATCTCTGATTTCAGTCAAATCGTTATCATCAAAATAACCATCTGGGGTTTTTATGAACATTTATTAGAGTGTTTTAATCCTTTCTGTATTGTTTGGACACTGAACAGTTCCTGTCTTCTGTGTTTTCCCCTCCATCCAATTTTTTATCTTTGCGATTTTTCACAGAACTGTAAAATACTAGTGACACAAAAAATCAGAATTTCCTGTTAACTTTTAAACTAGTGATTGCCCTCTGCTGTTTGGCATTGGTATTGGTTTGCTATTTTAATGGTTCTTCCTTTTTTCATTTTAAGATGGAGTCCAGCTTGTGGGGTTTGTCTTTTTATTGTTTTTAATATAGGAACTCCTTAAAGGGGAATACTGTTTTTCAAAAGCAGATGCTGTTAAAACAAAAGGGTGTTTTTTACCCATATTCTTCTAATTTCCAAGAGATTTGAATGTTAAATTCTGTTTACTGTAGTGTTTACATAATTCTTAATTTCATTGAAAACTATTGAACTATTTGAATGGCTTAAATTAGTAACCAAGCATCCCAAAATTTTAAAGCACTCATCTTAGCAGATGTATTCTGGTAAGAATTAAGGAATTGGTGTGTCCCTTTGTTTACACTCTAGATGGGCAAACTTAAAAGTAACTATAAATCTGTGAGAATGCATAATAATAGAAATATAAACTGTTGAACAGGTTTTTTTCTTTATAGCAGCCAACTGTAGGATTCTTTTAGTGTATTGTTGAGACCCATGTGAAGCTTGAGGTGCACTTCCTTTCCTGTTACCTATTTTTCTATATACGTACTTATTTCTAAAATAGCAGAAACCAGAAATGTAGAAGAATAAACTTTGATACTTGTGAAGGTTGTTTGGAAATTATAAATCTACAGAGGAAAAATGTGTAAGTACAATTTATGTAATATTGCTATGAATATTATTTGACAGAAGAAGGTAAAAGTCACTACAATATGAAGAAAATTCTAGTCTTAATTTTCACCTACAGAAAGGTTTCTGTGCATGTATAGATACATACCTATTTTAACTGTTTAGACATCTTACTTTTAGGTTCCCGCTACATTTGAGTTTGATGCAATGTAAGGTATTTTTTTGAATGAGTAAATAGATTATTGTAAACTCACTTTACAAAAATTCATTTATTTATGTCCAGAATCAGCTAACAAACAGGAATGTAGGAAGAGTTATATTTGTTGAATTATTTTTCAGAGACCTTTCATACTGAAAAAGAAAAGGGGCCGTAAACGCAGAAGGATTAATAGCAGTGTTACAACAGAGACAATTTCTGAAACAACAGAGGTGTTGAATGAGCCATTTGATAACTCCGATGACGAACGTCCCATGCCGCAGCTGGAACCTACCTGTGAGATGGATGGGGAAGATGATGACTTGAAGCCTGTGATTAGAAAAGCTTTTGAGTATCAACCTGGGCAGCAGAAACAGGAGAAGGAGGAGGAGGAAGAGCAGAACAAGGAGGAGAAAGAGATTCATTGTTACAGGAGTGATGACAATTGTACAAGTAAGCTGAAAATGTTCTATCTTCACAAAATTAATTTGTCGGGTTACCTTCAAAGGAAGTGTTTATTTTTGTCATAAATGTTGAAATTTTTAACGAGATGTGTTTAGCCATTTTGGTCTTAAAATCTTACGATCTTAATAATGCTTTCTATGTAGAGGTGCTATTGGAGCCATTAATCTCATGTAGTTTATTAGAATTCAGTGGTGGCTTCAGATTTTTTGTTTTGTTTCTATTGTGTCTACTACCTTTGTTATTCCTGACCCATTAGTATTATAATCTGGTTTTTGTGTTCAGGAAACAAATGTTTTTCAGTCTGAAGCACTTCAGTCCTTGTCATATTGCCAAAACCAACTTTTATGTCCCTACAGCAGGGCATTTCATACTCAGGGGTATCACTGGAATATTGTCTAATATTGTTTTTGTATCCTTGGTAAAGGATACAAGCAAAAAGATATTTGTGTAAATCAAATCTTACTTTCTATTCAGCGTTGTTGGTAATTCAATGAAATGTCTGTTTTTTCTGGGGCACAATACATCCTCAGCACTGGGGTCCCTATTTTTTCCCCCCACAAAAGAGGGGGATAGTTTTAACTGTGTTCTTTCAAAGCTGCTTATCTAGTTGGATTTCAAGGATATTTCCTGGCAGAAAAGCTAATGGATGGATAGTGAAACTACTAATGAGCTATTCTGAACGTATACTCATCCCTTGACCTCCTGGATCTCAAATTATGTTTATAAGTTTTAATTCCAGAATGAATGACTAGATTCTCAGGTCTATATATTTTTCCTAAGAAGCCAGTGGGTACTATTTTAGTATTTTCATAATTGCATGGGATGTTTAATCTTTGTGATCCTCAGTTGAGGGATCATGCACTGATTTCTATTTTAAACAGCTTTTGTGCGGCTAGGGCAACTGTGCTTACAAATGTTGGTGCTATTACAAACCAGTGCACGAGTACGTTAGAATATTACTGCTTTTTCCTGCTTTTCAACAGAAACAAATTAAACTAATAGTAGCAAGTTCAGTGTGTTCCAGCTATGTCCCAGTCGTCAGGTTTGCACTGCTTTAACTGGACTGATACCGTGTATTTGTCCACGGACCATGTCATCACATTAATTGACTGTAGGAGTGTTATAACACTACAGTGAGAGGCAGAACTTGGCAAAGGAGTATCGCTGAAGCCGTTACACTCCCAAGTGCAGCATGTTATATCCTGAGAATTCTTTTTTTCTCGTGTATATGTAAGTGGCATCTGGGGAGAGAGAAAAGGAAAGGAATGAATGTGTTTGGGTAGATTTTTTTTTTATACTCAATGGATTAATTTAGTGTTCTGATGCACTCCGTGTTTAATTTCAATTATCTTTTGCCTTTTGTCATGTATTGTGAGCTATGTCTTGATATGCTGCCCATGAGAAGATACTAGAATGAACCATCTTTTTCTTCAGTGTTGGTAGTAAAGCATGATTATATGCTTACTATGGCTTGTCCTCCAGAATGGTCAAAGAGGAAACTCCAGACTCTCATGTTATTACTGTCAAAAAAGATGAATAAACATTAGGTCAATGTCTATATAAAGTGATGGCATACCTCTATTCTAAAAACAAAGGTTGATAATCAAATATTTGGACAATATTTTTGCTTTAGTTTACATGTCCTGTGATTTAAATCTTGGGATTCTTCTAGTGTATAAATGGTGGTTCTGATGGTCACTGTTAGAAGGCCACCAAACAAGAACAGCTTTACATATCTGTGTGTTTGAGCTGTAGATACTATGTCGTTCTATTGTGGTTTGAGATCTGTTTATAACTCTTGTTCCAGAGTTTCTTAATACATTTTGAGTTTATAAATTACTTTTGGATTTATGTTTGAAAATATTGATTAGTTTGTCAAAGCTAAGACTTTTCTTTTGTCTCTATCTATTGCCTCCCAAAGATAATACAGAGGATGTAGCTGTGTTGGAAGAAAGCACTAAAGACAATCTTGAACCTTTAAAGAGTAAGCAGGGTTGGCCCAAAGGAGTTAAGCGTGGTCCGTCTAAATGGAGGCAAAGCAAAGAAAGAAAACCTGGCTTTAAGCTTAATTTATACACCCCACCCGAGACTCCTATGGAGCCTGACTATCAGGTGCTAGTGGAGGAACAAAAGGAAGTAGCTGAAGACAAGCCCTGCTCAGTTCCCGCTGCTACGGAGGAAATGATTAAAGAGCCTGTTGAAGTATTACCACCACCAGATGATGCGGTAAAAGAGGTAGAACCTGAACCTCTGCATCCACCCAATGAACCCTTTGAAAAACAAGACAATGATATGATGAAAGCTGGGGAAGAAGAAAGGAATGTAGAAGAAGGTGGAATCCATTCAAAAGATGAAGAAAAAGACAAAGCAGAAGAGGTGTTTCTGCAAAAAGAGGAGTCCGTGCATTTGGATGATCAGGAGGAGGAGGAGGAGGATGAAGAACCTTCTCACAATGAGGATCATGATGCAGATGATGAAGACGATAGCCACATGGGTTCAACAGAAGTGGAGAAAGAGGAATTGTCTGGTGAAGCTTTCAAAGAAATGCTGGAAACACAGCAATCTTTTTTAGACGTAAATGTTCAAACTGGTAATTCGAATCAGGAGGACTTAATGAATTGTGGTGTTGACCTTGCAGCTGATGAGTGTGAAAGTGACCAGAAAGAACTTGCTACAGATTCAGACCCGGTGCCTGAATCTGATGATGATCATACAGATAACAACCAGGACCAAAAAGCTGGTGAAGAATTACATTCCGATTTCAAGGGAGAGAGTACTGAGACCATGGAGATTGATTCAGAGACAGTTCAAGCAGTACAGTCTCTAACCCAAGAAGCAAGTGAACAAGATGATACATTTCAGGACTGTGCAGAGACTCAAGAGGCCTGTAGAAGTTTGCAAAACTATGCCCATAATGACCAAAGTCCCCAAATAACCACACTGGATGATTGTCAGCAATCTGACCACAGTAGCCCCGTTTCATCTGTGCACTCTCATCCCAGCCAGTCAGTTCGTTCTGTTAATAGTCCAAATGTTGCTCCTTTAGAGAACAGCTATGCTCAGATCAGCCCAGATCAAAGTGCCATTTCTGTGCCATCTCTACAGAACATGGAGACCAGCCCAATGATGGATGTTCCCTCAGTTTCTGATCATTCTCAACAAGTTGTGGATAGTGGGTTTAGTGACTTAGGGAGCATTGAGAGCACAACAGAAAACTATGAAAACCCAAGCAGTTATGATTCTACAATGGGTAGTAGTATCTGTGGAAACAACTCTTCTCAAAACAGTTGCTCATACTCTAGCCTTACATCTAGTAACCTAACACAGAGTAGCTGTGCAGTGACACAGCAGATGTCTAACATTAATGGAAGCTGCAGTATGATGCAACAAACAAACATCAATTCTCCTCCCACTTGTAACGTAAAATCTCCCCAAGGTTGTGTTGTTGAAAGGCCTCCAAGCAGCAACCAACAGTTATCCCAGTGCAGCATGGCTGCTAATTTTACACCACCTATGCAGTTAACTGAAATCCCTGAGGCTGGCAATGCCAACATTGGATTATATGAAAGAATGGGGCAGAGTGAATTTGGAGCAGGGCATTACTCACAGCCATCTGCCACCTTCAGCCTTGCCAAACTGCAACAGTTAACTAACACGCTTATGGATCATTCTTTGCCTTACAGCCATTCAGCTGCTGTAACTTCCTATGCAAACAGTGCCTCTTTGTCCACCCCCTTAAGTAATACAGGGCTTGTTCAGCTTTCTCAGTCTCCACATGCTGTTCCTGGAGGACCGCAAGCACAGGCTACCATGACCCCTCCCCCCAACCTTACTCCTCCTCCCATGAATTTGCCACCTCCCCTTTTGCAGCGTAATATGACTTCATCGAATATTGGAATATCCCACACCCAAAGACTGCAGACTCAGATGGCCAGCAAAGGTCATGTTTCTGTAAGAACCAAATCCACGCCTCTGCCGCCTGCTGCTGCAGCCCATCAGCCACAAATTTATGGGCGTGCTTCACAGACTGTGGCCATGCAAGGGCCTGCGCGGACCTTAACAATGCAGCGTGGTATGAACATGAGTGTAAATTTGATGCCAGCCCCAGCTTATAATGTCAATTCAGTGAACATGAATATGAATACCCTTAATGCTATGAATGGTTATAGTATGTCCCAACCGATGATGAATAGTGGATATCACAGTAATCATGGGTATATGAATCAAACACCCCAGTACCCTATGCAGATGCAGATGGGGATGATGGGAACTCAGCCATATGCACAACAACCAATGCAGACAGCACCCCACAGTAACATGATGTACACTCCTCCGGGGCATCATGGCTACATGAATACAGGCATGTCTAAACAGTCTCTTAATGGATCCTACATGAGAAGGTAGGCCCTTTGGAGAGACAGACTACCAAACTGGCGTATTGGATTGATCTGCACAAATATCTTTTGGAGAGTACGATTTCAAAACCAGCAATTGGTGTGAATGCAAAAACATTTGTTGGCACCATTTAAAAGCTGTATGCAGCAGAAAGCCTTATACAAGTTTTTCTTTTTTCTTTATTTCTTGTTTTGTTTTTTGTTTAGTTTGGGTTTTTTTAACTTTGTGGGATTTAACATTTCTTCTCTTTTCTTTGGGGGGAATTAGGTGGGTTTCCATTTTTTTTGTTTATTTCATTGAGCTTGAAGTTCTCTGGAAAGGAAGAACTCTTTCTATGAACTGCAGTTACACAGCAGCTGATGGTTCAGAGCCATTTTATGTGCCTGCTCCCATTAAAAATGTGGATAAATAGACTCCAAAACTATCAGACAATACTGGATCGTGAGCTTTCTCTCTCTCCTTTCCCCACATGTAAATGCCTTTTAGCAGTTCTTTTATTGTATTATTTTGTTTCTGAAGGTGACACTTCCGCATGCCGCTAATGTCTTTGTTAGTGACAGTGCATTTTGTAGTACTGTACAAGTGTTGTGCTTAACAGTAAGCCATTTCTTAATTTTTTTGCCTTGATTAGGTTACCCTAGTTTGAGGGGTAAAAAAAACAGAACTATATTTTTGTTAATTATAAAACTTGTAAAAATAATAAAAAAGCTGCAAAAGCTATTCACATTTTGGTTAGTTCAAAGGGTTTTATTGCTGTATGTTTAGTGTAAAGTTGAGACTCTTTTCCATTTTTGTGACCAGTTTCTTTGGGGCTGGGGTAGGGAAAAAGGCAGCTTTCTGTTTTATAAATACTGTTATGTTTTTTTGTTGATTGAAACATCTCAGTGTTTATTTGTCAAGTTTTGAAACATTTTCATATGTGTCCAAATACTTGGCAGGATTTAAAAAAAAAGTAGTGAATTTGGTGTAAAGTTGCTATTTTATGGAAATGCCTCTAACTTTACATTTTCATTCCATCTGTAGATTTTTCTATCTTTATAAAATATTGGAGTTATTTTTTAAGGGAAAAAATAGAGCAGTAGCGTGTGAATAGCTCAAACTAAGCTTACAGATCGCATGTAAAAAGGCAAAAGTTATTTGTGTCTGTTTATATTGCTTCCTTTTTTGTAGCCTTTGTACCTGTACAGAGTGACTGTAAGGGCCGAACAGAAGAGGCTTGATACATGTAAAAATAGGACCCAGTGACACTCTTGTATTTATCTGTTATCTTTTTAGTCAGTCACTTAAAAAAAAAAAAAAAAAAACACAAACACAACACAAAAAAACACCCAAGAAACAAAAATAAAAACTGCAAAAAACACCCCCCCCCCCAAGCTGTACATTTTAACATAAAATAAATTATGATGAGCCATTTTTAGCCTCTTGTGTCTTGTCATAGTTTGATGTTGCATGGGAGTTACTTCCTGAAACAGTGTTTGTTACAGCGCTCTCGCATGCTTGATCTAAAGCCCATGAAAGTTGATGGGGTTTGGATTAGGCTGTTAGAGCCTAAGTGTAGGTTACTCATCATAATTGCATACACCTTGTGAAAATAAAGAGTATCTAAGGTTATTTTTTTAAATAATCTTAATAAAATATTGAATAAATATGTATTTAATACATTACAAGGTTGTCAATATTTAATGTATGAAACTTCTTTCCTATAGAAACTGTTAATATATATGTAAAAGGGTATATGATAGTAACAGACATGATGTTTGAACTGTATCTTAATGATAGAATTGTGATCTCTTCCTTTGTCATTATTGCTGGGTTAAAAGACGAGGCAAATCTTGTGTTAAACCTCTGAGTTCCATGTATATGCATGTATATGTGCACACATAAACACATACACACATATATGAACCCTTCTAATCTAGCAATAGAAAGTCTGTAAAAATCAAGAAGGCTGTCTATACGTGGAGCTTGTGAGTGGACCGAGTTTAAATAGGGTGCGTGTGAATCTGCACCAGGAAAAATCCATGTAAGAATTTTTAAAAATGCTTCTAATGTGTATGTTGCCACTGAGTCCCCTCTCTAGCCCACTGACACTGCCAGGAGGGTTGCTAGTTAAGGTGAAAAGATTGCTCGTCTTGATTGAAAACTCTATGTCCCCATTTCAGTATATAAAGCAGCTTTATAGGTGATATTTTATATACTCAAAAGTCAGAGAAATGTGTATTTCTTTAAATAAAACCCTTGAAGTGTGTGGTGTTGCCAAATCAAGAAATTGATACTACAGATTCATGTGCATAACCTGTTCATTTTTAATATGATGGGGCTGCAGGCGAAAAGCTAAAATTGCTGGTCAAATGGTAATTTGGAGTAACTTGTGTTTTAGGACTTCAGAATGCTTGATAAGGAGAGCACAATACAACAAAGATCTTTGTTCATGCACTTACACTGTCAAATTTGCATTTTGAAGGTAGAGTATTCCTAGTACTTAAACTATATGTGTGTTTGTCTTCACAGTCACTGTCGCCTTTTTTTATGCTTAGGAAAAGGGCAGGTGAACTCAACACAGTTAATGTGTAGCCTTTGAGTGTGTATAACTAGGACCTTGTATCTTTGTTGAATAATGGTATCTCAAAGTAGCACTATGTTTTGTGATTTTTTTCATTTGTATGTTTTCACAGTGAGTGAAAAAGGCACCTGGGTCTTTATCCACTGCTGTTTAGTTTCAGGTTTTCAAGCCTGTAACATATAGGCAAATCACACCACCTTGCCATTTCAGTATGTGCTAACCTGAAACAGAGCATCCTGACTCCAGCATATTGCTAAAATTCTGTATTTGCAATATATGGATTAAAACTTGGATGGAAAATGATGTATTGCATGTGCACAACAGGCAAGTTTCCAACATTATTTTTTTTACTTCAGAAGTGAATTCCTTTCAGGAGGACAAATGACTCTCCTACATCTTTTCCCATAGTGACTATTCAGCTGTGAATTGCATTACTGCACTAAAATTTCTGTTTTATAAGGCAGCTGTCTTTTCCTTGACAGATCTACCTGTTCTATATATTGTGTGCCCATTGCAGTGTCAGTTCTGACTGTTTGCTCTAGCACCATCCCAGTTGAAAATTAGCTCAGTCTTTTAGTGTTTGAAAATAATTCTTCACAGAGTTACAATAGATGATTCTTGTGAAATGCAGGAGGTTTCCCTGCACATGCACTCTTAGTCTTTGGTTTGACAAATAGGATACTTCATACCACTAGTGATTTGCAAGAAGGAAATAAACTTGGCTCATTCTGCAGGTACATTGCTTGCAGACCTGGCTTGTAGGTGAAGTCGGTGCTGCTAACAGTTGTGAGTTAGCTAGTTAGCAACTTGCAAGGGTTGCCTACTTTGTGGAAGCTACATGTTCCAGAACTTTTTCTGATTTAGTCTAATTGATTCTGGGAGAATGGTAGGGGAACAAAGCTGGGAAGTAAATAAGAAGTGTGTTTCCTTCGAATTGCTTAATTGGCATAGCTGTACCAGCAGAGTGCTTCAGGCAAGACCTGGTTCTAGGGAAGATACTTGTATTTGGAGCAGAACCTACTTCATCTGGAAGTTGCTGAACCACAGTACTCCTGAAAGCTGCACTCTAGCCCTTTAGCAAAGAAGGGAATGGTAAGTGGTGTTGCACTCTGACTACTTGATCTCCTAGCAGGGGACAAAATATAACCAATTTTTGCCTAACTTTGTAAGAAGCTGTGTGATATAAGCAGAAACAGAGGACTTCTAAACATAGAGAACTTTCATGTTAGATAACTGTCTGTGTTTTAGTTTTATAAGCTGTTTATTTTGTCCATCAGGCAGGCTAGTTGATGGAAACAAACCCCATTTATGTACAGTGTGGTAAGTAGAAAGAATGGGCCTGGCAATTATCTGTAGTGCTGAGGGTGATCCTAATACAGCCTGTTCTATAGAGACTGATACCTTTAGCAGCAAGCAGACTGAACAATGTAGTAAAGACCTATGACTCTGGTTTTCTTCCTCTTCCCTTTACTTTTAATACTTCTGTGTATTAAAACTATATATTTCCAGCATTGTTTATGACCTATATATTTGTATAAGTCATCTCTTCCATAGTGAAGCTCTGGGGTATGCATTGACCAAAAGTTGTTGTTTTGAGCTTTGCAGAATAGGGAGGGAGTTTGTAAGAAGATATAAGGTAGGATTGCAGTTTTGGCTTTATCATAACTTTAGTTGAGTAATTTAAATTCTTGGTAGATTTTTCCCCATCTACTAAATAAGAATAAATAAGCTTAATTAAGCCACGTTTAAGGCTTTCAAGTAGTATGTGTAGAAACACTGGAATACAGAGTTCTACTGATTTACTTCTTCAGAAATCAGGTTTGTGCTATTTTTCATCTCTATGCAAGAATAGCAGCTCCTAGTTTCTGAGTAGCTTGGAATCCTGTCCTTTCAAAATTGTCGATACATTATTCTATCGCTACTTCAGTGTGGCCATGTGCCAATTTTCTAATCTGCTATGCAGGACAAAATGAGTGGGAACTACTTAAGAGTTCTAGTATTTTGCTTTCTATCAGTAGTGGGGAGGCTGCTTTGAAAGCTCTGTCAGTCTCCACCAAAAGCAGCTGGGCCCCAGGAAATTAAAATTTTTCCTGTGTATTTGCACAAGTCTCAGACAGCAAAAGAAATACCCATTTCCAGTCCACAGAAAACCTTGTTCGAATACAATTTTGCATGTAAATCAGCTACAAATCCTCTTCCAGTTACAGCAGTCATCAAGTTATCATGCAGGATTCAAGAAAGAAAACAACCTGTAACTTGACTGAAGGAAATCCTGATATTTGTTGTATTTTAGTAGATCATTTGGTACAGAATTCCTGTCTGTAAGGCTAATGCTAAGAAACACACTGCTGCTACAGAGGTGAGAAAGTTCAGCTTTCTCCGTCAGGGTGAAGGAAAGACCGGGGCCATGTGTCTGAAAGGCAGGTTTGTCAGACACAAGGCTGGGAGAGCTGTTGCATGTCTGGGTTGTGAATGAAGTTGCAGTAGACGGTAAGGTGCTCTGAAAAGGTGCTTTTGAAGGTCTATGGAAGTAGATGAAAGAGTTGAGGGACCCCTTCCAAAAACTTTTTGACTCTTTAAACCCACACTGTGGCTGCTCGTTTATTTTTGAAGTGTCAAGTGGCTTCCTTTGCATTTTCTTTTATTTCTGTTTTTTTCTAATCCAGATGTAGGGATACTTAATTTGCTGTGAGTCCCAGAGTTTGTGTATCTCTATCATGAATATTGTTCACATCTTGATGTCTAATTTGTTTTTTAACAGTAGTCTAGTTGTGTTTATTGTGTTCTGCTATGTCTGAGAATTTGAAGATAAGGTCTTTATTATACAGATAAATACAAAGGAGAAGTCAAGAGTATTGCATTCTGGGTGCCTGCAGCCTTGGCTACAATTACTGTTTGGAGAAGAATGATTTACTGGGCTGTGGGCCCCAAAAGGAAGTGAAGGAATAGGAAAACCTTCACAGGAGAGATGCTAAGCCTGTAAAGAGCTGTTAACATCTACAAAAAATGGTTTAAAGTTGTACTCAACTCTGGTCTTGAGCGTATACTTGCAGTTCTCAGTGGCACGTTTGTGCCCCATGCTCTTTTTTTAAAGTATCCAAGACTTCTACAGCCCATAGTGCACCAAAGTTACAAAAGACCAAGAGAACTCTCGTGTGCTCTCAGTGGCTAGGTTGTTCCTTTCAGGCACTGAGGCAGTAAATAGCTCTTACCTGATACATGGAATTAGGCAAAATTCTAGTGGGGAGGGTGATGACTTGATGCAAAAAAGGTAAACATGGCTTAATTGTGATCCTCCTCTACAGTCTATTTTAAGACCATCAAATATTGCTGAGGTGGTAAAACTTCCGTTGTGTCAAAACACAGTTACTGATAATTTGTATCAAATAGAGTAAATTGACGAAGTTTAGGTGGAAAAGTAGATCTGGTGATCCCATTTGTGTATTTGGACTACTTCTGCCAACAAATACAATTACTAGCAACTGTATTGGAGCACAATAAGGTGACTAAAGCTGAGATAGGAGGAAGCATTTGATAGTGGTAAATATAAACTGTGATGTCTGGAAGCACAGCGGCAGCTTTCTCCTGGTTAGTCAGGTCACTGTGAGATATTTTGTAAAGGTGTGTCTCTTGCCTTTTTAATCAAAACTAAAATCTATTGAAAGTGGTTATAATCCATGATTATGTAGGGGGTTATTAGGGCTGCACAAGTTCAGTGTTGAACTTCCTTTTAGCAATGTAAAGGACATCCTATTTTAATTTAGTGTAAAAGGACATCTTGTTAATTTTTCCAAGTGCAGGAAAATAAGTCACAACACATAATTTTCTCCATCTTTTTTTTTTGTGGGTTAGTAAATTGACTTGGATACTGTATGTATAGGACCTTTTAAAATTTAGCCGGTTGAAGCATTTAGGAAAAACAAGTTAAAACTGCTAAAGTATCATGTGTATGTATCTCCTTGAATTGTTGTCCATTGTATCTGCTTATGTATCTGACCTTCTCAAGGGTCTTGCTTTGTTTCTAGTTTGCATGGTCTGCTGCAGAGTCCATTGTGAAGACTGGGTAGTTGATCCTCATCTGGAAGCTCTCTAAACACTGTGCTGCCCTAGATTATTACTGTGAAAGAAGAAATGGAGATGCCAGGAAACAGCACAAACCGGCAAACTCCTGCAAAATCCTTCAGGACTCTGGGACTGAGCAATTCATCTGTGCTGCTACCGTCTTGGTATTTTTCCTGCAAAATTTCTTCAGGATGCCTGGCTCCACTCTTTTGAAGGCCATGTGCTTGGGTTAGGATCAGGATTTTGGGCGTACTTGGCTAGAAGGGGGTTTTCTTTAAGTTGTGCCTGCTTTTGTGCTGTAAAAGCTTTTTTACAGAGGGTAAAATTTACTCGTTGATGTAACAAAAGAAAACTGCTAAGGCTGGAGCATTCTAAGGAGATGGGTTTTAAATTTGGCTTCCCTTCTCTCTCATCTTGACAGCATTTGAAATGGCTTTGGTTTTCCTTCCAAATAACAAATGATTCTTGTGACTGTGTGATTAACTACACCTTCCCCTCCCCTCCATTTATGGAGTTTCTTTTCCAGTAGCACAACCCTGCCAGGAGCAATACTAGATCGTGGTGCTGTTCTTGTCATCATCAGATGGTAGGCTGTTTTTGGTGTTCCTCCTCTGCAGTGCCAACGCTATGTCCAGTTCTCTCAGCTGCTTCAAGAAGCCCCGGTTTGGCAAGATGCATCGGTGTCTTGATACTTGCTCAATGGCATCCACCACTGTCATGTTCTTGTAAATCATCAGGTAAGCCAACACCAATGTGGCTGACCGGCTGCGACCCATAGCACAGTGAACCAGAACCTTGTCTGCGGAAACAAAGAGAGATGATGCAGAGGTGACACGGGGTAATTTTCTTTTTTTTTTTTGACGTGAAGGTTTCTGTAGTGCCTCTGCTCTGTTTGGTGGTTTGACTACCCTTACCAGCATTTTTGTAAGGCTCCTCTTTTTACAGGTGGGGAAACTGAGGCTGTAAATCTTAGTGTAGTAACTGAAAACACCATCTACATTGGAGATTACCCATGTAATCCTAAACCAGGTATCTCTGAATTTATTTGTGAACAAAGGTTGCAGAGAAGGCCTGGGAGCTGCAGCCTTGCATTAAGAAACATAGTAAGCCCTGCTGCAGCCTGATCTTACATTCCTCCCAAGCAGCATGTATGTGATTCTGTGTTTGGGCATAATGTCAAAGCACAAGGGTGTGGGAGGGTTTGTATGCTATCAAACCATCCTTCCATGAGGATAAATAGGATGCACAGAGGTGCCTTTCTCAGTTCTACCAGCTAGACACAAAAGCTAACCAAATTTGATTAATTTTTATTGTTCTGACAATAATATCCTTCGAGATCTAGATTGCATCACTTTATGCCCAAATATGTGATTTGTAAAATATAGCTAACAAGCCTTTTTTAAGGCTCAGTGATGCTTTTGAGGGCAGAGGATAAGAAGGGCCACAGAAGTTAATAGGCACATGACCAAGAGGACAGAAAGAAACTACCTCTTAAACTGTAGAAAAGCTTTTTTAGAGATCTCTGGCTAGTCACCCTTACCCTGTCGTGTTGAACGAAAGTAACGTTTCATCACCACCACCACCTCTTGAGTGTTTTATATGATCATCGCCTTGCAGTAGTGGCCTGTCTCGTATACTGTCAATGCAGAGTCTCTGCTAATAGTTTTCATCTCTGAATAAATGTACCTCAAGATTTAGCTTTGTGACATTGATTGGTTTAACTTTGGACTTCCAGAGGCAGAAAGTCCTTGGCTTCAGGTACTAGCAAGGATGTAAGTTAAAGTGGAACCTTTCCCATTTGCTGTGTCTGGGGGAGGTGGAAGAAGAAAACAGTAAGTGGGTTCAGGTCTGACTGACAGATTTTGAAACACTTCAAAGGATTTCTAAAAATCATTCAAAGCCCTTGAGGGGGTCTCACAAAGGGTTGAACCGCTGAAGGAAGTAGATTTGGAGCATTCTCTCTAACACCCTGCTAAGCTGAATTGCCACAGGAAAAAAAAAAGTCCTATCAGGGCCAATAATAGTTTATCTCTGTCAGCTATGCCTAGTGAGAAGTGTTGGGTGCAAAGCCATGACTCCTGCCGATTAACTCCTTTGCTTCCAGGCACAAGAGGATGTCTTGGCACAAGTAGCATTGCTGTGTAAGAGATGCATCAAGAACTGCCAACACTAGAGGATTAATGGTTACAGTCTGCATCCTAATCCCAGCAGATAGTCTTAGAGGCATCTTGGCAAAATTCCAGTCTCTCTGATAACTAAAAGTGCCTCTTCCTCTCCTGAAAAATGATAATCCCTTCTATTATTACTGCAAATATTTGAAACAGATGAAAACTCGCATTTGTTGAGCCCTTCATGCTTTTCTTTAGAGTTTGCCACCTTGTAAATGGGTTGCTGTTGAGGTGATAAAATACATGATAGGACAAGGAAGGCTTTGCTTGGTGTGGATGGCAAAGGCACGGGATCTAGGAGAAAACGTACAGTTTTATATTGTGTTAACAAAGGCAAAAAATGACTGTACAATTTTCTGAAATGCCTCCTGGTTGTAGGAAGATGAAGTCTATCCTTTTCTGAGTGTGAATATTCAAGATCTGACTGCCTGTTGCAGCAAAACGCAGGGCCACGTCCATTCTGTACTATTTTGTAGTCTCTTCGGTTCTGACGTAAGGACCAATCTGAACCCTCTTTCCCCAAGAGGGAGTCCACTCTTGCAGTCTTTGATTCTGACCACTTATATCCTTCAAGGTGTGGCTGAATATAAATTATCAGCACACAGACCCAGAGGTCTGCTGAGTGGTGACAGGTCCTTGAACTATTTTCGTCACTTGACTTGGGCTTGTGTTTCTTGAAAATCTGTCTAGATGCAGCACTCCTTTCCAGAGTCAGATGGAGTGATGAATATTGAGGTGTCTTTGCTCAAATGCCTTGGGTCTTTGTATGTCTCGTATGTTTCTTCTCACATTGCTGCTTTTAATCTCTCTCTTTAGTGTATTTTTTCCCATGACATCTTCACATGAAAAGAAAATGCTATTGCCCTCTACATTACATTCTGAGGAACTAAGACACCAAGGGAATGAGTACTAAATCTGTAGCATAGAAGGGAACTTAAAAACCTCTTAAAATAATGTCTTCCTTTCAGGTTAATTGGGCCTCGCTGGTATAAATTTTAAGCTTGACCGATGGTCTGAATTGCATGTTTTGGGAAATCTTTATGCACAGCTGAATGATACCATGCATAATTGTGAACAGTTCAAGTTTGCCTTTGAAACTTACTCATAACTGAGCTACTTTCACTGTTCTTAAGTCCATCTGCCCATGCCTAAGTCTGCAAATACTGCTCTGATCAGGGAGCTTCTTCACCATCACAAAGATTTTGAAGGTTAAGTCAGAATTACTGCATTAGGACTGTGTTTTGACAGCATCCAAATTGCCAAGCTTTCTGGCCTGTTGCAAAAAGAGAGTGACTTCTTCATTTGCGTGACAGCTTGTTTCAACAGCATTGACTATTGAGCATCTTCCCTGTAAAAAGCATTGTATGAAGACATCTATTCAATGAATTTGATCACTTGGCTGGCTGAGGGTGACACGCCAAACAATGTGATTCAGCCTAAGCAAATTCATTAATACATACATTCTGGTCACAAAAGTCGAAACTCCTTTTTCTTTTTCTCCTTTTCCTTCTCTTTGCATTTGCTCAATTCTAATGCAAAGTAGCAGATTAGTGTAATGGTGTTACTGATCAAAAGTATTTAGCACCATATACTGAAGTCCCATATTATTACCACGGGAGATAGGTACTTGATTACTTACTATAAAATCCTGTTCAGGAATATGGATGCTATTTGTTGGTCAGGAAGATGCACGCAAATAGTCCTTTCATTAGGCACTTGAAATACATAGCACCTTTCTACACTAGATGTGCATTCACAAATAATGCATTTATGTTGGAGGAGAGCACTAGTTACTCGCCTCGAGTCTTTTCTCCTGTAAGTGTAAGAGACATAAGTCTACTCTTTAGTCCAGCTTCTGGAGTCATTGTGTTGTTCTGTAAATGTGTATTGGAAAGCTGTTCTCATGCAACCTCAATCTCTTTGTGGGCCATGCATATGTGCCTTTATGCATATCTTTGGCTGGGATAGGAGATGTACATTTAGTGTACTTTGCCCTCATGAGAAAGTTAAGAGCTTGTTCTTTTTCTTCATGAGTGTTACAGTAATTCTTTATTTTACTGGTCTCCATCAGAAAAGATCCTAGCTATCTTGTTTAAAAATCATGTGAATGTGGCAGGCAGTACACAGCTACAGAAATGATTGCAGTTGGTAGTATCTACTTAAGTGCAGATTTTTTTTGTTTTGTTTTGTAGAAGTTCATCCAGTCACTCTTTGATTTGGTCTTGGGTTTCAGTGCTGGACTGGTGCTTGATACTCTCTCAGAACTTCCTGGATTTTGATGTGGTTTTGAAACAAAAAGGTTGATACTCCCCACCGCCACCCCCTTCGCTGCTTCAATATTTATTGGGATGCAAGGGGTTTTTTTCTAGCCTTTGCTGCTTCCCTTGTGCTTGTTTCTTTACCTCTGTGCAGCAAAGTTGTTACAGGAACAGTAGGGTGATGAGAGTGAGGAATTCTGCATTTCTTACTTCAGCTACTCCAGTCTGATACTGACCTCTGGCCTCCAACCATGGCTAGACACAGGTGTGTGCTAGTTATCCACTCCTTCCCAAAGGCAGTGCTTCAGACTTAGTTTTTGAAATGCCAGGTACCTTTCTTCACAAGCAAGTAAGCTCCTGAAGCAGTTTCTCCTGCTATTAGGACTTTGATTTTTAAAACTGACCTGCTTTCAAGACTTCCTCCTGAACAAGGGAAGGGACTGTTGCTGTAGACTGTACTTGCTGAAAGGGTAAAATTGCAAAGACGTAGCTGGCTATTGGGGGCAAGCCAGGTAGTAGCTGGCTACAGCTGAGCTAAACAGCCAAGAACAGAAGCTGACAGGAGGTTAGAAACTTGATAGGTGATCCTCTGATATTAAGGTCTTTGTAGGTCAGCAAGAAAGTCTTAAGTTTCTCAGCTGGTTTCTGGTAAAATATCCTGTAGAGGTTTTTTTGTTTGTTGTTTTTTTTTTTTTTTTTTTTAAAGTCATGTAGGGGGAAAGGAGTAGGAGTAATATTGAAAGCCAGTGTGAGGCCTAGGCTGTAGCATTTCACACCAGTGTAAAACTTTCTGATAAAACACTGCTGGAGGTCAGCAAATAGTGAATTGTAGTAATCAAGCTGAGAAATTACAAAGGCTTTAACGAAATGTTCCTAGATCTCTGCTGTCAGAGTTATTTCGGTCCTCTGCTGCTTGGAAGATGGCAAAGAGATAAATCTGTTATAGCTTGGGGTAGATCTGATGCCCAGGTAGGAAGGTGGGTTTCATATTTGTGGAGTGAATCTAATGCTACAGAGCATGAAGCTGTGGAGTGACAGCCTGGAATCTGCAGAGCACTCATGTTCCATTCCCGCCGCTATGCAACCAATATTGATTAAACTTTTCTTAATAGGGACTAATTTGAGGAAAAGACAGCTAATTCATGGAACCTGTGCAATGTCTGATTGTCTCTGTGTTTATGAAGAAGTCAAAACAACAACAAAAACCCTCTATCAGACAGGAGACCTTAATGCAAGCTGTGATGTGGACTTCTGTCAAAGTGCTTGGTAAGGGGCTCTTGGGCTGGTACTAGTTTTGCAGTGAGAAAGGTCCTAGTTACATCTCTACCTTCTCTTAAACTAGTTCCCTACTACTAGTTTTATATTCTCTGCTAAACTGTATTGGATTTGCTTCATTCCCACAAGGCTGACTGCCATGGAACTATGCTTATAATCAGATGGAGTAAATACTATACTGTTTTTAACCATTTTCAGCACCCTCCTTACTTCTTTCATCCTGAAGCGCATTATCAATAAATTTAGAAGCTGAATAAAAGAACTGGCTGAGCTTGAAAGTGGGGAGATCATCTGCTTCCACTCCATGGTACTCCACAGTCATGTCGTGATAATATTCTGGTCCTGTGTCCACGTTCCGTGGACCATGGGCCGCGTTGAGGATGTGGGTGAAGCCTGCCTTCTCAAGGCTGTAGCGATCTAATGCAGTTTTCCTGTTAAAACAAGAGCTGTCATGTAAGTAAAGAAGCTTCTTACCTAGCAAGCCAGAAAAAAAATTCTCTGATTTGATATGTTCTAAGTGTTAATGAAACTGATAATGCTTCAAAAATGCATCATTTACCATTGTAAAGATCTTAAGATACTGTCATTCAGAGTGAATGATCCTTCTGGAGTTCATAACTATCTCGCCCAGGTCCTTAGAGCACCTTAAAAATGAATTTATTTTCCTGACACCTTTGTAATGTAGGCAATACTGGCTTCTATCCATCTTGTACAAGAAGAAACTTGAGATACAGAAAGAAATAGAATGAATTATTTAAAGTCATAAGAGCAAATCAGTGGCAGAACTTGAAATAGGACCCATGAATGCTGCTTTCCCCTTCTGTCCCATCAATTGATATTGCAGAACTAATAAAAGAGTCAGTGATATGTGAGTAGTAGGGTCATCTGGGATTCAAAAAGCAGCTCTTCATCCCTAAAAGAAGTTACTGAGTGTTTTCTCCATTTCTATTTAAAAAAAAAAAAATTAAAAAAATCACCCTTCTGTGGTCACAACTCCCTATCAGGTTTCCTTTTACTGTCACATTTGGTTAAAGCAGAGATCTAAAGCAAAAAGAACTAGATATGGAAATTGGATATTAGCCTTCAATGAAAGCTGAAAGTCATATATTTAGCCCAATACTCTAATTTATTTTTGTCCTCTCTTCCCTTGGACAAGGGAAGTCAGATAGGAGAGGAAATCCTAGATTTTTGTGTGCCCAATACCCGCTCTAAGTGCTTGCCAGCAGCCTGAAATTCCTCAAAAAGTGAAGTTTGTGGACAGACATGTAAAAACTTCTTTGTTCCATTACAGAAAGCTTTTAGTTTTGGAAAGTGTTGTTCTGGAAGAGCTGTCAAGTTTCATTAGTGCCTAGGAAGACTACCGAGCTTTTTACAAAAAATTGCATAGGCTTTATTCTGTTAATATATTTTCACGTAACTACTGCTGCCATAAATGAATTAGCGCATGATGTGAAACAGCTTTTTCCAACCAAAAGTACCTCTCTCCATGAATGTTTCCTGAACATTTCAATGTGTAAATGCAGCTGCTGTCACACAGGACGTTGTGGTGGGCTACCTGTTGTGTTTCATAATTCTGTGGTGGCAGCTCAGAATGGCTTGAAGTTGACTCCACCTTCCCAGCCTCTGTCAAAGTCAAAATCCCCCTTTGAGCAGTCAAGAACCTAGTGATTAGAGCATTTAACTGGGATATGGATACTGAAGGTCTTACCTATGCTCGCTTTTATTTAAATTAAGCTCATGGTAATTGGCTGTTCTGAGTAGATACTCCTCCCTGCAGAAATTCCTTTCTGGACATGAAAGATGATGTCTTGACCCTACTGGCATTTTTGCCATGAAATAATGTCATAAGTCCCCTATGCGATGATGTAAAAGGTAAATAAAAACTCCAGTTCGCATGGTGATGCCTGCCTAAGCTCAGTAGACTCTGGAGGACAGAGAAGCAGCAGCATCTTACTGCTAGTGCTGTGACTTGCCACCTTCACCTCAGGTTAAATAATGCTCACTCCTTTCCTTTGTATTCTTGTTGCAGTAATTGACCTAGGAAGACTTTTATTTTTCTCCTTCCTTTTAGGAGATTCGTGTCTTAGGATTCTCTTCAGGTGCATATGCTCTATACACTTTGCCAGCAAAGGCACTTCAGTTCTGGACTATAAGGATGGCCAGTACGTAAATGTCCTGGCTGAAGAGTAAAGGTGCAGTGAAAAACTACTTCTCTTGGTTTTGATATGCTTGAGGTGAACTACAGGTTCTGCTTTCAAATTAAGTCTTACTTTGTTTTGCCTCCCTGATGCTGGGATAGAGAAAATATGTTTTCCATTCACCAGACTTGGCCCAAAGGATGTATCCAACAAACCATGAAAGACTGATGGTTTCAGGTCAGAGATCTGTGCTCAACCAGAACCCCTGCAAGTGGAGACCTACATGCTGAATAGCAAGTAGCATTGCAGTGTAGTTAGGGTCAGTGGAAAAACAAAGTTTTTGATGGACTGTAGATACTACCAAACATTGGTTTCTGCAAGCACTGCTCAGTCTAATAAAAAGCATTTGAATTAAATGATGAAGTTGTTCTGAGCAAGGACAATGTCAAACAATAGGTCACATGACACTCATTAACATTTGACGCTTACATTCATCTGAAATCCAATTTTCCTGTTTCCTTGATTGGGTTCTCAGGTGATTGCCTTTTGACACAGCAGGTGCATCTAATGCATTTGTTTCTAATAGTCGCACTTACAGTCTTGTTCTATGTGTTAGGATCTCATTTTTAAGTGTTCAGTGGCCCCAGTGTTTCAACAGGTATTTCAGATATGGGATACTGTCTTTCACCATCTGCATAAGCAGTCAGCTCAGTCTGGCCAAGTTCCTGCGAACTTCCCCCTCCACCTCCCAGTCTTGCCTGTAGCTTCATACTGTGAATTTGGGGCCTGGGATGGAATTAATCCTCCTCCTTTTTATTTAATCAATTAAAGGCAAGGCAGTTAGGTGTTCATTTTGCATCACAACTTGCATTAGTGTTGTCTGGCCCTTGGCCCATTGGAGTTTGGGAATATGCACATTGTTACTCCGTTGGCTCACTCTGTTTCCCACGGCTTGGGCTGGAAAGGGAAGCAGCAATGGATCAACCTTGAGTGCTGTTGCAAAAAGCCTGTCATAAATGCTCAGATGTAACTAAATCATCTGTGAAATCTCTTATTTTTAAAGTAAATTATAAGTATACCAAGGAAATACTTGGAGGGTTACCTACTCCACTGGCTTTGGCACTGAAGAATTTGTAATGTTTTCCTCAATGCTTGGGATAGGCTGATTTTAAAATGTCATCTGCTTTTTAATTACACTTGGTATGTAAATTGATTCAGCAATATCCTTTTGGACTGAATGTAACCTTGCCCAATATAATCTTTTTCTTTATAATATGGATGCACATTTTCTTCTTTCTACTGACGCTGCTAATCTAGAAAACTTCTGGAAAATGAGTGCTCAGTGTTGAGCACTCAAATCTGTGTTAAGATCTCCATATTTTCACTGGAATAGATACTCAAACTGTGCTGTGTGTAGGTGTTGTAGAACCTGTTAGTTGAAGAAAGACCTAAACATTTGCCCTGGCTAAGTGGAGCAGGGTCAATGTAGGTCCCATGGGTATGTGACTTGTGCATCTGCAGGCTGAGCTATTGCATGTAATCTGTGAAGAGGATGTCAGGTACCTTTCTTCCAGCAGATACCCTGGACAATATTATCTACGGAAAGCTTTTCCTAAGGTTTCTAATACATAATGTTGTGTAAAGATCTGAGGAAATGGTTATTGTGCAACACAAAATAGGGTTCACTGGACTGCAAGAGGTGCCTGCCTTGTACTTTAGAATCTGAATCTTCTGAAGAAAGCTGAAGTGACACTTAGTCTTTTTCAAGAGCAAGAGTGCTTGGTTTCAAACTTGATATGGAGATTAGGAAGCACTTATACTCTTTCTCCTTTCTCTCCATCCCCCCAGTCTTGCACTTGATAATTATGTTTTCATAAAAGATACCTCTACTGTTCTTTCAAAAATTTTCCTCTTTTTTTTTTTCTTGTAAAACATTTCCACAAAAGATTGACAAACAGCCCAGCTGGATCACCACTTGTCATACTGACCTGGGTTTGTCTGCTTTTTCACTCCCATCAGCTGCAGTTTTTTTACCTTCCCCATTGATCATAAATACTATTGGGCAGGGATGGCCTGTCCTGAGACTCTGACACTGCCATAATATAGGCAGTTAAACTTGAGGTCATGCTGTGTCTGCAACATGTTGACTGCCAGTTAACAGAGAGCAAGAAACAGGCTGTTAAGCCCTCATATAGGGAGACCCATATGCCTGTAAATGGAAATGTGGCTGTGCCTCTTGACGTGTTTGCTTGGACTGGCTTTAGCCATCAGTGACCTCCGGCTTTGTGTGAAGGACTGGCTTGCTTTCCAACCTCAGCTGACTTTGTAGTGTAGATGCCATTGTGGAAGCATCCCTCATTATCTGTTTACTTTAATCGGAGCCTAATTTTTTTTGTGTTTCATCATGCATGATACTTCTGGTTACATCCTAAGGAAGGGGGAATGCTTTTGGTCTTTCTTGCAGTTTTTACTATGCCTGAGGTGTCAGTATTTTAGATGAAAGGAAGGAGTAAATCAAGCATAAATATCTGCAAATATCCGATTGGTTGAGATGACTAATGGCATAGGATCATTCAGGGGTATATGAATCATATACCTTATTGGAGGATTTATAACTATATTTCTAATTCACTTTCAGCTAGAAATGGCACAGATTTTTTCCCTTGCAATTGGCTCACTACCAGAGTTTAATAGGCAAGTTAACAATATTCTTCTTTTTCCTTCTTTGGGTGCTGCTGTTTCCTAATAAATTGCAATTAATATTTCCATTTTTGACATTATGGTTGAATTTTAAGTAGCCATTGTAAAGAAGAGTTTGCTACAAATGCCAGTGTCGGTGAAACCATAAGCATTTGACTACTTTTGCAATTGTTTTGATTTTGTATATCTCCACCATCTGTGCTATTAGCATTTGATTTCCTTTTACATGGTGCAACCATGGTCTCCAGTGTCTGCCTTGAACGTGTTCCTGTGCAGAGAAGGTGAAGTGTGGCCCTGGGAGATAACAGTGAAAATTTCAGTATAATTCCGTTTAAGAGATGAACTGGGCAGATTGGCCCCATGTAAAAGCTCATCAGCTCTTCAATTCAGAGCACATAAACATATGCTAAAAGTTAAGCATACCCAGAAGTCCTTCTCTCTATAGCAAAGCATGTTAAGCAAAAGCTCAGTGCTTTGCTGAATCAGACCCTGCATTTACTGTAGGACAGATGGACTCATAAACATGTTTTTAAAGTTCTGAGGCAAGGGGGAGTACTTTGATATGGGAATGCCACCTAAATGGTGAAAATTAGAGATAAAATCACTTTCACATAGGGATACATTGATAATAACAGGCTATCACCAAGAGGGAGAACTGGCCCAAACAAAAATACCATCCATTTTCAGATGGTTCCCAAAAGACTATTTATGTCTCTTGGGTTGTGCAAGGGCAAGTAAAGGGCTTGTCCAAGACTTAAACTGTGCCTGCTGTCAGTTTTAAAGCTAAGATTCATAGGATTAAAAGCAAGTGCTGCAGCAAACTCTGCCTTCTTCTGGAAGCAACAATGTAAGTAGTTATAAAGTGAAAGAAAATCCTGCCTTTCAAGTTGCCATCTCCAGTGTACCAAATTCTTTCTCTCTCTTTTAAAAAATACTGTCATAACAAGCTTTAGTTCCAGCTGCTTTCATCAGGAAGATGCCCAAACTAATGGAGTTGGAAGAGGGTGGAAAAACAACTTGCAGGCACTGCAGCCTGCACCTCCACATCAAGTATTGAGTATATTAAAAGCAGCTAACAAAGGGAAGAGGAGGCAGCTCATGATGAAAACCCAAGTGCATCTAAAGGAAGGGAAGTAATCCTCTGAGATGCCTCATGAAGGTGTGGGCAGAGCAGCTCCTCTCCACAGGTAAGTCAGCACCTTACAGCTGGTACTGGTCAACCAGATGACCGGTATGCTTATAAGCTCTAAGTAGAGCCAAGTCTCTTAAGCTTCATGCGAAGGTTAAGCAATGCAAATATTTCAGTATAGACTGTTAAAGCCACAGATTGACGTGACCCAGATTGACAAAACACAAGGAAATCTGAGGCAACGTTACTAGAAGAGGAATCGTCTCTTTCAAACTTTTCCATTTTCTTAAACGCTGAAGGAAAGCTCGATGCAGGATGATAATTTACCAGATGGTCAGTGTCAGAAAGAAGCTTCCTGAATATAGGCAATACTGACACTTTCTTAAGAAAATCTGGCAGTTCTTCCCGAGGAGAGATGTTGAGAATTTCCAATAATACTGACCCAATTTCCTTTGGTAACTCCAGCACTGAGGGAATCTAGAGACTGTGTGTAGCATTGTATCCCCTTTTGTTTCTGAGGTGTTGCTCCATTTCTGTGGATACCTCCTGTTCAGTGTGAATTAGAAGAATTTTTAGGTACCAGTGAAAATACTGAGCAGGATCTTCATAATATATGGTAGAAAAAGATTTAGTAGTCCATTTTCCTCTAGCCCATTTTCCTCTAGCCCAAAATGGTGGATGTTGTTTTTCTAAGTGATACAACCTAGGTACAGGAAATACCTCTCTGCTTTCTATACACCAAAGGCATCAAATACATGTGATGCAGTCAGTTCCTTGCCTTCGACTTCAGTCACTCTTATATGCCCCACCAAGTGTTAGAAATCGCCTATAGACAGAGGATGTTGTGTGAGGAAGTGTTACTTGTCTTGGAAACCGTTGCTGCTTTAAGAGGTTTATGGTCCAGTGTTACAGATCTGATTTTCTGGATTGTTAAACTGCTGTTACAATTGGCAGATTCTCATACTAACAGAGTTGAAACTATGTCCTCAAGAGTGTTGTTATAATCTAAATCTGCATACGCTCCTATTTTTGTATGATTAATACTGGTGTAGATCCTAGGAGTTCATAATGCTAAACAGTGGGAGGTATCTATTTGCTACCCTGAGTGAGTCCCATCTGTTTTCTTCTAGATTAGTATAAATTGTCTTTCTACTTAGTCAGTTGGAAAAAGCCATGCTGTATTGTTTTTCTGGAGAAAGGGAAGAGGAGGGAATGAGTTTTAGTTAAGCATATATTTAAAGTTTAGTTATATATTTTAATTATCATACACTCCAATCTGTAGGTTTGATTTACTCATGTGTCTTGTTGAACCTTACCTGTGTTAGTTCTCAAGACCATAAGCCCTGAGGCTCTACTGGGACAAGCACAGACCATAGCTTTCTTGAAGTGCAAGCTCAGTTCAGCTGCATATCCAGAAAATTATTTTTCATATTTAACCTGTAAGGAATTAGACTCCAGAGGACTACTTTTCCTCTGGGAGTAGTTTGAGAATACAGAAAGACCTGAAATTGTGATTAGGCCTTAAATCCTAATGAGAGCTAGAGGATGGTTAAGAGGAAAGCAAAATCTTGGGAGGCCTTTGTCTTCAGCTAAAATATTCTTTGAAATTCAGAAATGCAGAACCAAGAACATCATCTCAGGTAATAAGGCAATCACTGAAGAGCCGCAAGAAGAAACTACAAGCTGCATAACTGGCAGAGATTTTCCATGTGATTGTGGTGAATCGAGCAGGCTTGGGATCAACCAGTAAAACTGCCCATGCAAGTAACCTGGTGACCAGTGAAAGAAAGGAGCAACACAAAGCTGCTTTCTATCCCTTTAGAAAGCTTCTGGATGTGAAGAGGATAGATGCAAGCACTAATCCTGGTAGCAGATGAATCAAAATCTTGGCAAAGCATGCTTTATTCCTATCACTGGGCTGTCTCCTACAAGTTCCAGTGTCTGGTCTTTAAAAGTCCTTGGAACTTGCTGGAGGAAAATTTCAATTGGAGCTGAACACAGCATGTTATATTTTGAGGCTTTGATTATTCTGGGCCTGACAGGCTCATGGAGATTTCATTGCCTCTGGGCAACATCTGCAGCAAAGCCTTGTAACAAAAGGATTGAGTGGCCTCACAGGGCTCCTTGATAGCCTGTATTGCATTAGAAGGAAGATGTGGTTACGTAGTCAGGGTAATTAATTAGCATTTCCATAAGCAGTCACAAGTCCTGTTAACCTTGTAAATGCAGGAGGCAGGAATGAAGCACAGATGTGAAGGCTCTGAAGATAAACTCTGCATGTGTGTGTTCACTTGATTTTGTTGATGAGCTCCACTAAATTCTTTCAAGATCAACCTTAATTTAGCATGGCTAAGGATGCAAATACACCCAACATCTGTTCATGTCTCCATGGCAGCTCTTTGGCGACCAGTGCTACAGTAAGATTTTAAAATAAAACAATACAAAAAACCCTGCCACATTGAAGGGGGAAGTTGTTGGTCAGAAGTAAATTGTGGAGCTGGCTGAGGAAAGAGATTGGAGGTCCCTGGACTTTGCCTGCTTCAAATCAAATTTTTGTTCTGGTAATGAAAGCTGCATCTTGCCTGCAGACCAGTTCTCGTCTCAGATTTTCTGCTACTAGATGCCAAGTTTGCCCTTATCTGGCTGACAATAGTCATTCTCTTGCAAGGAGCCCCATTTTCTGGTGAAGTTTTACTTCTGTTCACCCCTCACCTGCTCCCCACTTCTTTTTTCCTTCTGCGTTGGCTTTTGTCCCGGTCATGTGGGGGACTTGTTTCCCCTTGGAGCACCATTGCTTTTCTTCCTGACTTAAGACCAGTCCCCTGCAGAAGTGTACTGCCCAGCATAAGTGGGTGTAGCTCTAAGTGCTTCTCAAGGAGCTTGTTTTTCTGTTCCTCTGTTTAGTTTGTACTAAGTGCAGGTGTGTGCGGTATTCAGGGTCGCACCTCCTAGCATTTATTAAATTACAAGGTGTTACAAGCCACTGCTAAAGGAACGATTACAGGAAAGAGTCAGTGGCTGGTGTCCTGGGCTTGGAGACTGACTGTCCAAAGACCTGTTGTCTCGTTAGATCCCTTTGCTCACAGGGCAGAGCTGTAACTTCATCACAGAGATAAGAGGGAAATTCTTCTAATGGCTTCATTCAGAATAATTCTGCTGGTGACTTTGAACAAGAAAGTAGGAAATAAATGCCAGAAGAAGCTGTTCTTTACCCTGAATCTTGAGTGAGCAATATCTAACAGGAGGGGCAGGGTAGGATGGGGGGAGGACAACTCAACCCCATTTTCCTTTGTTCCCAAGTCATTTGGCCAGGCTCTTCCCATGGCTTAAAATATTTTTTTTTTTTTCCCCCTCTGTCTCTAAAGTGGGAGCCCCGGCTTGGTTAAAGCCCAGAACTCTTGTGTGTCTTTCTGTTGCCTCTGGCGCCACAGAAGTAATTGGTCGATGATACAAGGAGTCTTGTAACTTTCAAAGCCGTATATTTTTCCTCTTTTATAAGCTGGCAACAGATGAATTTTAGGACCTTTTAAAAAAAACTATTGAGAACTTTGGAGCCAGTGGGGCTCCTGCTTGTGCCTTACAGTGGTGATGTAAAATAAATGTCATGTTAGTGCAGGGTGTAGAGGAAAATGGGAAGGAGACCAATAATGCCTAAGGGGTAAGAAAAGCTCTCTTGCTCTTGGGTTGGGGCATTTTCTGATGGCATGCCTCCCCGCTGCAGCAGTCATCTCTGCTTGTCAGAATAGGCTGTTTCTAGCTTAGTCCTGTGCTCAGCAGAGCTAAGTCTGTTTTGTGGGTTTGGTTTTTTTTCCAAATCACACTTGGTCTGATCAGTGAGACACATCTCTGCAGCTTTGCCTTCTGCAGGGTTCAGTTTGTTTTAATCTCTTGAGCAATTTGGAAATGTAGAGTATTCCATGTACACAAGCACAGGCTTGGAAATGCAGAAATACCATGGCAGATTGACCTGTCTCTTTATTCACTTTTCAAGAATTACATTTTTGGCTTAAACCAACCTAAGCCGTGGTCCTACACATCTAGGCCGTGCTATTCTGTCAGTGTAACTGTGGAAGGACTTTCACTCAGAGGTAAATGACAAATTACTTCTTAAAATGAGCCATTTAAAAATAGATTGTGACTGGCTTCAACCTCTGCAGCCTACACTGGTGCCACAACTGCTCCTGTTACTCAGTTTTTAACAGTAGACCCTGCTGCACTTACCCAGCGCTTTCTTGAAACAGCAGCAACCAACACTGTGTGCTTGTATCTGTAAGGGCCATGCCAGGCTCTGATTGCTCTGCTGAACTCTGGCACCTGTCAGTAGCTCATCAAATCACACCATCACTGCTAAATACTAACGAACAGGTAGGAGGAGGAAAGAAACACCTTGCTCTGTTAGTGAGCTGTACTTAGTGCAGCTTAGTCATCTCTTATGTAGAAGACACTATGATGTACTATGTACACTTACTCATATGCTATGTAGAGAGGTACTATGTACACTTACTCATCTCCTATGTAGAGGTTGGGCCAGACTTCATTGACATGAGTGTACTTTGGGCATCCTTTCCAGAAGAGTCGCTCCAATTCAAATGCACCTGGGGTACAGTAATCCTCATCAGGATCTACTTTGATTGCTGTGTATGCATTTTTCTTCCCAGTGTTCAAACCTGCTGATGACATCTTGTCCATGGAGTAGTACGCTCAGGATGTGCAAGAAACTGAAATGCAACCAAAACAGAACATTAACCTGAGGAAGCACACAGCAAGCGACTTCTGCAGTTGTGGGATGCTGGGAGCAGCACTGGCCAGGTGTGATTGGGCTGGGCATGGTATGAGATGGATGTACCTGCTCTGTGGCAGACACAGACTTGCACCTGGATTTCTGCCTCCCCTGAACTAGGCGAGGAATACTTTGTTGGACGAGCTCACCAGCAACGGGAACAAAAGCCAAAGGTTTGTCATCGCTGAAGTTCGGTCTTCACTGGGAGTTCGTTTCCTGGAAAATCCACTGGTAAGAATTTGTTAGGTGTAGCAGCCTGGTCCAAGGGATCTAGATCAGCTATGGGAACTGAGTGGGGGAAACTTCAGATGTTTGTTTATCATTAATTGTGAATCTCCTAAACGCTTCTCCTTTGTGTGATTTTCAGCAATGCAGAGAGATTAAATGTGTCCATTCAGGTGAATGCTGGGTGTACCTGTTCTACTCTTTCAAGATCTTAATGCAGCCCTGCACACTGAACCTCATAGGCTTTTTGCAGGAATGAGTGTTTGCCTTTTTGCAGCAGCGCTGACTGATTGACAAAATATTTTTTAGCCAGGATGGGATCACAGACTTCATTCTTTTTAGGTCCACTCTTTTTTTTTAACCTAGATGCATGTATGCCAAGTGGGTAGGAAGAAGCACTGATGAACATATAGAAGGGAGCAATGGAGTAACATTATCCTGTAGCTAAAATCAGAGTATCATTAATGTTGCCAAAAACACCCCCCTTTGCCTGGCCATGCTGTCAGAGCTGTGTTGCTCAGAACTGACAACCTTGATGTCCCATGTGTTTGAGCTATCTGCTAGTACTGAATCCTTTTGGTGTCAGCTTTACATGTCTCTTGAATCTGCAGATTGTCTCCTGCTTGCTGTGATTTCCTCAGCTGCTGTCCTGATTTGAGGCTTTCCCCTGTAAGGTTTGCCTCCCTCAGCTGTGGAGTCAACAGTTACAGTCCAGGTAGGTGGTCTCCCTCCTCCCCCCTTTCCCCAAGGCTGTGCCTTACTTAGGAGCTGGGTACTGACCCCATGAGAAGTGGGAGCTCAGAGAGCAGCCTGGAGCTTTCACAAAGCTGGTGAGTGAAGTTAAAGGCCAGAGACTAACTTGAGTCTCAACACCTCCCCCATCCATACCTTTATGAAGACTCTGCCTTAGGACACAGCAGGTAACTATAGGTTTGCAAGAATGTTCTTGTCTCTTGGACAGGTGGGTTTTTTGCATCCATGTTTAACTTTCCTAATCCCCTGCAGCTGAAGTATCTCAGGTAAAAGCCTGGTGAAATACATGTGATACAGAAACCCTTGCACTAGCAGCAACCGTAGCAGCCGCTGCAGGTGCAGTACAGCTGCAAGAGTGCAGTGCTGTGCTCCCTCGCTCAGGTGTGGCACTCACTGTCCTGCCAGAGAACTCAGCTGGTATCCACACGCATACAATGTTGGGTGTGTTTAGGTCAAGGTTTTTTCAGATTATTTTTATTTTAATTTTTGATTACTTGAGTAGAAGGTTGCAGGGGGAGAGCTAAGGTACAGTACATCCATGTATTCTCAGTAAAGAAGAAGAAACAAGGGAGTGATTGACAAGTGATAAAGGTGTATATGAGAGCTTTTCAGTCCAAATTAACAGCACTGGAAACTCTGCACACTACCAGACAAATACTCATGTCATAGATCCAGGCACAGAGTCAGAGAAGGATTGTTGTGAGGGCCATGAGTGTTGTAATGTCTCCTTTGGTTTTCTTCTGTGGATTTGCACATTTCTGAAGGCAAAGCATGTTTTGTTCTGCAAGTTGTCAGCAGGAAGTTAAACTGCTCATGCAGCTGATCTTTATGCTACAGCAAACCTCTAGGAACTAGAATTTGGGGCTGGCCACACATGCCTGACCACCTATTTCCCCTGTTGCCAGTTGTCACTTAACCATCTTCCCCTCTTGTCCTCTGAAACAAGTTTCCCTTTTTTCCATGTTGCTAGCCTCCTGCTGCAGGCTTTCTTGTCTGCTCCATCTCCCTGTTGGGTCTGTCTTGTTTTTCTTGCTGGACTCCCTGATGTCTCAAGGCAGTGGTTGTTCCTGTCTCTTGTCCTCTTGAAGGGAGAAGTTGAACCTTGCAGTTCTGTAGGAGACTCATAATAAGAAGAGGTGGAGTTGGGCTTGATCTTATGAAGCGTGCAAGTACAGCCTGCCAAAAATCCACCTTTCTTGCAGGCAACAAATCCTGTAGTGGCTCCCACAATTTTTTTGTGTTGGCTGCTGGTGACATTCGTGTCCTTTAAATTATAAAAATCTGGCTAGTGCCTTCATGCAGCTGTTGTAGAGCTCTCCTGAAAGCAAGATGACCATTTTTCACTGACATCCCGTGTACCCATGGGGTTTGTTTCCTCAGTTTGGGCTCTTTTGTGCCTGTCATGTTCTGTTTCTCCACAAAATTTGAAAAAGCCAAATGATTCCTGTTTTCCTACTCCAAAGCTAGACAAGATTGTGGAGTCAGTTTTTCTTTGGCATGTGTACACCTTTGTTCAAAAATTGGCTTGCTTTCACTGGCAAGGGGATCTATCTTTCAGCCAAGCTTCCTAAAACATGATGATGATGTTTAGCTAAGTGGTCCTCTGTTGAGATTTGTAAAGGGCTCTGAGAATTCTAGCTTCTAGCAAATTTACCTTGGGCTCGGTCTTGTGTGCCTCTGAGAAGCACCAAGTCCCATCTCTGTGCCCCCAGTAGCCATTCCCCAGGAGAGCCTTTTTCCTTCCCATGCCAGAATTATGCTAATTCTACATGCAGGCTTAACAGTGTAGATAATGTTAGAGTCTCAGAGATGCGAATCTAATACAGTCTGACTTTGGGAGTGAATAGGCTGTTATCTAGAACTTGATAAGAACTGCTATTTGTCTAGTAAGGAATTATCTTAACTGAGAGCCTGTTGCCTTGATGCTGAAGGACTGACTGTGCTTTTATTCACAGCTGCATAAAATGGGAGGGGAGGAAATGAAGGGAAGAAGAGAAAGCAACGTAATCAGTAATCATGCTCAGTGGCCACAGCACATTGATTTGTTATACCAATAGTCCTGCTCGTAGACTGCAGACCTCAAAACAGGGCAATTACATCTGCAAATGATCGTTTGTGGTACTGTAACACTGTCTCAGTTTGAAGCTCGGTTAGCACTCTGAAAGTTAGACCTCTGCTGAGAAATACTCATTTCTGTCTGTCCTGGGAAGCCATATGCTCCCTGAACTTTCAAGTAAGCTATGTTCTTTTATGCCTTGCCAATGTTATCTGCTGTGGGGATTTTTAAATTGAATTAGAGCACAGGAAAGCAACAGTGGAAATTCCTCTAATAAAATATATATTTCAGATTTGATTCTAGACTAAGAAGTAACAGAATTTAACTAGGAGGAAAGGAAGGGGAAAAAAGGGGCTCGTTTGCTACTTGAGCTCTGGAATTAATTGCCATGAAGCATTTCATTGGGGGGAGGACGGAAAGGCTTGTGTCTTTCCAGGAACCAAAGATGTCTAACCTCATCTCTTATTGACTGTTCCCTACGCCTGCACTCTTAGATTAAAAAGTAGAAGTGGATTTGATTTTTTTTTTTGATGGTTGTTCTTAATGCTGTTGTGGATATAAGGATGACTGTTTGTTGTATAAGGATGACTGTATAGCACAAGCCCAGGCAGGGAAAGCTCAGATTTCTTTTGCAGACCTCTGGGGAGGGGAGGCCATCCCTTGCAGGGTGTTCACCAGGTGCAGTCAGATGGGAGACAGATTGCAGGGTTACCTCTGTACAGGCTCGTTGGAGCAGTCTCCCACCCCTTGCAGTGCTTCATTTGGGCTAAAATGCTTTGCCTTATAGACTAACTAGTGCAGGCTGAATGATGTACCAGTGTAGCTTTCCTGTACCACCTTGGCAGTCACTTCATGGCACCACACTGTGCTGGGGACACACAGCCTTGGATGTGAAAGCTCTCTGGAGTAGGGACAGTCCTCATGCGCTTTGCATAAGGGACTCTGCCCTGCTTGCTCCTGGAAGTGCTACTCCAGCACAGGACAGCCTTTCTTATTTCATGGGGGAGGGATGAAGAGGAGAGTCAGCTAGTGGGAACTACCATTGTCCCAGAGAGGTCCTCCTTGGCAGGAAGGTTTGAGCCCAACTTTGGGGCGTAGTGAGGAATGGAGCCCTGCATCTGGGGCCAAGAGCTCCCTTCCAGCGAGGCAGGGCGATCTGCGGCTCGTCCCACTCTTCCCCTGTGCCCAAGCCACAGCTCCTCTCTTGCTCTGCTGCGCTATGCCGAAGCCAGGCCATGCGAGCTGCTGCGACCTTCCCGTTCCCTCTCTGTGCTTACCCTGCGGTGGCTGGTCAGCAGCCGAGTGCTGGGTCCACCTCAGTGGGACCAGGGTACGATGCTCAAGCCTGCAAGATTTCATCTGCCGAGCCTGACGTCCTACGGGTTCCGCTTCTCGAGCCAGCGTGTGACTATAACGCTGAACTGTCGGTGCTCACCAATTATGCTGTCATAGGCTTAAGTGTATTGTCAGAACAAGGATGATAAAAATTCAGTCATCTGCATTTTTATACTCTAATCTTTCTCTTCATAAATAAGACCAAAGTGCATGTTATCTAATGAATTTTATTTGTTAATCACTTGGATGGCTGGAATATTTCTCCCCCTTGGGTTATATGTATATAAATGAAAATATTGTTAGTGATTTCACAAAATGGTAATTCAGAATAATGGAGAGTTAATCCTCTTTTCATTAGCGAGCCACTTCAGGACATACGCTGTGGCAAATTACACTGCATTTTAAGTCGTTCTCAAGTGCTCTGCACTAGAAAAAAAACATGAAACTATTTTTGTATTGATAGAAGTAATTGTGTGGCTAATTTGGATAAGCAGCATGCATTAGGCACAGCAAAGGAATCTCTGCTTTATGTTCACTATCCACTCTACAGCTGCCAAATGGAATTGCTTATAGAGCTCTTCAGCTTTTTTATTTTATTTTTAACAAAACAGGGAGGGAGGAAAGAAAGTATAAGGGGGAAAAAAAGGAAAATCTGCCAGTCTATCTGCTGTTTAATTCAGAGAGTGAACACAGTCTAGTGGCTGGAGCAGCAATACGGCAAGGAAAGATTTCCCTTCTGCACCTTGTTCTGGGTCACTTGAACTACTCAAATTAACCCAAAATTTCCAGGAAAGCCCTGGGAATTCATAGAACATAGTGGCCCATTTTCAAATTTGTTCAACTGGAGGGATGTACCTCCCCCACCCCAGAGCTGTAGGGGGTTAGTTAATGCTTTTGGAAACATCAGTCATGAGCTCTACAGTTTGGTAATCCAACAGATGGGGAGAAGAAACTGAGGTTCATGTCTAGAGGTGAATGTCAGAGCTTCAGTGGTGGTGCATACATTTCTAATGCTGGTTTTCCAGATGAGGTGGAAGTTTGAGTACTTTGAGACTGAAAACTATAAGTCATTTTCTACATAACAAAATACTATGTTTCTTAATATTTTTGGCTCAACGTGCTGTGCAAGCCTTAGTACTGTGTATAAAGATGCCAAACAATTTGGCAAGATTTATGCCTGGGAGTTAAGATCCAAGTCAGCTGTAGAGATTTAAAAAAAAAAACAAAGGGCAAGCAGACGTGAACAGAAAAGGATTGCATTTGCCTTTGTCCTTTGCAAGGACCTATGTACCCTCTCCCATTCTTTTCTGCACCCCTCCCTGACCCAGGGGGGTTCCTTCATCACTGCGGTTGCCCCAAGCATGTGTGCTCTGGCTGCCAATTTGTAGCTGTGTTGTGTGCCTGAAGCTATAGATCCCCACTAAGGTCAGACCCCAGTGGCATTGGTGTGCTCTACAAACATGCAATGAGAGAGGCTAAGCAAATAAGAGGTGGGAAGAAAAATGGAGACAGAAGACAATTTTTCTCACTCTTTCTTTCAGAAGGAACAATGGTAATCCTGTTAGCTGTTCTGTCCTGCCGGACATAGGGCACAGGACTTCCTTGCCTTAATGCCCACTTCAGTCCATATTTATATAGCAGAATAGTTTAAATTCTTTACCACCCATGTTTCCTGCTCTTGGGAGTACTCCTAGCCCATATGACATCAGTCACCGGTGCTAGTGGGGCTTTTGATGCTGGATTTATTAAATTTATTTTGGTGCACACAAGTGCCCTGGCCTTGGTTTTGTACTCAGTGTTGTCTAAAAGCTACTTCTCCCCGAAAATACCAACCAATTGCAAATTCTTCTGGTTTAGCTGGGAATTAAAGGTTTTCAGCATCCAGCAAACACCTAAATGTATAACCGATTTGTAAATGTCAAGGCAGATTTTGATCTTACTCCTGTTTTGATGCTTTCAGGTTTTGCTTCCTACCTCTTTTCTCATGATAGCTCTAAAAAAGGAGTGGAGCTGTGATATCTTAAGGTATTTTTTTTTTCCCAAGATGCCAAGGAAGGGAAAGAAAATAACCAAAGCAGGCTATCATCTGTCAGCTCTGGGCCTTTCATGAGAAGTCTACAGAAGTAATGACATTTCCAGTGGACCTTATGCCCACACCAACGCAGTAAGAGATAAACATGGTGCCCTTGAAATCAGTTGGTAGTTTGACCCTCAAGTCCAGGGACTGAATTTATCTACTGCCATGAATGCTAAATTTGAAAGAATGACAATAAAGTGAAAAAAAAAAACAACCTGTAATTATGATTAAGAAATAATTTTTGTGCATGAAGTGCTTGTTACTGAGAAATGATTCCCATTTTCTTTTCTGATGTTGTGTGGAGAGCTGACTTATTTGAATGTTTTTATTTATCAGGTGGAATTCAATGCCACTGAAATCAGAGGACATCTATCTTCCAGAGGGTCCAAATCTGAGACCTCCTTGGCTTCCAGACAACTGCAAAAACAATGCTTTTATTTTTATTTACTTATTTCTTCCAGTTTAATAACTACCTTGGATAAGACCTTCGTGGACAAACAGAATCTGTAACAAGTGTGTACAAGAGGGAAATACCTGAGAGAAGGTAAGGATGGACAATACCAGTTCTTCTACACTTTCAAAAAAATGTGCGAAAGGCTTGAATCCAGTTTAGTAACCTCCCTCCAGGTAAGCACTCTCTCGGTGCCGAAGGCAGACAAAAATCAGATCTAATGACTGAGGGTCTTCAGAAATAGTGAGGGAGGATCTATTGAGCAAGTTCCTGAATTCTTAAGAAATGTTTTGTTCTTCCATTTCCAGCCAGCATGCCAGGTACATACCTCCCTTCAGAGTGAAAAAGTACTTACCCTTTTCAAGTATGACTAAGCAGGGGGCTGTTTAATAAACTGGAAAGTTCTCCTCGCAGAAGCCAAGGCACATGCTGTCTGGAGCGCAGTGTTTGCACTTGGGAGGAGGGTAAACAGTGCTTTGGTTTCTAAGCTTTTTGTAACTCGAAGTACATCAGTTGAGCTGAGAGTTGGTTAGCTGCAGTAACAAAAGCTTGCTTTGTCAGATGATTTAACTAAATGAATTTAAAATGGTGCTCCCTGATATGCCATCCCCATGACATTTTGCTCAGACTCCAAACCCTGGCAGTAGCCATGAAGAGCTGTGTGCTTTCCTGTGTAACCTGGCGCTTGTTGTGCCCCAGGGTACTGCAATGAGGTGCGTGCTGCAAAGGTTCCTTGGGTGGTTTTTTTCCCTAACACTAGACCAAAAAAATTAATTTTGTACACATACTTCTTGGGAGGGAGGAGGAGTAAGTTCTTCAAAAAAATCTTTCTCTAAAAGAGCCCTAAAAGAATCAAGCAGTGTTGTACATCCAAAACTGGAAATCCCCGGGGTACCCACAGACTACTTAAGTGAAGAATAACACAATCCTGTGTTCCTTATTCCTGTCCTAGTCTTCACCAAAAACTGTCATTTACTTCAGTTCCTTTATTTTACCCCTGCATTCTTATGCTTGAAGTGTTCAGGGACTGTAAAATAGTTCATCCAATGCATTCGTCTTTAAACAGTTTAAAACCAGAGGAATCATAGCCTCTGTGCAATTATTTCCCAGACCCTCCTGCTGTGAATATTCAAAACTAACCAGCTATTTCAATGAATTTCTAAGCCACTGATGACTTTTTAAAAACTTATTTTTGCCCTTATTCTTTATTGTTGACTGAACTGGTTAATTTAAAACAGATTAAGCTGAGATTTCATTAAATATTATGAGAGTGCCCAAAGAAACTTAAAACACAGCGTCATCTGAGAGAATTGTAATTCAACTGGAAAAGTTAGATTTGACTGGAGGGTGGAGCAATTATGGAAGAGTTAGCAAAATATTCTGGGACGGATGTCACAAAAGCTTGAAAAATTGCAATTTTATTCCTAACTTTTAAAACTTGAATTGAAATTATCTCCAAGATAAATACAGTTTTGGCACCTCATTTCCTATTTTATGAAGTCATTACTGTAAGATGACGAATTTGTTTTTTAAAATTATAAATTATACTTTCAAAACCTCTTTGACTATGCAGTAGTTTTAAGCTTTGTTTTGTTTTGTTTTGCTTTAACTCTGCAACAAGTTTATGAAGTTATCAGTTACCTTAGAAAGTTTGCCAGCTCTCGGTTCTCTCCCTGGTTTACCAAACTAGGTTATAAAAGGAAGCAAAGGAGCACAAATACAGCAGAAAATGTCTATTGCTTAGCCTTACCTGTAAGCTTAGGTGGGTGCTCTAGGTGGCTGGGTCGTGTGAAGTGCAGCAGAACGACAAAAGAAATCTTACCAACTTTGCAACTAGAGTCTATTTTTAGAGGAGGATTTGCTGACTCTGACCTTGAGTGCTACCCACTCCAAAGGATGATCTTTACATCTGCTGGTAAAACTATTCCCTGATGTGACCTGAAACATTAAACCTGGTAATTTAGTTACCTAGCCTTGGTATGACTAAGATAATGCAATGCCTGCGTGTCGACTATAATAAAACAAAACTCATCTTTTATCTTCTTATCCCCTTGTCAAGCCCGATGCTATGTGGCTTAGGAGCACTGCTGTTTTCTGTCATGCTGTGCACAAGTGATTTGGCACTGGCACAACAGGCAATGGGAGAGGTGACAACCTGACAAGATCCTCATCTCTTGCATATGCACCACTGGAAAGCCACCTTCCCCTGCCTACTGTCTTTGTTTTCTCCAGTGCTGCCACCCTCGGTATCCATCTGACTTCTGAAATGCCTTTCTCTGCTGAGAAAGTGATGTGCTCAGTCCTGCTCAGCTCTGCTGACATGGGCACAGCTTGCCAAAAAGAGGTGGAGGTATGCTCTCCAACCTTTGAAAAACTCCCTGCTCTCCTAAAAAGGTTTCCTGAAAAGCTCCATGCCTTCCTATTGCAGAAAGTCTAAAACTGTGTAATAAGCCATGGCCAGATTCATCAAAGATCAAACCTGGTTTCCCCGGTGCCAGAGCCACATCTCTTCCATGCCAGCACTTTGTCCGCTGTGAGAGCAGTGACCTTCGTGGCCCACAGGGCTGTCTGCTAGTGGGAACAGTGATCACGGGCAATGAGCTGGTACACAATATCCTCTCCTCAAGCATTTGTTCTGCAGCAAGCTGTGCCTCAGTGTTGCCCACTCGGACAACTTCATCAGGTGTAATGAGATTTCAGTGCTTCTGGAGCCAGATTTGCAATGACATAAGAAGATCCATTTGTCACATGAGTATTAATATTTCTCAGGGGAAATTCTTCACATCCATTGCCTTCAGCCTGGGCCGGGGGGAAGGAGGCAAAGAGACCAGTCAGGACAAGCGCATGATACTGTAAGTAGCCCACTGGCCTCTATACCTGCCTTTTGGGGCCTCCCAGCCCCTTCTGTTGAGATCACCATCTTGGAAATGATCTCTCTGAGCAGACCTGTATGTGCTGCTTGCCTGGGGCTTGCTTGGATGGGGCTCTGAGCGACTTGATCTAGTTGAAGATGTCCCTGCTCATTGCAGGGGGGCTGGACTACATGACCTTTAAAGGTCCCTTCCAACCCAAACTATTCTATGATTCTAACTTTCTGGCTTACAGTGCTCCCTACTTTTACCCCAGTGCATGCAAAAAGCAGCCAGTTGTTGGTAAATACCCACTATGGAACTTTTTCATCCCTTGCAAGAACAGAAATGGTTTTCTGTGAATGCAAATGCCTGTGCCTGACAAAAGTTTCAGGTTGCTCAAGCATTTTTTCCAAAGTATCCGAGTCCCGAGGTAAGTGCCATTAATTTTCAGTGGCACATGAGTTCCTGACTATGTCAGTTATTTTTAATGTTACTTCAAATCCTTCCAACCTTTGTCATCCTCTCTCTGTTTAAAAGATAAAAGTTTATCCCGGAGGGTCCAGGACCAGACTTGGTCATGTCCCACAGCTAATACTGCAGTACAGATGTGAAGTAATAACAAACAGTTTTAGTTCAAGTTCTGGGCATTGGATCTGCTGCTGTTTCATACTAACAGCATCTCTCTAGCCAAGTTTCTGTATTACAGAGCAGCCAAGCTCCTCCCTGCCAATTATTCAGATAGTCGCTCTTAAAATGAGAAAGAGCTTAGATGTTAGAAACCTGCTGTGCCTTCTAAGTTACCTTGGAAGGTTGTTGTGCAAATTAGTTCTATACTGATAACAGAGAAACTTTGTGGGGGAGGAGATACAGACCCCGTATAACAGAAACTAGCAGCGGTTGTTTTATTTTTATCCCTGCAGGCGACCCAGTATGGGGGAATATGGGTAAGATGATACATCAGACCGGCAGGGCTGGGGTGAGGAGGCTGCTATGTAAGGTGTGCGATGGAAGGTCTGTGCGCCCCGAGTGGCACAGCGCGGGGATGGGCAGTGGTCTGTTGCTTCTGTTGGGCTGTCACTCCCCAAGGTTGTCTTTCTGATGTCAGATCGGTGGCATGACAATGTTTTGTGGTATTGTTTTTTCAGGCTGGCATTTTGAGTTCCAGGAATATTAAGCTGAAACAGAAGTATTTGTTTGTCTGCCTGGCTGTCAAAACAATACGAGCCCTTGTGCCCCTCTCTCCGTAGGGTCCCAAGAACGTGTAGGGAGGGATCATTCACCTCCTGGAAAAGTGCTCTATTTTTGGGACCAGTTGTGTATGTTTCCATTAGTTTTGCTTTTGTTAGGTAAAAAATACTATCATCTGCTGAGATGTTTTGAGAGTGGCCAATGACCTAGAGTGCTTTGGAGCCTGGACCCATGGGAAACACGGCAGGAAGGATCTTATTTTGAAAGAGGTAAGCACCTGCCCTCTGGAAAGTTGAATAGTTACCTTGGGCTCCTAAAAGCAGGTGTTTGCCATGTTATTGGTCATTTCTGAAAATCTTGGCTAAGCTGATGATGGTGCTTTGAATATGCAAATCGCACCCCCCCTCACGGAGCCTTGCATGAATTCAGCCTGCGCTTGTTCAGCCTGCAGGTCCCGGCTGCCGGTGGTCGGCTCTTGCCTGCGGTCACCCACTGGCCCATGTGCCTGTCTTAGCAAAGCAACTGCACCAGCCCCAGAACATTACCCTGGGGAAAATTCATTATCCCTTTATTTTTCACGTGTATTCTGAAAATGTCAAATGGCCAACCACCAGACACTGTTCAGATACATGATAAAAGGCAATTTCTAGCCTGGAGAGCTGATGTTCTAGATAAGAGACAAAGGCCTAGGTGACAAAAGGATGACACCCAAGCAGAATGAGCAAGACTGTGGCCAAAAAAATGCCACCGACCAGCTTCATAGGTGGCAGTTTCTATGGCACAGAGTATGGAGCTGTGGGAAGGATGAGAGCTCAAGTCCCATTCAGAGGGGAGGGGGTGGGAAAGGGGGAAAAAACCCAAAAGATTTTTTAAAAAAAGAATTCTTAGAAGGGACTGAATTTCTTCCGCAAACACTGGGTAAAGAAAAGGAGAAGGGAGAGAAATGATAGATTTCTGGCCAGACCACACTAGAGGTACAGTTGGAAAAATCTGACACTCTTGTTTTCTAAGGCTTGAAATTTTTATGTTAGTTTAAAATAAAAGCTTTGAGAAAAGTTCTGCTTTAGAAGACTTCCATCCCCCACTCCAACCTGGTGGACTGGAAGATTTCCTCTTTGCTACAAAATATGCCGTTATTTGGAAAAGCTGGGGTTTTAACAATTGCATGGGAAGAATAAGTATATAATTATATAAGATTGTCCTAATGGACATTTGCAGCTGTACTGAGATGCTAACAGCATGCAGAAACCATTATGTTTCCAGTTGTTTGGCAAAAGTTAAGAAACCTTATATATATATTTTAAAGTTAACCGTAAAGTAAATCCAGATGGTTGTCTCTTGCACAGACAAGCAGTCTTCAAACTAGACATATAGCTGTAGCCTGGCTATAACTTGTTTTGATTACTGCAGATAGAGAGAAATGTTTTAAATGACTGTGCACCCTCCTCACAAAATGCTGCGTGCCCTTGATTCTTGCTGAAGTCAACTGGCGTTTACGCAGCACTACATAAAACTTGTTTGACAATACCTTGCGTACATGAGTATCTAGTTGGGCGTTACTTGTTTAATTTCTCTTTATACTGAAGTATTGCTTAATGGCCCCCATCAGGGGTTGGGGCCCTGCTGAGGCAGGTGTTGCAGAACCATAAAGCAAAAAGGACAGTTGCTGCCCTATGTAACCTTGAACTTGAGTTTGTTCTTTTCTCTTCATCTCCTAGTTAAGGATTACCAGAAGATGTTGCTGGTTTGCTTATTTTTGATGGATGTATTCAGAGTTTTATTTGATTCTTTAATAAGGATTGTCTGTTGTGTTCACTACTTCATTTCAGCTAGATGTCAGTTGTGCTAGCTTCTGTCAGCAGGGGAATCAGAATTATGTTGACTCGTGAGACCATTCTGCAAATCAAATCAAAGGGGCAGCTTTGCTTCACAGGGCAAGGATTTCAGTGTCTGAATGTTTTAAGTCAACACATTAGGAGCACTTCTGAAACTCTGAAAAGAGGGTGAACTGAAAGGTCCATTAGAAACGATAGACTCATGGTATGTTACTTTTTATGTTGTTTTTTTTAGTCAATAAGCAAGAGTTCTTGTAGATAATAGTTGATGTTGTTAGTCCAAGTAGTATAACAGGTAGAAATACAGTTTTATGAGCTTCTTAAGCAGTATTGCCAGGAGGGTAACTTGAATTTGACCTGGTAGGAGTTGAATTTACTGGCTGGTGCATCTGTTGCTATGTCTCCGACAGGGCTAATAGCCCAGCAGTAGTGGCTGTGTTTATAAGACAGTATTTGAGGCTAGGGACGAAGCAAGCCCCTGGGGGCTAGGAAGGAAGGACCCCAGTCCTGAATGAGGTTCCCTGGGCTTGTCGGGGGAGGCTGGGGCTCTGAAAGGAGTTTTGTTCACTGTTCTGCTTTTTCTCTTGCTGTCAGCAGAAAAAACATTTCTTTTTGTGTTGAAAAGAGTGTAGATTTGTGTTGAAGTGGAGTATAGATCCCAAGGCACAGTAATGTGGGAAATACGGGGTGGGGGCTTTCTTGTAACCTCCCCTTGCCGAAGAATGCTGGGAAGAGGAAGAGCCTGGGGCCCCGAACTGCTTACCCCTCCTTGTTTCTCAGCTGGTGCTATGAGGAAGCCCTGTGAGAAGAGCACCTACCAGAGGAATCCTACTGAGAAGGGAGTATTAACCAGTGAGTCCATCATTCAGTGTTATGCAGGGCATCCTGACATGCTCCTGAGGTCCAAAAATCAGGCACCTCCAATTGGTCATAGCGTTTAAACTGCCCTACAAGGAAAATGGCATTGCCAAAATTCAAGGTGTTTTTGTCCCTAATTTACCACAGTACCACACACAGGATTGCACTTTAATTCTCTTAATGACATGTTGGGAAACTGCCACAGTCTATTTCTACTCTTTTGTTGTTCATTGGGATAAGAAGGGCTTTTCTTCTCCTTCTCTATATTCTTAATAACATATTGTTGCAGAGATTCCAGAAACGTGTGGTCCAACCTACTCCCTAAGCATAGCGTGTTTTAAAAAAGTAAACAAAAATAACAGAAGCTTGGTATGTAACTCTGATCAGAAAGTTTTGTCCAGACGTACTGAAAGCAGGTTTCAGTTCAGAGTAACCTTATGGTATACTGAATGCCAAATCTAGACTTAAATGGAGCCGAGAGCCAGAAATTGGATTGATGTTTGCTGTCCTCTTGGTATAGGCTTCTGGCTTGCTGGCAGTGCAGAGGCAGAAACTCCAGAGTTGCCGTGCTGGTGCCATTAGCCTGGTGTCTGTACTGCTGACTGTGGTCAGTAACAAACACCTTAAAGAAAAGTACATGAAATCTGTGCTCCCCACTTATGGAATAAATTTTCTGCCCCACAGAAAATCTGTTTAATCTCCCCACTCCACCTCCTTAGATAAAGCTTGGCTAGAAGGCTGAAGCATGAAGTTTTACAGCTTTTCCAAAACTGTTTCTTTTCTTCCAATGTAAATTGTCTCTGGTGGTGGTTTTTCTTATTTATGTGACTATCCGATATTCTCTTTAACTATTCTATGCTCTTTGCCTCCAAGTGTTCTGATAATGAGTTCAACAGACTAAATAATGATAATAACTGTAATTTATAACATTAACTGGTTTGAAATATGTCCCCTTTTCATTTTTCCTGAGCCAGCTTGGGGGAAGTTTGCCCGACCACTGCTCAGGTGCAGCTGTTCTGCTGTACTCGGAACATCTGGTCCTGTGGTACCATATGGCTACCACCGACCTACCATCCTCCTAGAAGTAATCAAGCACACTTCATGTCATAAAACCATACAACAGCAAAACAATGCCTCATAATCCACCAGGAATGCTCCACGCCATCTCAGGGCAAGTGCCTTTTAATGGCTTTTTGCTCCAAGTTTGATCAGGTTCCAGACTCTTTTAAGCTGAGAACACCGTAAATGTTGGAAATTAGGTACTCCATTTCAGGAAAAATACAAAAGCCAGAGCGAGTAGTTCTGTGAAGTAGGAATAGAGTTGTTACATTATGAGAGATAGCAAGACTGCCTTACTAGATGGCATTCAAGTGCAACTGTTTATGGGTCTTAACTGGTGTTGGCCCACTAAATGCATGCTTAGAAAGGAAATTAGGAAAAGCTAACTCATGCCTGGGGGCTTTGAAGTTGTTATTATCATCCACATGCATAAGAACAGGAGATCCTCTCTAGTCCAGCAAGTACTGAGAAATGAATGAGTTTGGCTGGCACGTACATCAAAGGTCTTCACTTGTAATTTGCTTAAGAGATTAAAAATGAAATATGAGGGAATTATTGAGGAAGAGCAAGCTGCTGTTTTCTCCCCCTTGCAGCAGGAAAGAACAACAATTGAGCATCTATTCTGTCTGAAAGCGATTACTGAAAAGCTTTCTGACAACCTTGAGCAAAACAGCAGTTGCATCTTAGTTTCACTGACATCAAATAAGCATTTGATTTACTGAGACCCAATTGGACCTGTCCAGTGCCAAGGAGTGTCTTTGAGAAGCAAACAAACTTGATAAAGCTCTTCCTTTACAGAACCACAATCTCTAAAGCAATGCATTGCCAGACCATGAAATGTGCTCTACATTTTAGCTACCAGAAATGTTTTGCTTCAGAAATAAACTAACAAAACCTAGTGACAAACACTTGAAGCTTGCTACTGTTCCCATTCCTGTCAAACGTGATTTTTCTGAGGTTCTTCAAGAGACTGAGTAACCACTAGGAAGGAGACAGTGTTGTCAAGTCATTAAGCCATGGTTGGACTGGGAGATATGAAAGCTTGATAACAACTGTGATCGTCTGGGACAAAAATGACTACGAATGCTTTTGAGGTGGAAGGAGGGGAGAAGTGGCATCCTGGAGCAGCTTCCAGTAGGAATGCAGTGTGGGAAACCCTTATTGTAGGGTTTTGAGGAAAAAAAATGATGAATTTTTGAAAAGGATCCAGAGATGTTGGCAGAAGTCTAGATCGTGTAAGCCTTCCCATCCCATGTCCCTTGCTGTTGCCAAGTCAGAGATTTTGTGGAATGACTTGGAGCTTCTGAATCAAAATCGGATACCTCAAAAAAGAGCCTGGCCTTTTCTGGAGCTGACACAAGAATTGATGGATGTTAGTCTACAACCCGTATGACCCAAAATGGAAGATGCTGACTGCAGATAATTTCCGCGTTCACTTCGATAGTTTCTTCGGTAGCATAAAATTTGTAATACTTGCTGATGTATATCCAGCATGTGCTTTATCACCTTTTTATCCCCTTCACCACACAAACTCTTACTGAGTGTTCTTGGACCACATCATCTCATTTAGGCTGGGTTTTTAGCTGCCCTTTTATGTTCCAAAATGAGTAGTCCTAAAAAAAATCTGGCTGTAACTTCATTGTACGTAGAGCAGAAGATCATCAGTCCAGCTCATTTATCGTTTTATATCACTGAGGCACAAGGCAGGAGAGTAACAAATAAGTGCATGTTTCCCAGTCAGAATTAATCAACTGCATTTATGAACATTGCTACTCTTAATTTCTATGCAGTGTTAAAATAGTCTCTTTTTGTGAAACCAGCCAGTCTCTCCCACACCTTTCAACCCATCCATATAAACACACTAGCACAGAGGATTTTAAGGAAAGCTTTTAGCTTGACCCATGGCTTTTCCATTAAGACTCCAAAGCACACCTGCATTTCTCCAAGAATCCATTCAACACACTATTCCAGCTGTTACAGATGCTCATTTCAATATGAATTATGGATTCAATCCCCTGCATTTTCCAAATTTACAGACGGTGAAGTGACAGCCAATTGTTTTAAAAGAACATTCATATAGAGGATTTTCATGGGAATGAAAATTAACTCAGAGTCACAACAGACCTGAGAAAACCACCCTGTGCCAGAGAGGAGCATGCAGAGAGGTGTCAGGAGATGCCCTGCCACCAGAAAGGGAGTGCCAGGGGACAGGACTGGCAATCAGGAGCCTCAGCTTGAGGACTAAAACCGTGGGAAAGCTGGATGGGTGGTCAGTGAGAGGATTTTGAAAAATGTTTCCAGGAAAAGAGGACTTGGGGCTGAGATGCAGAACTGGTTTTTTTTAAAAAAAAATGAGCTATCAACAGGAGTTGCTGCCTATTGCAGTTATAGCTCATTTACTATCAGAAAAGTAATATGTATTAACAGTGCATAAAATTACTGCTAAGCATATTTTTGAAATGTCTTGAATTTTTCAGTGATATGAATAAGCCTGGTTTTAGAGAGAGAACTATGCTGCACACCAGAGATAAATAAGTACAGGTTTTACCTATTGACTTATCTCTTTAAAAAAGGGGGGAGGGACATGGACGACACCTAAAGGAAGGAAAACTTGAAAATAGAATGCATCAAATATTGTTTCCTTGGAAACAAAAAGGAAGATTACATCACAGGGTTCAAGCCTATAAATAGAAACCTAGCAGTGCAGATCCAGAAGAAACTCTTGTTCCTAGAGGGAAAATTTAGAGATGAAGATGACCCCCCTTTAGACACTGCTGTCACAATGCAGTCAGCACAACCTGATCTTGAGGACCATCCGTAAATTTAGCTGATGGTATATGACAGCCTTCTCTCAATTAGCTGTAGCATTCAGCTGAGGGAACTGGTTCAGTTGGTGAGAAGAGGTACAATTTTCAGGCTGCTATAAATACCATCGGTGTCTCCAGAGCCCTGCTATGCTGCTGTGGCAGAAATTACTAAAAGTCTTCAGCCTGAACTCTAAATCCTTTGGGCAGCCATGACAGGACAGTGAAAACCTCAAGCCTGTATTAATGTTTGTGAGAAACAACCTGGGAGAAGCATCACCATGCTCTGGTGGGAGTTCAGGCCTTTGGACAAGATGAGCTGCGGCTCACTGGGGCGACTCGGGGTGCCTGTCCTCCCAGGGTCCCTGCTACGTCCTGCCCGCTCCGCCCCCGGGGGGGTGAGCAATAGCATCTGGAAAAGGTCTAAAGGCAAGCAGAGAGGGATGGTGGCTTGGCACACACCAGGGTGCCTGCCACTCCAGCCTGCTGCAAGCTTATGGTCCCAGCTGCGTCGTGGGGTCTGTCTCTTGCATCCTGCTGGCATTAAGTGTGGATTGCAAGTGTTCTCTGTTTCTGAGTTACATTTCTTGGTGCTATGGAATATTTATACCATTAGTTACAAAACTAAAATGTTGTTTCCATCGTTAGAAAAGGGTTTCTTTGGACTATGCATTGGTTCATCTTTTAACCTTTACTTTTTAGTGGCATGCAGCTTTCTCCCTGCTTTTACAGCCACTCTCTCATCTGAATATATGTGTACAACGCTGCTAAAAGGATAGCTTCAAAATCTGGTAATTCACGCATCTTACGGGCTAATGTAGTTAAGTCTTCCTTCTAAAGACTAAAGCCTTGTATAAATGGTATTACTATATGGTCTTCCCAGATGTTTAAAAAAAGTTATTTTTTTTTTTAAAATTGATTGGTTATGGCTCTGTCAGTAAATGATTCCTTTCAAATTGAGACACAGATTTGTTCCATCAGTTTGTATGTGATAACATAGGGCCTGGTCAAATTTCCACTTTATGGTGGGAATCATCTCAGTTTAAGTAGTGATCTCGGTGTGATTGACGGCTCACAAAGGGCTGTTCCTTCCTAAAGCTGACAGAGCAGGGTTTGAAGCTGCTGGAAAGTGAAGAGATTTGTTAAATGTCCCAATGTCATGGATGTTGATGATGCCGTAATATATATGTATGTATACATCCTTCCCTGGCACTGCTCATTTTAAGGCATAGCCAAGTAAGTGAAACAGCATGTGCTCCCAGCTGCTTTAGCCCTAGGACATGTCTGTGGTGTACCAGGTGGCAGTACTCTAGCTCTCGTAGCTTCTTCCATGTCTCATAACATAGCGCGCACTCCTAAATCTACTAGAGAATCTCAGCTTTCCTTGGTGGGGGAGGAATATAAGTTTATTGCCCTTGTCAAGAAAATCATGAAAACAATGAACCTTAAGACAAATAATAATAAAATCCCATGCTTTATAAAGACAGTCTCACAATGGGAAAGTGGGGGGATGTGATACAGGAGTTCTGAACATCTGGGGCTGGCAGAAATACAGTTCTTGCTTAGGTAGATAAAGGGGTGATTTGTATGCGTGTCTGAGGCTAGCTGTGATTCTGGATCCAAGGTTGCTATTACCATAATAAAGTTTAAGATCCCAGGTCTAGTGTTAAGGGAAATCTGGATAAGATTTGAACCTTGTAGTTTGTGTCAATCTTCAGTTTAATCTTATGTTTTAATTTGAAAGGATTGTAAGGGATTTGGCATACTACTTTTCAGGGGAAAAGTGTTTGGAGTGGAGAAGGGATCCTGATATGATGGTGCTTGCTTTGACTTGCTTGGGTTTGCTGCTGTAATCTCTCATCTCTGTGAGTCATTGTGCCTGCACAGTTTGGTTTTTTCAAAATGTCTGTTCCACATTGTGAGCTGATATTCCGCGGTGCGATATTCTGCCAGTACAGTCACAGCACTCCAGAAGTGCTCTTGCAGTACATTGCATGGGATAACTACTAGAATATACAGAATTTTTAGCCTCCCAGGATTTTTTTTCCAAGTAGCCCAAAACTTATTTCTTTATTTTTTAGCGAGCCAGCACCTCTTTTGGCAGGCAGGCATTCCTGAGCCTTGAGATCACTGTCGTCAACATGACTAGCCTTAGAAAGACATATTAGCATTCGTCTTTTGAAATGCTTTTGGATGACTGACCAGATGGACTGCTATGGCCCTGATACGTGTCATCAGACCGAAAGGATCTGAGATAGCCGCGGTGCAGGTAAGTTGACGTATGTCTGGTGCGAAGCAGGATGGGTTAGAAACTGGAGGACTTGCTGGAAGTTATAGTGATTGTAAAATCCGGGTGTAACCACATGGAGGTGTAACTGAGCCTAATTTTTTTTTTTTCTTCCATGAAAATTGACAGTAGGAAAAGACATTAGGTGAATTGAAGAATTGTGTGAATTGATGGAAAGCAACTTTGGTTGTAAAAATCTAAATACTCCTTTCTGTTGCTGCCTTCTCCAGAGCACTCCCTACCTCCCTAAAAAGCAACATACAGCTATTCTGCCTGATCAGATGAGCTGTTTAAATTAAAGCCACTCTGTAAGACTAACATGCATGCCAGGACTGTTTGCCTTGGTACAGTTTTCATTTCGTATTATATGATGTCTCCTTTGATTAATTTGAATATGTAGGAAATTAAAAAGATGGTCAGTCTGATTAAAAATCAGTTGTGTGTTCCAGTTGGGTATCAGCTAATTACATACAGACAATTAACAGTTGCATCTGAGAAATGTGTTGCTTAGCCTTCAAATGTGGGAGCGTGCAAGGCTGGGGTTTCCCCAGGAGAGCCGAGGAGGAGGAGAGCAGTCTCCCCTGGCCTGTGGCAGTATTTGGTCCCACCAGCCCAGAGCTGCTGCACAGCCTCTCCTGGCAGCCGAGCGCTGCCTGGCAGGGGGTGGCATTTCTTCACGAGTGGAGATTTTTCTTCTGCAAAACTCTTGGCTAGGCAACGTCTTCTGGTTATTATTGCTTGAAATCATCTTGTCGTTGGCCATTATAGTTTGAACCCTTTAGAAATGTTCCCTGCGAGGGTGACCTGGCCAAATCACGTGTACTGGTACCTCCAGGTATGGTCATAGCTACAAAATTTGTGCAGCTAATTGATAGTTGTACATGCACGCACAGAGGATTAGAAATGCAAGTCAATGAATAGAGCAGAGGGTAAAAAGTAAATTTAATTTTCCACATATCCTTAGTTTGAATAGTCTCTGATAAAATGCTGTTTTCCTCTTGTGAGAATGGCAAAGAAAAGTGTCTTTGAGTCCAGCCCTGGGACCCTGCTGCGTCTCTCTTGTGAATGAGTAATGAAAAGTGGCCATTCATTGCTGAATGATTATTTTTCCCCTTCAATGGAGTGTGGGGGGGAAACCCTCCAAAATTCAAGTCTTCTATGAGTCCAGCAGACTAAAAGCATCAGGAAACCTCTGGAGGGAAGTAAAAAGTTATGAATGGAGAATAAAATATTGGTGTGGAGCAAAAGGGCTGTTGTGTATAAAGAGCAGATGGGAAAATGTTGAGTTTGAAGTTTAAAAGACAAGGATCTGAATCTCATTCAGCTGAGCAGGGGGAAGTGGTTTGGGTTTCCTTTCCTTGGAGGTTGGCTCCATTTGATGAATTGTCGAGATGTGCTATAAATGTTTAAGATTTATAGGAGAGGCTCCAAGTAATACTAATGAGCAGCTAAAAATAGATGTGATAGGAAAATATAAACTGACAAACAGATCATCCAGCATAACAATAACTTCATAATCACGCAACTGTTGCCAACTGAAGATGGGAGACATGGCATGAAAATAAGCTTTTGTTTTTCACATCTGAAAGTTAAAGGAGTCGGAGTGGAAACAGATGTTCTCCAAAACAATGTGTCAGAATAACTCTAGTAACAGCCAATTGTCACCAGAGCTGAGCAAATAATTCCTCGCTCATTCTTTGCTGGCTGATGGTTTTCCAATGACGGGTGGGGTTTTTGTAAGGAACTGGTTGGTTGGTTTATTTATTTATTGTAAGCAACCTAAATGTTTTTGGTTGAAAAATTATCGGTATCTCACTTTCACAGTTCTGTGCTCCTCAGGTTTTTGGAATTTTTGTCTAAAAACTGTTGGTCCTCCAAAAGCAATCTTAAGGGCTTTGGTGAATCATTTTGATTGTAAATTTTTGTGAATATCTCATTGTTGATACTTAATATCAGACGAATTGATGAATTATAATTACTATTGAGTTAGGAGGAATTAGATTAATTAGATGCTTTGTTTTCATAGAAAGGGGCTTGTAGAGCAGCAACTGTCTTTCAGAAGAGTTTTACACTGGGAAAAACCACAAGGGTAGATCTCGTCTACTCCTAAGCAACAACAGCAGAGTTGTTGAGCTTTCATTTTCAGGGTCTGTCTGCTGAACACCTACAGAGGAGAAACATTTGAGTCAGTTGGTGACATGCAGACGGCCTGAGGGATCAAAGATCTTTCGTGCTGCTATGAATCTCGGTCTGTGCTGGGTGCCTCCTGAATGCACTCAAGATCTTTGTGGTCATGAGAATGATGGGCAACAAACAAGATCAGACTGCAGCAACTGGAAGACCCTATGCCTTGACAAGTGGCATTTTCTGAGAGGGGAAGCTCTGCCCACATCTTGGGCAGCAGAGAGATCAGAAGTGTGAGCTGAATCCCAGACCTGCTTTTGAATTTTACCTGAAGTTTAATAACTGGTGTTTTTGTCAGCTAGCTGGATTTTTGCTGTGCAGATTTTCTATTTGTACCACTGTGAAAATGTTTTTCTTTGCAATGGTATTTCTGTTGGGAGATGCTTTGTCACCAGGGTAACTTCCCTGAGAGTGGTTTTAAGTTAGTCTGTGCAGAGTACTGCATCTTGTTTTGCAGTCCTCAAATGCCCCTTTAGACAGTAATAAAAGATGTTATTCTTTTTCTGATACTGTTTTTGCCCCAACTTGACACCCTCTTACTGTCTGAGAAGTGGGCAGAGCCATGCAGGTGTACTGAAGGATTTGATAAAGATGATGAGGGCTTCACTGTAATTTAGTGATCAAGTGAGAAAACATTAGATGGGACATGGCATGGCAACATCATGGAAGTTGCTCTATGACAGGGTGTAGAATGGCTACTGGCAGAGCAGGAAGCAAAAGAACGATTTTTTATATATATATATATATATATTTTTTTTTTTTAAGAAGGTAAGACGGGGATAAGGTTGCTTGAACAGCCAGGTTTGTTGAGCATGAAGATGATGGAGTGATGTTAGGGAGGCAGAAGCAGGAGGAGGAGAGACAGAGCCAGATCCTCAGCTAACATCGCCGGGTATTTTTAGGAGTGCTTCCTGTATATAAACAGACGACGTGCCAGGAGGCAGCGCTGAGGGGGAGCAGTATAACTCAGTGATACTTGTACCGCAAATAGTACATCGCAAAGAGCAAATTGTTTGACTTTATTAAACTGCAGCCTCCTGCAACAGATCAAGGGTTTAGTTTCTAAGCAAAATACTTGTAGCCTAAAGAAAACTTAACTGTTGAAAACCTCACAGGCCCTAGATTCCTGTTTGACTTGGCTTCAGGAGCCGCATATACTCTTTGAACCTCAGACTATGAAGTAAATTTGCAAAGCACAAGCTATTTTGAAGCCCCTCTCCACAGTAACACATAGCTCAGCCTTGTTATCAGGAAAATACAAGACAAAAAATAACAAGAGGAAGATAACGTCTGGCAAGTGGATTTGACAGTGCTTTGCAATTCTGGAGGGCCCAGCAGGAACTGCGCAGATCTGATCTAGACATCAGGGTTATGTAGAAGAAAGTGACTTGGTCTTGGTGGACAGTGCTGAAGTTAAAGCAGAAGTGGGAGCCACTGGCTAAAGTGGGACAGGCCAGTGTAATGCAGAACTAGGGGATCTGCCTGTGAGACCACTTGCCTCCATCCTCGCCTACAGACGCTGTGTGTTACTTAGGGTGCCGTGTCCAAAGAGCGGTCATGTGTACGCTGAAGGCTATGAACAAAATGGTTCCTATGGAATGTGGTCAACCTAGGCTTTTCCAGTGGCTTGGTACTCAACTCTGACAAGCTAATCTTGGTCACAGTTTTTCAGCTTTGTGGTCTATTGTGGTCCTAGTTCAGATTTTTTTTTTTTCTTTTCTTTTTTTGGTAAGAGAAAAAGGGCAAAAGCTCTGACTTAAGAAGGTCCCATAGGAGGACCATCCTTGCTGCAGCAACCCCAAAGCTACCTGTGTAAGGATGAATGAACTAATGCACCTGCAAGAAAAAGACTGATACTCTTAGCTGTTGCCACTACACGTGGTGTGTACCTGGGCAATATCCTGGCTGGCATTTCTTTCCATGGGAAACCTGTCCTTGGCGTCATCTCCTTCCATGCAACTTGTTGAAAATTTCTATCCTCTCTTCCCTTGGCTCCTTGCAGAGCAGATTTATGGTCCCACTTCCCTTTTACAAATAAAACCCTAAGTGCAAATCCAAAGGATAAATAACGCAGTGCAGACATGCCTGCAGCAATATTCTCTGTATTTATCATTGCTGAAAGTCTGGGAGGAAAAGCTGGTGAAGGCAAGATATCTTATGTGAGAAAACTATTCACATGCTTTTGTGCCAATTCTGGAGGCTGGAGAGCAATCCCGTTGTGCTTTTCCCCAAACATCCTGCTGCAGCTCAGGCAAACTCCAGGTGCCTTGTCTGTGAAAAGGGGCTAAGATGCCCATCCTCCCTCACAGGCTTGCTGTGTGGGAAGTACACCAGCTCCACCACAGCGCTGGAGGTCACTCTTTCATAAGCATGCAGAATGGACAACTGTTTGTAAATAAACCTCAGCGTTTGCTCTGCGCCGGGTAAGAAGTAGGCATGGAAAAGATGGTAGCATCAGCGCTGCTCGGTCCATTACTATGTCTGAATCTGCCGTTCTGATCACTTCTGCCCTGCCTGCAGTCTCAACTGACATTGCTTTTGGCAGTTAATATTTAGCTAGGGCACCGGGCTTAATTCTGAAAATCTATCTAAAATCAACTACTGAGCCCACGCTCGTGCCACCTGCCAGGCCACCTCCAGGATGCTGCAGCCCTTGCATAGAGGGAAGGTAATGGTGGGCTCAGGTACCATCATCTGCTGGAGGGTGGAGAAACTTGCAAGGAGATGGGGGGACCTGCCTCCCACTGTCTGAACTTCACAGCAGTGCAAAGCGCTGGAACCAGCTCAGGCTCTTCTAGAAAGGGAATTTTTTTGTCCTGGGGTTGGATAGCTACTTTTTTGTCTTTGGGGCAGTGTTTTTGACCTCTTGCTCTTCACTGGTTGGTTTTTTCCCAGGTCGAAGAGGAAGCTTCCACTGTACACCTGCAACATTGACATCCAGCCAGCAGTCCTGCTTTGCCAGTGCCCTGGTTTTCCTGGCGGGCTGCAGCTCCAGCCGGACTTACTGCTCTCAGCTGCAAGTCACGCATGGTAGGGGAATCTATGGCTGTCCTTGGCTGGCTGAAATAGTCCCACAATGGCTAAGAGGCCTCAGCTGGGGTAAATTTAGACTCAGCCACTGTGAGAATTTGTTCACTTTAAATTCTGCCCTGCAACCAGAGGTGTTTCCAGATGTGCAGCTTGCTGGGAATTATGACCTGTCCTGACGGGCTCAATGCACGGAGATTTTGGACCTTTGCGTTTCATATGCCCCTTGCGCTTTAATATAGTGCCATTTGGCTTGGCACAGTCTGAGTTACAGAGACTTGAAGGGAGTGGTTAGTAAGGCAACTGAAAAGAGTACTCACAAAACAGTTTCAGCATGGTCTGCAATAAAAAAGGATCCCCAGACAGACCGAGGTGGAGGAGACCCAAGTGCCAGGAGTGGTTCAGCCACCATGTTCACTGAAATCTAATCTCCTTGCTGTGGCAGCCAGTAAGAGGCCTGTGAAAGCTATAACTTCACTGATTTTTCCATCATTAGCTATGACCTCCCTTATGGCCGCTTACTCCAGTCTCAAAGGATGGGACCCTTTCTGGAGGAAAGACCCATCGCTCTGTTCCCTGAGAGGAAATTATTCTGTGGCATTGCTTGTGTTTTACTTACTATGTTTATAAAAGTGGAAACACCACCTGAATTTCTCTATAGGCTCTGCAGGGAAATCATGTTTCCATATTGCATTATGAGAAATGCAGTGGAAGTGTGCTATGCTCAGTTAATTTTTTTTAATGTATGGAGGCAAAAGAAACTTCAGTTCAGAACGAGTATATGCTTCTCTCTTTCTATTCAACATCCATAGTGCTATAAATACAAACTGCAGGGTACTTTCAGAACTGCAAGCCTTTAAGACCTCTCAAGGGAAAACATCACACCAAATTAATCTGCCGTCAAGTGGAAATTCTATATTGTTTGCATTTGCCAATGTTCTGTATGTGGCTGTAATTGCACTGAAGCAAATATCTGCTTCGAGTTCTTCACAAGATTAAATGTGGCCAATTGGGCGTAAAAGAGTAATCGAAATGCAGAGCTGCTGCTTTGGATTTGTTAGAGGCATTGCTCATTTTTGCTCTGACACGATGACACTAGGTTCTGGCTTTCCGTTAAAACAGGGAAATTTAGGGAATGTGATTTGAAGCACTGGGTTGCAAGCCAAGAGGAGGACATTTCTGTCTGGCACCGCTGCCACCCCGCAGTGCACCAGCGGGCGGTGTGCCCCGAGTGTGCCCCTCGCCTTACGCGTGCAAGGGGACACCTTCCTTCCCTCTGACTAGCAGTGAGGCTGTCGATAGCCGTGCCCCAGGCTGCAGCGTCTGGCTGGGACCTCCAGTATCTGCTCCTAAGGATTTCATGGTCTTTTTAAGTTCTGAGCATTTGCCATAGATTTGAAGCTGGAAGGACTTGTGAAGGTCCCAGCAAGAGCCTCCATGGCTTGTAATAGAGAGAGACCAAGGTCTGAGTTGGATCCTGACTAGTGTCACCATGTCAGACTAAAGGAGCGTGTCAGCTTGCAAAACCTGAAGTCTCGCCCTATGCCAGCTGGATGTGAAATGTTAAAGATTTGCTTAAAAACCTCGTGCTTTCTTTTTCTTTTTACTAGTGTAGCCATTTTCCCTCTTGCCATATAAATGCAATTACAAGCAGGTAAAAAGTCTTTTTTCAAGTTGACTGGGCTGCCTTTTAATTCTGCATGAAAACCCAACTGCTCCCTATGCCCTGCCCAACAGGTAGTTAAATAAACAGGCCCAGGTGGGCAAAACTGCCAGTTTGAATCCTTCTTTATTTCATTTCTTTCAATTAGTGGGCTTATCCAAAAAATACATACCGAATTCCTACCAGCTTGCTTATGCTCAGCCATTTCCCAAGGAGTTTTCTCAGTGCAGCTACAGAGCAGTCCTGACAGCATCCTTGCACTGTCTTCAGCGAGGGCAGCATCTCTTGGTCCAGTGCCAGGAGACATGCCCCCTTGGCACTAGCAGGCCTCTGCTCCTCTGCCTTTTCCTCTTCCTAACTGGAGGTCCAATTCCCAAAGCTGCTTGAGGAAGCCAGAGTTGGGGCAGATCCCTCTGTGTGAGCGCACAGTCTGAATTGCGTCAGCAAGGGACATACCTTCACAGATCATTAAGAAAGCGAGGACAAGAGATGCAGATCGGCTGATTCCCATTGCACAGTGAACTAGTACTTTGCCTGGAAAAAAGGAGAGAGAGAGAGATGCAATTATGCCAGGAGGCCAAATGGTGTGGTTTATCGTGCTGGAGCAGAGATGGAAGTGGTGCTGATCCTGGGGCTGAGCAAGCAGGTGTGCTCAGCCCCGCAGAGCAGACCTGGTGCAGTGCTGGCTGGGGAGCAATGGGGTTTTTAATGGCTGGGGACAGAAAATTCATAGTTGTGTTGTAGGATCCATGATTGTGCTTGTTTGGGCTTAGCTGTCAGCCCCATGGCATGTCCTTAGCCCTCCTGCCCAGCTTGTTGTCCGTGGTGTCCCTGCTTGCTCACACATGGTTTTGGGAGTGATGTACTTGCTGTCGAAGCTCTGAGTCTTCGTACTTGAAGGCAATGCTATGGGAAGCAGCCTTGGCAGGTTACTTACTACCAGAGGGCCTGGAAATGTGCAATGCTCAGGAGTGCTCACTGCTATTACAGGAACACTCCTGGTTTTCCACAAACTCTTTCTTCTTCTTTCCTTAGGGCAGTAATGCTTCCTGAGGGTGCTGACTGCTGCCCAGACCTTGTTGGAAGTGTGTAGGAAAATGGGTGTTAGAAGTAAGTGTTAGTTAGTGTAAGAACAGCTCCTGTTTGTATATGCCATTTGCACTAGCTAACTTACCGTTTTTTTATTTCTATAGCCTACCCTGTACATCTATAGTCACTATCCTTCCCTAATGCCTTTATCTTCCGTTCTGTATTAGGTGATCACTAGAAAAAACAATTCATGAAATGTTTTTGAGTTCCCCACAGATTTCAATGTGAGGTGTGCATCTTCATTAAGAGTTCATTAAGAGTAATGTTGTGAGTCCTTCCATGTTGCTGTAAGCGAGCCTCAGGGAAGACTTTCCAGGGATCCAGGAGTATAGCACCCTCCTTCCCTCTGCTCTGCTTTCGGTTTCTCTGCTGTGGTCACTAATGGAAGCAGCCTGAGAAATGCAATTAGGTATCATGACTGCTTCCCAGATTTCTATAGTGTGTCCTTGACCCATGCTGGAAGGAGATAGATAAAGATTTTCAAAATGATCTTGTGTAAAATTAAAGGAAATGTTGTCAAAAGGATTGCTTTCAGATGGAAAAATTCAAGTTTATGGTCCTTTCCCTCTGGATGTGAACGAAGAGCTCATTCTGGAACCTGAAAATGTACATCTTGTATATATTGTAAAATGCTTCAACTTTCACAAAAATGGTATGATTTGATGAGAAATTTTTAATTGGAAAAAATATTTTCGGTTGTTCTACTCAATTATAGCCATACCTGAAATTTTTCAAGCTCTCTTGTCCTTCGCTGCAGTCAGATCTAGTCTTTTCACAGAGACCATGGCTCAGCAATTGAGCATTATTAAAGTAATCAGTGATTAGACTCAGATTTGAACTTCTGACCATCTAATGAACAGCTCTGTCTCCCATTAAGGCAGCTAAAAAGATGTATTTTTAGCATGAAATAATTTCAGAACACTTCTTCACTGGAAATCTTCATAAGTTTGAAATGAAATATTTTCTGCATTTTTTAAAAAAGTTTTTAGACTGTCACATTTGTAGTGTTTACTCCTGTTTGCTAATTGTATGGCTCTAAAAAAAAAGCAATTTAACAAAAATACAATTTATACCCAGAAAAAGATGAAAATCAGGAAAAACAATCCCATGTTGCTTTTTTTCCTTTGAAGATGCTGCATCTTGGTAAAATGTAAGGAGGGGTAGAAAGAACGGACAGGTATCTGCAGAGCTTTTCAGGGCTAGTTCCTTCTTTTGTTTGTGCTTACAGCATCTTAATTTCTCTATTACCAGGGAGCAAGACAAAAATATCCTGGTTGGATGATGAGCCTAGATCCAGCCAAAAACCTCAGACTGATTGCCCCCATCTCCCCGGGTGTTAATTCTGGGTACTTTGTGCACAGCTTTTCATCTTAAATCCCATTTTGTTTGTGACAGAGTATTTATTTAGCAACCGCTCCAGTTCTGACTAATGATGATGGCATAGCCACATGCTCAGAGAGCACGAGCATTTGCTGTAAAAACCTACGCTGGCCAGCAGGTTGAGAGAAGTGTTGAATTCCACAATGTATGTGACACAGCCACCTTTCATTATCCTGGCATGAGAAATCTGAGCTCGGCCCTAAAGATAGACATGTCTTCAGTAGAAATAAAGGGACAAATATAGTCTCCAAGGAAGCAGTGAAAACAGCTCTAGTGACAGCAGACTTGGACTGGGCATCAAAACCTTTGGGGGAAGGAAGAGGTTTTTCCAACATAAGGTCAGTTTTGCAGAATTAGAAGATCAGGTGATTTCTATTTCTCTTTTCCCATTCAGATACAGCTTCACATAATTTATTGAGGTACTGATGCCATTATTCAAGTCAAATTACATCTGTCTGTCAATTCCATTAACTCCATGGGGATTCTTAGAAGTGAAGTCCTACTTTTTACGGGAATATGGAGAAATGCTTTGCACCCCTGCTAAAAGATAACGCTAATTTGAATTTTCACTAGACTTTATTTTCAATGTGCTGCACTATCATTAGCCTTCACACCAACCTTGTGGGATATGTGTACTGTATTATCTTCCCCAGAGGAAGCACTTCAGACCCAAATAACCTAGGTCTGAGCTTTTCAGAGGAATGTAAAGGAGTCAGGAACACAATTTCTCTTTGAGAAATACTGGAAATAGGGCTAAATCCAAAAGGTCTTTGGAAAATGCATGCTTCAGTAGTTTGCAGAAGGCCTAACTACAATGTCGTGGCAGGGACTGGGGAAATCCAGACACTCGCCCTAAGGCACCCTCCAGATAACAGAAGCCAAGGAACAAGATGTTCTGAAAAATTTTCTTGGCATCAGAAACTCCTTTTTTTTTTTTTTTTTTTTTTTTTTTTTGGTCCAAAAACTTCTAAGCTACCAGCACTGTACAACTAAAAGAAAAAGGAATTATATTTATAGTTTGAACTGCACCAGGAGGGGGGAAAAAACCCCAAACAAAAACCAACCAAAAAGAGATGGCCTTGATGTTGGATTTGATTTTGAATCACCAAATAGTTTGAAATTCAATCTAAATTTGCCCAGAAATTGGATGGGGGACAGGAGAGTTGCTGTTCTGAAGCTAGTTTCTGTAAAACGGTTCTTGGGTCCACTTTTTTCCACCCAGATGGAGCCTTCTGCTTCACCTGCAGTCTGGAACTAAAGACCAAGCTGAGCAAGGTATGGATGCTGCCATTAAGTATTGCCTGATGTGTTTTTGTTGTGGGCACAGAAAGCAGAAAAAATTCCAGGCTCCTGCTTGTACAGGCTGGCTCTCTACCATTTTATATCTAACTGTCTGAGAGGAGGAGGTGGCAAGTAAGAACACACCGAATTTTCTTCCCTGCTTATCTGCACTTCAGAAGAGTCCTCCTAGAACAGCAACTAGCTTTAGAAGGTGTCTCAGCAAAAACCTGGACAAGCCCCAACTATTGACCTGGGACCTAATCTGCATGGCTCTCTAATACACTTGTTCCCATGAGGATGCAGGTATATTATCTCTTTTACATGTGCAGTATCTATTCCACATTGTTAGCCTTTGTTTCACCGTGCACAGAGGTTATGATAAATGCCAGTACACTGACAATAAAATGACAGTTTGTTGCAGATAAATCAGTCATGTGAAATGATTTAATTAACGTAAAATTGCTCTAATGAAAGCAGATTTGAATTTACTATGTGATTATTTGTAGCAAACAAATTGAATGTTAAACTTGAGTCAGGAAACAAAAGCTGTGTTGCTATTTGGTTCTGTTTACAGGCTCAGATCCTTGTCTCTTAGCAGTAGCTGTAAATGGGTTCAGTGACACTCTGAACCCACCATGACACGCTGCATTTGACTAGTGCCCGAAGCATGTCTGCACCACGTAGGCTGACTGCAGTGGTCTTGATAACAGCGCGTTGCATCAGCCTCTCATGGGAGGCAGCTGATGCTCCGTCCCAGCGCCGAGGCTCAGATTCCCGGGTGGCTGCTGGACCACAGCCTGGGAGAGCAGCGTTCACAGAGGCAGTCATGGTGCAAGTCCCTGGCATGGGGTGGGCAAGGAGCTTATAACCAGGTCTTCTGTACCACAGCATCCATGCCACAAGCCGACAACCTCCAACTCTGCCTTCCCTGCCCCCATTTGTTTTAACGTACAGTGCAAAGAGAAGTTGGACTGATCCCACATTAGAGGGCCATGCTGCAACCTTCTCTCTGAGCGTGTAACAGGATCCCTTAGGAATAATGGGATTAACTGAGGAGAAGTGGGGGCACTTAGCTTCTGGCATTATTAAATCTTGCAATCCTTATTTGAAATGTTGCACCGCGCATCTCGAGCTACTTTTTGCAGAGGCAGACAATAACTGTCATCTGGCTGGGATTTGTGCAGAACAATAACACTTGGTTTTTAACAACGGATTATGGATATTATATCCAGCTCATGCCTGCTGTAACTCTACTGACATCAAAGGGTTTGCACTAGGGATAAAGTTTGCACATTCAACTTTCTTGGCCAAATTCAAGTTGGGAAATTCAATGTTGTTGAACAAATTAGTCATTAAAACACATAATATCTTATTGTCCTTTTGCTACTCATCATTAACTGAGCTAAATGTCCTGAACTAGCCCTTGCTTTCTTGCAGGATGGATTCAATTTGGCTTAAGACCAGGCTCCAGACTGTCACCCGGAGTGAACGCCCCAGCTACCCTCGCTCCATTGAATCCATCAGAATTATGCTGCTCACCAGGAGGAGAGCTCAGATGGGCTAGTGGGCCCCAAAGGCTCTTCCCACTCCACTATGGTTTTCTCATCTCCTGTTATGTTTTAGCCACCATCCTGTAGCCAGGTGCAGAATCAATTGTCTATTTCTTGATTAATCAAGTGTCTGTTTTGTCACAGCTGAAAATAGCAAGAAGGCTATGGAGAGCTTTAAATGGTGGCGTGTCCCTTCTTCCCAGGCCTCCCAGAACAGGTAAGGGCTGTCATCTGCTGGAGAGTGGCAAGTTAGACGGATGTATGTAATGCACCTACGGCAGAGTCAAGAGAGAGGACCCTTTTCTCCTAAGTTAAGCTTCTTCAATAACCACCACCAACAAGAAGAAGGCAGGGGAAGAGAGCCTAGCTTTTCATTTGCTCCAGTGAAGTGGAAGAAGGGAAATGCCTTTGAGAGGGTTTGCAATTTCAGGAAGTTAATGGGTGATTTTAACCTGCCTGTTTTAAACATGTTCAGAGGTCAATAAAAGGAGCAGCTCTCTACTTGGGAATCTTTCTCTCTGCACAGTGTTAGTTTAATAGTTTTCGTGGCATGCTTTCATCTGTGCTCTCAAGCTCTTTTTCCCTCCCTCTTCTGCTAGACTGTACCAAACCCTGCTGATTTACGCCTAGGTTTAGCTGCACTCCAGAAAAATGCAAATTGTACAGATGGCCATGCAAAGGGGCAAGATTGATATTCAAGGTGTTGGCCCCTTCCTGAAGTGAAGGAGGAGCATGAGGGAGCAGGCCAGTACTTCCCTGATAGCATGTTTTTCCTCGCAGGGAAGGCAGCACATTGTGCATCTGCTTGCTCTCGGCTGAGCCTTCCCAAACAGCCCTGTTACGTGGGCAAAGGAGCAGCAGGGCTGTACTGAAGGAAAGGTAGCCAAGGAAGCAGGGTTCATAAAATAATGCTTATATGGCATGGCTGCAATAGTAGTGCATGTATTTCTTAATCAGTACAACAGAGATGATGAAAGAAGTCATTCAGGGTGTGATGCAGCCATCGACCACTGTGACAGGAATAGCAATAGTGGGCAGAAGGGAAAGTGCAACCTTCCTAAAAGACTATAGCTCACAATTAGGAGCATGTGAGTGCACACTCCCCTGCTTCCTTTTGCTCATGCTTTGGCATCCGGATTTGAAGAGATTGCCATAAAAATAAATTCCCTACATCACCAAAGATGTATTCTGTTCAGATAAGGTAGAAATCTGGAATAAATCTGTCCATGCTGGTTTCTGGACTTCTGGTGTAAAGCATTAGAATTTTTCTTCAAGCATGATGGGAGTAACAGTTCTTACTTAATTCTAATGAGTATTTGATTCATAGTTTTAAATATGTTTGTGCCTCATATAGTCTTAACTTTGACTTATACTCCCAGGTGAAAAAGATAATTTAATTCCATTAAAAAAAAAGATGTTGAATTTGCTTGTAATAGTTAAGCAGCAGTCTTAAATGACTTCTCAAACAGAAGTACCTCGTTACATCCTGAATTTAATATGAATAGGCCTCTTGTCACTTGGTATAATTTTTTGTTCAGCATCACTGCTTATAATAAATGCCATTTTTTCTCTTCTTCTAAATGATGTGAGTAACAATCCCTTCCCTGTCTCATCCCTGCACAGGTCATGTATTTAGCTGCTAAATTTCTGTACCTCAGGAAATTATGCTTCCAGAACATCTTGTTTATATAATTTCTAAACTGTTGCACTTTCCTTAAAATGATGAATGTCAGCAACAGCTGGACTGTATATGATTGAATTTCACCTTGTCTCCATTCCCAGAACCCTGCTTCCATATGGAGTTCAGTAAAGCAATATCTAAAAGCATGGGAGTAGGGATAAATATGCACTCTAGACATGATGAGGTCATTGTGTTTGCCTTGAGCCCTAACTTGTTCTACGTTCATAACTTTCAGTATTTGGGCACGCATCTTGCAAAGCACTGGGTTGGTTTGCTTTTGTGGCCACCATGATTCATCTATTGTTTTCTGTCTTTTGTCAATTGATTTGGAACTTTTTTTTACACACACATGAAAAGATTTTGGATCTTACCTTTCTCTGGAGCACCACCAATAATGACCTCAACTCCAAATAGCATATGCTGTAATAGAAATGGGTGCAGATCCAAGTTCCCCGAATATGTTAGCGGTTTTGAAATCCAAGATGCAGCCCTCAATTTCACAAAGGCAAATACTTTCTAATGGGATGGATCAAGCCCTCCAAACAGCAGTAAACTCTGAGGTATCTAGCACGGAGGTGCACTGTTTTCAGTAACTGTGTCTTCCTTTCCTAGCTTGTACGGTGTAGACCTCTAGATGTGTAGATCAGATCTACTAGCTGCATATGATTAAGCTGGGTAGTTAGTATTTTAGGACCATTGTTGATATTAAAGCTCATCATGATGCAAGCAAAACAGTTTGCTGAGTGTATAACTGTTCTCTTAATAAATCACTTACTTTTGAGTGGGCATCTGTACAGTTCTGCAGCACAGCGGAGAGTTGCTTTTGTGAAGGTTTGTCCTTAATAGTCATGATCCCCCACTAGCCCCAGGCCTGTGGCATTGTACCTGGCCTGTGTTTAGCGAGTCCAAGGATTTTGCAGGTTATCTTCCTATTTCAAAGTTATACTCTTTCTAGTAGCAGCATGGCATTATCTCCTGGCTAGTGGTGTTGCTTAGGTTGTCTTCTACAGAATTGCTTCCCAGCAAGTTCTTCCCTATCCTGTGTTTGTAGGACTTGTACAGATGGTAGCATTATAGTTGAGTCTTCTTACTCAAATACGATGCTTGCCCTTGTCTTTTTACCCCATCCCAGCTTTTATTTTAAACCCCATCACTGATTTGACAAGATCAAATATATGTGCCTCCTCCCAAGTCAGCGTGTCCATATAGGCAATAAAGGATACTTGCTATTTTGTCTTTTAAAATAGAGATGTTGAATAGCACTAGGCATAGGGAAAACCCCTTTGAAAGCCTGTTCAGTGCATCCTTCCCTGTTTCAGGGCAACAGGGGAACTCCCACTCACAGTGGGAGTTCAGGAGGCAGGTGTGATGCTACTTGGTTTGGGTAACTCCATTCTTACCCACATCTGCAGCTGGTTAGTTTTTGCTGAATACTATTTGATAACTTGCCCTGCTTGGCTCCTATGCCGAAGGTATGTAACATGCACAGATGGTGTAGTTACCTCTTGGGGAATTCAGTGCTGCTCTTATGTATCGAGCAACTGGGTAGAAGTAAATGCTGAGATCAAAGTTTGGGTTGTCTTCTGCTTCTACTCCGTAGTAATCCACAGGCAGATCTTTGTAGAACTTGGGTCCAGTGTCGATGTGAAATCGCCCAGCAGCGGCATTCACAACATGGGAGATGCCCATTCGGCTCAGCTGTGCTTTGTCACGGGCGATGTACCTGGAAGAAGGACGGTGGGTTATATTTGCCTGCTTCATTACCATGCAGGGTAGAACATGCTGCTGATGGTGCAGTTTGTTAAAACCACATGAAGTTGTAGTGGCTATTTTCTGACAGGTTGATCAGGTCCAAAGTGTCCACCAAAATGCTTCAAGACAGAAGTGGCTTGTTAAGAAAATGATTTTTAAATTTCCTGTATTTTTTTCCCAAACATCCGTTTACGCGGTTCTTCTCAACTGACAAAAAATGAAAAGGTGGTGGTTATGATATTTCTGCACAAGCCAAGGGTTTTCTGATTTGCTTTCTCACCAAGTCACCTCTGCTGAGCATCCATCAGTTCAGGGGACTGATACCACCTGGCAAGGTGAGGAGGAAGCAAGGTTGATCCTGTTTTACGTAGCTCTGGTGTGACCACCTGCAGTATTGATGCCATGGCCCCACCAGGCTGTTGCAGTGTAGAACTCCTGCACTAATGCAGGAGGAGAAATCAGGAGGGGAAATATTCTCTTGGAGGGGAATATCAGGATACTTTTAGGATGCCTTTTCTCTATGGTACGGCATCCTATGCACAGTTCAGCCTTACTCAACACTTAGACTTACTGTGAGGGGTCCCCAAATTAGTGACTAGCTCTCTCTTTAAATAGAGTGGAGGATTTGGGGGGGATAGGGTGAGGACTAAGAGTTGCATTAACACCTTCAACACCTCCCTCTGTCTTACAGGTCTCCCACGTAAAGGTTTGGCCAGACTTCGTCCACGTGCCCCGTGGGGTGCGCGCGTGTCCAGAGCAGGCGCTGCAGCTCCTCCAGGGACGGTGTTTCGGCACTGCTCTGCCTGCCAGCTGTCCGGCTTGAGGTGCTTCTTATCTTGGGGCGCAGTAAGTTCCTGCTGCAGAGGGAGTCCCAGGCCATCCTGAAAGGTCGAGGGCAGACATTCACCACCCGCCAGAGACATTTCTGAGGTCACCCTCTCTTCCTCTCACCCTCCCTTACACCCTTACAAAGCTTGCCCGCAGTTAGAGCAGTAAGCTCTTTGGGGCAGATACCATCTTTTTCTCATGTGTTTATATGCTTATCATAGCAGAGGCCATGACTGGGCTTGGGAGTACTGTTGCAATCGAAACAACGACAGTTCAGTGGCTCACATAGTCCCATGTTGTGGTTCAGACAATGATTTTGAAGCCTGTGCTTCTTAAATAAAGTTTTATATTGTTATGGCAAATTGGAAGCAAAAGCTTTTGCAAACTACTAGGCTCAGGGCCTCAGTAGGCTTGTTTTGACCTGACTACACAACCCTTCTTTCTAGGTATGTCAAAAAGTCAATTAAAAGTCATGATTATATTTTTAAAGTTGTTTTTCATAGGAAGTGGGGAAGTTCATACTACTGTCTGGAATTCTAGACAGTATTATTACCACAGTGAAACAGCTCTGTCCTCGATACGCCAACATGAGAGTTCTGCTTCCAAATGGAAAGAGGTAATGTTACGGAAAATGTATTGTGTAAATGTAGCTACTCAGTGGGTATAGAAACAAGTTACTGATTTGGTATGCTGAACCTTTCCTTTAACCATGTAACTAGGACTTGCTTATATGTACTTTATCTGATTTATCTTTTGTAATTTGCTCAACAAACTGAGCTGAATGGAATGGGTCATGCAAAATCTTATTCTCTCGTTAGCTCTTAATTGTCACCTTCAACAGGGGAAACTCTGTCTGGAGTATTTTGGTTCTTTCCAATGGTAGTTACCAGCCATACTTGTCCTGATGACAAATGTTGATGGCAGAAAAAATCTGCATGAGTACGTTATAGTGATTCCAGCTGCCATTCATATAAGCATTAATACATTTATTTTAATAGGTTGTTTCGTTTGCATTCCTCTCCTCTCTGTCCCCTCCAAGAACTATCCCATTTCTAATCTTGAAGTAAGTACTTCAATTACAAGGAGAAACTCTTTTTTAGGCATCAGTTTATCTCTGGAATTACTCTGTTCCCATGTGGCACATTTCTTTTGAAATAGTGGTTCATTGTGTTAGCTATAGATTTGAACTGTTGGGGGGATTTTTTAAGAGGAGAATAGAAATTCTATTTTTACCAGAGTTCTGTTTTAAGAAATTATTAAAAATAATATATTTTTCTATGTTCTAAAAATTAGTGAAGCATCAGCATTACAGAGAGATATTAGGAAGTCTGTTAACTCATGCAGCTTTAGAACAGAAGCATCTGTCTAGGACATGGGTGAAGTCGTAGTTAATGAGTCAAAGTCTTGCTCTCCACTGCCTACTGAATGTCTTTTGCATAAATGATTAGAGGGGTGGTTTGGGATAGAACAGCCCAGGGCAGCAAACCTGACATTTTCCATCTTTCTGCTGAACAGCTCTGGCATTTACAAATAAGTTGTATTCATGTTCAAGCACCTCCATGGACAATTTCTTTCCAAACACTAATTGTGGTGAAAGATTTTCCTAGTTTCCCATCGAGGTACTTTCACTAGCCCTAAGTTCACATTTTGGTGTAATTTTGTTGGAAAATATTTGTCTTTGCATGCACAAAGACAGAGAGGGAGTCTGAAGACTAGCCTGCTTTGGGAGCTCGTTACACCTTTATATTAATCCATTGTTTTACTGAAGGAGAAATAGAGCAACTAAGTCCCTGAAAGGTCCACAGAAATGAAGGAGGGAAGCAGGGACCGTTGTGTCGGCGTTAGGCCACTGAATGTTAGCTAGAAGCCACCCTTCTGCTGTGCACTTTGGGTGATTTGCCTCGCCACCCAGCTGCCAAGAGGGGCCCTCTCTTCTTTCAGTACACCTTCTTCTGCCACCTTCACAGGCAGCCTTGTCCTCTTGAATACAGTAAATTTGCACCAAATAACTGTGTTCCCAGGATGGTCTCGTATTGTCTGTATTACAAAGAGCTCCACTGTGGAATGTGCTCCCCTCCCGAATGTGCATATCTCCTCCAGCGTCAGCTTTTACTGTGAAAACAAAAGCAGATGTTCTTGCCCATTTTGGATGGTTTTATGCAAGAGGAGGCATAGAGGAATTCCCATACTGGAATGGACATCCCCTGCCAATTTTGATAGCTGCTTTGATGCTGGCCCCCCTAGTGCCCACTGTGCCACGTCTGCCCGGTTCCCACTGGTGATCTCAGACACCAGCGTGACTTCTCTGATCCCACGCAGGAGGTCTGCAGCAGAAATGGGACTTGCATTTCCTGTGTCCTGACCACAGGGCCATCTGCCAGTTCATTAAATACTTTCAAGAATAACAGCCTCCTCCAATCCTTCCCACCTCATAATATCTGCAGCAAATGTTCCCCTGGTTTTGATGTATCTTATTCCTTGCAGTGTGGCTAATGACCACTCTAGGGCACTTCTCACTCCCTATAAAGTTGCTTTCAACTGTTGTTGGGGTTTTTTTCTTATTTACTACTGCCTGTTATCCCTTCCTCTCGCCCTCTCCACTGCATAAATACTTTGATTTTCATATTACCTGGCCTCAGAGGACTGAAGGCTGCTGTCAGCCTTGCTTTCCTAAGCCTCACGGGAGTGGAGAATTACAGGGCACTGCCTAAGAGTCTGGGTGATGTTATGGCGTTCAGGCTGCTGTTAAGACGGGGAGGGACAGGCAGCAACTCACTTGCACGGCTCTTCTGGGAGCTGTGCTTTCCAGGCCCATAACTCCATCTCTGTAACGGCTGGGCAGACAGCTCTGAAGTATGGCACGCCTTAGGAAAAGTACTCCTTCTGAGATGTTTTTTAAAAAAAATTGTCTTCCTAGAAGGGAACATAGTAGGCTTGGCAAAAGGAGGTAGTGGGTGCTTTGCACGCTGTGTGGATACCAAAAGTTGTGGAATAATGGTTTTCTCTGTAAGGAGGGTGTGCTTCTTCACAATTGTCCTAAGGTAACTTTCAGCTTGTGCTCACATTGATCTTGTATTCTAGCTAAGGAATTTACTTCTGTTGAAACACAGACGTGAACTGCGTATGCTGTGTACAAAACTTATTCCATCTGCAATCTGGTCACATTTGTTCAACAGGAGAACAGCATCAGTTCATGTAACCTCTATGTCCAATAAAAACATAGGACTGGGGTTAAAATTTCAAATGTGAAATAATTGGATCTAACAGGCTGTGAATGATTCAAAAGCAGAGAATTCTCTGTAGGACTATTCAACTAATATGTTGAATAATGAATACACTGAAAAAAATAATAGCTTTCCATAGAAAACTTACAGACAGGAAAACAAGGCAATTTTTTTCTGAATAAATGACTCCTCAGTTGTAGCGTCAGTCTAACATTTTAACTCACTAAATTTATACATGCAAGTGTCATTTACTGAAATGCACATATTTAAAGAAAACAATGCTATGATTAAAATTTTGTGTAATGTTTTATAAGGGGCATGAATAGATTAAAACAAATTAGCATGAAAGGAAAATGATTATATGTAATAATGTGGTTCTTCATTTTAAAAATATGTTTTTAATGAGTCTCAGCTTAATTCCTCTATATTTGCTTTTTGTAGTGGATGTGTTTCTGTGATGTGTGTCATATGAACGAGCAATACAATTTTAAAATGCTGGTATCTGAATGATAGTCATATGAAATGTTCCTGATCTTTGCCCTGCTGGAGTTGTATTGCAGTAATTATTCAATCATGTAGGAGAAATTTTACCATTATATTTAGATTAATTTTGAATTGGTTTGTACTACAACTGTAATTGTATCTGAACTGTGTAATAGAATTTCCTTAATTATGACTAGCAGGACAATTGCAATCAGAGAGGCCTATTGTAGAGCAGAAGGTCATTCTGATGATCTAGAGTGACCTAGAGTATGACACGGGCCGTACGTGTCACCACGCCATGCCTGCATCTGCAGCCCCCTTTCTGGAAACCCACGAGTGGCTTCGCTGCAGTAGGGCTACAGGAGCAGCCAGGTTGATGGTTCTTTATATATGGAATATCCCAGGAAGAAAGGGAAGTGGGTACTGTGAGAGGCTAGAGAGAGTATCTCCTTCCTGAATGTTTAGGCACCCTCTTTTCCCACCCTTTGGACTGTGTATACTGTGGAGGCTTTGGCAGTTTTTCAGTTAATTCAGTGACTACAGCTTTATCCATAACATAATTAGCGCTGTTCAGTGGTGTGCCGAGGAGAGGGCCTTTAGAGACAGGTATCCCTTGACAGGTGTCTCAGTCCTTGAAAACATATGCCACCTTTTATCCAATTTCTCCAACACTATAGTATTTAATTAAGTAAGGGTAAACTTGACCATTTGGCATTACACTGGTACGAGATCAAGCTGAGAGGATGGTGTGAAGGCTGAGCTGGGGCAACACGAAACCCTGCAGCGTGATGCTGTGGAAAGCCAGGAGGAAAAACCAACTCTTGTGTCTAGGATATTTAGTAGAAAGCCTTTACATCCTCTGCTTTTCCTTGCATTTCCAATGCCAAGATAAAGGAGGGATTTGAGTATAATATAAGGATGTCAATGCTCTCATTTCAATGATGTATTGAATATTTTAATCATCCCAGGCATTGTGTTGGCTTTTGTGTATGGGTAGAACATAGCCATTTTCCTCTGGCTTTAGTAAAAATACTTTTGAATTTTTAAATCCTGAGAACAAAATGTTCTACATCCTGTTTTTTTCTCAAGCTGGTATGTGCTGTAACCTTGTCATCTCAGTAAAGATACCAGTCTGACTGCACTTCAAATAGACACTTTGATTTGTGGTGGTAAAAGACCAGGCCGAAGCCCAGGGCTTGGCCAAAGTAGGTCGTGTCAAGTTCATGCCTATCGTGTATTCAAGTGTCATAAACGTTTCTCAGAAAGCCTATCCCTTGGAAAGATTCCTCCAAGATAACATATGTTTGAGAGAGGGTTTTGTGTTGCTACATCTCCACACAAATGACAAGTATTACTGTCATCATTCTTTCTTCTTTGGTGTTTAACCCGATAGTCTCACTGGAGCCATAATTTATCAATTGCTAGAAGCGCTACGGGATATAGATGGTATGAATCAAATACAGCGATGACTGAGGTAGGGCTGGCTGGACTTGAAAGCTGAGATAGAGACGGTTTCCAGGGAGGCACAAGGTATTTGAGTAGCCAACTGTTTGTAAGAAAATCTCTCCGGCAGCTGGAGGATGTAATCTGAACAGCACTTCCAAATTTAGTAGAGGCTTCCAGACCTACAACTTTAACCCAGCTATATGTTTAGGGTAAGGCACCCACTTGGTGTGACTTGGCAAAAACCATTTAGATAGCCTTGCTCTCAACAGGTCATGCAGAGCCTATGTTAAGGAGCAGACTAGCTAAATTAATCTCTGTGTTGGACAGCTTTGAGCAGCACAAGAAAGAGGAAAACATCTGCTTGTTTTTTCCCCTCAGTATTGCATTGGTACCAAATTTTCTGTCCTAACTGGAAAGGGATAGTGACACCTCTCCTCTGTCCAGGTAGGACTTTCCTCAATGTGATGTGCAGGGAAATCAGCAGTGACATTTCTGATGCAAAGCACTACTCAAATGTAAGGAAGAAATTAATCAGCCCATCCTTGTTCTCAAATATGCTGAATTTACCACAGCTTCCACTGATGTTATGGGTTGCCAGGCCTCAGAAGCCTCAAAAATGTCTTATTTTTTCATAGCAAGTCTGTGGGCCAGCCAGCAAGGCTCAGACCTGATGGTCTTGACTGTTTCAGGATGTACATCAGCATGCAGGCCCTGAGGCAGGGTGGCCTCGTTTTTGTCTGTAACTGTAGTAGAAAATATTCTCATGTCATCAGCTGGTTAGTACACTTGTATTTACCAACCACGTGTGTGGTTCCTGACGGTGGCTAGACAGAAGCAGCCATCCTTTCATGTGCAGCAATGTTGTACCAAATGTGCAAAACCTGGCCACCTGCTGATTTTGCTAATTTTTCTGGGTCTTGCGTGTATATTTATTTTATTCTTTAGCCACAGGAAATCATCTCTGTAGAGATATTGCCCACACTGCAGCTTTGACTGTACAAAAGAGAAGTGAAAAATATGGGCAGCTAAATGGATTTTCCCTGACCCACCCCTTCCTCACGGAATGCCAAACCAAGGGTTTTCTGGACACAGTTGCATTTTTGTAATACAAATGGGATCCTAACCATGTTTCTGAGTCAGGACAGAGGCAGGGGCAGAGTCTGCACCAGGCAGGGGCGGGCACATGGAGTTTGCTTTATGGAAACCATGGCTGATAGGTAGCACTACCAGAAGGACTGCGGAGATAAGAGGGGATAGCTCATCCACCCCAAGCTTTTCTGTGGCTTCTTCACCACTGAAGCTTGGGTATATTTTGTTGCTGAATAGGACCTTTTATTTACTAGTTACAAATTTTACATGCCATTTTAATAGTGTGCATTGTAACTATTTAAAGCTGTGCTTTAAACAGGCCTAGACACTGTTAACAATCTGCAGGTTACGATATATTTTTTGTAACTGCTTGTTATAGCATCAGCTATTAAGAATTTATTACTAGTACATTTTAGGTGGTGCTTTACAGTCGTTTAATTACAGCCATCTAGCAATCATTACATAAATATGCATTGAGAGCAAGAACTCCAATGTAAGGTGACCCAAAAGGCTTTTACCTGCCAAGACCAGAGTTCAGGCCCTCAGGTGGCAATGATGTCATCGGCATATGCAGGGAAATACAAACATTTAAAGCTGTGCAGGGAGCTGTGTTCCTCCCGACGCTAGGTGTTCATGAAGTCATGAGCTGGAGCAAGAGCACTGTAGAGCTCTAAGGACCTGAACTTGGCTCTTGGCAAGCAAGCAAAGGGAAGTCGGTTCCCCTCCAGCCCTAGTCCCAGCAAAGATGCAGGGCTTTTGGCTGTGAATACAGAAGTTCAGCTGCAAAATCGGGCCCTCTGGAGCCCCTCAGTACTCCTGTGCTCGCAGCTGCCAAGTGCATCCTTATACCCATTAACCCAAGCTGATATGGTAGAGAATCAGACACACTGCAGATGACCCAAAGACAGTAGCTGGTCCACAATGCATCTACCGCATCTCCATGCTATTTGTCACTGCAACAGCATGCCCATAGGTGACAGTCTCTCTAGCTCCCTGCCAGGCTACCACTCCTAGATCAAACATCATTGCTAGTTTCTTCTGCAATGGACTTCAGCCATCAGACTTGGCCCATGATTGGTTCTGACAGGCTGTAACTCCTTCCTCCATTCAGTACTGATATTTTTCACTCCCTCTTGAGAAAACAAAAATCCTAATCTACAGTATTGTAGCACTAAACTGTTCTTGGACGTGCTACATTCATGAGACACTCTTGCTATCCCTATGCTCCCACTTGAAGACAAGCTTGCCTAAAATTCAGTTCTTCCTGTGTAAGCCTGGCTCTTCTCCTGTGCTCAAGGGTTGTCACATCACTTCATTGCCTCCAGCAATGGCTTGTCCGAGGTGAAAGCCGGTATACTCTGAATGGGTAAACTCTGTTTTTTCTTCTGGAAGCACCCTCAGAAGATTACTGAAAAACTCAAAGGATGAAACATTTCTGAAAGACAGGCTGGCAAGTTGATGCAGGTTGCTGTAAATCAGGAGTAATGTGTGCCACTTTGATTTCCTCTTGGAGCTGCCAGTAACCAGCTGGGTTGTCTGGCTGACACGGGTGTTTTGGTACTGCCACTCCAAAGCCTTCACCCTCCCTGAACAACACAAATCCTAGTTGCTTTTTCATGACTTTTAGTAATGCTCTACCAATATTTGCAGCCTGCAGTTGCAGCGACCGTGTGGTGCTCTCATTACTGGGTGATGTTAGTACAGCATGACCCTGCGGAGAGGTACAAGCTTGGGTTTATTCACAGATTGCCTAAAATGTGCTGAGTCTATTTCTCTGAAGCAGATCCAGTGGACTGGAGGCTCACATTTGCAGTGATGCATTTCAACCTCAGCACTGTTGCTGTGTGGGAGGCAGAGGCTGTTAGGGCTGTACATCGCAGGGTGCATTCTCTGCTCCCGGGCTGCTTGGGGTGAAACTGCAACTGCCAAGCAGCCCCACTGCTACACTCTTTTGCACACTGTCTAGGTTGTGAGGAGTGTCGATCCAGACATCTCGCTTCCAACCAAACACAACACGAGAAAGCCCCAGATGGGTTTCTGGGCACGCTGCATCTAGATTAATGAAAGAAGGACAAAGTGTCACTTGGGTGTTGTTTCCAGTCTCTCAGCCGTGGTTGTACTCTTTAGGCTTACTCCCCATTGCATACTCTTAACGTAGGCTAATCTAATTTTCCCAGGTCACCTCCAAAATTATCTGAGGCAGAAGCCATATTTGTTTTTTGCTTCAGCAGTAACTGTTCAGAGGCCAAGGATGTTCTGTGCCGTGCCTTGCACAGAACCCTGGTTGTAATGCAGTCCCTTAGGTCAGTGGCCTGTGTCCCCAGCAGAGTCTAGCAGGCCACATCTGAAGGTGACTAAGGCTGCTGTAGCAATAACTAATACAGCAGTGTCCTCCAGCCCAGCGCTGGAAACATCAGGCTTCAGAATTCTAAGAATCCCATTACAAATGAATGGTTTCTGCCCCAAGGATTTAACCGAAAGGATGGCACAATGCAAAACCCTTCTCCTCTGTGACTAGCTCTGGTATGTTCTTCTATCTTAAAAACAATATATTGCTCTTTTTTGGGTCTGTTCTGTCTGGCGGCATTGACAGCTTCACTGCTCTTTGTTCTTGTCCTGTGGTCTCTACCAGCTACCCAACTTACAGGAGACAGCAGACACGTATCCCTGGGCTGGCGTAGCAGGAGGGTTGAACAACCTGCTAGGAAGGAAGATGGGAAACAGCAAGAGGCAGGCGGCCACGGTTCCCTGGTGTTTCTTGAGCACTGGAATACATTTTATAGTTGTTATTGCAGTGAGCCTGTGAGGAAGACACTACTGTTCCCACCGCACAGGTGGGGATGGTAAAGTTAAGTTGGGTGATTTTTCTACATCTCTCCACAAGTCTGAGCTGGGAGGCAGCCCAGGGGCACAGTGCTGCCAAACACTGGTAGTGATAGCTGAACCTGGGTAAAGAGTCACCCTCGGGTTTAATTTGGGTCAAAAGCTGTGCCCACCTCTAGTGAGCCAAAGGCAGGTTAAATTATGAGGTGAAAGTCATGGTGAGGTTTGGACTTTTGTGCTGGGGGACGAGGTTTCCTAGGAATGCTTTATCTCTCAAAATAGAATTCAGAACAAGCAAAATCAAACCAAGGGCACAGAAACCCTATATCTCCATGCTGTGCTGCTGATACCCTTCTTTCAGTGCTTGCAAACTCCTTCTTTAGAGATACCCTAAAAAACCATAGCACAATCCCTATTAAACGCAGTGACACTATGGCTTAAAAACACCTGCACTGTCTTTCTAAGTGTTTCTTCATCTTTCTTTCTCTCACCCCAGCCTCTCTGATCTGAGACTTTCTAGCAACGTGATAGCCATGGCCAGTTCCAGTAGCCTGTATTTCTCACCAGTGTCTTCTGGCAGAAAGATAAACCACAGAGCTGATAGCAAGCTCCTGTTGCCCAGGTTTCTGGCTACAGAACTGGGAAGGATAAACACCTCCTTAAGCTCTGCAAGATAGAAATAGAACAAGAGAAAGGAATGGAAATCCTCTCATAATGCAATGGCTAGAAGCAATCCAGCTGTTTTGTTTTATTCCCACCATGAGAACTACGGTCAGTCCCAGTGCAAGCTTGGCCACCTGTCAAATCAGGTTTGTGAACTAAAGCTTATTGGAATTTGACACGCTTTTGTCTTGGAGCACACTGGTATGGATCAATATAGACTCCTCCTATAGCAGTGACACAACACGTATGCTACCCATGCAGTCCCAGATGCCCCTCATAAATCATTAAAATACTGGCCAGTTCTAATCGGACCCTTTGGGGTATAACATAATATACTATTTGAGAACTAAAAACAATAAATCAAGTTAGTGCAGAGGTCAGACTGAGACTGAACAGAGCTGAGACTTGCTTGCTGATGTGCGTGTAGTCTAAGAGATGCAACGGAAGGAGATGAAATCCCAAGTCAGCTAAGCAAATTGCTTTCTTCTCATTGTAAAATCTCACTACTAAGTCTGCTGAAGGGAAAAAAAAAATAGGAACTCATCATATTCTGTAGCACAGCTGATTTGAGGTCTAGAATTTCCCAGCAGTTGTGTTAGCTCTTGGGATCACAAGTATATCTAATCATTTGTCCTTTAGGTTAACTCTTACATATTTCTAAAACAAACTAGCAGTTAAAAATACGTGCCCCCAAATGTCATAGATCACCTGGTACTAAAAGAACAGAACTCGTTTTCTTCTAGAGCTGGAAACACATTAACCACTACCAAAAAATAATTCAGATCCCGTTAGAAGGCAGCTGATGTGGTTGCACTCTTCAGCCTTGCCTGGGACACAACAGGCGGCTTTGGGAAGGGGAGGTTGCCTCGCGGTGCCCAAGTGCTGGGAACCAGTAACAGCCTGCGTGCTGCGGGGCTGCTGCACAAACCCAAATAATCGCTGCCTTATCTTTGATACAGAAAAGGTTGAGTCTCATCCAAATTTTTCAAGTGTTGTCTGACTCTGAGGACAACATGGTATGGGATACAGCCAGTCTCCATTTTATCTGGCAAAGAATGATACTAAAGGCTAACTCCCTCATTCATGGTGTGTCTGCATGTACCTTTTGTTTCTTACCTTATATTCAGAACAGAAATACCTAATAATTGTTTCTCATCTTACCTTAGGGCAAGGACAGTCTGTGGCAGAAGATCCTGCTCTGTATGTATGTTGCAGATGTTAAAGCTATGTAACTCTCAGTACTGCTGTTTAATTCCCCTTGCTTTCCCTTGCACTTTTCCCTCAAACCTCTCTCCGTTTGGCCTAAATTGGACAGAGTGTTTTTAAAGCCCATACAGCAGAGTACCTTGGCATCTGAGTTTTACCTATGGAGCTGTATTTCTAGTAGTGGCCTGCGGGGAAGGGTGTCAGAGGCCCCAGTTGTGGTACCCTCCCTTCAGTCGTGGATACCAGAAAAGGGCTTTGCTCTAATCCTGTGAAAGCTGCTGTTATGCTGAGCATAGGCTTTGCTGTGGGGAGGTGCAAATCATATGAACTCTTGGGGTTCCTGCTGGTGGCTCTTGTGGGTGGACTCAGCTGGAAGGTCTGGAGAGCAGTGTCAGGGACTGATCTCAGACCTTGTCTTTGGTAATGAAAACCAGAAAGTCACCATAAAACAGTGAACAAAGTTACTGTGAGACACTGGCAGTAAATAAAAGAGATGGCAAAAATCAGGGCAGTAAATAACTGGTGGTGAACAGGGTGGACCCCGGCCTGTTTGAACGATGCACGAACACCTCCAAACTGGGTGCGTGCATGGGGGCAAGGTGGATTAATATTGTGTTTTATTTCTAATTAGACCTAAAGCAAGTTTGAATTTGTTTTAAGCCTGGTGGAAAAATAGTTGAAAAGCAGATGGAGACACAATAATCAGTTTCATCGGAGGTGCAGCACAGCTTGGTGCGGGAACTTAATGAAGATTTGTTGGTCAACAACAGTCTCCCAACCGGCTTAACGTGCTCTCCATTTAATTTGCTCTGCTATTGTAGTAAATTTGAAGCCCCCAGGTCAGACTCAGCTTTTGTGGCTGTTGTAGTCTCTGCAGTGTCAGCAGGAAGCACGAACTGAAGACTTAGAGCCCGGACTCAGCAATGTGTATTTCTCCTAATGAAACCCAAAGCCAGGTGAAATTTTTGGAAGAGAGGAAACAGGATATGGAGTCCCTTTGGGGGGTGGGGGGTGTTCATAACACTCAGAAACTTGGCCCATGTTTCTGGTCTCCTCCCTTTCTACTCCACAAAGGGCTTGTAGGATTTTTAGACAAACTTGGATCCATCATATGTTGTGAGAACCTGCTGGGAAATTTGGTGGTTCCTGCACTCTAGGACAGAGGAAACGTGTGTTTCTGCTTTGTGTTTTTAGGAAAGTAGGAAGATTAAATTCAAAATAAAACACAGCAGATGGGAATGTCACAGAGACAGACACTGGGAAATGTTTAGACAAGCTCTCTCCCCAGTCCTTGAGCTCAGGATTTAGCAACTAAACCATAGAGAGACTTCAGAAAGACAATGAAATGCATTTTGGCTTCAAATACAGTTCCTCCAGAATCCAATGAGAGTTGTGCACGTGAATCTGAAGGCAGAATATAGCCAGCAGTATGGGGAATAGATGTAATGTGAGAAACTCTCATGCTATATTATTATAGTCTGAATTGTTTCCATCATTTTGGGTTAAGTAATTCCCCACTATCCATCTCTAAAGTGCAAACAGTACAGTCTTGATGTGCCCCAGGGAAAGGAAGCAAACCAGCCTTTGAATCTTTACCCAACCTTACTGCTCATATTTTGCTTTCAGTGAATAACAGTTCAAATCCTTTAATATTTCATTCCCATAAAAATATATTTACCAGGGGTTTTTGTGGCAGCAGTGAGGCTGTGTTTATTATTTTAGGAACACCACACGACTGGCTTTAGAGAAAAGACAAGGCAGGAGCAGTGTGCTGCAAATCTATCGGAGAACAGCATGTTTTCCACCTGTTGAGGCAGCAACCACAATAACAGATGCACATAATAATTACCTGTACCTCAAAGGCAGCACCGAGTCCTGCACCTTCTGCTCCCCACCTAGCAGACAGCTTGATAACGGAATTACAAAAGAGGAGCACTGAGAGAGTAGAGTAGGTAGTGCTTTGTGAAGAATGAAAGAGCAGCTCTTATTAAAGAGAAACTGGAAGGTGGAAGATGAGAAGGAAAGATCTGAGTCACCATGATGCTAAAAGAAGAGTGGAGCTAAAGAACTCCAGGAGCCTGCCTTATTTTTAGAGTGGTGGTCAGGTTTTTGCTGACATCTTTTCCAAGGCGGCTCTCATTTGTACTCTTAACATCAGCGATAATTTCTACTGATAAATAGGCGCCCCACACACCTGCTGGAGCCCACTCCTTCTCAGAGGTGGATGGCCCTGCAGTGGCAAGAGTGGCACATGCCCCTGTAGGGTAAGGGCCTCCTCTCAGTAAGTGGCATCATGAGTGACGATGACCGTGTGCAGGATCCTGTTCCTCTTCCCCTCTCTGCTGCCTGGCACTGGGAGCGTGCTGGAGCTATGCTGCCCTTTTGTTTGCAAGTGCTCCAGAGCATCTGGTGTAAGGAGAAGGGCTGGGGAGAGTATGGGGAGCAGGGATGCAGAGCAGGTGAAACACCTTCGGTCTTTCCTGCTAAAGTGCTGGGGGCTTGTGAGGCTCTTTTTCTCCCCTTCCTCTGACTACCGAGAGGAAAGACGTGACATTTGGCTGGGTGACTCCCACAGCCGAGACCATATGAGCTCTGGGGTGGTTTGTACCATGGTAGTCTCCCACTTGCAGGAAGGAACAGATCCCTCCTAGCAGGGATTTGCAGGGGAAGGGAATGATCTCAGCCCCGATTTAATCTTGACAGAAGCAGATGATGAGAAGACTGTGTGCTGAGTTGGAGTTTTCCTTTGAATTCCTACGGTGTTGAAGGCAGTGCTATAAATAGACACAGTATCCTTTTTACCCTGGTACAATTCTGTCTCCAGCTCCCCATATAGACAGCAAGTCTGCTGGTAGGTATTTAGCAGGAATTAATTTAACCCAGTCTTCTCTTTCTCTACTCGTTTACTCCAAGCATCCCGATGGCTTCCACAGCCACACAAACATGTTTCCTCAATAAAAATGTTCTGAGGAAGGCTGTTGATATTAAAAATCCAATTTCTGTCTGAAAACTCTATCCTAGTTATAAATAATCCATAGAAGCCCCAAACTATAAAGAGTTAGTATTTAAAAAAAAAAAAAATCCCCCCCCCCCCCTTTCAACTTCTTAATCTTTCTCTTTTTTTCCCCAGGTTTTGTTTTTGAACTGCACAGCATTTTATTCATAGTCTGTTTCACATTTTCTCCAGTGTAACTGGCTGGCCAGTTTACTCCCTTCCTGGGAAAGACTCTTGTGAACATCAGCTGAGAAGAAGGAAACCCAGATACAGTGTTTCATGGCTATTATCTTAAAGATAGATCTGTAAGAAATTTAAATACAAGCCAGATTGGTATTTAAAAAACAAAACCTCGAATTTAAGCATCTTTTTCAGTGAGAGATCCTCAGCCTGGGAAGCCAGCTGGAAACCAAACTAGAATTTCACAAATATTAGAGTTTCTGAGTCCAACAGCAGAGATGATAATCTGGCCTAGCCCTGCAGTTGTCTCGCTGCTTGCGGAGCTGGCTGTGGCTAAGTTCATGCTGCTCAGTGCATGTATTGAGTTCACTGGGGGTTGGTTTGTAAACAAGCTTAAAAGTACTTGCCTGGTAGTCGAAGCTCCCGCGCTGCGGTGTCTTGGATTACCTTTGTTTGAATAATACCACTTAGTTTCCTCCTAACCTGCCAGTTGCACAAGAGATTTCTAGCCTCTCTCTGTTCAGCTTATTCAAAGTCTATTTTTAATTGTGTTAATTATAAACCATAATCCCCTACCCTCTTTAGACCTGCAACCATCAGCCAGAGAGAGGCAACTGGAGGACAGCACCGCGGGAGGCTGAGTTTTGACAGAGGCCGACTGTCAGGTGGTGTGAGCAGATGCGACCTGGCCAGCCTTGCTGGGGCTGCGCTGGTTTACGCCGGCCATGCCACCGGTGGCGGGGACATCAGGATTTGCACCAGAGATGTGAACGTCAGTGGGGTGGTTGGGGTTTACCCCAGAGACCTGGGTTTTCGCCATGTGTGCTTGTTGGAAGTGCAGTTGCGGTTTACTCTAGACATGCGCAATAGAGGAGTGGCTGGGCTTAGCCCCGGCCCACCCGTGTTGGGGGCAGTTGGGGTTCATCCCTGCAGCGGGCGTCAGTGGGGCAGTTGCCTCTTACCCTGGCTGCGTGCATCAGCGTGGGGCTGGGCTTACCCCCAGCATGCGTGTTGGGGAGGTGTGGAGGTTTACCCCGGACGCGTGGGGCTGGGGCTGCTGGCGTTCAGCCCGGCCACGCGTGTCGGCGGGGCTCCTGGGGTCTATCTTGGCGGGGCCAGCGTGGGCGAGCTGTGCCCCAGCCGCCCGGGCGGCACAGGGCGCCTGCGGCGTGCCAGGGCGGGCGCGCTCCCCCGCGCAGCCCCCGCACCGCCTGCTCCCGACCCGAATTCGGAACCAAGGGGCCGCCGCGGGGGTGAGGCCCGGGGGCGGCGGGGCAGCGGCCGCCGCTCGGCGCGGCCCCCGGGCCCCCGCCCCGCCCCGCCCCGCCCCGCCGTGCTGCGCCGCGCGCGGGTCCTGGCGGCCGGGCCGACGGCGCCACCTGGCGGCGCACCCGGGGCGGCGGGAGGCGGCGGCCGGCGGGGCCGGCGAGGGGCCAGCGCCGCCCCCAGCCCGGGCTGGGCCGCGGGGCTGCGCCGGGGCTGCTGGGGGCAAACCGCGCGTCTGGCGTCGCGGCGTGAGAAATTACGTTCCCTGTGTTATTCTGCAGCGTTTGCAGAAGCTCGTCATCAGCGTAAGATGCAGGCTTTCCAGCGGCACCAACCAGCGTTTTAAAAACGTCAGAAGTTGTTATCGCGTGGAATGCTTTTAACTTGCAGGTCCTCTTGTACCCCCAGCGAGCGCATCTTCAGCTCTGCCCTTTGCTCTACAGCCGAAAATGGCTGGCTGGACTCGGCCCGGCTGCTGCTCAAGGCGAGGAGAGTTTTCCTATAGGTGGGAAGCATAAGGAAACCTGGTTCTTGTGCTTGGGGCTGGGGCCATCTCTATAGCCAGATCCACTGGGGTTTTTTTTCCGCACTTGTTCTGTAACTTGAAATTAGTTTGTTAGAGTTAATTGGTAACTGAGACATGCGTGTTAAATTCTGATTTGGGTCTGAAGCATACTTTTAAGCTGACCGTTCCTACTTGCTGTGTTTTTGTTGACCTTGCAGAGCAGCCCTGGAGCTCATGAGCAGATTTCCTTATGCAGGGAACTAAAGCAAAGAAGTGCTCCAGCCCTGCTCTCCTGCTGCTCGGGGATATCCAATCCACAGGGTCAGTCCAAAGCAAAACCCCCTGAGATGCCCTCAATGTGAGGGTCAGGTCCTCAGCGCCAAACACTCTGCTTTGTGCTCTCGCTTCTATAGCCTAGCCCACATAGCAGATGTAGATATTGCTAAAGAGCATTCTAAAAGGTGCTGAGTTGTCTGTCCCGAAGGCAGAAATCTGCTTGCAGACAGCGCTGGGAATGGCAAGGAATGTTTTCCCTTGTTGCTGTGCTGTTCTTGAGCAGCCGGCTCACATGGTGGGGAGTATTCATGCCTCTGCATTCCCAAGTTTGGTACTAGGAATGCAAACAACTGCCATCCCCAAGCTGGCTTTCTCTGTGCTGCGAATGTTTGTCCGCTGGGAACCAAGAGCCAGATGTGCTTCGCATAGTTTCCAGGCAGCACTGATCCATCAGATGACAGTAGCTATTGAGTGCTCTTATGGTGGCCCAGAGACACAAAGATGAAAGCCTGGTGCCTGTCAGCACCTCCCTTGCCATTCCTGTGTCACTTCAGTTTTCACTTGACTCCCCTCACAAAAGCAAATGCCACAGAACACGATGTTGCAATGTTAATGACCTTTATTTTTGAGAAAGAAAATCCTAAGTTTTATAATGTTGAACTGTCAGGCGAATTTGGGATCCCTTGAACTTTGTTGTCAAATGCTTTCCTGCACCCACTCCCACTGCCCGTGCAGCTGTTTGGAGCCTCAGCTGGGAACCCACCTTCCTCTTCAGAAGCATTTTCCACAGCATCTCCAGGATGGATTTTACTAGGGAAGGTGAACAGTATTTGAATGCCCTCTCAAACAAAGCTATTTTCATGGAGTAAAAAAAAATTGTATCTGATGAACAGTTAAAGGCAAAACAATATAAATAGACCTGGAATGATTTCTTAAAGAGTGGCTTGTGTTGTTTCCCAGCTGCTCTGCCTTTAAACAGCCTCTTACCCCCGACTCAGGGGCTCCACCAATTGTAAAAGCAAGAACTAACCAGTGCCAGACTCAAGTCTCAAAATACAGACCATTTTAGATACAGGGAACAAAGGGGTGGGGGGCTGATTCATAAGAAAACTTCTAAGCATTATTGTAGCATAAATAATATGGCATCTTTCACCTCAAATAGCCTAACACTTCATAAAGTGATATGAGCTTCACTAGTTGCTGAAACACAGCTATTTCTGAAGTGGAACCTGATATCTTTTTTTTTTTTTTTTTTTTTTTTTTTTAACCAGCAGAGAGCAATGTTTTAAGGTGGAGAGTGAAGGATGCAATATACGACCAATCGTAAGTATAATCTAGGAGGGCTTTGCAAAATGGAAAGATCAAGTAAAATCCGCTTTTAGTAATAACACGCGTTCTGGTGTATCATAAACTCGTGTCCTTAGTTTACAAAGGCAAGTCGTTTAAAAGAGATACAGGAAACTCAAATAACATTTTGTTCTCTCTCAGCAATACTCTCTTACACATCTTTAGTAGTAGATTCTCTGGTTCCTTTCCTCTCTTCATTTAATTTAATGTCCAAGTCCCGGAGCTGGCTGAGGAACCCTGAATTTGGGCAGATGTCTCTGTGAGCACTCACTGTTTTCAGAGCATCCACGAGTGTCATGTTTTCACGGATCATTAAAAAGGCAAGCACTAAAGACGCACTGCGGCTTACCCCCATGGCACAATGAACGAACACCTTACCTGCAAAAGAAGAGGCACAGCAAGGTGAGTGGGCTTTAGCATTTCTAAAGCAAGAGAGACACAGAGAGAACAAAAACTACTAGAAACAAGTTGGGAAAACAACGGTGACAATTAGCGGATACTCATGTTTTCATGGCCGGTTAGCATAAGATGTGTCATAACATCTCCTGCAAGGTGGTATTTCATATTGACCTCATGCATCTGACTTAGGCCTTGGATTAAAATAGTTGAAATTTTCTGTGGAAGGAGAAGCTTTCTGTGACTAAGCTTGTTAGTATAGTTTTCTGTGGGAAAAAAAATGGTTTTGGCAGAAAATTTTGGCCCAGCCCTGACTGTGATCACTGACAAGTCCCATAAACTCTGTAGGATAGTCTGCCTGTAAAAATGGACTCATAATTTACTGTATCTCAGCAGCCCAGTGTGAGCTATAACCGGGGATTTAATAAAGCACTCCAGTGAAAGCAGCAGATCTCGCAGCCAGTCAGAGTCGGAGCAAACTCTGGAACAAATGGAAATTATGATAACTAGGCCATAATCCAAACTCTGCTGACAAAAATTCAGCAGGCTGTGAGTCAGGCTCGTAGTTTTTGACTTAGTTCATTAACTTCTGCTGCTTCTCTAGCTTAATAGACAGTCTGAATAAAGCTCCAATTCTGTGAAGCACTTAAGCATGTGAAGCATTTAAGCCAGCGCTGAAGTGCCGCTGCTCCCAGCTGAGTGCATCGGGAGTGGGAGCAGGCTGTGGTACCCGGGCAGGATGGCTGGGCTGCAGCCCGTGCCGGGTGCGGGAGCAGGCTGTGACACCCAGGGCAGGATGGCTGGGCTGCAGCCCGTGCCGGGTGCGGGAGCAGGCTGTGGCACCCGGGGCAGGATGGCTGGGCTGCAGCCCGTGCCGGGTGCGGGAGCAGGCTGTGGCACCCGGGGCAGGATGGCTGGGCTGCAGCCCGTGCCGGGTGTGAGGTGCACGTGGAGGCACACGGATCCTGCCGGTTCCTGCAGGATGGACCTGTGGGGGAGCACCCGCAGCTGCGTAACCTTTGCCCTTCCCCCTCGCTCTGCTTCTAGAGCTGGCCCTTCCTCCCACCACGCTGGGTTTGCGGTGGCCAGCCCTCCCCAGCTCCTGGGGACCTGGCCACGGCCACCTTCCCTGCAGCGCATGGCATAGGTGCCCTTCTCCCATCCTCTGCACAGCGATTCTGCATGTACCTTCTCAAACTGTGTGCTGAATCTGAGCTTTGCTGGCTGCCTGTCACTGCAAGGAGAAGCCATTTGGCTCATGTTGAAACTTCCTCCCAAAGCTTCTCTTTGCCTCCCTCTTACCTCCTGAAGTGTTTAAGGCTTTGCCTATGAAATTGGCAGCATCGTAGAAGAAGATACTTAAATCAAAGGAAGGATCATCAAATGCTTCTACTCCGTAGTACTCTATTTGCAGATCTTTGTAATATTTGGCTCCTGTGTTGATGCTATATGGCCCATCTGCTGCATTAAGGATATGAGTAATGTTGAGGCTTTGAAGAGTAGTTTTGCTCCTAGCAGCCCACCTGTTGAAAGACATGAAAGGTTCATTGGCAACACTCCTAACGTTCTGCTAAAATAGCATGGTTTAAAGTTAGTGCCTGCTCCCGCTATGGAAGGATGCAGGAACTGCAGCTTGCTTACAGAGTAGCAAATTTCGAGAAGCCCATAGTGCTTTCACATGAAAAATGTGATATGGTGGTGTGGAGAGCAGCAAGAGCGCAGACTTGCCTGTGGGATACTTTTAGTTAAGCAAATGCCTCCCAGCAGTTAATCCCTGGAAACATGGCTTACTGTATAAAGCGGTCAAGATTTCCCTTTAAGTACTTGTTTTGCGAGTTCTAAAGCTAATCTCTCATTCATAATGCATATGGGTCGCAAGGGTGAGAACCCACACAGATGCAGCAGCACCTCATTCCTGGTTTGGACATGGGACATGAAGCAGCTGCATCATGGTCACCAGCCAGGCTCTCCCTGCTTCTGACCATAAACTGGGACTGAAGTTATTCCACAAAACTGTGATCCTTAAGTGATGTATTCATGAGGAGGAGGAGGAGTTGGGAAAAATGAGCTGTTGTTCTGCCCATCTGATGATCTATGTAATCTGCAGTAATCCAAATAGAGGACATGGCAATAAATAGAAGTGGTCACAAGTATAAGGTATTTGCACGAAAATTTCTGTTTGATATTTTCAGTTTTACCATCTTTGAGGGAAAGTTTGGATTTGGACTGGCAAAATCCCTATTGTATAATTCGAGTCCTCCTCCATCTGACTCTTGATCCTGCTACTCCTATTTGAGTGTGAGGGCTACAGTGATCTTGTCTGCTGCCTTAGAGCACAGTTCCCAGGGCAGATAATGCATCTCAGAGTTGACACCAATTTGGGATGGGTTCTGTAAGGACTTTTGTCTAGAATACAAATACTTCTTACCCTGCCAAAATCCGCTGTGGTTCACAGAATATAGAAAACCCAACACAGACACGCTATGAGTACGTCACCCTTTTGTATGTCATGTTTCTCATACCATCCAAACACCTTATGTTACCAGTTTTGGAAGTCTGTATCACAAAAACATTCCTACAGACCCAAAAGCTGCTCCCTGGTGCACCACACCCCTTCCTCCTCCTCCCAGGGACTGATAACAGCTCGATAATAGGACCATATGTTCTTACGCATCTCCCAGGTAAATATTTGGCCAGACTTGGTCCACATGATTATCAGACCCTCCTCTGAACCAAAAGAGCCGCTGGAGGTCTGACAGCGCTGGTGTTTCATAGGAAGCTTGGCTCCCTGCACTGCGAGGCGAAGAGGAGTCTCTGGTGTGAGGCATCTTGCTCCTTTCTTGCACGCACTCAGGCTGTATCAGAGACAGCTTTTCTGAAATGAATTAAGAGGAAATTTTCATACAGAAATAATATTCCCTAGAAAGTAGTCCTGTTCATTACCCTCCAAATAGCATTACATTATTATAACTGGTGTGTGCAGCAGGGCCTGCAGGTGTTGCTAAAAGCATCCAGAGAGCAGGGCTGACTCTGTGGTAGGACTCTACAGGCATGTAATTCATCCCCTGAGGAAGCAGCAGCGTAAGACAATACGATTTAATTTCTTCTCAAGTAATGCTGTTGAAAAAGAACATCCTGTGCCACCCGAATGCAGCACTGGCTGAAGCTCGTAGGTGCTGGTATTATTTCTGTTACTACAGTGCTGATGAGCATATACAGGAAAGCTCTGGTACTTTATGTTGGAGAGTTACCAAAGTGTTTGTGCACACTTGATTCTGGCTAGTTAAAACTGGAAGTTTTTGAAAGAATGAATCATGGGACTGACTTAGAGGTACAAAGCTTCTAGGGCCAAGGTGGAAATTTTAGGATGTGTGCGTAAGACATTCATATAGTGTATGTGTATATGTATATAAAATGGATGTGCGTAAAATTTTTTCATTTATAGGGATGTATTTAAATGCATGTATACATATACATACATGTATACATATGAACAGATTTTCACATGCATATATACCTATCTATATATACGTCTGTACGTATATAAATAGAAATGGAGAGAATTTGAACCAGTTTTTTCTCTCTCTTAGGTGAATACCCCTGAACACTCAGCTATACTGGTATACTTGCATCTGTCTGTCTCAGTCTCTCCTGTGGGAGCTGTTCCACTTTGTATAAATAACGTGATAGCTATTTGCCTCTAGAGAGAGGCTGTTTCTCTCATCTGAGGGGTAGGGTACTTACCTGCGATGTGAGAAAAAAGAGCATCTGAATTTTGGGAAACTATAGAGCTGGAAGTTCTGGCTCTGTTGCCCTGTTGAGAATCCCATCTAGGACTGTTCTGCTCCCTCACAGATCATGCAGTGGAGTATGCGCATCCCTTTTGCAATGGTGTTTGCTGGTTTAGGCCCAGGAAGATCAGGCCAGCTGGTCCAGCCTGAAGCAGAGCTCAGTCGAGAGCAAGAGTTCAAAGACATCCAAGCAGTCCCTTCTCTGAGACTTTAGGAGCATTTCTCCAGCCAGGATCTCATTATCCTGAATTGCTGTTCCTGCCCCCAGAGAACATTGATGAGCTTGTTTTGTTGCTTGTTGGTATTAAAGCCATAATCAACGTGGGAGCCACACTAGAACTCTTCCCGAAGTGGGGTGGCTGGTGTTTATTCTGATGTAGCATCAGCTTTCACTCTAATGCCTGAATGCCTAAATCTAGAACTTGGGTTTATTTTCTCAGCAATTCTAGAAAACGAGTGCAAATGAGACCTTTGGAAGTCATCTAGTCTGTCCCCTGCCCCACAGCAGCAGCAGCCAGATGGATGTTACTCGTAAAGCAACAACAACAACTTTGTCCAAACATCCAGGTACGTTATTTTTAACAGCGTAGGCGGATTTGGGGAATAAGCAGAAAGCAAGGGAGAATATCTTGTTGCTTATGGAAAAAGAAGTAGAGATGATGCAAAGCATATTATTGAACACACCACATACATTTCTGTGACCTCAGCCTAAACTTGCTTCCCCTGCCCCCTTCTCCCTCCTCCTCCCCACAAATGTTAAGAGCAGTTATAGCTTTTTGTATGTTCCAATAAAAAGGAAGTCTCCCTCGGGTAACTACTTAATAAGCAAAATATGAAAAGAACAATAAGAATGATGGGAGAGATGGAAAAAAAGCTGACTGGTTTTACTTTTAATGATGAAGGAAAAGAACGGCAGGGAAGTAGAGAGGAATGTAGAGATAAAAGCCTACAAATTTTTCAGGGCAGATAACGTAACACCAAGAGCTTTGGTAAAGGTAAAGAGCATTGGTAAAATGTTGTGCAATCTCAGCACAGATTAGCATGAAGAATAGCACGGAAAAAGATATTGTGCCTTGCCCTACAAGTTTTACTGCCTTGCGAAAGTCATGCACCGTGCTCAAGAGCTACTGCCAGCATCGTCACAATGACCTGTTTGTACTTTCACCGACACAGAACGTTAAGCTGAAGCAGTAAAAGGAAATCAAGAAAAAGATAATACAGGTTCTACACCAGGAGATTCATAAGACCACAGGCTCATTTTCAAGGAGTGTGGCTGACTCTCAATCACTGCAGATGTTTAAAAGCTGAAGTTGTGGAGGTAAGCAGATGGATACTAAACTTCCAGTTCTCCTAGCCCCCACTGCTTTAAACTTCTGTTGTAGCCTGTCAGCTAGTTACAGTAATGGAAATGATTAGCAGAGAGAGGGAAAGAGATGACTAGCAGAGAGAATTACATTGCGAGGCCTCTTGTTCAAGACCTGACTTTGAGGAGGTTCTCCAAGAACTGAGTAGTTTTGGTGCCGGTGAAACTTAGCAGGTGACTCCAGCCTTTGCAGCCAGGGAGGTGCTTTGCAACAGAGCTCCCTTTCATACAGCAATCCTCTTCCCCAAAAATGCGTCAGCATCGTTTGCTTCACATGACTGATGCCAGACAAGTGAGCTCCTCGTGTCAACACGAAGCGTAGCTCCTCCCAGGCACACCGCCTCGTCCTGCGCTGCGCTGGCCTTGAAACTGAATTGCTCTGCGGGGCCTTCGGGGTAAGCTTGGAAATAGCTATACCAAGTGATTGGACTAATGAGGAAAGTAATATGAATTTTTTAATTGAAGGCCAGGGACCCTGCTGAGGGTTGTGCCCCCCCCCCCCCCTTTCTACTTTAAGATACTGCAAAGCTAGCAAAAGTGCTGCCACTGATTACATTTCTCTAAGCTTCTCCCTCTGGGTGGCTCCCAGAAGCTGCTCTAGTTGGAAACAGCCAGTGACTGCAGGAGGGCAGGAGCCCCTGTAATTGGGGAAAAAAATTTCTGTCTTGCAAGGTCACTAACATTTCCTGCAGAGATCTAGACCATGCAAGTTGGGTAGGATTACTTTTCTTTTAAACTGTAGCCTAGAAGAACCTAAAGACCTTCTCATTAGATTCTTTCTTTCTATCTTTCTTTCTCTGTCTCTTTTTTTTTAATGGTTAAAACCAAAACAACAGCAGCAAAAAACCCAAACCCTTCTACCTATAGGAGACATTTGAGATAGGATAGAGATTTTAAGGACTGTCCAGATGTATTAACCTCCTTGCTTCCTTGGGAGAATACAAGGTAGCACAAGCTTTAAAACTGTTTTGTCATTACACATCAGTTCCCAAACACCCAGAGCACTGGGGCGCACCCCAAATGGCTGGGGCCCTCTTGGCTCCATGTCTGAGCTGTGGAGCCCGAGTCACCCCTCTAGGTGTCCCGGAGGCTGGGATTTCCCTGGGGGGCACGGGAGCCAGCCCGGAGGCGCAGGCTGCAGGTGGCTCTGCAGGGAGCGCCCCGGAAGGGCGGCGGGTGACGCCGCAGCTCCCGAGGGACTTGGTCATTCCAGGACCTCATCTGCAACAACATAGCTGAGCGTTGTATCTCCCTGATATCATCCAACCACTTGAGTACTACAGTCTGCAAGGCTTTTTTTTTTTCTTTTCTACACTGAAAACAATTGCCGTTTTCTACTGAAGATTTTTCTGGCAAAGAAAAGAAAAAAAATGCACAACCCCCACTGACTTGAATTGGCTAAAGCATTTAACAGATTTGTGTTGCATTTGCAGATTCCAGTGAAAGAAAACTCAGCAAAGTTCTGAAAAAAAAGAAAACACTCCAATATTGTAGGTTTGAAATAGTTCATTTTGTTATTTCCAAAAAAACGACCATTTCCATTTTTCTATTCAAAGTTACTTTTGTTTTGGAATTTTACTTTAGCATTGCATAAAATTTTTTAAAATATTAAAACAAGATAAAGTGGCTTGTTCCTGGTTGAGAAAAACATGTTTTGTTTGACTAAAAATGAACACAAACTTAACTGAGCAGCCACTTACTTGCCTAGCCCTAATTTTCACTTCTGTAGCAGGGGAAAGCCTCTTGCCATTTTGCCATGGTTGTTACCTCGTCTCCTAAAGACCGAACTGAGCTGTAGAGAGATTAAATGGCTGTCTGAAGTCCCAAGAGGAGTCTGTGGCAGCGCATTAGTTGGGCCCCAAGTCGTCTTTCCTCTATCCCTTTCGCTAGCACTGTCCTAGCTGGCACAGCTCTGCTTGTGGTTATGATGGTCCTGGATGGGGACGGGTGTCTTTCAATAACAAGGTCTTACATGAGATTATTGATAGCCTCGGGCACAGCAGGGCACTGATTTTGGCTGGACCTGTGGTTACTACAATAACACAAACACTAGATTAGATAACAATAACATGATACAGAAAGCTCCTGCAGCCAAATATCCTAAATTCCCTGAATCAAAACCTGACAAACTAAATGGTTCAAAATACCAAAGCATGACATCAGAATATAATTCACGGGGGGGTGGGGGGTGGAGGTGGAATAAAAAAAGAAGCCTCTCAATGCATTTGAAATTGCTATCTACTCTGTTTTTTCTTCTCTCTTCTCTCACAAAGCATCTCTGCACTCATCTTTTACACTCCTTGCTCTTTTCTCTCAGGTAGTGCTTAACACTACAGCTCTTTGTCCTCCTGATGGAAAAATCCAGATGGAAAGAAGTGTGGTTCACAGGGAAATGATCATGTAAGTGGAATTAATCTTTCAGATACTGTAATGTGAAATCTGATCTTCCTTTTTGTTAAGAAGACCCAATCTGTGTCTCTACATTTTGGTCAAAATCCGATGCTAAGAGAACCCAGGAGTGTCTTGAGGTAGAGCTGAAAGCCTCGTGTGCAGAAACGGGCACATTTAAAAGCAATAGCAAAGTTAAAACAGCCAGATGGGAACCTAGCAGGCAACCGAGAGGGGAACTCTCTGTTTTCCTTGCAAGCCTACAGGGGCTTGTTTGCAGGAATTAGAATCTCTCACCAGCAGTTCACTGCAGCTCTAATACCAAGTGGTATTGAAAATGAGAAGCAGGTTATGGCTGATGGTTTAAATGAGGCACCTATGGGAATTTAGAAATGAGATCCTGGACTCGTCTCGGTGTAGACCGTGCACATGGTAGAGCAATATTGCTTTCTTGGCTGACTGCATCATATATTATGGCCTTTTATTTTGCCCACACTCAAACAGCAGGGAACAGTAGAAGTTCATTGCTCTTGCTTGCTGTTTAAACCCTGATCTGCCTCACCAGAGGCAGTGCCCCTGAAGAAAGGAAAGCAGAATCGGTCCCTCAGCCTCAGTGTGGGTACATGTTCAATGCAGCACTGTATTAATGCCATTTCCATTATTCCGGAGTGAAGAGAAAAGCAGAATGTACAATTAAAGCTCTGTTTGGTTCATTTTTTAAGAGAATTTACTACCCGGGAAAGATGCCAGATCGAGGGCTCTGGAAAACACAGCCTTCTCTTTAACCACAGCGTCGGGAAGGAGCGGGAGCAGCCCTGCAAGCCTCCTCCACGGCTACCCGCTCAGCTCAGCTCAGCTCAGCTCAGCTCGCAGATGCCCCTCGCCCTGCGCCGGCAGCCGTGTTTTACTGGGTGGGAGAAAATCTGAGTCTTCACACCTCTTCACTGCTTGGTCTCCCTCCTGACACCTCCGTTCACGTCTGACCTGGTGCATTTATGATGGGGCCCTCTGACTCCTCCAAACTGAGCTGGAAGGTACCAACTTTTGCTTGCGAGGAGCCCGAGCTGGGCTGCAGAGCAAAAGGCTCCCTCCTCCGTGAGCCCTCCCGCCCCCGCGCAGGGCTGCCCGTGGGGCTGGGGGGCTGCTGCAGGGCAGAGACAGCCTGCCGCTGCCCACGGGAGCCGCGTGCGCCTGGGGACGGCGGGGACGCACGAGGCTGTTTCAGGGGCGGGAGCAGTCAGAGAGCAAGGCAGGTGAGGGTAACCAGCCTCAGCCAGGGGTTCGGATAGCCAGGGGAGCCCGCGGTGGTGAGGCAGGTCCCAGGTGAAGCGGGAAGTCAAGGGGGTGCCTGGCCAGGCATGGGCAGAGATGAAGCCCGAGTGTCTCAGGTCAGATGGGCTCCTGAGTGAGACGAGGAGCTCCAGCGAAGCCTCCCACCGCTCGCTCTCACACAGCTCCTTCCAGCAGCCCCATCCCAGGTCATGCAGCCACCACTGTCCTTGGACAACCTGGCAGGCAAGCCCTGACGAGGGGCAGAGCTTGCCGAGCTGGGCTCATGGCCCTGCCAGCAGGATTGAGGCTCACAGGTCAAGCTTCACCTGGGCCCTGTTGGTTTTTGGGGAGAGGATGTTACTGCTAGCTCATGGAAGTGCTCCTGGAGAGTGTTTCCTTCTCTTTGCAATGTAACTGGTCTGCACATATTTTCCCAAGACCGTATCTTTCCAAGGGGGGAGAACCTCCGTGCTGCCTCCAGCTCCCTGGCCCCATCCTGCCTCCCCCAACCCTCCCGCTTAATAGCCACGCAGTGGAGGAAGAGGCCCCTGCCCACACACGGGGCTAATGCTGCAGGAAAGGATGCTTGGAGAATGGGGGCGGCAGGTGGAAAAAAGGGGAGTCCTGCTTGCAATGACAGGCCATGGCTATGGCAGGACGACAGCTTTTACATCTGCAGCTTTCAGATTCAAAGGAGATAAAAAAAGAAGTATTACCTTAGCAGCTGGCATCTCTGAGCTATTCAATGCACCGTGCCCAGCAAGACAGCGCTGCCCTCCACAGGCTCCTGCCATAATTTCCGACTCGGCTGTGGATATCTGTCAAGCCTAGGGTGATGCTTTCCCCTTTAATTCTCTTCTGGGGCACTCCTGTCCAGGGTACCACTGCTAGGAATTAAACACACACACCCCCCCCAACTACTGTTTTTCTTGACACATCTCGACTACACTCATGCTTCTCCCTGAATTAAAATCGCTGTAGTTTTCAGTCCTGCTGCCAGCAGCCATAACTGTGCTGTATGCTATAATCAGGAGAGCACACAATCACCGTGCAGCTAACTGCTTCTAATAGTAGAAACTTCACTCTAATCTTATGTAACGCCAGCAATGGAGCAGAGAGGCTGTGGCTTGTGAGGAGCTTAGAGGGAAAGCTTCCTTGGGCAGCGCATGCCCTGAGGGCAGAGGAGTGCCAGCGAGAGCAAGAAAAACAAAGTGACCTTGATATTGATAACAGTTCAGTGAGTGCTGTCACAGCCAGCGCTGCGCCGAGATTTCATCGGTGTCACAGGCTGGCGATAGGTGTAAGTTATGGGCAGTTCTGACACAAATGATGTTGAAGAGACCAGATTCAGAGAGGGGGAAAAAAATGCCTTGCAAGCTTCAGGAAAGACAAACGAGGATGTTAATATATTGCTATGAAAAGGGGCTCTGAGGCACTTGCCCTTCTGCAGGCAGTATGGATTTGTGTGACTGTGGATTAAAGGGGTTTTTTTCTTCTCCTTGATTTACTCCTCAAATGATTTTTCTCTGACTGCTGCTGTCAATACAAAATTGACAATGCTGTCGAGCTTGCAAGATTTCAGAATATTTGAAGGCACAAGTAAAGGGGTTTTGATATTTCTCAGTCGTTTGGCAGAGGTATCTTTGAGCTGTCTGTCTCTCCCTGCACTTTTAACATAAGCAGTGAAGTGCTCTCCTTGCCTTGCCTTGCTTGAAAGGCACATATGAGAAAGGCACCTTTTTCTAAGGTTGACAAAGCTGTACAAACTCTTTTCAGTGGAATCAAGAGCAAAAAGACTTCAAAACTCTGCAGTGGAAGATCTATTTTGGCATTTTTTTCAGGCAAATCGCAGAGCTTTCAAGGGACACTCTCAGCTTTGTTGGGGCAGAGCAGGATTTTTTAAAGATTTTTTTTAATTGCTGACTTTAAAATCATTATTTGTGGTTTTTTATTAAGTTATCTTTTAAGTAGGGTGATAGTGCGTGTCAAAGGAATTGACCACTGATGAGGTGCATGAGAACAGCTAAGAGGAGATACTAAGACCTAGAACTGAGGTTTACTTTTTCTTGCAAACTTTTGATTATGTATCAGATGAATATTTGCTCCTAATTTCTTATCTTGAAATTGAAGAAATAAAACTGGGGGTGATTTTCCTGTTGCTCCTCCCTGGTATTTGGGTACCAGGTAAAGCAGAGTGAAAGCAACCGGGGAGCTGCCGAGTAGGGGGTGCGGGTAAAGCAGCGTGTGCGGCCGCCTCTCTGGGCTGTGATGGATGAGGGGCCGAGGGCGGGGGGGACACACTTGCTGCTCTGTGGGATGTCAGGTCCCAGGGTCACTGGGAGAGCTTTTTGCTGGCTTGTGGGAAGGAGTTTCCCCACCAGTCCCCGCTGCGCTGTCTCTGAGGAGCCAGCAGTGCTGCCCCACTCTGCAGAAACTGTGTTGATGCCACCTGAGTCTCGCAGTTGGTCAGGCAGGGCAGGAGCAAGGGTTGTTATGTGCCAGCAAGTTTTTGGAGGGTTTTTTCGCCTTTATCTTGTCAGGTTTTATGCTGTTGTTTTTCTGATGCTGTTTCCTGCTGAGGCTTGGTGTGGACTGTAGATCGATGCCAAAGCCGGGAGGGTGATGGAGGGAGGAAGAGCCTCCAGCAAAGCAGCAGCCCCACGGCTCCCAAGAGGGTGAGTCAAGCACAGGTAGCAGGGAGGGGTGCAGCCGTGCTGGGGGCTGTGCCTGCTGCAGGCGGTTTACAGGAGACAGTTGGGGAACAGGCTGCAAATGTAACAGTCCATTTTCGCAAAGCAAACCCCAGTGCCTCCAGCACAGCCCTGGGAAGTCTGTCCTCTGCTTGAGAAAGTTGCTGTGAGCAGGAATACATTAAGGATTGCGAGCTTCTCAGGTACAGTGGTAATGGGAGCCATCCGTGCACTATAAATAGCATTAACATCCTTTCTCTCCAGTGCCTGGCATCCCAAGCAGTCATTTTTGCTGGTGCTAGTGAAAACGAACAAAGCTTTGAAGAGCTTTTATTTATGTTTTCTTTGCGGGCTGGAATTTTGCGAGTAGTTTTGCTCACTGGTTCTGAATTTTGAGTTTATTTTAAGGAAAAACATTGGCATTTTCTCCTTTCGGATTTTTTCCTTTTTTAATTATCGTATATCACTTTCATATTTTTAGCAAAGCTATGTGGGAAAAGCTATTGTGACGGGAGAGTGGGGATCACAAGTAGTCATTTCCAAAGAACCTCTGTGTGATTGCAGGAAAAGGGAGAAAACCCCCAGAAACCATAATTTAATCTCATCTAAATCTTATATGCATTTTTAGCAAAATACTGAAAATGTTTTGGTTTAGAATTAAGCAAATAATGCAAGGTGTTTTGGCATGATTTGTGGTGTTTACATTGAGAGATGAGAAAGAAATAGTTGTTGCAGTAGAAGGAAAATCTTTACATGCCTATCAGACAAAATCTTCCTGTGGTTTCACAGGAAACAAAGATGTCTTTTGTCAAGGAGCTATGAAGAGCCGAGAGCAAAACTGGCAAAAAGGACTCTCTTCAAAATATTTATGGCACACTCAATGAAGTCCTCTTACAAAACGATGAAGCCTCACATGTTATGCAACTCTCCTTTGCTGGTACAGACATTCAAGAAACACGATGGCTACAGAACAGACATTTTGGCCTGGAATAACGACTGAACCACTGCTACTAGATCAACTGGTAGACCTGGAAGAATTAGGCAAGCTTTTAAATATGCAAGAAGGGCTATATTTTTTCTCAGTTATGCCAACTAATCTAATTACACATTGCCTTTACTGACAGCCCTTGCCTTAGACCAGCACAGCAACACCGCTGTTGCTGAAACGCTGTGATTTTTCATATTGCCAGAAGATGGCAGAAGAAAGCAATCTTGAATGATTTAAAAATGCACAGTATACTCATGACTGGCTTTTAAAGGGAACCGTTACTGGTGTACAAGAACTGCACTGGTTGGATGGAAGAGAAATGTGAAATGTTCTGGATGAATTAAATTGGTATTGACCTGGGTGTATGCATCAAACGAGCTACACTGTATCCTTTCCCATGCAGGTTTTCTGTGTAAGAAAAGCCTGTAACGGTGCTCATTTTTCCTACGCACAGCGCAGTTTGGCCTGGTTTTGCTCTACTGGCAAAATCTGTTGTACAAACCAGTCCAGGACATAATGCAATCACCCAAAGTAAAAAGCAGGGCTCTTCTTTTAGTCTTTTATTCTCTTTTTCTAAATATGTTTCTCTTCCCTTTCCCAGTTCCTCCAATCATAGTAGGAAAAGAGCCAAGAGAGTGCAAACACCCCCTCCTCCGGCTTTCAGGAAGAGGGGGAGGCGCGAGGGGCAGATGCCGGGCGGGAGAACGCACCTGAGCGCTGGCACCCTGTTGCCTTGAGTTGCTGGACTGGGCGCTGGGCTAGCGGAGGTGGTCACCTCAGACAGCATCTCTCCTGCCTGTTCTGCAGGGGGAAACTTGACCCTTCAGTCGCATGGGTCTGACAGAGGGGACGTTTCCACAGCCAGGACTGAGCCTCTTTCAGGAGCTGGGGGTGTTCAGAGAGGGGCTGGGTGGAGGAGTCCATCAGTATGCTGTTCATACTCCCTCCCCAGCCACTTTCACTTCAAATACTTTTCTTAAAGGAAATAAACCCTCTACAAGGATGGAAATTGGTTTGGAAAGTGCAATTAGACTGGCTCGGGGCTTTGAGTTAACCGAAGGCGTTACTCCTCCTCCCCAGCCAGAGCGATGCTTCACTTGCAGCCTTCTAAAAGATAAAAGAAAGCTGAAGAAAACTGGCAGAAGTTATTGGGCGTCAATGAAAATTACCAGGCACTTATTAACCGGCAGGCGTTATTTCTGAACAGCAGCGCTGTGCAGGCCCTGGGGTCTGGGCAGTGGGGTCCTGGTCCTGGCTGTGCCGCCGCTCCCACCAAGCGTCCCCGCGACACCACGCCGGCTCCCGCAGCCGATGGGACACATTGGGTGGAGCCTGCTGCCAATGTGCTTTTAGTGAGACTAAGGAGATTTTTACTAGGACCAGACCTTCTGTCTGCAGTAATTAAAAGCATCATGAGGTTTAGGAAGTAGCTAATCTATTGAAGGCTAAAAGCTGGAAGATATGCAGGGGAAGAATCACTCTAAAGCTGTCCTGTTTCTTACACTGTCCTCCCCTAGCCTCTGCTCTGGGCTGACTAGCCAGACCTTCAGGTCTAATCTGCCTTGACATCTTTTCCACGTCTCTTATAAATGAGATGTCCACAATACCCATTACTAAATATTGAATTATACAACATGGACAGCAAAGCATCTGCTTCCCAGGATGGGAATGTATTTTTCATTATGAACCAAAATTCTTTTCACAGTGGCAGCAAGGAGGAGGATGACAAGGGATCAAGAGTGAAGAAGCAAGAAAAACGTTTAAAGCAACTTTCGACTCTTGTGGCAATGAGGAAAAACAACTGATGATATGGACATCCATCACCTGGGCAGGAACACCCTTGCCCTGTGAGATGATGCTAACACAGACCCCAGTGCCCTCACACCTTCCGCCTCAGGATTCTGATCCTACTTGGCTTTTTCAGGTATTGTTCCTTATATTGCTCCTTTTGGTAAAATGACTTTGTTCCCAGCTTGGTTCTGAGGTTAGCTTCATCTTGTGAGGAAAGCAAGTGATGGAAGCCCTGCGGCTGCTGGCAACACCACAAGAGCACTGCCAGCATCCAGGAGCTTTCTTTTGCCCTTTGGCTGCCCACCTCTGACTTGCGGGGTCCCACCTGCTATTCAGAAGTAGATTAAGCCTTCCTGAAAATGTGTAGGTTTAACAGAGCACAAAATGACTTTGAATCTGCCTTGTCCAGGACATCCTACAACCTGGGTTCTTTTGCCAGGCTTCCAACAACTGATCATCTAGGTCAAAGGACCTCCAGGGTATGCTTAATGCTGCTCTGGGCATGAGGTGAGCAAGCACATACCCTTTACACATTGAGATTTTAGTAGGTATGTGTGTATGGAGGAAACAACACTCTATAGATACCTGTTCCCCCTCCGTGCTTGAAAGGAAAATCCTCCCCTTTCAGCACTGAAGCATTAACTTCAAATGTTAATTTGCCATCTTTTTTAGTGAAGACAGTAGTGAAAAACCGCTCAGCACAGGTTGTTTATTCCCAAAACAAAGGCAAATTCAGGGCTGTCCAGGAATTTGAAAGCTCTGGGTGGAAGGGATTTTCTATTTCTGTTCCATTGGGGGAGCTGTATGTACCCGAGAGGGAAAAAGCATAGGCGCAGGTGAGCTCAGGAGGAAGCTCCTGCACAGGTGACATAATCATTGGCTGTGGTGCTGGATCAGGCCTTGAGAGGGCTACCTAGAACTCTGCTCTTCTCCTGCCACTTACTCTTGACTATTGCCACAAGTAAGGGCTGAGTCTGGGTGGATCAGTCCTAACCCAAAAGGTCAAATCTGTTCTGAAATGCAGGAGCTCAGAGCTAGGTGAGCTCAGCTGGGCCCTTTTCTCTATTTCTGGCACTGTTAGACACGGGAAGGTGGTTACTGGCTTGCTGACTATTGGAACAGAAAACGTGCTGCAGAGTAGAGGTGCTTTCTTATCCTGGCTTACTAAACGCCTGTCCCACTTTCTTCATCCATGGTGACAGCAGACTGTACTAGGTTCTGCTGATCATGCCTGTCCCGTTTTCTGCCTTCCTAGGGTCATAAACAATTGCGATTACCAAATAACTCCATCTTGTCCCCCTCTTAGCTTAAGCATCCTGTTGAAGAATCGCAAACTGGGTGACAATGGCAAGGCCTCTGTGGTTAAAGATTCAAACTCCCTCTGCTAGCAGAGGTGCTGGCATGGTGGCGAGGCTCTGTTGCACGCACACAGCCTGCTTTCTGGCTGGTTGCATCTCCTCCATGCAGGGTGCTGCATCTTGACTGCACAGCTCCTCTACATGGCTACACGTGCTTTCACAGCGGGATCTCTCAGCACCAACCAGCCTGCCTTGCGGAGACCTGAAAGCGTGCCACCTTTTGGCACAGGAATGCAGCCTGCTACCCCCAGAGGAAATAAAGACAAAATCCTGGCCAAAGAGGGAATTATGAGAACAGAGCTAAGGTTACGGCTTTCTAAATGTTTATCTTCAGTCTGTATTTGGTGTCTGGATAATAAGGTGACCAGTCTCTTACAGAAACGTAAGGCAGGTTAAACAACACAGAGGAAACCAGTGGTTTTCCTGAGCTGCAGGACAGAGGATGTGCAGGACCTTACCATTCCCCACTCACAACCTCTGTGGCTCAGAGTTTCATACAGTGTCTCTTCCTAAGCCCTTCAGATCTGAGCTTTAAGTACGGTCGATACAGCTGTGCTGCTTTTTTATTTCTAAAAAGAATGGCTTTCCCTTTGTACTGTTTGCATTTTGTCATGCTGCTTTGGTTCACTCACCGTTTTCCTGAGTTTGGTAAAGAAGCTGTCTGTGAAAACAAGAATGGAAAAAAAGAAAATTATCAAAGACTTTATATATATATATATATATAGGGAAGAGATTTTTCAAAGGCAGAAAGGGGAGTCTATCAGGTTATGCACCTAAGTACTATTTATGCCCTTGAAAATCTTTTGCTTACAGTGCTTAATTGGTCTGTGCAAATCCATTGCCAGAAGAGGTAATTGACCATTTTTATAGAAGGATCAGTAACAAAAACACTCCAGGCTATTGTTCTAGAAATTAAAAAAAAAAAATTAGGAATTATGGAAAGAATATGTTTCAGGGCATCAGCCAGCCTCTCCTGAAACTATGCAAATTCACTTGGTGAAAACAACAGCAGACACAATGAAATGAGTAGTGTATGAAGAACTGAGATCTCAAATGTGATATTATGCAGAAGGTAAAGAGTCTGTACTAGATAAGTAACAGCTCAATGTGTTATCAAGGGTGCACTTTGATTTTGATGAATGTTAAAAGAACCTTTAGCCTTGAAAATAAAGAGGATAATTTCTCTCTAGGCAATGGCTGCTCATGAAAGTCATAAAATAAGAGCACTGGAGCCCTAATTTTATAGTGCTTTTTAAATGATTTTCAAATGGTCCAGCTGCTTTGTGCCACAATAACACAAGGCAGAGATATTTACGCCGGCGATAACAAGCATGCATCAGCCTGCCCGAGCTGCTCTCCGCAGGCAGCCTGCGTTAGGCGAAACACACATGGAAAGCTGATACTTGCCAATGCGGATTGATCACAATTACACCGTGGCTAGCGCGATCCTGGGAAGCCGCTTTTTCCCCCAGACAACTTGATTGTTTTTCTCGTCTGTGTCTCGCCTGCGAAGCATGGGATGTACGCGGCCAGCTATTCTGGTTCTATTTTGACACTTGAGAGCCTGCCAGCTCTGTGTCCCTCTTAGGCCATACTGTCCTTGGCAGACTTCTCTTTTCGGAAATAGGAGGGCGAATTCAGCCCTGGGTTGCACTGCTGTGTTTCGGTGGGAGTTTCCCCAAGGATTAATTTGGCCCCAATGTTGGTGTTCCAAAGTTGCGCTGTGTTATCTTGTATGGGAATGCGTGCAGGCGGCCAGTGAGCCCTGGGCAAACGCTACGTAGCTCTGCTGAGATGCTGGAATTGCCACCAGCAACTTTCCCCAGGTATTTTACCTCTGCATATCTAGGACTTCAGTTAAAACTACAATTTGTTTTCCAGGACCTGCTCTAAGATGAGAACTACCCCAGGGTGGTCCAGCTTAGCTTGCCAATTTGGGTAGTCATTTCAGAAGTCTGATTAGTATTTTATCTTTGCAGTCCCCTTTCCTTTGCAAGACATTGGCAGAAGACAGGATATTGGGAGAAACCTGTCTTGTGAGCAAGCAGCGTAGGGTTGAAAGACCAGTTCCTCTATGAAATATTCCTGTAAAATTAAAGAATTTGGCTCTTCCTGTGTTCACTAGTGCTAGAGACACAGCAATGTTTGTGTAAAAAGAATTTTGGTGGGAATGGGGAATTTGAGCATGAAAATAAGGCTAATTTATGGCTGAAAAATGTATTACATTTGCTGTAAATCTCAGGTCCATAAAGCTAAGATAGAGCTGGGCAGAGGGCATGGCGGGAGGAAGGTACCTCTGGAAAGTCCCTGCCCATTGAGCATCTATTGTCCCCCACCTGTGTGATTTCTTGTACGTGTTGGACTACAACATTTTTCCCCCTTTTCATTTGCTGATCCCAATGCAGCAAAACAGGCTAGCATTATTTTATGTCCAGGGATATCCTTAAGAGCTTTAACTTTAAACAGGCGCCTATATTCTCTTGGAGTTGAGTTTTATGAGTTTTAACGAGCAGAATGGACAACAAGCCAGGAGCGTATCCTAGAGGAGTATTTAGCACATTTGTTGCCTCCATTTAACCAAATGACTGAGGAGTGACTGGAGCACAGGAAATTCAGAAGCCTTCTACCCCCTAAACAGAGAGGAAAGATAGGTTTGATACCAAAGCTTTAGGTCACGTTCCTTTCATCTTTATCTCATATTCAGATTGTCTGTCTGACATTTCTCCCTGTCACTTTGATCTTTTTTTATTTCATAAGAGTTTACATAGGTGTATACTGTGTCTCAGTTCAATACATAAATCCTGCAGCGTGATGAAATTGCTCACTACTGGATAGCTCTTTGTATAGCATTGCCTAGAGTTAAGTGACAGAAGATCGTAAGGTAAGCCAGCACAAGGAAAGCAGATCTGCTTTTTCTAAGAATACAGTGAATGAAGATTTTCCCTTCAAAACAGAAATGAATACATGTAGTGCTGTTCCAGGCTGCACAGAATAGTGCCATGGTCACAGATTGCCTAAGTTCATACTTCTGCCTCACTCGCATCTCATCTTATCTCTGAGAGATCCAATTTACAGCAGCTGAGATAAAGTAGCCTCCAGGGTATTACATTCATCCCTTTCATAAATCAAGAACCACTTTTTGTTACGAGAGATCTGAGTCCAGAAAGACAGGAAAACACATAGTATTAGGCTTTGCAAATGGCCAATTGGCATGTCTCTATGATAGCTCTTCGCAGCTTTTGGCTGTTTCTTAAACCAGAAAGTAACTATTTTTGTGTTGCGTATTCTGATGAATCAATACAGAAAAACTTAAAAAATCAGTGGTTTCCGACTGGGAACTCAGAACTTTCTCCCCGCTCACTAAAATACAGCATCGTTCTCTTTTATAATTGCCTTTTTTTTTTCCTCTCTTACTACAGAAGATACACTCTGATGCTTACCAGTAGACCGCATGTGATCCTTCCCACTGATTTGGACGTGGTTTTGTTGGTTACTCCTAATCTTTCAGGATCCTTCTGTCCTCCCACCTGCCAATGGAGACAATGTCTGTAAGTGGATAATTAGGCTTACCCAAGTGGTTGAGTGAGGTTTAGTTAATGCTGCTAAAGTAATTTGTGATCGCTTAATGAAAGTGCTGCGTAAGAGCAGCAGCTTACCACCAGGAGAAGGACTCACCATTTGACCTCGTGAATGTACTCAGAGGCGGTACAGAAATGTGCGCCAAGGTGAAAGTTGACCAAGTCCTCTGCAGGTATTCCATAATAATGCATTTCCTGGCCATGGACAGTTTGGTCTCCTTTGCTTCCCCATGCAAAACATGCAGCATTCGGTGCACGGGTGACACCAAGCCTCCTCAGGTCTTCCTTGTTATGGGCTATGGAGCTGTGGAGAGTCACGTACAAAAGCTCATGACAGAAAGAAACTCAACGTATCTTGTTGCCTTGTAATGTATTCCTATCTGCAGAGCCCAGTCCCCGCCACGCTTTGAGACTTGTGTAAAAAAGAATATTGTAATAAAAGAAGGTAAAAGGTTGTGATTTCTGAATATATTCAAAATAGATGAGGAAAATGCAGAATTTCAAGTCATTTCACTTCTGCAAAGACAGTTTCCTGCCTATAACTTCTTGTAAATTTAACAAGTGTTGCAGGCTCTGTTTGACTACAAAGGCATGGTGAATTACTGGCCCAAACACCTTACAAAAATTCACTTCATGAGGTATCTCAGGTCCTCCTATAACTGGACTTGAAATATGTATGTCGAAAGAACACACTCAGGTTTTAGCATAGCCTGTAACCATCTTGCAAGTGTACGATGTTTCCTTGCTGGACTGGTATTAGCCTTGCTAGTCTGGCTAAACTCCAGTTCATAAACCTGCCTGCTTAAAATCAGCATGAAGTTTGATTTCTGCAGGATATTTTACATCTTGTGCCCTCAGCTGCTTATTATGTAGCACTTTAAAAAATATTTTACCTTTCAACCCAAAGGGTCTTGGCCTTGGCCTTGCATATCAGCAATGGCTGATAGCCAGACAAGTATTCAATAATCAGTTTGTTGACCACTTCAAAGTCCTCCAGGATGAAAGACATCATGTAAAGTCAACCATCTCTGCTTTATTTTACAAGAGATATTTAACTCATTTAAAGAGACTGACCATCAAATTTCTGATAAAGTCATAAGGAGAAATATTTCTTATAAAATACAGCTTTAATTCTAGATTGACCTTTAATTTCCAAGTAGGTCCTCAGAAACTGCCCATAACTGGTTCCACAGAAACAAGCAGTGACAATTTATGGTACCGCTTCAGGTTATTTTAGCTGTGGCACAAGCCCTGATGCTGGCACAGGTTTGCTCCGTAACACAAACATCCTCTGTTTATTGACTTCACTGAGTATTGGGTTGGGCCCTAAATGCAAATCCCCTCTCTATTCCCCATTTCCACCTCAGGACGATCCCATGAAACCTTATTCTCAGTTGTTGTTCATATTTGTCTTAATGATGTTGGCAGAATAAAGAAAATTCCATCTATAGCACTCAATAAACTTCCAGTTTCACTGATTGTAGTCTGTAACTTTTTGTATTTAACCTCAATATTAGCGATCAGCTGTTGCATAAGCAAACCAACCTGTTTACATTTTTATTCCTGTTAGCTGAATGTTCTCAAAGTTCATCTTTTCCTTACTACATGTGCACACTGATGTTATCTATACATTTTTTCCCACCATTCATTTTTTTTCCCCAAGAGACAAAATGTGATTGAAAATAAACATGCAAGAATAATTTCATAGAATCATAGAATAGTTTGGGTTGGAAGGGACCTTTTAAAGGTCATCTAGTCCAACCCCCCTGCAATGACCAGGGACATCCTCAACTAGATCAGGTTGCCCAGAGCCCCGTCCAGCCTGACCTTGAATGTTTTCAGGGATGGGGCTTCTACCACCTCTCTGGGCAACCTGTTCCAGTGCTTCACCACCCTCATTGTGAAAAAACTTCTTCCTTATATCTAGTCTAAATCTCCCCTCTTTTAGTTTAAAACCATTACCCCTTGTTCTATCACAACTGGCCCTGCTGAAAAGTTTGTCCCCATGTTTCCTATAAGTCCCCTTTAAGTACTGGAAGGCTGCAGTAAGGTCTCCCTGGAGCCTTCTCTTCTCCAGGCAGAACAAGCCCAACTCTCTCAGCCTGTCTTCATAGGAGAGCTGCTCCAGCCCCTATACCCACAGGCATTAAAAAGAGGTCTTAAAACTGCACTTAGAAGAATGTCTAAAATCAAGTGATGATGTTAAGACAATACAATTTCAGTGATTTTTATAGAGTCTTAAATCTTTGCTTTTACTACCTGTTGGGCTCAATTCTGCAAATCCTTATTTCTCCAAATGATTCTAATAAGGTAAAAAAGTTAATTTCCAAGTATAGTTACAAAGTTTAACTGGAAAGGCAAAGGTTGGTTTCCCACTCTCGCCACAAGGCAGAAGTTCAGTGAAGTACTGCATGTTGTGCTGGCTTCTGCCTTTCCCCACGCAGGGCCAGACCAGCACACCCACGTTGCTGGGTGCCCACCCACCCGCCACGCACAGGGCTCGTCTGCAGGGTGTCACGCTCCTGACTGGAAATGCGGTGAGATTAGGAAGCGGGCTGCAATTTGTAATGTGCGTTTGCAAAACCTGGTTTTATTTCCCCAAAGCCATCTAGCTCATTTTTAGGCTTTGCTTTTTCATAGCTAAAATGCCCACTTTTAGCTGTAATCAATGGGCAATTAGCCAAAGGTTCGTTAGTTCCTCCTGCTTTTCTCATTTAGGAATTATTGCAATTGTACTTTCCAGATATTTCAACAAGTTTGCAACCTGCTGGTGGTGGAAAGAACTTGTTTTAGCATAACATTGAGCACTAGGCATGTTGAGTACAGATGACTCTGCACTTTCTCCATGCTCCAGAGTTGAAAAAACCATCCGCACAAGTTTGAGAAATAGTGAAGTCTGCTGTCATTCAGAATACCCATTTTTTTTTGTCATAAATTTCAAATGCAAATCAGGTTGTCATACAAACAGCAAATATTAGAATACTTTTTTAATGTGAAAATGTCACTTCTAGTTAAAAATAAACTGAAAAAGGTAAAAACCAATCATAGTTCAATTTTAAGGCTGCTCAGGGTCATGAATCTGTGTTGTGCTTTATATGGTAAATGTTTGCAGCATTTATAAAATCTATTTGTTGAATAATTGTAAAATAATGCAAAGCAATAAAGAAAGTCTTGTTCTCTTTTTAATTAATTTTATTCTATTCTGCAGGTTCTTTATTTAATGGACAGTCCTTTTGCTTTCTTCTATGCTAATCTTAAGTCTATTTTAAGGCAATGAAGTTTAACAACGCTAACTAAATAAAGTAGTTGGACAGCATATGTTAACAAGCGCTGTGTTCCCCAGCCCTTCAGAACAGCTCAGCCTCAAATAACACTTACATATCGCCTGTGTAGAGATTAGGCCACCCTTCACCCACGTGATTTAATTCCACCTTGCAGCTGCCCAAAATATCTGGCAGTTCGTGGGCAGAGGGAGTGCCAGGCTCATAGCATTCCTGGGCTGACGGGGTCTGACTGTCTTCAGGCGCTGACCCCTTTGGTGGCCACAGGCAGATTTAGGCAGGGGAGAGCCGGCTGGACGCCGCTGCTGCAGAATCCGCAGGGAAGTTGTTTTGCTGAAGCGTGCTCTTTGCTGCCACTTGATGTTCCCAAGCAGGTGCCCGTCTCTAAACACGGCACACGCCTTGACGCCTCCCCGGATTAGCTCCGCGCTACATCCCTGATGGAATGGGGAACGGCCACAAAAATGAAAAGTCTGCATTAAGCAAATCTTATGAAAAAAAATGCTATTGCTCTCCCCGTGTAAGCTATATTGCTGTGCCTGCCAGCACAGAGCTTTCCCCGTGAAAGAAATGTCGGTCAATGCAACCAAGACACAGTCCCAGATGCCTCATGTGACCCAGTTCTAATAATAAGCTACCAGGAAAGAGGGGACAGCTCATATTAGAGCTGAGTTTTAAAAAAAGACCATGAGAGCAGCTGTCCAGGGCCTCACCAAAGGTCCATTGAGCCCACTATCGTGCAACTGACTGTGGCTGTAAGTGGATGCCTACAGAAAGTAAGAACACACAAGCATGAATTATACTGCTTTCTAACACTCTTCCAGCTGGCTGCAGCTCATGAGCTTCCAGATCTGGATGGAGTTTCTAAGTATTTGTAACCCTGAATGGATTTCTGTTCCATAAAGTTTTCCAGTTACCCCTTGAACATTTACAGGCTTTGACCCTCTGCGGCATCCTGTGGCAAGGCGTTACACAACCCACCTAAACCCCCTCCCCTTGTTTCAGTCCTGGCTTCTACTGACTTCATCTGATGTCCTCAGTTCTTGTACTGGAAAATAAAATTAAGGGACGTTTCCACTGGAATATTACATGGCTCCCTTCAGGTGACGCTGTGGTTTTGTGATGGCTTTAAGCAGATTTAAGTCTGCCATAGCTGTAGCTGGGACAGTCCCTTTCACTGTGTCTCTGCTCACAGATACACACTCGCAGCCTCCGCTGCGCTGGCACTAGCCCTCGTGACCCACTTGGTAAGGTGGCTCAAAAGAACAAAAAAGTGGTTTCCAGGTCCTCTTCAGAGGAGGTCTAACTCTTCTTTCTGGCATAGTCCTTTCCGACGGGAGGAGCTTGTTCCTGAACCGTATGCACTCTGCTTTCAGCTTTGTCAGATGCATTCTTCAGCTAAACACTAAACAAAAGCTGAAAAGGGATAAAGGAATTAAGAACAGATTGAGGAGAGACGCCCACGCTAAGGCAAGCCTGGGGCAGGAAGGCCTGCGTGCCTGTTTGTTTTGGAGGAGAGGGAAGGTAATCAGCTCCTGTCAGGCTGACAGTTCCTGCCAGCTCCTGGGAGGGTACGCAGGCAGCGCTGCATGAGCCTAGGTGCTCTGGGCAGCTCAGCAGGTACCCAGCTTACCTTCAGATACTCTAATGTCTTTCAAAATGGGACGCTCTCAGTTAGGAGTTAACATTCAGTGCCTTTAGTCTCCTGGGTTGTGTAGACTCTGTTGACAGATGTGCATTTTCTGAATGAAGTGCCACGGGTGAGGCAGTATTTTTCTTTTGTTTCGGTTCCTTAGTCTAACTTGCCAAACCAATATTTGAAATACAAGTTTTCCTGCTGATAGTGGAAAACAATGAAGCACTAATTTCGTGTCACATCATGACCTGAACTACAGGTAGCGTGGTGCGAAGGTCTCTTTTCCTCCTAGCACATCACACCATACAGTGTTTTCTGTTTTATGAAGTTACAGGACTAATTCTACCTCTTTTGCTTACGTTGACTGGAATCTTTTTCCCCGAGCAGACCTGGAGCCAAAGTTAAACTGTATATAAGGAAGTGAGCAATACAGTCAGGCAGGAAATATAGGCAATACAATCTGCAGATTAAAAACACTTCTGTGATTTGCCAGTGCCCTTGAAAAGAATTTCTAACTAATTCATTCCCTCCACTGGGGTAAGTAAGTCTTGCTGTACATGATCACTATCGTGTCACTGGTGGCATGGATGCCATACTGACTCAGCTTCGCTCTGTACTCTTCTCTTCTCTGCCCTGGTGAAACAATACTCTCCCAGGATGAGCAATATCTCTGAGAGCAGGTACTAATTTACAACAGGAGCAGCTTTCACAGCTGTGCCTCTGTGGGACAGATGTTCAGGGGCATACAAAGCATTATCCTGATGGGAGGTTCCATTAATCTTGCTCACATGTGTCTAATTTTGCCCAGCCTAAAGCCATTAAAATGCATTATTTCACTCACATGAATTTCAGATTTTTCAATGCCATGTCTTCAAAAGGTTTCCAGACTAAAACCTACTGTAACGTGAATGAAGTATAAATTATAATGAAATATTAACTCATATAAATTCCTGTTAACTCTAATGGAGAACTTCAAAGCAAACCCAGCTCCTCCTCTACCGCTCTGCTGCTTTGTGAGGTATAAAGATTGTCCTAGCACTGTTGGGTTTTAAATGGGATTTTTCTATTTGATCTTTTTACACTACAATGTCTTCTCTTTCTCTCATCAGTGGAGCTCTTTGGCAAGATTTTGGAAAATCTGAACAGACAGTCAAATAGACCTCTGAAAGGATCTTAAATATGCTTACTTTGCAAAGCATTAGTGTACGCTGAAATAGGGAGGGATTTCTACATTCCCGGAAGTGCTAAGCAGAATCAGCATTCATGTCATAACCTCTCCAAGAATTAAGGGGGACAGGGGGTCTGGGAAGGAAGAGGTTCAACTCACAAGTCACCACTATTTGAGTCTTCTAATAACCTTGCAAGTCTCTTCCAGCAGAGAGGAAAATGATCAGAACTGATGCTTCAAATGCAAACAAACAAGCAGAAATGTATTTACTTAATCTGGCAGGGAAGGTTTATAAGGTCAGCTAATCAATAAATCAAACCAGTAGGAAAGGGCAAAAATAGATGTCATGGTTCACCACAAGGTAACAAGCTAATTTTCAGGCAGAGTTGTAGCATGAATTTCAAATGCTGTCGCTGTATTAAAAATCACATTGGTTTAAGTACCGATTAACTGGTGATAGGAAAAGTGACATCCTCAAAACAGCTTAAACTAATTTGTATCAATTAAGCCTAGCCATCGATGTAAGCTAACTAAGTTCCTACCTGATGCTAAACCAGGGATGATTCAAAGCAACTTACACAGAACTGATTTGGGATAATTTGGAGGGAGAGTGAACTGATGAGTTCAAGGTTACAAAATGCTTTGAAGATCTAACATCTTTTTTTTTTATGTCCTCAATATACTACATAATATGTATTATCTTGCTGAAAACATATTGACGCAAGAAAAGGTTTGTGGGTTTGCTGACCCAGAGACCGCAGAGAGAGCTGCACAGAAGTTTACTCTGCTGGTGTGGGTCGTCAGGCTGTCACAGCTTTCTGTAACACTGCAATATTTAGCAGACCAGTGAAAGAGAAATGTTTCTGTAGCAGTGCCTGGGCTCTTAAGAAATTGCCCTCGCCACATCACCAGGCCTGAAACACAAAAAGCTTTTCTTATGAGAACGTGCACATGAGAACTGTAACCAAACCGAGGAAGCTGGTTATGTTACATTCCCAAGTAAAGGGGACTCAAACATACTGTACAGCTAGACGCAATTATTGAACTTGCCTCTGGCATTAGCACAAACCAGAAACAAACTCGGTCCATCTTAACCACTCCAGTGGAGTGATCTGGTAGCACCACACTAGGCACAGCAGCTCTGCAGCACACGGTGCTTGCGGTGCTGATGTTGGCTGTGCTGGTCTTGGAGGAACTGAGCTATCGGAATTAATCCATTTACAGTTCTGTGGACTTTTTTCTTTGATGCATACTTTTCTTCATTTTTTCAAGTGCATTGATCATAGAAGATGTATTTGCAGAATGGCGATGAAGGCTGAAACTCAGAAAAGTGAAAGGTTTGCCCTTTCAGCAGTCCTTCTTTTGCCGTAGCTGAACATCCAAATTTCGCAGGTGTTTCAGAAAGCCACGATTGGGTGAAATCCATCGATGTTCCTTCACTGTTTTGATGGCTTCAACCAATGGGAGGTGGTGATTTATCATGAGATACGCTAGGACTAGGGAAGCTGACCTGCTTACTCCAACTGCACAATGTACCAAAATTTTAGCTGGTAAAAAAAAAAAAAAAAAAAAGATTATAACCATAGAAGAGAAGCAGTACAGTGGATGAAGTTTAATTTAAAGGGAAGGCAAACCCCTTCTGCCTTCTCCAGCTTGGTCAGAGTAACACTGCAAACACGATGTATTTCTTACCCTTCTGATAGATCACATGAAGTGATAACAACTAAGTCTGATTTGCAATTGTTACACTCACTTGTCTGAGAAGTGCCATGGGATCCCAACCTGATCTCAGAAACACTGGTAAATCAAAGACAACCCTGTTGAAGCAATGAAGTTGTCCTGTTGTGAGCAAGAGGAAAATCAGACCCACTGATTTCAGAGGGACTTACTTAGGTGAAGAAGAATGCTAAAATCTGGCCTGAAAGGATGGCGCTAACACATTAGCCACTGAGAAAAATGACTGGCCCAGCACCATTGCATAATAAGGCAATTTGCTGTGACTGTAATTCTCTTTTGAAGGCAGAACTTGTGATACAGACTGAGACAGCTCCATTAATGCCAGTTTACTCATGCTAAGAAATGGTCTTTTATGTAATACAGGTTAATTAGTGTTTTATTGCACCAGTGCCAAGAAGCTCAGTCTCTCATACAATGCGCTATGAATCTCCTTGGGTAAAGGTAAATCTTCTCAGGGGCACAGCCCTGCAGGCCCTGTTCACGCAGGAAGCTCATCTGCAATATATGAGCCTTTTCATGTGGTTGGTGGCTGCAGAAATCAGGACTTTTGTCTCTTTGTTCATTTTTTCTTACAGTTGCCATAACAGGGTCTCAAAAGAGGGTGTCCATTTTAAATGTATGGTTTTGCTTCTCTGTTTTTGAATCAGCCTTTCTGTCCAGATATTTTTTCCTCTACTCTGCCTCCTTTCCTCTCTGCCCCAGTCTCTCTCCTGCACTGTTCATCCTTTTTCTCACGTCAACTTTTTGGGACCTAGTTAGAGCTACACACACGTACCCAGCACTCCCTCCTCCCACCACCCACCATGCAGGTGACCACCAGCTGGCAGGAGACCATGTAGTGACTTGTCCACCACTGAGCTCGCAGAGCTGACCTGTTACAAGAGGCTGCCAACTTGGGTAAAAATGTGACCAACGATAATTTCATACCTCCTGGCGTGTTCAAGGCGTTGTGGATAAACTGTGCTGCAGAGAAAAAGAACTGGCTTATATCAAAGCTTGGGAGGTCGTGGGCTGGTACACCATAGTAATCAATGGTCGCTCCGTAAAAGTCCTGGCCTCCGTGGCTGTACGCTGTGCCGTGGGCAGCATTTAAAACATGGGTCACACCCATCTTCCACAAAACAAATCTGTTGTGAGCTGTTACTCTAAGGAAAAGACAAACACAAACAAATTGAGATGGGAGCAGAGATATTCACGGAGCAGCAGAAGCACTGCGATTGCATCTCCTGAGCCATGTGCTGGAGCGTCAGCCTGTGCGTTGCTTCTAAGGGCTAACCGAGAAGCAAGTACCAGCTTAGTCACAATTTCATCTCAGAAACCGCACTGGCTGCAGTGTAAATGACAGCAATTAGCAAAACTATGAGCTGTCTAAAGCCGCATCTATGAGGCATACTAACAGACAGAGCGTATGGCGGAGGTGTGTCCATAAAGCTGTACTTACAGGTCTCCTAAGAAGAGATTAGGCCATACTTCATCAACATGGTTGCAAGAAGGCCGCCCAGTGCTCAGGAGCTGCTCGATTTCTTTAAGGGATGGGACAGACCCCGTGCATGCCCCAGTGCCTTCGGGTCCCTGGGGGCCCGGCGCTTCTGCCGCAGACATGCCGAGAGCCAGGGACAGACCCCGCTCCCACCGGCCAGAGGCACGGCACTGTGCACTGGGGTGCTGCCAGCCCCTGGGGCGGTCACGGGGGAGGCCGGGAGATGGGCTGGGGCAGGTGCCGGGCAGCAGCTCCCACTGCCGAGCCATGCCACCCCTGCGCCGCGGCGTCCCCCGAACCCCTCCCCAGGGCTGGCCGCTCGCCTGTGCATCGCCCTGACAGGCACAGCCAGTTGAAACAGATGCATGTACCAAACTGGGCCTTACTGCATCCTGACTGGTTCCAGTCCGCTCCCCGGGCCCGTCCCCAGAGCCGCACTGCTCTGCCGCCCAGCAGCCTCGGCGCCGGGAGCAGCAGCCGCGTGTGGCGGCAGCCCCCTCCCCGCAGGGCGCCCACCACGGCACGGCCGTGACTGCCCTCGGCAGCGTCCCCGACGCAGCAGCGGCGCTCAGCGAGATCTGGCTGCTCGTCACAAGCGATTAAAGGCCCGATAAAGGAAAATAGAAACCTGTCCAGTGCAAGAAGAGTGGCAACTATGTCTCCCAGTTACTCTGAGGTGCTTAAAAACATAGTTGCAAAAGGGTCAGAAATGCACCAGCGGGTCCTACTAACATGGTCACCAGGAGGTTAAACACCAAGCGAATGATGATGTCTTGCCTATTACCAATAATCTAGAGAAATGTATTTCTTGGAGCTACTGTTTTTTCACCAAGTAAAATTATCTGAGCGTAACTGTACGTTACAGGTTTAATCTCTTCTATTGCAGTCGCTGCTTTCACCAATGTGTTAATACAATACACCTGCCACATATTGTATGATACCTCACCCCCCTCTGTTGGAGACAGAACAAAGAACGCGAGTATAATGGTTGACAGGTGAAACTTGTAAGCCACCGAGTTAGTTCATATAGGAAGGTCTGGTGAGCCACAGGTTGGAGACTCATCATGTCAAATTGTAGTGTTAGTGGGCCCTTTCAAGCACAGCGGTGCCTGTGCTTCTGGTCTGCGGGCTGTGGGACTCCTGGCAGGCGGCTGCAGAGCTGCCGGTGATGGAGCTACAGGGCAAAACACATGAAATGCTGATGCTTTTTGTAAGCCTGGCAGCTGACGTGCACAGCGTGGTTCCTCTCCCAAAGGACTCCAGAAGAGAAGGTGACCGAAGAGGAGAAGCTTGCTGCTGGTATTACCCCCTGTAGAAAAAGGGGCAATGAATGTAAAGAACCCTTGGTCAGGTCTGAACTACCTTTATTTCACATGCATTGATTTACTATGATGGAGAGAGGGTTTGCTTTGTTTTATTTTATTGAGGACATATCATGGAGAGCTGTTTGAAAACAGGTATTGAAGTCTGGACTAATTAACTATGCTTAGGAGTACTGAGGGTGAGAGATCACCTTAACACAAGGCAATAGTTTTGAGCATCAGAGAGCAAAAGTTGTATGCAAGAAAAAAAAAAGTGACTTTGTTTAGAGTCTCTCATGAAGCAGAAATTGTTAAAATTCTGTGGATTTAGAGAAGAAACTGTTTAAGAGCCTCCTGTATACAAAGAGACTGTTAGTGCCCACTGCCATATATGTTCTGGCCTAAAAGGTGAAATAAGGGAAACTGCAAACAAAAGTGCTGCAGTGCTTATTTTGAGGGGGCAGTGGGGCATGCAGTCAGGCTCTGCTGTGAGTGAGGCAACCAGCTGGCCAGATCCAGCAGAGGAGAGGCCTGCAAAAATGGTTATACTTCAAGCACTATGTATATGTCCTTAATACGTTACCTTGTTTTTCTGTTTTGTTCTTCTTTTTTTCCTTTGGTAAACTAGTGCTTTTTAAGCTGATTGATTTGTGCTCATGAATGAAGAAAGCTGACTGAGGAGGTAAAGCTGTTTAATTTAGTTTACTTTTCTCAGGCTTCTGGGTGGAGGCTCAAGCCAAGGCTTTACTAGCAGTTTTTTTTAAATGTAAGCCCAGCCCTTTTGTTGCCAATCAAGTTCTGTCAGAAATGTGACTCCTGTTTAATTCTGGTCCTCTTCAGCTGTAAAATTTTTATTGGCCTCTACCTCAAATGCACTAAGAATTCGGAGTTCATCTGCAGCATGAAAGCTTTTGAGCAGAAAAACATGAACTCCAGAAGAATGATCTCCAAGCCCTGTGTACCTCCAACATTTGTATGGCATATGTCCGTTTGCTTCAAAACTCTGGCCTTCCACACCTAGCATCTTCTAAACATTTAATAGTCTGTAAACATGACTTTGGTAAAGCTGTGTTACTGACTTTTTTTGCCAGGAGCTGTCTTTGAAACAGACAGGAGGCAGAAATCTGACCAGCTCTGTTACACGTTAACCCACAGGACGTAACCTCACTAGAGAGAACAAGACCATCTCTTCCCGCTCCGTGTTCTCCCTTGCCTGCCGTTCTGCCCACGGCGCTGGGCTTAAATGTCTCAGAATATACCTCTCCTTCCATGTGTTTACACAGGATTTAGCCATCAGGTCTGTGGGTCAACCCAGGACAATCAGGCTCTCCTCTACTGAGATGTACCTTGACATGAAGCTCCCAGGAAGCTGGAGATCCTTCTCAGCAGAAGTGCTAACTCCCCTCAGTGAAGCTGGAGGCTTTGTTCCATCATCTCCTTGCTCCTGCAGTGCCTTATTTTGTCCTTGTGTTAACATTCAGGGAAAGGCCATGATTCTCTGACTTGGTGAAGAATTGTTGTATTTTAGTTTGTATAAAAGTAGCCTGAATTCAAATGCTTAAAAAGTATGGAAAGCATGAACTTAGCTTTGTCCTCAAATTTGGCAGGACATTCCTTCCAGGTGTAACTTTTCGTCCAGATGGGTTTGGCTTCCCATAGCTTTGCTTCTTTCCTGGCCCTTTTAAAGCTACTGAGGATGGATGTAAAAAGCAACAAACTGATATATGGCCACACTGAATAGAGGTAAAATCAGCTTTCTGTGCAGTAGGGACTTTTTGAGATTCCAAGAATTTGGACATTCTCCTGACTGTTGGGATGGTGGGCAGCTCTAAGCCAAACATCTGTGTGCAATTATGTATGATCTTAAAATAGCTGCTGTTTCAGTTGACATTAATGCATGATTTATATCGGAACACCCAACAGAAGGCATCCTTTTAATGAGCGGACTATGCCTTTGTGATTACTTTGTAGGTAGTACTTGGTGCAATAATCTAAATCAAACATTCCCTGGCTAATAACGTATTAGGTCTGCCACGGAGTGCTCTAGTAGCATGCAACATGGCGTTGCCAGGAAAACACGCAGCAGTCAAAAGCAGGACGTCCATGGAGGCCCTTCTATTGAAAATACTGCTATCAGTACTAACATGCTGTGTCTGTGACACCCTTCCATCTCTCTAGTGAAAACTGGGCCAAAATCAAACTCCTTTCACACATCCTGAAAGAAGAAAGTTTTTATAGTGAAAACGTTACAGCATGGAAGTTCAGCTAGCTGTGATTCTGTGATACAGCCATCTCCAACTGCAAAAGATCTACTCGTTTCACTCATCAGCCCGTTTTCAGGATTTGATTTTCAGGATGGTTAGCTATTGAAGAAGAATTGAACTAATTGAATTCTGGTACATTTAGGTCAATACTAAGTGAGACAGAGTTTTCTGGTGTTCTACAACATTAATGTATTTTTAATGTATGGAACAATTTTGTCTGATTAGCGTATGGAGTTTACGCTTTGTTTTTTCCTCCCCACCCCCCCCCCCCCCGATTATTTCTTGCCTTGAAAAATAATTATCTTTCACTAATTTGATTAGTTCTTAGGCATTCAGTCTCTTTTTCTTTCATTACGGGAGTAAGAAATTTGAAGATAAAATAGATGCTTGAAAGTTCACACATGACTGATCTAAGTGTGCTTCAACTCAAGTACGGAGATTACAAAGAAATTAGAAGGCAGGACCCGATCTGTACAAAAATGAGATTACCAAAAAACCCCACCCCAGAACCCGGAAAAAGAAAACATCATGATTTAGATCAATAGCACTTCTAGTGAAAGATCCCCCCCTTGCCATGCTGTATTCTTTGCTGAAAGAGAATTTTCACAAGCAATTCATTCTCTATGCAGCTGGGACCTTTCTTTCCTGCATATGGTCTTGAGATTTATTTGAGATGGATTATTACAAATTATTAAATGCTAACAGTATTATTTAATGACAGAGTGTTTAAAAAAAAAAAAACCAAAACATTACATTAACATATCTCATTTTCCTTTGCTATATAATATATTGTAATTGGAGCTAGCTGGGAAATTTCAATATAAATTTCCTTTCTTTTTTTTGATTAAGTGTCAGCCTGAACATTGAATCAATATAACTATGTGAATTGAATAAATTGTTTTCAATCGAAAGATGCACCCTGTGTAATTACACATTTTAAAGACTTTTTTTCCTTGGCAATCTGCAGGAGTTTTAAAAATATCTGTAGCATATAATTTGTCATAAATTCTCAGACTAACTTGTCAGCATTGGCGCTGCCCGTCAAACTTATATCAATGCCTTCATGTCACATGGCATGAAGTGACATAACTCAAAGTGACGGAATGAGGTTTATTGGAAATTTCTGTTAAATAAAGCACAAACTATTTAGATAATTCACCCTTTTAAAGAACATCAAATGTTAGCACGGAGAAGTAGTTTTCAGCTTTGAAGTGCAGTGGCTAAGTGCTATTGCATGTCTACTTTCATTTAAGAGTTATAAGTTTTAAATTGTGCTCTTTATCACTTTTCTGTGCAAGCTAATTTGGTCGTTTTCAAAATATTTGTTAGTTGATGAAACTAGACAGAGCAGAAAAAACGCCATTAGCAGTGATAACTTCAGATAGAAGCTGACTGTCGAGGCTTTCTCCAGTGCTGAGGTTGCCAAATCGTGGCTGTAACCCAGCCCAGCAGCCCCCCTAGCCAGGCACAGCGCGATCTCCAATGACGCGTGGCCAGGCTGCGTACATCTGTCTTCTCCACTTTTACTGTGGATGCGACTCTTGCCCAGGGGTTCGCTGCATAGAAATATATTGCTGATATAACACACCTTAGTGCCTGTAACCTTCAGATAGTCCTGCATTCACATGTATATATAATTATGGCTCAGTTTCCAACCTGGACTTCTAAAGTCTGGAGACTGAATTTTGGAAGTCATTTGTAGGTGGATTGCTGGTCTTGCTATAAACAGTGTAGGGAAACAGGATAAGGAAACTTCTGCTTTCATTTTTGCTTCCTTCCTGTAATCTGGTGAGCTGGTGGACTCTAGTGCACGTTTGTGTTAAAAAAACACACAATAAAGCATAGCACTGAACAAAGCAGCACTTTCCTGGCACCTCCCGTAAAAAGGCTAAGAAGGAGATCACGAAGGTGAGTTAGCTCCAGGACTCTGCTTAAGACACTGACATGGTGACCTATTCTGTGATGAGACAGCTCTGCAGCCTGCTACAGTTATCTTTGCAGCAATTTTTAATTTCTGTTTTTACTTATTTTTACATTTTTAGCTTAAAGCAGTTTTTCAGATACAAGCAAATGCAGCAATGTGTTGTAAATTGTACCAACTTGGCACCTGAAAGTGTGCAAAAAGTTGTGATTGACTGGCAGCCGGTGAAAAAAAATTCATGGCAGAAAAAGCAAAGAATGCACGTAGTAGAGAAGCACAAAGTCTCATTTAACTCAATTGCCTTGCTCTCCTATAATTTTGTTTTCCTTGTCAGATAACTTCTAGTTATTTTGAATATGAATATCTGGACCTGCAGTAAGCAAAATTCCCTCAACTTTCAAGCAGCTTTATTAACAGGCCCATTATTAACAGGAAGACAAGGTCCATTTGATTTCTTTTTTTTTTTTTTTTCAGATTCATATATATGTGTTCTATGGTTTGTCACTGATGAATTCACACTTGTCAATTTTTCATCTAGTGAATGTAAAGGGAAAGAAGGGGAACATTGTGAGGACTGAAATTGCACTTAATTTCTACACCGTTTGCAGAGGCTACTAAACTGGCAAAGAAAGTGGAACATTCCCTCCCACTTCACTAACTCATTCGGGAAACTACACATCATTTGGTGTAAAAAATAAAAGTGGGATGGAAGAGACTGCTTAGAGATAAGCATCTTTGAACCAGTATCAGGGCATGTGGTAATGAGCAGAAGTTCTTACAGCTTGTTTCTGTTCTGAATATCCAGTATTTGATCTATTTAAAATATATATAGTCCATTACAATTGAGATTGTACAGTCGTGGACGTTTGCTTTAGACTGCTCGATGACTTGACAACTTGATGTAGCTATGAAGCATTTTGAAATGCACAATTTCCTTGTTTCACTGTAGTGGCACATGGGTAAGGATTGCAAAAGATGCTTATTTTCTCTGTGAAGAAAGAATACAAGGCCAAATTCTCTGAAAAGGCTAGTGTCATTAACTTAATGGAGCTACATTGGCACCTTCTTTCTACTTCAACTGAAGCTACAACTTCAACAAGTCACTTGTCTTGGATCTCATAGTAATGACATCATCAACAAAGCAAATCTGACCGTTCTTTAGACTGCATTATGCTGCTGCAAAGCTGTCCTGGTTTCAGCTGGGATGGAGTTAATTTTCTTCCCAGTAGCTACAGTGTTTTGGATTTAGTATGGGATTTGGTATGTGAACAATGTTGATAATACACTGATGTTGTTAGTTGTTGCTAAGAGATCAAGAACTTTTTTCAGCTTCCCAGGTTTTGCTAACGTGCAGGTGCAACAACCTGGGAGGGGTATAGCCGGTACAGTTGACCCAAACTAGCCAAAGAAAGTATTCCATACCATAGACATCATGCACAGTATATAGTGGGGGTTGGCCTGTGGGCCAGGTGCCTTTCATTCATTTGTGCTTTCGTTCATTTGGCTGTTTGTTCCCTCTCTGGCTCTCTCTGGAACTTGCAGTTCCGAGATCGCTGCTGGGGAAATCGCTGTTCTGAGATCGCTGCTCAGGATGGTTCGGAGATTTGCTCTCGGTTTCACTCCGTGATCGCTGCTCGGGACGGGCTGTATTTGTCATCAGGTCGTCGGGCGGTGAGAAATTGTGCATCGTTCGTTTTGTATATTCTGTTATCATTATATTTTATTATTATTATTAGTAGTAGTATATAATTATCTTTTTCTTTGCTGTGCTGGTGAACTGTCTTTGTCTCAACCCATGAGTTTTCCTTTCTTTCCGATTCTCCTCCCCACCCCACCGGGGAGGGGAGGGAGTGGGTGTGCAGCTGTGTGGTACTTGGTTGCCGTCTGGGGTTAAGCCATGACAAAAGGGCTGGCTGCTACCACAGTCAGTTGATACACAAAATATATTTATTTATGGAGTCATTTGTTTCTAATTTGCCTGTCTCCTTCTATCGGCTCCGCTTGTATTATTTATAGGTTATGGAGCTCCTGAAGTTACAGGCCTTGCTGAAGCTTTCACAAGTCACCTGTGCTGTTCCCATCTGTGCTGTGGATCACCTTGGATGAATGACTGAGTGCTGTCGGCCAGCTGCCAGTTTTCAGATTCATTTTTTCTACAGACATCAGAAAAGAATAATGGTGCAAAAAATGGTGCATCTAAAGAGAAGAGAAATGTTTTGAAACAATTGCTTGATATGAAAATCGACAGTATGAGAGCCCTACAAGTTTCCTCTGCTATTTTCTCCTGACATATGCCTTTAAATGAAGGATGGGGATATATGCGTGACAACACTAGTGGGTTTTTAAATGATGGCAGGATCACTCTATGTGTTTATCAATTTCTCATAAAAAAAATCAATGAAATTCAATTTAGTGTGCTTAGAAACTTCCACCTCTTTCTCCCATCCCCACTGTACTAAGGTACTTCCCAATGATGGACAGAAAGATCATACTGGAAAAAGACATACTATCGTATTTTCCAAGAGTAGTGTTTTATACCCTTATCCTGGTTTAAGCATGTTCTGTTCTTCTTCAGTTAGAAAAGCAAGATACAGCTAGAAAAGCAAGACACCCTTGCTTCTGCCTTCTGCTCACGTCTGTTGGCACTATGGAAGATTTAGTCATTTGTCTTATGACCTCTAAAAAATACGCCACTGACCACCTATGGATGTTGAGTTTCTTACACAGCTCAAAGGAGTTGTGACTACACTTCCACGTATTTAAGACTTTCATTCCCACGAATCCAGGGCCGAGGCAGCCCAAGAAGACATTCGCGTGTTGCACGGCCCGGGCCCTGTATGGAGGCTAACGAAGGGGCGCCGGGGCGCCCAAGTCCGCAGGTGCAACCCCCTCGAGGCTGTGAGGCCCTGTCAGCGAGGCCCGCGGTGACCACCCGGCAGGGACCCGCCGCCCACAGCCCGGCCCTGCGCTGTGCCCCGGCCCGCCGTCACCCCGAGGGCGGCAGAGACCGGCGAGCAGCGGGCGGCCGGTCCCCCAGCACCGCGCTGAGGAGACACCCGCTCCCGCCGCCGGGCCCCTCCCGGAAGCTGCTCTCGCGCCGTCCCCGCCCCTTCCGCCGCCCGCGAGGCGCTGGCGCTGCCGGCCGGCACTTCCGGCCGGGTGATGGGGTGGTGGCGGTGGCAGCCGCTGCCGCCTCTGGAGAGCGGGAGGGCGCGCAGGAGCTGCTGCCGCCGCTGCCGCCCCGGGGCCCGGTGCTGCGGCACCGCCACGTAGCGCTGCTGCCGCGGCGGCAGGTGAGGCGGAGCGAGGTGCGGGCTGGGGGGGCGCTCCCGTCCTCCCCGCGGGGGCCGTGCGTCGCCCCGCCGCAGAGCGCGGTGCCCGGCGCCGGGCCCGCAGGGGCCGCCCCGCTGCCGGCCGGGGACGCGGCGACCCGGCCCGGCGTTGGGAGCCCGCTGCCGAGCAGGCGGGTCCTCGGGCGCTGGCCCCGCCGTGGCGGGGCCGGGGGCGGCGTGTGTGCGCCCCGGGCTGCGGGCGGGCTCCGCGGGTCTCGGGAGGGAGAGGGCTGCTTCGCTCCAGTGGCTGCGTTGCAGGAGAACGGCTTCGTCTGCCGCAGGAGCGGGGGCAAAGCCTCCTGTGTTGTCTGTCTGCACTAAAATCCGCCCCACCGTAGTTAATGCGGGTATCTTTCGTGGGCGCACGCCTGGGCTGATCGTCATCCCGCGCTGGCTGGCCGGCTCTCGGCAGCGTACCTCCGGGGGGTCGGTGCCAGCTTCTGGGGTGCCAGTCTGCTAAGGAGTGGAAAATGGTGCGTGGTTCTCGCTTAAGTTATTTCGTCCACCACGGAGAGGGTGAAGTTTTAGGTGTTGGGGCTGATTGTGTCAATTTCTTTCTGAACTTTGTGAATTTTCTGCTTCGACAATGATCAGCGAGGCAAACCACGTCGTTGGCAGACGGGGTGCGAGCGTGTTTGCCAGGGCGGCGGCAGGCGCCGCACTGTGCTGAGCCCGAGTGGCTCAGACGCCAGGTAGGTCGGGATGTTTCCTTATAGCGGGTCTGGGGGGACAGGGAAGTCCTTTGGTTTCCCATTCCTGTGTCAGCCTTCACAGGAAACCAGTCATTCGTGGAAATGATGCCGAGCACTTGTGCCTTGTGTCAGCCTTACAGTTAGATATCAAAACGGTCTTACCAGGTGAAAACAGATATTTAGCTGTCTCTACTGTTTTCTCTGCCAGTTGTTTAAAATTGGTGGGTTTCTGAGGGCAAAGTATTTAGTTTTGAGTAAAAAAAGGTTTTGAGCATGTAGGATTTGATAATGAACAAGGCAGCATGGAAGAGTGCTGTTACTGGTTTGAGTGCGTGCTCTTCGAGTTTCAGGAATAAATGGAGGAATCTTCTGCCAGTGTGGGACAGATTTTGTGTGAATTTAAGGCCTGCGTGTGTTCAGAAAGTTGAAACTCTGCAGGAACTGTTATCCACTCAGTCTCTCAAACCTACGTTGTGAATGCATTAGGTGGCCTCTCAGACTAGTCACTTAGTGATTGCCGATCGCTACTTTTCAAAAATAGTACTTCAAAAGGGTAGGTTTTTTCAGCTCTGTAAGTTAATGGAAGAAGAGGCAGATGAAAGGCAGTTTTAACATTCACATATTTATTGGTTTGTAACTGCAGTTGGAGCGCTCTCATGGTTTTGTGTTTGATGCTTCAGTTTGCAAAATTCATTTTATAAAAACCCAACAGACATTCTGTGTTGTAAGATGACTTGATGGAAGATTCCACTTGCGCTGAGTATGCTCCATCTCCACAGAGCTCCCTCATGCAGCTGGACTCGGTGTCTGGGCCGCCTCCGCAGAGCAGCTGATCGTGCTGTGCTCTGGAGTGGCAAGAGCGCAGCAAGACATTTCCTGGCATTTAAATGCCCCTCAGGTTTGGTAGGGGGTGCCTCTTGCTGGATATCAGAGGTAAGGAAATGCCTGTGGTCTTGTTCTTCCTTTTGCTTTCTGTGATACAGAAAAAAGGTGGAATTAACTTGCAGGATTGGGGCAAAGTGATTTTTATGCCCAGTGGAAGGAAATTCTTTGGCAGGTTTCATAAGTTTTTGTTGTGAAAGCGCTACTTAAATGTGAAGGAAACATTCTGTAGATTTGTAAAGAGCAAGAATTTTAAATTATCTTGTTTGCCCTTCTATGTGATCTTCTTTTTGCTAGCTGATTGGGGTTTTTTTTGGTAGTATACAGTTAAAAACACAGGTTGGCCTAGGAGTTGCAATCTCTCAGGCTCTATACAACCACTTTTCTTTGTACAGAGCTCAGTTTTGCCGCCTGCTAAGTTGGTTGAGATCCATAAACCATATTACATTATAAATGTTTATTTGATAATCACATAGCTTTTAAAAGTTTTTAATTTCTTATTTATCTTAATGCATCTAAAATGAGGAAGGCTCCTAGATTTTCACTAGACCGGAAAGATCAAGTTGTAAATGATTGTGGAGAGTAAGAACAAGCACAGTTTCACTTCAGATATTGTTCTGGTATTAATTTGGATGGAGACTTTGTTCATGTCTTCCCCTATTTCCATCCTAAGATGAGAGTGTGGGAAGAAAAGAAAGAAATAGAAAGGGAAAAACAAACCTGAATTGTTTTACTGCTAAGTTGTATAAGGATAAAGAGCAGCAAACATTCTGTTACAAGACTGATATACTATTTCTTGAAGTAGGAGGAAAAAATACTTGACACTTGACATTTAGCATGTGAAATGTTCAAGATCTTGTACAAATATTAATGAAATACTGTGAATTACATCCTAAGATAAGTGGTGGAGTACTTGACCAGTTGTTTAAAAGTCACTTGTGTGTGCCTTGAATTATGGTGGTAGGATAAAAAATGTTTTGTTAGCTGGTTAGTAGATTAGAAGTTGAGCCGCTCTTAGCGTTCACTTGAGTATAGTACAACCCATTTGGTTTAATGAGGTGTAAAAGTCAGGGAGCAGTTTGTATTCTGTTCAGCTTGCTGCAATATGTGACTGCACTTTGTGGTTCTTAAGGCAAATATGTTTAGCTTTCAGGACTTTCTGTAGTAGCTGCTGTCAGTTTTGCATGGAGGCATTCCAACAGAAAGACTCTTCTAAGCATATGGACCTAATCTTTGATTTTTACAGTATCAGTTCTATGTTTTCCACCATGCGGCACTTCAATAAATAATTCTTGAAAACCACATCTTCCTTGATGGTTTCAAACCGAAGACATACAATAAACTAAACAAGTGCTACTTTGAGATTTCTTTTCTTACCTTCATAAATAGCACTCAGACCTTTGAGTATGGTTAGGATACTGCTGATAATCTCACTTGCTAGAAATGTTTATGAAACAACTCTGATAGGAAAGTCACTAAGTAAAACTGAATGCAAGTTTTATAGGAGTATTTCTGCATTTGAAATTATTGTATGCTTGCTTCAGGAAAATACCCATTTTTTTGGTCTCATGGTGGGCATTGTGTAGTGTTTGATCAGTTTTATATATAGCATGGTAGCTATTGTATTAAAAAACCCTTGAAAAATCATGTAATGTTTTTGCAAGTGTTCTTTTTCTCCTCTTGTTTACAAGATACAGTACTATATATGGTGGTATTGAGAAGGTAAGAATTAAGTCACTGTATACTATATGGCAATGAAACCTTTGGTGCTATTTGCTTTAAATAAGCACTGAAGAATTTAGAGTTTTCAGGAAGAGCAAGTGACAAGCTTCTGATGCAAGTCAGCAGAGTATCCAAGACTTTTGATGCATAACAAGGTGGTGCTGTGTGTTCTTTTTCCAGCACAGTATTACTAAGTTGGTATGTGACAGTAGCCACCTTATTGCAGGCTAGCTCAGCGCGTGTTTTTGTGTATGGCTTTTTTGTGCTGGGGAGCTGAGGCCTCAAACCTGGATCTTGTCCACATTGCGAACCAGCAGCCTTTGTACAGGAAGACTTTTCCCCTAGGGCATGAGATGTTGTGCTCCTCGGCCAGTGGATCCAGCAAAGGAGGGACTGAGTTGGAATTGCCTATATTCAAACTTCAGCTTGAAACCTTCCACAAAGAAATGTAGGTTAAATCACTTGAGATCTGATAGTTCTTCAGTGTTGTTCCTAAAATTCCTCTCAAGGATGGTGAGAATTGAACCTAGCTGGGAAAAAAAATCAAGAGGCATATCAGCAAGGGGAGCCACAGGCTCTCCCAGGCACACGTGGGCAGGTGGTGAAGCAGTAATGGTGCTGGTAGAGTTTTGCATGCGTGTCTGGAATAAACAAATCCAGTCAGCCTTCTGCTAACTGCTGCGGACATCACGAGGATCTTATTTAACCTTTCCGCTACGATGCTGGTGTAATCAGGTTTTGTTTCTGTAACAGGATTGCAGCTTAATGTTAGTGTGATATTAATGTTACTTTTCCTTGGCTAGCGTAGTGATAATCATATTCAACTCTCCACATTCTTACCTCAATATACGGACTCAAAGTCTGTATTCTAGGAGAGTTAGGGACTTAATGGTTGACTGGCAGTAATTCAGTAGAGGAAAACATGGTAGAATTGTGGATAATCATTTTGAGAGAGATTAATTTTCCATATTTAAATATACATCTAGGAAAAATATTGTGCTAACAGCTAGGGTATACTCAGCCTCCCAGAGGCATCTCATTTCTTAAAATGCCTTAACCAAATTGTAGAAATGTTCATGGCTCATAAAGTAACATCTTTCTTTAGAAAAAAGAAATACACGTGTGCACGAAGCTCATGTTCAGTTGTGTTCATGCTGTTAATTCAAAGGCTGGGGAAGGAAAAAGGGAAACAGGACACATGATATGTACTGCTGATGAGCTGACTAAATATAAAGTCACAGTAGCAGGAAAGTAATGAACTAGCTAGCTACAGACATTGCTGATGTCAGGCGAAAAGTATATTTTGCCCTCTGACGCTTAAGTCTGTGCTTGCTCTGTGTTACTCATGCGTGTTATTCATCATTAAATAATGTTATCCGTTATTTGGTTTCAACAATAAAACCAGTGATGTAGAAGGCAAAGTAGTTATCAGTGCTGTTTTCTTTCAGAAGGCAAGTACACTTATCCAGGTGACTTGGTCTCTTCTGCTACGCTAGTCAGTCTTGCGTTGCAGACTGGTAGTGTTGGAAATGTTACGTAGTGTTCTTAAGCTTCAAAAATGAACAGGACCAGCTGGGCATGGAGATCTGTATTGTATTCCAGGTGCTAAGATTAGTGGGGAAAGTGCTTTTTACCTTTTAAAGTACGAAAGTGGCACTGAATGAGTAGTCTGAAGGAGAAGGCAGTTTGAGTTTAAAGAAACTGCCTTGTCATCAAAACTGAACTTAACTGTTGCTGTTGAGATGAAATTAGCTACCAGCTGTGTGGAGTGGTTTGTGTTCTGTGTGAGTGCTTGTTTCTTTTGTCGATTTCTTTGTCTTTTCCAGTTGGTTAAATGTCTTGTCTTTGACAGCATTTTAAAACAGGAGCAGGTCCTATCAGGTGCATCTTAAGGTGAATGTAGACTTTCTCCCAGGTCCAGCCTGTTCAGTAATGACCTTTGATGGCTGTGCTTACTCAGTGTTGTAAGGTCAGTTTTATTGCACGTAATGTAAAGGTTGATTTTTACTCCTGCAATGCCAGATGAAGAAACACTAGGCTGGTGTTAGGCTACTTGGCTTGTGACAAATGAACAGAATTCTCGTACATTAGGGAGAGTTTCCTGCCTTTGCCCTCAGAAGCTCCTTTGGTTAGAAGACAAATCAGTAAGTTGAGTGTATTTTTGGTGAGTCTAAATTCACTGCTTTTAGAAAAAAATTGTGATGATTAGTGTTACAAAACCTGCTGCAATTAACAAATTTTGTCTTTATTTCATTTATATTTCCGAGTAAGGAAAGCTGGATGTCCAGATAAGCAACTCAAGTTTTTTTTTTTTTTTCTGGAGTAAGATAAAAAAGATGTAGTACAAAAAAGGTCAATTAACTGATCATTAATTACAAATTAAATTACATAATTTCTTTTGTTAATAGCTGCGTGAACAACATAGTTGTTACAGTTGTTTTGAGCAAGACTTTAAAAAATAGTAAGATAACATAGCAATGAGCAAATATCCTTTTATATGGAGAAGGAAGGGTATAGTAAATGCTGAGATTCTAGTAGTGGTTTATCGATGTTTTGGCAACTATTTAAATCAAGGTATTAAAGCTTAAATACATATTGACTGTATATGGACTTTTCAGAAATTAAAGCTGTGCATTAAGTACATGTTGTTAATATACAATCAACTCCAGAGAGAATATCTTCAGAAGTACCAGACCCTTAATCCTTTTAGAAGGGCAACTTTGATTTGTGCACTCATTTTTCTTCTAAACTATTTCTTTTGCACTGCTGGGAAATCTCACTGGACAAATCAAATCTCCTCTGTTATAGAAGAAAATAATGTGTGGTCCTATTAGATGTAAGTTGGAAGAAAAAGTTGCATCCAATAATTATGATAAGAGCTACTTCTAACAGTAGGTACTGTACCTTTTTAAAAAGAGAAGTGAGAAGGAAAGAGCTTCTGTTTGTGGAAAATCTGTGCCCCTGAAAGTGATATCGAACTTTGTGTTGAATATTCATGATGGATTTGAGTACCTGTTTACTGTATACAGAAGGTTAATAATAGATTAAATAGACTGCTTCCTCACTTTCACTCTGAAAACCTTGAATGATGTATGTGGCACTAGTGTATTGTGCTAACTTGTATTTTCTGAGATTTGGTTGGCATGATTGAAGCATTCTAGTTAATTAGACTGTTCTTTTTGAGTACAAAAGAGCTGTGAAATTGCAGCTGTTTCTTAGATGGTAGCTGTACCTCAGCCACCAAATATAAATTATGCACCAATCCATTCTGTACTGCTGTGTGTCTTAAATATTGGATAAGCTTGTTATTACTTTTACATCACTGGTAGCCTTTCAAAGCTTTTTCAGGTATTCCACGTAATACACCGTGGTTAATTTTTTTCTGGTTGTTGTTCTAAGTTGCTCTGGTGACTTGTCACCTCCATGTGACTAAAATGCTGCTGAGATGTCTTGCCTTCCTTCAAACGATATTCTAGAGTCAAGAAGACAATAATTGAGAAATCTGCGTGAAGAGAATACATTTTTTCTGGTTTTGGTGTGTTATGTTGTTATCTATTACCACATCACTTTTAAAGATGCTTTGGAACTAAAGCTAATGCTTAATTTCTAGTAGTGTTATTTTGAAAGCTGGCTATTTTAAAGGATTCGCAATATAATAAGCGTCTACCTTAATTACTGAGATCAAACAAAGATAGAAATATGATGGCTGCATCATCAACATACAACTAAGATACCTCAGGTCAATATTGTTGTAGATAACTAATCTTAGGTTTACTTGGGAGGGGTGGGAGGGAAATGTCATGCCACCAAAGCTTCAGTATATATTTTAAAACAGTGGAATGTATTGGACCCATGATGTATTATTTTAGCTTTAATTCAGTTTTACATGGTTGCTGGCTATACTTTCTTGCTTAGTTTATGAACTGCAAACAGTGGAAAAGACTAATGATTAAGCTGGTACTTAAACAGAGTAATCTTTGTTTTTCATTGCCTAGTGTAATTAACAAACTCTGATTTATTTTTTTTTAACAATAGAATAAAATTAGACTGGGTACATCTAGGAAATATTCTGCCTCTTGGTAGCTTTGAATTTCTATTTAGGAACAAGTGAGATAATTTAGTTTTACTTGAATAAAAAATGTTTTAAAAGCATTTTTATATTACCTAATAAATTCTGTGTCTGTTTTTTAGCTGGCTCTTATAAAAAGCCTTTGGCTAATTAAGCATCTAAAATTGCACAAAATACACTGGCGATTCAGTAGTCTTCATTAAACATTCAGGTCTTGTCTCTTTCTCCAATATGTAACAGGTCAGTTTTGTTGGCGGATAGTGAAGGACGATGGCAGGCAATAACCAGCTTTGCATTCGACGTTGGACTACCAAGAACGTGGCCAAGTGGCTGAAGGAAGAAGGCTTCTGTGAATATGTGGATGTTTTGTGCAATAGACACAGGCTAGATGGAATTACACTGCTGACACTTACTGAGTATGATTTACGATCCCCTCCTTTGGAAATCAAAGTCCTGGGGGATATCAAAAGGCTAATGTTGTCGATACGCAAACTACAGAAGCAACATGTTGATGTCCTAGAAGAGCTGGGTTACAACAGCGATAGTCACATTGGCACAGTGTGCTCAAGTGCTAGTTCACTACAGGGTACAGATTGGTTTTGTAATGGTGAAGTACCTCGGGACTATGATGGACAAATTACTGACTTGAATGGTGATCAGTATCAGTATGCAAATGGAAAAAACAAACACTCTACGCGAAGACTGGACCCAGAGTATTGGAAGACGATTTTAAGTTGTGTGTATGTCTTCATAGTGTTTGGCTTTACATCATTCGTTATGGTTATAGTACACGAGCGAGTACCTGACATGCAAACATATCCACCTCTACCAGACATATTTCTAGATAGGTAAGAAATTTTCTTTTGAAACAAAACAGTAACTTGATGGTTAAAGTATAGGCTGTCTTTTCTTCGTTCTCAAAGTTTCATATGCTCTTGAAGATGCCTCTGCAAAATAGTAATTAGAGTGTAGTAAACCCTTCTGCTAAGATTGAAAAGCGCATCAGTTAGATGCAGAGATTTAGTCTTCTCAGGGGAAAATAAATAGAGCTGTTGTTCTACCCAGTTTCTGTTTAATTCTATATCTTTAGCTAATCACAACACAGGAATTAATTTGTCCCTCTTCTCATTCTAGTAAAAAGGGTGATGGTCAGCTGGCATAGATAAGCAGCCATATGCTTTTTCTGAAATCCATCATACCATAGATGCTGCTATGAAGCTTACCATGTCTCGATACAGAAAAAATTTTAGTGAAGAAATATTTTGGTCTGCCAGCGAGCAAGGAAATTGAAAGGGAATAGCATTGATACTGTATTTTTGCTGTCTCCCCACTGTCAACTTGTTGAAGATGGTTTAGGGAAACTCTCAAGTAGACTGAATAGACCAGCGTCTTTTTTAACCATAGAGTATCTGTGTACTGAAACACTGTTGTGACTTACACAGTACCTGCTCGTTTTTTAAAGAAAATATTCCACTTCAGGCAGAAAAGAGACACGATAGCAAAGGTTAAATTCTAGTCCTTGCCTACAGATTTAACAGGGGATGAATGCTCCCTTTGAGGAGTGCACTTGCACCATAGAGAACTTGCTGCCTACAGAGTTTCAAAAGACAAGGTAAACTGTTCAAGAGGTCAGTCTTTGTGGTCTCCTTATTCCTCCCAGTAATTTCTGTTTTCATTAATGGTTTTCATGAAGTCAGTAGGAGTCTAATCTTTTGAGTAAGTGTGCAGCATCTCCCATAAATTTAGACATAACTCAGCAAGGATGGACCGCATCCAGCAGAGTGGAAGAGGGGAGAGAGAATGGGAGCTATGACATGACTAGATTTTGTTCCTAGGACACTACCAGAGTATTTGGTGGGCAGGAGGATGGGGGAGGTCAGAAAGCAGCAGCTCCCAAAACAATGCAAGGGGATTACTACAAAGCTAGCATTTGAGCAGCGCTTTTTCTACCCCATTGTATCAGGGGGACACAAAACTACGAGGAGCAGCCTCTCTTGTAATCTGTCAATCTGTATTTTGGTGAAATTGCAGAATGGAAGTTGTTGCTGGTGCCATACGTGTGCAAGAAAGTCTTAAATCTTTTGACAAGCAAGGCTAAAAGGTTTGCATATAGTGATTATCACTGAAATCTAACTTTGAAAACAATTTTTATTTTTCCTAACACTTTTCTGTGCAGTTCTGCTTCATTACAAGTATTGGGATTTTAGGCTTTGCAGCATTTCATTAATTGTGTTGACATGGCATTCTTATAAGCAGCATAATTGACATGATGCAAGTTTGTGTCAGAATGAAAAAGGTTGTTGGGAAACAATGGTAGAGGAACACATCCTGTTAGTAAATCACATGTGTAAATTAAGAGAGCATACGAGAGATTTTCTTTGGCTTAGTGAATTCTGTGTAAATGTCTGCTGAAAATACATTATTAGAAAGGAAATAATGTAATTAAAAATTAATTCAAATTCTATTTCATTCAGTCTAACAAAATAATTTTTGGTTATAGTTTAAACTATTGTCAGATTAATGCAAGTTAGTTTTGTAGTTAGAACTTCATATGCCTTTGTTCTCAATACTGAGACTAGAAAGAAAAATTAAGCCTTTGTATTGTAAGTTAACTTTCTTGCTTCATCCTTTTTTTTAGCGTCCCTAGGATACCATGGGCTTTTGCTATGACTGAAGTATGTGGCGTAATTCTTTGCTACATTTGGCTGTTGGTTCTTCTGCTTCACAAACACAGGTACAGTATATAAAATTCAAATTAACTGATACTTTGATTCAGAGAAAGGACTGTAACAAGAACTTATGATGATTGTTTAAGACTTTCTGTTCAATAAGAATCTTGCAAGCTTCTAATATGTCCCTGTTGAAATGGATTAGGGAGGATTTAATCAAGAATGGTGACTTGTGAATCTTACAACGGAGTAATCTGAATTTACTTTTCTACCAGATTTATATGAATTTCCTTCAGAACATACGTATTTCAGAGAGTTGTCAGTATGTACTCTGATACTGTAACAATTTTGTATATAAGAAAATTCTGCAAGAATGAAATTCCCCAGGATGACTGAGCCAGCCTAGCAGCTTGCTGTCACTGCAGGGTAGAAAACCCTTTTATACGTGTGTATATTTTAAGTTAAATTTTTACCAATTTGTTGATTTTTATCAATTTGCCAACAGAAGGTATGAGTGCCAAAGCTAGTACAAGTGTAGCTACAGAGGAGTGGAGCTGTACCTTTCGGTGACACTAAGCTTGCTACAGTGTCTCACTCTGTCACATGTAACCATACCTTTACAGTACTACCTAAAAAAAATAGATATATTTTTAATGTGAAACTTGCAGCAATGATGAAGGGACTTCATGGCATTAAGTTGGGGTGTGGGGAAGTGTTTTTATCATAACTTTCCTGATTCGAAAATACAATATATCAGGATTCTTGCAGTCAGTTCCTATCTACTTTTTCCAGATCTATACTTCTGCGAAGGCTGTGCAGCCTCATGGGGACAGTATTCTTATTACGTTGCGTTACAATGTTTGTTACCTCCCTCTCTGTGCCAGGCCAGCACTTGCAGTGTACTGGAAAGGTAAAAGCTTAAAATGCTTTAAATTATTTTTCCTGTTTCCTTTATATTATTTTCTCATTTTATTTAAGATATGATTAAGACTGTTGCAACCATAATGTTAGATGTGTGTTTGTAAGAACACTGTTGTTTCTCTCCTATTCCCCTCCACGCCCCTTCATTAATTGCCATTATGCAGGCAAGCATCCTTAGGGGTCTTAGAAGCACTTGCCCCTTTGGAGAGGAGATAGTTACTTGGGGAAGGGTGTTCAGAATATCTCACAATGTAAACCGGAGAGAACACATCAGAGAAGCATGCGCTTAAGCTACTGACTGCGTGAAGAAAGGCTGAAAGTGGAGTAGTCACTTCTTCGTCTTGTTGGATGCATGGTTCTGAAAAACAAAACAAAACAATCTATTATTATTTCACCCCTTCTAATAAGGGATATTCCATAGAACATCGGATTTCATGGTTTTATCCTAACTTTTAGTTAGAAGAGATTTGAGTTGAATATATTGGAAGCGTGACAATGACACATTGGGAGGTTGAATACATTCAAAAAAGGGTGGCAGACTGTATGTAAATCACTTGCAACAAAATACTTGCTCTAAATTCCAGTATTCATCAGAGGATGATGAATACAATTGGTAATTGTAATTACTAATGTGACTCACTGCTACAATAAAATCCAAAGATGTGCTAACCTGCATTTTAATAAAAGACTCAACATGTTAAATGGCATTAAACGTACATAGTGCTATACAGCTGACTTTAAGGATATACTATTCAGGCGGTGGGGTTAGAACTTACTGAAGGTTAACGTCACTGTCTTTTAGTTGTACGGCAATGTTTGGGCAAAACTCCAGCGGGCATTTGCAATATGGAGTGGCTTTGGAATGACTCTGACTGGAGTACATACGTGTGGAGATTATATGTTCAGTGGCCATACTGTCGTCCTGACCATGCTTAACTTCTTTGTCACAGAATGTAAGTACAGAGTGTCAATACTTAAATGTCCTTAAGTGTTAAGAATATGTACTGCTTGCTGTCAACCCAGGGTGCGAGAGTGTAAATACTTAAATGTCCTTAAGCATTAAGAATATCTGCTGCTTGACCTCGTTAAAAAGTTGAGTGTAACATTAAAACAAACAAATATAAACTCAGATTGCTGTGCTCTTCCTCAGGTTTGTGACAGTTCACTGGCAGACAGGAAAGGAACAGCACCATCTAGATTAATGGAAGGATGAATAGTGCACATTGAAAGAACATGTGAGACAAGAAAATCAGAAAGGCTTCTACCTTGCTACTGGGAGAATACTAGGGAAGATATTTATGATTGTCTGTTCCTGTACACTTCCCTAGGTACCTGCCACTGACCCCTATCAGGCAAAACACCAGGCTAGATGGGTGTGTGTTTGGTGTAATCCATAAAGCCAAAACACCAAACCTCATAATGAGTGAGGATATATGAAACAATAGTTCTCTTCTGTAAATAAAAAGTGCGATTTGATACATTATATAGCAATCTAAGATAATTAGTTTGAGTTCACCTATGATGGAATGACTGCAATAACAGAATAATGTATGCTTTATGACATTTTTTCCCTTATTACATGGAAAAGGCACGATTTTCATTAAAAGAAGTTGGTTGAACAAAGAATTCTGCTTTGCATGGTCCTAAACCATTTTAGGATGCTCTATTAATCCAGAAATGCATTATAGCTGTATTTGTAAATGAAGTCATGAAGTGATAGACAATAAATCCAATGAAAACCACCACATTTATAACTTGTGTGGTTGTTTTCATTGGATTTATTGGACCTGTAGATGTTAACAAAAATTCCAAGTGAAGACAGTAACTTCATGACATTTTTGGATGAAAAAAATCTCTATAAAAGCTTGCAATGTCTAGGCCTGGATTTTATAATGGCCTAGATTTTTGAGACATTCAAGGTTAGTCACTTTCTGTTTTCTCCTAGATACACCAAGGAGCTGGAACTTCTTGCATACCTTATCCTGGGTCCTGAATCTCTTTGGAATCTTCTTCATTTTGGCTGCACATGAACATTATTCTATAGATGTCTTCATTGCCTTTTACATCACTACAAGACTCTTTTTGTATTACCACACGTTGGCTAATACTAGAGCATATCAACAGAGTAGGAGAGCAAGGATCTGGTTTCCCATGTTTTCTTTTTTTGAATGCAATGTTAATGGTACTGTTCCCAATGAGTATTGCTGGCCCTTTTCAAAACCTACTATACTGAAAAGATTGATTGGCTGAAGAGTGTGTGGGTCAATTCAGATTTTTATGAAGCGTCATGACTAAGATCCTACAAGGCTAGCTGGGGGGGATGTGAAGTAACATTTTCTCACTTTGTGATCTCCTCCTCCTTGTCTTGTTTCTTAGATTCTTAGCCATAAAATGGGATTCCCATACTTCACAGGGATGCGTTTTGTTTTCTTGTTGCTTTAATAGAAAACAACGCAGGGACTGGTAAAGGCTATCAGTGAACCATCAACATGAACCAGAATACTGCTACCCTTAGTAAGGTTCTATGTGAATGTTTAAGTAACTTTAACCTCAAATATGTGCTTGTACTGAATATAATATACCCTTTACAGGTCCAAATAATCTCTGTTACCTGAGATGCCAGCCGTTACATATCCTGACTAAAAAATTAGAACTTCCTGAAGATTTTCTTTTTAAACGGTCATAAATGTAACTTTCAAACAAACTCTCTGTATACTTAAAGATTGAGGAGTACTGTGTCATAATGAGGAAAGCAGTATAGTTCCTTGCTAAAAGGATCTTAACCATTAAATAACAAGTCTTAAAGTATAATTGACAGTATAAATGGTCTGCATACAGGTTGCCAAAAATGAAAGTCTGCCTTGTGGCTATGCAGTGATGATGCTTTTTTAATGAGAGCTTATTTAGTCTAGTCTATCAGTTGTCTATATGGTTGCTCTAGCACTTGGAAGTTTTCCCTTTTGTGTTTAAATAAATGAGGTAAAGTAAATGCTGCATCCAATGAAAGTAAAGTTAATTTAGCTTTAGTGAGTTTAAAGCCACAAAATAACTTTTCTGTGTGGTTTTAATTGCTTTATACCCAAACCTGTGCATGCTTTTTAGGAGCAGCTCTTTAACATTGGAAAAACAGAACAGTTATCTTCCTATATCTTACTGTCCCATAAATGGATGGGGAAAATGCATGTAGTAACTCTTTCAGGAAAAGTAATAATAGTGAGTACTGGAAATAGTGCTCATATTGATGTATGTTTTAGCACTCTGGTGTCAACAATATGGTGAATATCTCTGGATATATATACACAGTATATTTGTTTTTATATATAAAAACACACACAGTACATGTTCTTCTAACAAGTATGAAAAGAGACTAGTTCGTAAATTAAGTTGCTCATTTACTACACTGAAAAAGTACCATAAGCAGTTGAGTTTTGGTTGTTTTTTAAAAAAAAAAAAAACAGCAAGATACAACACCCCCCCACAACAAACCACCCCCAAAAACCCCAACCTAACACTCCGAGTCCGTAATGCGTAAGCAAGGTTCACGCAGTTGGTGATCTCTTACGCGGTGGTTTGTAAGGGGACAATACTAACATTGGCTGTAGAGGCTTGAAATTAATTTATGCTAAATGAAAACTGATAGGTAAAAGGTGCAAATCATAAAAATGGTGTAGACCTTTTAACTTGGTTACTGCAATTTCAGAATAGGTGGTATGTGCAAAAGGCAGTGTAAGTGAGCCTTGGAAAGTTACACAAAGCGTTTCCAGCTTGGTACAAGCTTACTTAATGGCCGCAATGTACTTATATTTGCATGGAGAAGAATCCCTTTGGAATTTTGCAAGACAGTTTTGTATTTGGAGGCTTGTAACCTACTGTGGGCTGCTCCTCGCTGTACTGTGTTCCTTTTATAAACCTGGATTGTAATGACTTGACTATCTTCCGCTCTTCGTAGTGTATTACTTTTGTAACTTAATTTAGCTCCTATTCCACAGAGGAATCGTGCATCTTAGAGTATCTCTGCCAACTGTATTGAGCACACATACGTTGTACTATTCTGCAGACTTTTATATTTGTAACATTCCAATTTTTTAGCAAAATTGCAAGTGTAATACTGTATTGTTCAATCTGCCATAGCCTAATGGCTCTTGCCATCCAAATTGGGGGAGTATGCTTACACTTAAGAAAAAAAAGATAAAATTTTCTGAAAGATTTAAAGACTTCATTTGCTGTCCTTGCCTTTCTGAAATGAGAAAGGTAATTTGAACATTCCTCTTGAGACTTTATAATCAAAGAGCTCTATTTGTTAATTTATATTTGCCTTTGCAATGCACACACAGCTATGAATGCTATTTTTTAAACTCTAAGGAAAGCATCTTTCTCAGGATGCGTAGGATTGTATTCTGAGTTATAACATGTGGAGGGGTATGCAATTAAACTTGCAAAGCTGTTGATTCTGAGAACAACCATGTCAGTGCTAACTGGCATAGCTGTATCTAACCTGAAAAATTATTTTGCAACTTAGACATGCAGGAGAATTTTCAAGTACAGCCCAGTGTAACAATGTTTACATGAAGTAAAGCTATCATTTCAATACTATTTTTTTTAAATGAAGTTCATCTACTTAGAAACATAAGGCATCTCTCTTTGTTCTAATTTAATTTTTCAAATTCTGTTAAGTAAATCCATGTTTTAAATCAGCATTGCCTGTCAGTGTTTTTTAAAGGAAACTTGTTCTTTTGTGTTGTTCCTCTTGATGCGAAATATCCAAGTCCAAGATAAGTAACGTACAGAGGTTGGTTTTGTGAGCATTGAAGAGGGTTAAAACATTGTCAAGATAATTGTCCTCTTCTGGAAGTTAATTTTGTCTGTCTATAAACACGCAAGAGGAAGTTTTGAAATTGATAGAAGACAGAAAAATCTGATTTCACATGCAAAAGAGCACAGGTCAATCTGTAAAGTTGGTAGTGTAAGCTTTATTGTTAATTAGATGGAAACAAGTTGCAAGTAACTGACAGGCTTAAAATTCTGTACCTCCTTTTTAAAAAGTCAGTGTTTTAAAAGCATTTTGCTGCTTCTCTGGTGCTAACAAGCCTTTTTAAGGAAAGGCAGCAGAGCGTCGTTGGGCCTTGGATTTAATGCTAAACATGTTCAGGGTTGTCCTTCTTCCTTATGTTCATGGACCGGTCTTTTTGCTGTCCTTTAACCTGCTGCATCTATTTTGTGCAAAGTCATCTTCTGTGGTCTGTGGGAGCGCACACGTAATCTGAATTCAGAGTAACGGATGAATTATTGTATTATGTCAGCAAGCGCAAGTGTCTAACAACATTAGTACTACAAAGTGCACAAACTAATCAAGTAGAAAAGTCTTAACTGAATAATTCTGGATATACAAAAGAAAGGGAGGATCACAATTTTTTCGATAGCTTAGCAAATCTAGTAATATTTGAGACCTGACAATAGTCTTGAGCTCTTCCTTATTATCAGTTTGGGGATATGTATACACATACCTGAAAGTGATAGACACAGAGGCCACCGCCCCACCCCCCCGTACCCTATGACACAGCTTCTTAGAATAGCTTTCCTAGACTTTTTGCCTTTAGTTTTTCCCTTCTGGAAGATCCCTTATGACATTACAGCTGCCTACAGAAATTAGACTTTCATAGATGTGTGTTTTAGCAAATTCTGATTACACTGAGAAAAGCTTATGGAAGGATCTTTAAGCAAGGTTCCTCCAACTGTTCTCGAATAATGATATAGAAAACTTCCATATATGTTAATTATCTTCATGTCCTCTGACAAACAAGATAACACTTACACAAAGTGTTGGTACGGAAATATAGATAGGCCTGAAGTATTTAAATGTCCAAGACTAGCAAGAATTGGATCCTGTAAGTATACTGCTTGTGATGAAACAAATTACATGCTTTACTTTAAGCAAATCACTTAATACTCTGAATTCAGTGAGGGTTACCATTTTAGTTTGAGCGTTTTCTTGGATAAGGCCAAATGCATGCTGTGTGTGGTGTACTGCTACAGTAAGGGGAATAGGTAAGATTCCCCACCCCACCCCCCTATCTACTATAGAAGAAAACATTCCAGTAGAATTTCAAAGAAATTACTACTTAACTGGATTCTGAGAGAATAAATCTGTAAAAAAAAAATGCATCAAAATAAAACCTTGATAGTTAGCTGCTCTAAGAAGCAAGAGTCCGTTAAATGATTTGAAAAAAAAAGTTATTTTTTGATGCAAGCATGTTAAATAAGGTTATTTAGAAGTATTGAAACCCTTCAACAAGGATGAAAGCACAGCTTCCTAGAATAATCTTTTCTGTACGGCTGTGTCTCATGTAGCGCCAAAAAGAGTATCGAAGGGAAAGAGGGAAGTGTTGAACTCAGACGTCAGTACAAGTCTTTTGCAATCTCCTTGGTTTTTTTTTTAGCAGTGCTTGCATACTTCAGAGCTACATGTGTTCATTACTATTTAGCTTTTTTTTTGGTCTATGAGAGTCCACTAGGTTTTCAAGCACCAAAACTATTGTGGAGCTGAGTCTTGATGGTTAAATACACGTTGGAAGAAATAGCAGATGCCTTGGAAAAAAAAGGTTTTGTGGACCTGGAGTGTAACAAAAGAAAAGTAACCTATAATGACTATGATAGTTTTTCATCCTGTTTATGTAGTTTCTACTGAAGAGTTGGGGAGAATTTGTAGTAATCTCCAGACAATATTGCTTTTTCTGGGTTTTTTGAATAATCTAGGATACTTTTTATAAAAACTTGACCTGTAATTACAAAAACCATCATAGTCGTGTCAAGGTGGAAGTATATTTGGCAGAAGTCCTAGCAGTGAGCCAGCTTACTGTTGGAATTATTTTGCGCATGTAGACTTTATCAGTTAAGGGTTAATTGGTAGGCCACTGATGATTCATACAGATTACTGTTTCTGATGTATCTTTGGCGTTATCACTATTCTAGTAGAAACAGTATTTCTGGGGAAAAAAAAGTCCTTTGGAGTGAACCTACGGATGTCTTGTTCACGAGACGAAGAAAAACACCCAAAAGCCCCTCACAACCTTTCAAACACTATAGTATTGTGAACACTGAACTTTCCACATAGCAGTTTCGTGCATACTTACCACTTGTATCTTAAGAAACTTGCAGTGAGTATTATGTACATAATTCAGTGACATGCATGTTTTTAAAGCCAGTTTGTAACAGGTGTGTAAGAACTTAAGATGATAAATGTGGAGCACAATAACCTGACACGTTAGCCCAGTGACTGCGTAGTTAGAAAGACTAACTGTAACTTAGTTTTGCTCTTTCACTTCAGTTTTGTGAAATAAGAGAAATTTATCAAATGTGAGAAACCGCAAACTGCATTGTACATGGTACTTAACATAATAGGGATGTAGAAACGTGACTTTTTACACTGAACAGTTACTTCAATTTTGTTCCAATAGAGAAAATAGTATTACCTAATGGCTAGAAGGTATGCCAGTGAAGTTTAAAGTGAGTACTGTAAATAAGTAAATATTGTTTTGATTCTAAACTCAGATTGAATTAATATATTGTTTTATATCTTTGTTGTATTAAAACATATTTAAAAGTACTAAAATAAAATATTTGAAAGATGACAAATGTTTGCTTTGCTTGATATGTAAAATGATGGCTCATTATCTCTGTTAGCATTGTGACCATAAAAGTACACCTGAGTAATCTAGGTTTTAGAGTTGGTTTTCCCCAAAGCTCTGTTTTACTGGTATGAAAATGCATGCTGCATAATGCATATATCGGTGTGCCTGATGTTTTTGCCCGTTGTAAATTGTTTTGGCAAATTACTTAAATATTTTTGTTATTAAAAAGTTAAAAAATGTATTCTATCTTGTGAGATCTCAGTTAAGTATGACAAGAGGGCTTTCAAAGACTCTCTTCAGCTGAAGTAACTTTAATGTCTCAAGGTGTGGTGATGAATAGCATTACAGTAAATCAACAGTCTATAATAACTGTTGGGAAAAACTGTGAAAGAGTAAAGGTAACTTCTGAAAACTTACATACTGTTCTAATGGGTTTGTATGTTAGGCCTGTTATTACTTTCAGTCATGGATTTCAGTCATCTGGTACATGAAAGGATGTACGCGCCTTCCTATGGAGAAACTTAAACGGTATACCAGCTATCCTGTGTGCCCTGGAGTGGTATATTCATATTTGTAAATGGCAATTTTGAAATATGTTTTGTGACCTTAACCCAGCTAAAACATTCTCCGATTGTTGTGAGCCAGGTAAACTTAACGTACTGAACCATTAGAAAGTTTTTTGTTTACCTCCCTCTGAATTATAAAGTCTTGATCAATTTGATAATTTAGAGAAAGAATCCTGAATATGAATCTCTTCTTCAATGTGTTTTGGTTTTTTTTAAATCAGTTGTTAAAGACCAGCTTCAAAAAGGAAAACAGGTGTGGCAATAACACCTTTCTCAAAAAAAAAAAAAAAAAAAAAAAAAAAAATTACAAGGAAGAAGGGGAAGCAAAAGCAATAAGTCTCAGTGCACCAGTTGCAGAGTACTTACCGTGGCCTTTGGTCTAATGTTCTGGGAAGCAGTAGGTTGTGTTCTAGGCAATTTTAAAGAAGTACGTGCTTTGTGCATTGTAAAACAGATTGGGAAAACTTCCAGGGAAAATAGCTGTCTGCTTCCCAGAATATGTTACAATACTGCTTAGAGATGTGAACTTTGAATTAAAAAATCTTTCCCCTCCACAATAACTTGCACTTCTCAGTGTTACTACTACAACCAGAGCTAGAAAGAGAAATAGTTGCTGCTGCCTGTAATGAAGAAATAAAATGGAATCTATGCAGATGGGCTGAAGTTTGGTGTTAAAATGCAGGTGAAACACCTCTCACTAGCCTACACTCCGATTTGATAGAATCTGGGGATAATCGACTTCAGATTGTCCTCCTCCGATCACTTTGTTCAGATTTATTTTCCAAACTCTCATAAGGAAATCTGGTACAGAACACAAACTAGTCTCCTGATTACTTAAATGAATGACACTAAAATACCTTCAGGATCTGCAAACTGATTATATCATTGCATCCTATCTCTTTCTTCAGTGAACTTCTCCAAGGAAGTAGTTTATTCTTATCTATTAAATGTAAGATTTACGAGCCATCAGTCATGGGGTGTCAGTCTCATTTACTGTTCATAATTCAAAATGTATGTTGAATTGTTAATCTTGGCCATTCATAGAGCTGTCAAAGTAGTTCATAAAGACTGAGCATATTTTCACAACTAACTTTGGACTAACTGAAATTGATTTCTTAGAGCATAGGTGTGATGGTTTTATGAGCTCTTCCTCCAGCATGGAAATCAGTAATGCTGACAAAATATAGTTGGCACATACTACGTGCGTCTGCTACAAATATGTGCATATACTTCAAACTATTTCTGGAAAAATAACTGTTCTGGGTGATGTAGTAATTAAAGGTTACAGCTACGGTCTTAAGTCTGCAGCCACCTGTGACGGGTTTGCTTTTTATTTTGGCACTGATCTATGACAAATTCTGGTGCAATTACTGGTTCTCTCTGGATTGCTAAGCAGCTGCTAAATACTGAAATAATTCCTGTTGCTGTTGAAACTGTACTGAAGTTTGATATTAGGATACGTACTCACTGGACTGTTCATAGTAATCATTTGACTTGTGCAAAAATTGACAGCCAATTTGGTAACGGGGTTTTTTCTAACAGTGTCATTAGTTCCTCAAAAGGTTCTTTTCAAGCTCTGATCTCTAGCATACCACAGCAAGCAAGATCAATTTGAAAGGAGATAGGGAATGCTTATTTTCAAAGAAGCATCATTCAATTTAACTATAAAAAGCAATTAACTTTTTTCCACTCACTCTGATAGATGAAGTCCTCAAAACTGAATCTGTGTCTCTTGATCGCTGCTAGAGTCTCAAATACTGTAACTGGAGGCAATGGTCCTAAAAGGAAAGGAGCAGAGAGGAAGAGGAGACAGCAGCAGGCAGCAAGTTTGCTATTCTTACTGTAGCACTGAAGAAGGGCCTTCAGGAAACGTAGGGAAAAGCACTGCATTTCACACACACAGTGAAGGAGAGTGGAGAACGAAGCTCGGGAGGATTACCAAAAAATGTTCTCGAGGTGACTGTGTCCGCTTAGGAATCTCTCTGGTGTATGAATGGAAGCACTGAAAAGTGCTGATGAAACTGTAACTTGCAATTTTGCTGTTTTTTGTAACTTTGTTACAAGTCTCATTACAACAGCCTCCTCCAGAGCTCAAGTTTTCAGGTTCAAATCACTTCATGATGTTAGGGTTTTGCAGGGTTTTTTTAGCAAAGCTAGTAAGTTAAGACATCTGTATCCTAATGGCACTTTTCAAAAGATTCCTCGGTTGTTGGGGTTTTTTTAATATATTGGGGGGAGGCTTGTAGTACTGAATACGTACAGAACAATAACCTGATATTGCTATTGTTTACACATGCATAAAAACTGTTAGACATCACAAAAACTATTTTGTGCATGTTTCTGCCAGAAACAAGGTGAGGATGTTCTCCCCGTCCTCCTGTGCTCCAAGGTAAGCACAAGCTGTCCTTCGTGTTACGGCGGGAAGCAGAGGAGCGTAGGCCCTGCCTGAGGAGCAGCGTGATGGCGGCGCTGTGCTCCAAGAGGCCTTCCGAGGCACGCTTGGATTGTTTGCACGAGGTCGCAGTTTGACCTGGAAACAAGAGCCAAAGTTCTGGGGAGAGAAGGCAATAAAAACATAAAGCACTAGCTCCGGCTTCTGTAAAACCTCAAATGTTATTTTGCACCCGATCAGGCTCAGGCCAAACTAGATTGTACTCGCTGCCCAAATTAGGCCTAGATTCTCGCAGCCCTTATTTTGCTTCTCGGTAGTTTTCAGTGCATCTTAGCAAGCTCTGCCTTCTCTTGCAAGATACTGACTTGACTCTGGGGGACGTCACCTCAGTTAGCAGTGCCCCGATGAATGACTGCAAGGTGTGCTCTCCTGCTCCCCGCCCCAAGATAAAACAGTGTTACAGGGGGAACTGCTTGCTGATACCGGTGTTTCTGAAGAGGAGAGCAGTTTGTTAGCCAAAAGCTTTAATGAGGGCGCCAAAAAGTGACTCAATCTGTGAGTAACAGAGCGTTGCAGTGTACTCAGCCGAAGGCTCTACCTCTGTTTCTGTCCTGCCTACTAAAAATAGTCCCCTTGGCTAATGCCAAGGGGCGTAATAGCCACTCGTGACAATTGCAAGCCATCAATCATGAGACTGGAAATACCTAGAAAAGCATTCGCTCTACTGCAGACTGCATTAAATAAACAAGAGGAGACAGCAGAGGAAGAGGGAGAGTGGTTTGCAATGGGCTCTGCTAATGTGGGCCTTGCTGAAAGCCTCTGGCCGTTCCTGAGATGACTCCTTCACAAAGGTGATATTTCACAAAGCTGGTCTTCTCTTTAGTTGTGCTGGTTTTCTCTGAATCAGGCTGTTTCTCCAAGCTGTGGGTTGCAGTAATTGAAACCAGAGCTTTAGCAGAAGGCTGGTGTCTGCTTCTGGCCAGCTGGCAACAGGAAAGACCACTCGGGTGCCACCTCTGTCCCAGCGCTGCTTCAGACCGGGGTTGTCAAAGCGGGGATGGGCTGGTGTGATGGCGTAGCTGAGTTACGGCACGGCTGCTCCCACTGATGCGGTGTGCATGTGGACCGGGAGTGGATTGGGGTTTATATGCCACAATTAACTTATTTTATTCCAGGAACAGTTGTCCCCAAGACTGTTACACCAGTAGCTAAATCCATAGTCAGGCTGCTACTCAGGCGTTATCTCTACTAGGTCCAAATGCATCTGAGTTAAATTCAAACCTGCGCTAGCTGGCGTGGTCGATGGATGGTTCACAACTTGTGTCATTTTCACTTTAGCTTTTCAGTGGGGATGTAGACTATATCATGAGATGGCTATTGATTTGCCCTTGATTTTCCATGTACTATTTATAGGCACAAATCCCCCCTCCGCTTTTCCTACAGCATGGGGGAACCGGCAAGGAATGATCATAGAATCATTTAGGTTGGAAGAGACCTTTAAGACCATCGAGTCCAACCGTTGATAGAATAGCCAAGATCACTGCAGCACAAAAGGAAGTCGCAGGATCTTCCCTACCAGCATGTGGTGTGGTGAGCACATTATCCATGAGAAGACAGTAGCTGGAGCTTACCTTTGGCTACCTGCTGTACGTATTCACATCCTGTCTGGATGTTCAAAGTCCAATGCCAACTAATCCAATACTAATAAATACTACCACATCAGATGCAGGAAGAGTTTACACCTAGAGTTGCACAAAGACTAAGGAAACTGCCTCAGCTCTCTGACTCGATCTTAAGAAATCCCCCATATAAGACTAAATGCACATATATTTTTCAATATCCTTCTTTGATTCAGCTCTTAAGAGGAAGCACTTGTCCCCAGTCTCCAGATGTGGAAGATGTGGGAATTTAAACCCAGTTAGATCCTGAGGCAGTAGGTGGTTGGGATGTAGATCCCTGATATCCCAAGCTCCAATCTAACAGTGGAAGAGCTGTGAGAATTCATCCTGAGACAAGTAAGAAAGATGCTGGCCTAGGAAGGAGGCTTTCTTACCTCCCTTGGTAAGAAATGAGGGAGCTTAATGAGAGTGCACTGACAGACAAATAAACTCATCAGTGTTTCTGTGGGCATTTATCAGAAGCAGAATAAAGGTAATTTGGGTTCCTTAATCGGCCACGCTGACTTTCTTAAACATTTAATCTCAATGTTGAGTGAAATGTAGTGTTCTTGAAAAGTGTTCTCCTTTTTAGGTCACTAAGAGGAATTTAGTTTTGTATAAGGATTTGTGTACATTAATGTTCCCAAACGCAGGGAAGAAAGAGCTGATGTTGACTTGGCTTCGCATCCACGTTTTCTTGACTCCTTTTCTTCCCTTTTTCCCCTCAACCACAGAAGTCTTAAAAAGCTTATGCCGCATTATCTGTCTTCTAATCATCATCCCTGTGATACTGTCTTGCCAGATCTCTGCTAGGCATCAACTAACTTGTCTGCTAGCTACAAACACAGGCAGGGTAACCAAGGACTAACATCCTATTTAGATGTAGAAACCTAAGACGCGGTGTGGCTGACAAGATTGTTGAGTCTTCCAAGATGGACCTGTGGGGAATCTCACAGCAGAAAACTCAGCATCATGCTCTCTGTTAGGCTGAAGACCCCTTCTGGCACAAGCCTTATATGCTGTAACATCCTTTTTGCTGCTTGAGTATAGGCCAAAGGTGAAAGATTTTTGGAAGGCCTTTTCTTCTGCCCGAAGTGATTAATGGAAAGCAGCCGGCCAGCAGATCAGAATAATAGCTGGAGTGCCAGCATCCTGCCAAAAGAAGTATGCCTGTGCATTAAGATTACTGAGCACTGGCTTTTGTCACTAGAACATCTGTATCCTGCTTGAAGGATTTCAAAGCACATTTGAAATTCATCCTCCTGGAAAATGAAAGCACAGAAGTAGTCCCAGGCATGCCAAAGATTGCAATGGGCTTAATCGGACAAACCTGTTATACTGCAGCTGGCTTCTCAGAGAGCTTATTTAAAACAGCTAAAGTATCTTCAAATCAGTTTCCTATACATAAATTCTCTGAGCAGTAAGAAATCAGGACCGCAGTCAAAGAAAATAAACATGCTGCTAGTAAAACTGCCTCTTTGTGCCTGCAATGAACAGCTGAGCAAAACTACAAAAAAAACCCACCCCAAAAAATCAACGTGTACACAATTGTTCTTGGTCCCATGCATCTGGCAGTCTACATAAGCCAGCTCACAAAAACCTTAAGAGCTGCTGGCAGTGCCAGTCGTAGAAGCATGGAGAAGGCAAGGCTGTATATTGGTTGGTATGTAAGTTGTATACTGCAGAGAAAAGGCAGGGAGGTAGGTGCATCAGAAAGCACCCGCGGCACCACTTCACACTACTTTAACTGCAGCCTGTGTCAGAAGAATATACTGCCAAGTATATTGAAAATGCTGCTGGAAACATGAAGGCCTGGAGACAGAATTTATCCCTAACGGGAATGACCACAGCTCAGCTGAGATCCCCCAGGATGGGGTGAAGTTGGACACAATATGACTCATGCTGGATTTGGCACTTAGTGCAGATAATCTTATGCTGTAGTGCTGAACAAATGTTAACAGCAATATAAAGACACAAAGTACAGAAGTCCATCGTATCACTGAATCAGTTGTCCTGGACTGTGTTGGTGGGTACACACCCTGAAACTGCAGTTTTATTAATGCAAGCGTCACCTTTATTTTAGGATTTTTGTTTTGGGTTTTGTTACTGCCTTTTTCCCAACCTGAGGGACTACCAGAAAGCTTGGATTTCACAGAGACTCATTTTCAAAGGGTAGATTATTCTGCCCTTCCTGGCTTAAAAGAGTGTGAAAAAAACCATGAACTTCTTATTGGATGTAGTTTCCAAAGTGTAGATGTTTGCGTTTGCTGCTGCTGGGTGAGTTTTCAGTGACGGCATAAACCCGGATGATGATATCATCAATCTGAGGCATGTTAGGCTGCTACTTGATGGACCAATTTCTTGTGGCCAAACAGAAGAGAGACCTCCATGTACAAGCATCTTACAATCTTTGTCATTCTGTAACTTTTTTAGCGTAGTGTATAACAAATTTTATATGATTATCTCCTGATCTCATTACAGCTTTCTCCTATGGATATCTAATCTTGGTGGATGAACCTAACATATTGAAGGATGACTTTTAGGTACCTACTGATCTGAGAATACTGGAAACGCAGGATTGCAAACACCAACCACGAGACTTCCTGCATAGCTAAATCTCTATTACTGCTAATATTTGCAACCTTGGTACAGTGTAACCCTTTTTTTTAATCTCTGAAGGAATGAATATATCCCATTTGTAGGTTATTCTAATTAGTAGCTTTCTATTTCATTCATAAAGAGCTTTAAATTTTATCCCTATTACCAGGGGAAATAGAGAGAGACTGTACTGATAAAGAAAGCACCACGGTTCAAGCCTGACTCAGAACTATAATTATTCTGGCTTGGTTGAATCTCCAAGGCTGCCTTCAAGAAGAATGGAAGTGTTGGAGTAAAATAAGAGATTTTTTTTAATCTTTTCCACAGAGATACCTGGGGTGGGGTAACTTAAAGCAGTTTGGCACGTGGGACTGAAAACAAAAGACACGAGAAGCCAGTTTTAGTGCAAATACACAACAGAAAGGAAAGCTGCTGGTTTTGTAAATTTCTGAAATGCACAAAGTCACTTATCTAGTAACTGAAGCATCAGAAACATTTCTACTTCTCAATTTCACGGGTCCTGTCAGACAAAAGTGTGTGGATTCCTTTTACTCCTCTGTGAAGGAGAACCCTGCCATAGTGGAGGACTGTGATACTCCAACCTCAGTGTCGCTTAGGAAGCATTACTTAGCTGTTGACATTCGCCTTTATAATACACTTGTAGACAACCAGTATAAACCAGTATGGTTTAAAATATGTTCCAATAATTTTCTAAAATGTGGGAAGTTATGTCAGTATAAACACTCAACTCGTTTCAAGACAAATTTTTTTACTACATGCACAAACTTAAAATATGTAGTGTATACCTAAGTTTTAATCAAAATGCAGCTAGAAGTGTGGATTTTAAATGTGTATTAAAATATATTGAATTGAATTGTACTTTTATGTTATATTCTATTTCTTAAGACTATATTTTCTGCTTGAATCACTTGAGTTACGTGGAAGCCTGGAGACTTCCCACCTGGATCTGAAAATATCCTTCTAGAAAACTGACCCCTACATGACAAAAATGGAGCAAAGGCTCACCTCTCTCTCTGAAAGGACTCCTTCCTTGCGATCACTCCTTATGATCGATGAACACGTGCTATTTCTCTGTGTATGTCCTGGCCAGCCTCTCAATGTTTATGACTTCCTTAATCTGTTGCTGGGTTAATTGAACTGTTGGCCTGCGTTCCGCTGTGAATACCTATCAAGTGACAGAGGCCTGTTTGCTTGCCAGTCCTCAGTGATGTTATTTTTAAGAACTACGTATTTGATGGGTCACTACTTGCAGATCTTTGTTCTAAAGACTTATCTTTGGTTCCGGTTGTAACTAACACTGATGAAGCGAGTGACACGGAGTTTTTCCGCAACCTGCACCAGTGAGCCCGTCTGCAAACACCTGCCATCCGTTTTCCCCAACACAGGCTTTTCCAGTCTCCGCACCAGAATGCATCTGAGAGCTACTCGTTTTTAGCAGTGACTTCTCATACTTAGTTTTACGTCACATGTGATCTGGCTAATGCAAGATAACTTTTTGAAACAAAGTTAATACCCATTTAGCCTTCCAGGCCGCATAGACAATAACATTGTGGTCATAGTTTAGACTATGTATCTAACATAGAATAGTTTTTGATACTTTCCCTAGGTCAATGCATACTGTCTAGGCTAGTTTTGAAAACACATTTATATACAGACACTTATATAAAAAGTATTTCTTCCTGTTCCTCCATGAAAATACAAATTTGTAAAATTTGCCCTTTTTTACTCTTACAATGTACTAAGCTTTATGCTCTTTGATCATAGCCACTTATACGATAAAATTGCATTTTCTGGGTGCTTGGGCAAAGCCTATGTGAAGCATATGCTGAGTAAATTTCAATTTTCACTTTATGCTTGTAATTATTTAACCCAAAGTAGTCACGTGCATATTTAAATCAAGAGCATCAGGTGTAAAAGATAGGGCCCTCTATTTTGGTAAAAACATTTAAGATGTTACTCTTGTTTTATTTATTGTTTTACTATAATGGAATCTGCAGTGAAAATGAGGACGGCCAGTGACAGGATCCAAGGATCAGCCTTCATATGGCGTTTGCTTCTGAACATCCAGATTATCTATGCCAGTTTACCACCACAGGAACACCACGGTTTCTCCCTACTCCCAGCTCAGAGAGATGGAGCTCTTTGTGGCTCTAATAAAGGAGCATGTCTGTATGTCCATCCTCTGCTATGCTTGAACTCTTGGATGATCTAAAATTTATCTTAACACTTCATTATTCTAGAAATTGCTCAGCATTTGTGTTAGAAACACTGGGGACACATTTTAAAACAAATATGCAGCCGTGCCAAATGTCTCTCCAAACCATCATGTAGGAGAAATCTTTCGAATGCCTGAATTCTAAGAATGTGGTGAATGTGTTCTCAGGGTATGAAACAGATATGCCTAGACGTATCTTCCTTCCAAACAGAAAGAAAAGGGGACACCTAAGAAGTTGTTTAGTTTTATTTAGAACGGTGAATGACTTCTCCCGGTGGTTTGGTTGTATGCAAATGGTATTGCCTCTTTAGACTGTGATAGGCCACATTTATTGTGCCTATCTTGTCATCTTTGAATGTGGAAGATTTTTGTCTGGTTAGATTTTTAAGCAATATCTGACCCGTCTATTACATGCTTTGTTAGTTTTACACGTGGATGTGCAAGTTTTTCAATGTGACATTAAAAAAAAAAAAAAAAGTTGTAGTTATGTAACGGTTGGAAAGCAGGACAATTTTTTTTTCAACATTCACTTTGTGGTAGGCTCTACAAAAGAGGGCAGTATCATTACTCCCTTTTTGCAGAAGGGCAAAGAGTCTTAAAGAGAAGTGAAATTAATTGCTGCAGGTAAACCTGCAATAAAGCCCCAATTTCTTCGTTCTTGTCAACAGACACCTTTGCCCTTGTTCCCGTCACAGTTCATTATCCCCTTGTGTTAGTACTTACTCGTGCTTCTGCCTGTCTTGCCTTTTGTTTCTATACCCTTTCCTGTTCTTTGCTCCTCAGTATAGGAGGCGTTTGGGGTTCTTACGCTCCTGAATGGTTACCTGTAGGGACCTTCCGTTCTGCTCAGAATCAGAGTCAGGTTTACAACACAGAGTTAAAATCACAAGAAATCTCATCCCACTTCTTCAGCTGTGGGATGGAGTATGCACAGTCGCTCCTGGGAGATGGCTTAGAGCAATTACATTAAGGGCAGAGATTAAGCCTGCTCCATCAATACGCCCTTTGGAGAAATCAATTGCCAAATTGTACCATGGGAGATCTGCCTGAAGTTTATAGATTGAATGGGTGAGTTTTACTAGACAGCAAAAGGGCAGTCCTTCCATGTGATGTCTGAAATACCTGTTTCAACATGAAAAGCACAGAGCCTTCTCAATTAAACCATTATACAACCTATTTCAATTCAGTAAACAGCATTTTTCCCTTATAAAGCACTGAACTGAATCAAAATTTTTGAAAAAACATTCAAGCTGACACGAATTTCTGGACTAGAACCTCTGCTCTAAGTAAAGAAAAAGGAGTCAATGAAATAATGTATTACTAAAATATTCCATTTTACTGGGGGTTGTTAGGCAAACCTAATTATAAGAATCACTGTCATCAGCTCTGCTGCACTGAGACCTGCACCAAGCACCTGGCAACTAACTAGAACATGATTGTACATATACATAGTCAAATTTCTGCAAAAGAGGAAAAATCTGCCACAGAGCGAGAGCAGATTACCCCGCAGGTCTTTTTCTTGTGTTCTTATATCTTACATTCAGATGAAAATGCAAACCCTTGAAGGACTGGAGAATTCGCGTATGTTGGCAAAGGTTGCTCACTTCGCAGATGCCCATGCCACGTGAGGGTGTGGTCTACACAGCCTTCCAAGGAAATCATGGAGGTGGAAAAAAGTAATTCATTCACTACTTCTGTATTTGTTACCATGAGAGCTGTCAAAATAGATCTGTAGATAAATCACTTCTTGTAGGTTTTATAACAGGTTTGTCCTATCAAGATAAGCCTCTCCTCCCAGATAACCACCTGTGTCAGATTGCTCTGGTGAAACTCTAGCTGTTCACAGATCAATCGGTTTTAGGTCACCTCCGTCTCTGTTGTCTGTTTCCCCACAAGATGTGCTGCTGGGTCATGAGAGCTACCGATGAGCACTCAGTGTAACACAGGATGTCAGTTTGCTTTTACAAACGGTGCTCCCCCCTCCCCTTACCCCCCCCCCCCCCCGGTTTGTGAAACTCTGGGCTCTATCTCAGCATCTATAGTTCAGTTCCGCTCCTACAACCCGACCTGGCCGTGCTCAGCCAGCCGGGAAAGCCTGCCCTCCACTGCCTGTGCTCCTGAAAGGCAGCACCCAGCGAATTAATTGTTCAGCAAAGTGTCTTGACTGCTGGGGTTGAAGAACAGAGCAGACGTGTACAGCAGGCACTTTATTCCTATGTGCCTATAGGATAAAATCGAGGCTACCCCACACTCTTTAAGGGTGGGTGGTGGCTGGTCCTGAGCTTGCTCAGGGGTCACTGGCGTCGTATCCACCCACTGCAGCCGGACGGTGCACCCGGAACCGAAAAGCAAGGGCCGCAGCATGGTGCAGGGCCCTGCTGCCGAGCTCAGCCTCATCCTGTCGCTCAGCACCACCGACCTACCCCTAACACGTCTGCTTCCAGAAGTCTGCTGTTTTCCACTTGTTTAAAGACCCATGTCCCACAGTGTGGCCCTACCCCGAGTCAACCTGCCTTACCTACCCAGAGCGGCCGGCCTCCGGGAGCCAAGGCACACACCCCTGTCAGACCTCAGCCAGCCTGTCCCCGGCTGCAGCTTCCTCGAAGTCCGAGGCCATTTGGGGCAGGAGCTCAGGTTACAGCAGCCTGAAATCCCTGCAGCTTGGCTACTGCAAACGGCCTCCCATCACCTGCTATGTTTGTAAAGCCTGCTACGAACAGGCACCCTGGAAAGAGAGGTGACCTTAAGAAAGACTTTCCTTCAGGGCGAAATTGATTGAAGTGCAGGTTGGAACGACAGCAAATATTATTAAGATTTTTACATTGATTATTTCTCGAAGAAGAAAACTTAGTCCCTCAAAGATCAAATGACCAACAACATATGCTGTTACTGTAGAGATGCTTTCAGGTTTGGAGCTGCACATCCAGAGCAGTTTACAGTAAAGACCATCATCAGCATACTCTGAGCATAATAAGAACACCCTATAAATAATGTAAAAGGTTGTGACGCCAGGGAAGCACACTTTTTTCTCAGGGAAGGATCTGCTTGAAGGCAAACTGTTGTCCATTCCCCCTCCCCAAGCCCCCTGTTAGCACTTCTGAACACAGTACATAACTTGCAATGGCTCGGGCACAGCCCTCCGGGTGTTCCTCCTCTTCCATGGCTCAGCTTCATTTGTTCCCCTCCACTCATGGCATTATTTACAGAATTTAGGCTTAACCCTGGAGTGGCTTCAGTGAGAGACATGGCCATAAAAACATTGTTCAGCATCCTGTGCACCTGTGTCCCTCACCGGGTCAAGCTTTACAAGGAGAGAAGCAATCAGTTTCATGGAGGCAAACAAATTGTTCTCAGCTAGGCGAGTAAAGTCTTGGAGGCCTGTTGCTCTGCAATGTAATTTCTTTGGGGTAAAATGCACTGAGTTTCCTGAGGGATGTAATCCTCATTCAAACTTGTGAAAAACTTGAGATAATTGGAAATTTGTAACCTCTAAAACTGCCATGCATCCATCTGACACGGTAACTGCTACAGTCTGCACCATGAGCAGAAATGTCAACAATACAGCAGAAATGAGTAGTCACTCTCGTATGAATTGTTGCACCAATTACTCAAACCTATTGCTCCACGTAAGTGATTTAGGAACACTGGGCATACCTCTTTGAGTTTCTCAGTGAGTTTTGCATGAATGGTGGTATTTTGCTTACAAATCAGCATTTGATTACTTGATTGCCCCTCCCTTTCAAGGAGGTATCTCCTCCAAGGAATGAAGCCTATTAATTTACTTATTTCAGGGTGTCAGGAAACCTGATGGTTTGTAGATCTATCAGGTAGTAGTTAGCTTTGTTAAAAAGTTGCTTACTCCTTGAGCTAGTAAGAAAAAAAAAAAACAACCCTGAGGCAATGGAAACTGGAACAGAAAGAAAAATGAAGGAAAAGAATTTACGATCAACCAAAGATAAATCCAGAAGAAGGAATAAGTACAGGCTTTTCTGCATGGGTTGGTTTTCATTTCAGTTTCTCCTTGCTCTTTAACAGAACCTTTTCCCCATCCCTCTTACTGTTTATTTGGGAATAGGGTGCTTTAGCATTGAACATGTACTAGAAGAGTGTGGAGTGTCTCCACAGGCCATAACAAGAAGGACTGGATTTTTAGTTTGCTTTGGCTGTAGAGCTATGGGCAGTCAGCTTTCGTTAGCTAGCTAGCTGTAAGGTGATCTGTGTCTCCATTAGCCTTAGTAGGGCCTGCAAACAAGTTGGTTCCCTTGTTGGCTTTCTCAAATTTGCTCTTTGCCTTCTCCTCAGCTCTAAAATCGCAGGCTAATATTTGTTGGTGTTCCTCTGAGCTAAGGGATTATCTGCATATGTATCTATATCAGATGATTTAAATGTGTTGGCTTCTGTACGGACCTGTTGTTTTAAGTGTATCTTAGAATCTGGTTTAAGTTAAACTTCATCCTAATTGTTTAAGCTAAACTGAAAGAAGGCTACTTAAAACTGCTTGGGAAACAAAATTAAAAGGCATTAAGTCTATCAGTCTAAAGGATCCTGGCAGTATGGGCCTCTCCTGGTTGCCCTCTTAGGGTTTCCAGATGCCTGGTCTGCATAAGGGCAGTTGCATGGTATTGAACAAAAGGTGTAGCTAGCCTAATATTCCTGTCTCTGAGATGATGAATTAAGCAATGATTTAGGCAACGCGTGCCTAAAAAAAAAGAGTGTAACAACAGGGTAAGCTTAAATGATTTTGCAGCTCAGGGATTTTCTGACTCCAGAAAGGCCATACAGCCATATGTAATGGTTGAATGGATTAGTAATTAGTAATCCTCACTGGATTTCTCTTCCACAAACCCGTCTAGTTTCCCCTGGAGCCCATATAAACATTTAGCTTCTTGTGGCAGGTAATTCCACTGAATGGCACTCCTTCAGTGGAAAAAACCCTTTGCTTTGCCTGTTCTGAACTTGTTTCCTGCTAGCTTCAACTATTTTCCACCCTTTCCCTGCTGGTTATACTTTCATAATCTCTGCTATATCCCTTAGGTCAACTTGTTTCAGAATGAGGAGTCCTAATTTACTTAGTTGTTCATTGCTAGACTTTCACTAAGGTTTCTTCTCCACCGAATCTTCAACTCGAAGGTCTGCATCTAGAGGGGAGAGCAGACAATGACTTCGGGCTCGTGTTAGAAGTAAACATAAACCTATCTATCATCTAAGCTGTTTGACGGACACTGATATGCACTGTAGCCACTTGCTCTCTTTTTGTTGGTCACATCATACATTACTTAAGTAATTGTGATTATAACATACAGAGAAAGAAGCAGAGTTTCTGTTCAAATGGCATGTTCTGGTAGTAAACTGATGTAGTGATGTGTGGGGTTTTTTTTCCAAGTGGCACCAGTAAAACATATGACTCTGTGATATCAGTTATGCATACGCATGGCTGTATTCATACAAAGCGGTAACAGTGCCACTGCAAGTGGCACAAAACCCGAGAGCTGCTTAGTTTCAATGGAAAACCAGCCCATTGAGAGTGAGCGCACCCGCACAGGAGGTGCGTGCGCTGAATGGTATGAGGAGAGCGTGAAGAAGAAAGGTCCAGAATGATTTAGGTGGCTTGCTATTGCAGGCCTGGAGGCGTGCCTTTCTTGGCGCTCTGAGCTTTAGCAGATATGCTGTGAGAAATAAGGCGTAGCTGTACGGGTGAGGAATGGGGAGAGTGAGAGTGAAAAACATTGTCAGGCAGAGGCTGTCGCTACGGAAGTCTGGAACATTAATGCAGAGGAGTTTGTGCACTGTTGTCTGTCTCAGATTGTGCTGCTGCTTTGTCTCACAAAGCAAGAGATTCATTGCTTTTTTTTGCTCAGGGTGGGGCAGTAATTACTTCCCCGGATTGCTAAAAATAAAGCCGAACCATGACTAAAATATTAATCTTTAAAAGAAAAAAAAAAGGGGGCAAAAAGCTGATGTCTCATGTAAGTAACTGAACTTTTATTCAGAATGAATTTATACTATGGGTATGAATAATAAATGTATGTCTTTAAATAATAAACAACTTATGCCACAATCTATTTTTACTTAATCAGACCTCTATTTATTCCTAATGTATGCTCCCGTGCACAGCAAGATATGCTCATTTTCTTTTCCTACTGCTATTTATTCTCTCAGCATGTGGTTTTCCTTCTTGATTCATCAATACATATCCCTCTGTGGAATGCCAAGCTGTCTTATTTAAAAATATCAAAATGAAACACACTAACCTGTTGGGTCTTCTGATATGAAAGTACTGGACTGACTTACACCAAAAAAAAAAAAAAAAATCAGTTGCTTATCTTTTGATATAACTAGCAGGTGCTGACTGGCATTCTGTTGGGCCTTGCTGCTAATCTGCTCTCTTTTTAATAACCTGGAAAATTACTGTTGTACCACGTGTTCTGGTAAATTGTGTTGGATGAAAATATGTATTTTTTATACTATGCAAATTTAATTTGTATTTGTAAATTATTTTTACTTTCTTGAGGAATTTTGATCATGTCATAATCCAAGTAAGCAGGGGAGAGCTACAAATTTCAGAAATGCCTGCCCTGCAGTTCCTTGGCCTAGCAATGGTCTGCATTGGTGACTCAGTGATTCCTACTGCAGAGTTGTGCAGTGGCTGCTGCAGAACAGTCGTTTGACTGCTTTCTCCAAGAGGTCGTATTTATGATCAGGACAGCACTAAGAAAGCTTTCTGAGGGTTATTGCTTCTCTTGATCTGAGATATGCTGTCTTCTGTTGTGGATGTGGGGGGGTCTTCTGGTGGGAGGTGACTGGAAGGTAATAATGGAGCTTAGGCAATTGGAGACTGCGGCATTTGCCTGCAAGAGGTGGCAAGCCTTGTTAGACGGAATACAAGCTGCCAGATCAGCTACGGGACAGCCGCACTACTGGATGTTGCTGTGTGTCTGGGTTTTAGGGTAGCAACAGGAGAGCGTGTTAAGATGTAACACGTTCAGAGTTGGAGTTGTGGGAAGCGGGAGAGCAGAGGTGCGTGTCCCTGTGGAGGGACACGGGGCAGTGTGTCATCACCCCAGCGCTCTGCAAGGGCTGCCCGTTGTGGGGAAGGGGTCTCAGTGGCTGTGAGGAGCAAGGGCTGCCCCTGACAAGGGCTCTCCGGGTAAACGTCACCGGCACCACCTTGGCTGGCTGTGGAGCCGGCGTCTGTGGCTGCTCCTAGGTGAAGGGCTTCCCAAGCCGGTGTGCCAAGACTGGAGGCAGGTGGGCCCTGAAAGGAAGACTAGTAGCTTCTCGGGAAGGGCAGTGGCCCTGGGCGTGGATCCTCCTGTGAGTGCTGCCGAGCGCCGCACTTCAGCCTGCCGTCCCCATGCGGAGGAGGATGTCTATTTACTTAAACTCTCCTGAGGAGAAACGCTCCTTGGGCGTGGCCGCCACAGGCCCGCTGAGGAGCCGGTACCTGCGGCCCCTCTGCCCCGCCGTCCCCCCGGGCGGCGCTGAGCTCCCCTGGCCCTTTCTGTCACTCCCCAGCTCCGCTCCCCCTGAAGAACGGCACCCCAAGGCCGCCGCAGCCCGAGCAGCCGCTCCCTCCGCTGCGCTTCAGGAGGCTTCGCCCGCCCGTCCCGCGGGCGCCTGGCGCGGCCGTTACCGCCCTCCCCCGCCGGGCAGCCCCGCCCATCACCGTAGGCCCCGCCCCCTCGCAGGACCCCTCTCCGCTACCGGGGCTGCCCCGCTGCGCGCCTGCCGGGCCCCGGCGCCCCCGCCCGGCTTCTCGCTCGGGGTCGCGGCGTCTCCTGCCTGTTCCCCGGCTCTGGACCCCAGGCGGCGGCGCCTCCCGCCGGCCGGGCGGCGGCGCGGTGCGGCGGGCGGGGGAGGCGGCGGGCGGGGCGGCCCCGGCTCGTTGGGGTCCTGCGCGGGCGGCGGCGGGCGGGCGGATCGGTGTCTCCTTCACTTCGCCCTCCAGTGCCAGCGGCTGCAGCAGCGCGGCCTCCTCACGGCGAGACCCGCCCGCGCCCCCGGCCCCGCTCCGCCCGGCCCCGCCGCTCTAGCCAGGTGCTGGCCTGGGCCGCGACCGGCCCCGCGGGAGCAGGGAGGCGGGCGGGGCTCGCCCGTGTGCGAGCGGGCGGAGGGGTGGTGAGCGGGGCTGGGGGCCGCGGGCCGCGTGGAGTCGGGGCCGGGGCGGCGGGGTCGGGGGCGCCTTCCCCAGCGCCCAGGCTAACGGCGGGGCGGGCGGGCGGGGCGGGGGCTGCCGGGAGGGGGGGTTCTCCGCACGCGTTGCCCCCCTCCGCCTCCCGCCGTGGTCTCCGCAGGCGCCGCGCCCTCCTCGGCATGCGGACCCGGGCCGGGCCGCGCCGCGGTTACATAAGGGGCGGCGGGGAGGGCGCGGCGGGAGGGGGTCAGGCCGGGATGCCCAAGATGGCCGCGTGGAGGAGTTCACCTTGCAGCGGCAGCGGGCGCCGCTCGGCCTGGCGGCGGGCCTGGCGGCGGCGGCGGGCCTGGGCGCGGGGGAAGGACCTGGCGCGGGGCGCCGCCGCCCGGGCCCTTCCCTGGAAGGGTGTGCCGCCTCCCCGTGCGTCCCGGCCTGGCTTTTCGCATCCCCGTTTTCCCTTTCGGTGCCCTTCTTTTCTGGAAGGCTCTGCTCTACCCCTGCTTTCGGTTTCTGAACACGTAGCTCATTTTCAGATGTTTGATTTTCTTTCCCTTCTCCGTAGAGTCTCTAGATTGGCCTAGCTATGGCTGCTAGACTAGCGTGTCCACCTCCGAGATGTAAGTAGGGAGAGAGTTGAAGCAAGGGTAATGAGGTGGTTTGTTTTTTTTTTTTTTTTAAGATTTAGTAGCAGTGTAAGTCTAAAGGTCAGTGGTGTGTCCAATGTGTTTTAACGCAGTATATTTTGAATAATATCAATTTCCTTGTTGCTATTTACACCACTGATACACAATTTCAGTGTAGTTATTGCCATTTTTTTAAAATTGCGTGAGTACTTAGGTTTTTTTATTATAGCCTGATCTAGCCTGTAGCCTGATCTTCAATATCTTGAGATCTTAAAATTGTTAGAAATCTTCATAGAAGTCCTTGGCATTCCTTTAATTATAGGCTGCAAGAGAGTTTTGAAATATTACCTCGAAGGAAAACTGATGTAATAATTCTGATAACATTAATACATTTTTCTGTTCTTGGGATGATTTTTTTTTCTCTTTACAGAAGAATAAAGCATGTTTGTGGCTCTTGAGTAACAGATTAATTAAACTTTTTTTTAGGGTGGCATGAAACAAAGATCAAGGTGGAGCTCCCACTTGATTCAAGTAGATTCTGTGTTTTTGAAATGAGGAACAAGATTATCTAATAGTTGCTTTCACAACAAACCTCTTGTTGTTAAATGGTACTTATATTTTAGTCACTTCTAATAAGTAGTTTTTAAGTGAAAGACACTTCAAAATAGAGTTGAAGAAAATTGCTTCTGATTGTAAGAATTTGCAAACCTAGCTAACTTGGCAACATTGGAGGGCACAGGAATGATTTTTTTTTTTTTTTTTTTTTTTTGGGCCCTGTTTTCATTTAATGAGCATTCTGATGATGGCACTGTCTTGTCAGGTATTTAGTATACCCCAAATTACCTCCTGGTTTCCCCTTTTGTCCTCATCCATCCCTGTTGGTATAGGATTAGAATAGCAGTGTGACAGTTGCACTCTCTTTTAACTTTTTATCACAAAATTTGCATCTGTAGGCTGAAATGCCTGACAAATACTGGTTGGTTTCCTTGCAATTGGAAGGGTGCTTAACTAGGCCAGGCAAAACAGCAACATCCTTTTACTATAGTAATCCTTTGAATTTAGTCACAGATACCAGTTTGTTAACTTCTCAGGACATTATTGCTTTGCATAAATCTCTTGTCTGTAGTGGTTGTCTAGTGAGATTGGAAACATTTAAAACAAAAGTGAAAAGCTTGTTTATTTACATTGTAAAAGCATGTCTGTGCTAAAGGCACAGACTTAAAACTTTAAAACTAGAAATAATTATTCTTCTGAAGATGCTAGTTAGAAGTGAGACCTATTCATTAGAAGAAAAATACATGGCTAAACCGTCTCTAAATTATTTTAAACTACTAATGAATTGTACAATTGCTGTACAGCAGAAACTTAGAGGGGAAAGAGCAGTGTTCCCACACTTTCTTGTAATTTGGTCTAACACTTGCTTCTTTTTATTGAATAAATAATAGGAACCATTTAATGTCTTGTCACCAGGATTAGTGTCTGTTCTGCTATAGAATTTTCTTTTCTCAAGACGTAGTTATTTATTATGGACTTGAACCTGGGCTAAGCCTTTTTAAGCTTCAAATGCTCCGAGTCATTTTCATGGTGGTTTATGGTTTTGTTTTGTTAAGAGACAGTTTACTTTAACTCTATGGAAAACCAAACTTGTTTTCTATTCTTGAGCAAGCGATGGATGTCTTGCTATAGTGACCTGGTTGTAGACTTTAGAACTCCTTACTAAAGAAGGAATTTTTAAGTTTTTTTTTTTAGTTAAACTGTGAATGTAAATGTTTTTGCTCAGAGGAGTTAGGCTCTTATGGCTCAGGGAGGTGGAGTAAGGTACTCTGGAAAACTGCATTAGAAATTGTAGAGAGATAAGAAACAGTCTTGTGCTTTACCATTGCTTGCTAAAGTAGGTTTTTTTTTTTTTAATAGCAGCAGTTCATGCAATTAGGCTATATATGGCAGGTGTAATCAGTGTTGTGTGGGTTTTTTTTTTTTATGTGGATGCTATTCTGAGACAACAGTCTGTTTAGTGGAATGGTACCCTAAGGGAAATTATTCTGAATTGGGTGTTCCAGGGAAGTTTTTGCTTTATGTAGATAAGGCCATGAAAAGATGGAAGGAAACTTTTTTTAGAGAGAGTTAAAAAAAAAAAGGCTTGTCTTGATCCTGTATTGTTGAATACATGATCTGCACAGCATAAGCGGTTCTTTTGCCAGGTGTTGAAAATTTAAATATTGGTTATAAGTACTATGTAAATATGAAAGTAATCTTTTCTGCTTTCAGTTGAAAGTTAACATGTGAGAGCACTGCCCTTGTTGTTTTTGATGTTCTGAAGAGATTTTTCCATTTACTTAAACAAAAAAAAAACCCCACAAGAGCAAGATAAACAGTCAATTATGTTAATCTGACTTTCTCTGCAAAACAAATGTGACCAATCGGTTTGAAAAGATAAGAGATTTTTTTGTTTGCTTGTGTTTAGCCTTTTGCACTTATCTAGTTAGTTTCATTGGTGTCTGCGCCGCCCCCCCCCCCCCCCCCCCCCCCCCCCCCCCCCCCCCGCCCTTTACAGCATCGGAGGAGTTATTAACTCTGAAATATGCTGTTTTCTGTATTTTAAAACTTTAAAATGCAGTGCCTCTGTAACAGTGGCCTTTTGCTATTGAGATCATGCGAAAACAGTCACTGAAGGAAGTTACAGATAGAGTGTATCTTCACAGGGGGAAGAACCATACTGGCCTGTGTGAGACCTTAGGCTGGTATCTATCCATGGGGCCAGGGAGGCTGGGTCATGGCTAGTCTGGAATGACAGGTTCTTTAACAGTGGGATTGCCAGAGGCTCCCCATCTGGGAAAGGGACTTTTTTAAAGAGAGCTTTTCTCACTGCCCCAGCACTCCTACTGCTTGTTTGTTTTAAAGTAACAAGACAACCTGCCAAACGTAAACTCTTGTACGTTATAAGGGGAAAAATTTCATCAAATTGATTGCTAGTTAATGGCATTAGATGTTAATTTTTAAATTGTATGTCTACCATTTAAAATACGGGGCAAATGATGTTGCAAACCAGATATGCACTCTTTACATTTTGAAAATAAAACCTCTAGGTCCTTTCAGGTAATTTTCATAAGCATCTGTCAAATTTGACTTTGTGGGACTTCAGGAACTTCTGCATTATAGTTTTTCAAATTTCCAGTTTCCTGGTTTTTGGTGGTGACTGCCAACTCGGGAAATGTGAGCTAATAGTTGATTTCTGGTAATTAAAGATGTATGGAGAAATCTACTTGAAAAATTAAGAACTGGGTGGTCTTGTAATGCCTCTTCGCTACAAGCAGATTACCTAAGCCAAGAGAACATTCAGTGTTCACAGTGAACATCACTGAAAATCTGTAGGTGTTTCACAGAATACTGTAATTGTTTGAACCATCTGTCTATTAACTGCCTTCATATATGAATCTGCCTTAAAGAGTATCTTTAAAAGTTGTGGTAGCAATTTTTGTGTGTGCACAGTGGTAAAAGATTCACTATTAATTAGCCCATTACCTTTCAGCTCCAATGGCGATTCCTCCGTCATATGTAGACCTTGGCAAATCTGCCAGAGATATCTTCAATAAAGGATATGGTAAGAATAGTACCTTTTATAAAACATAGTGTTTGTGGTGCAGCAATGAATTGCCTTTTTAAGCCTGTATGTAAAATTGAATGCTCAACTGCCTGTGTTTCTGGGGAGGGGGAAGGTGTGTTGTTTTTATATCATTACTGTCAACTAATAGATCATTGGAGGCTTTTTGTGGGCTGTTTCGATGTGAAGTCTGTTAAATCTTACCGCTTTAGCCACATAAATGTCAGAGGTGTACAAGTATGCAAGAATGTAAGCACCAAGTGTAATTTAACTTAGGAGTATGCTTTGTTTACCAATCTGTCTCTGCCACAACATTTGTTGATATAGAAAGGTATATATACCACTGTAATGTTATAGCCTTTGTTGCAATAGAAAGAGGAATAACTATTGGGATAAAGAATCTCAACATTTTAAAGTGTTTTAATACCAGCCAGTTGCCTAGTTAAATTCTGCTTCGTTACAGTGCTGTTTCTTTCTGGTCTTTGGGAATGCATGTGGGGGCTTTTTCACCAAGACTATGGCTCAGCTCTAAGGGTAACAATGTGGATTGACGCTCCCATAAAACCTAATATATTATGATTCCAATGGCTGTGTATTTCCCAGTGACTTCACTTTTCACAGTTTAAACTTTTTTTTTTTTTTTACTTTGAGATATTTCTTCTTGATGCTGAGAGACAAATTTTATGCATAGGGATAGCTCAAATGGCATTGACTACAAAGCTGATGCCGTCCCGGAACAGAAAAGAATGTGTTTTGTCTGTCACTAAATTTACTCTTGGAAGTAATTGCTTGGAAGTTAAATGTACAGTATACAACTGAGAGGCTACTCCCCACTTTCTATGTGGTCGTGATAGAACAGAACTCCTGGGTTGTTCTAGAGTGGCCTCCTCTATCTGCTGTGGCATCTAAAATTTGAGTGTTACTGAAGTCAGTCTATGGTTGTTTTTACATATGTATGTATGTGGCACACTGCTGAGACTGCTTGGAAAACCAGCTGCTTGGAAAATGTGCATGGTCTTAGTTAAAGCCTACTGTTGTAACTCTGACTTGTATTTGTTAAGGTTTTGGGTTGGTGAAACTGGATGTGAAAACAAAATCTGCCAGCGGAGTGGTGAGTTTAAATACCTTTTATTCATTATATTTTTTTCTGGATATGTTCTGATATTTAATTAGAAAGGGCACCTTCCAGATGCTGTTAAGTACTTTAGAGGTTATATGAATGATAAGCTTTTGCTCTAAAATAATTTCAGAAGCCCCTAAAGATCTGACTTTATTCTGAGTGTAACCGGGGTATTTCACTGTTCAGTTATCTTTGTAAAATAAAGAGAGTTATTAGCTGTCCCTCATCTTATGTCTGAAGATGAACCAATAGCCGACACATTTTTGAAGTATTTTAATCTATCAATCATAGTACACAGAATTTATTTCTAAAGTACTTTGTGATACTATTTGTATTTAGTGGAAATTCCTAGTGTCTTAATGCTTGTGTGAAGTAGTTGGCAGTGAATTAGCACGTTGAATCTTTGGGTCCTCTTTAAAGGTATTAAAGTGTTGCAGTAATGGTCCATGTAAGATGTTTTGGTCAGGCAAGCAGTGCCTCCTGTAACTTTTTATCTATTTCTACAGCAGACTTTACAAGACAGAAAGGTAGATTCCCTGGCCCCCCCCCCCCCCCCCCCCCCCCCCACCCCCCCCCCGCCAACTGGAAGCTTTAACAGCCTAACTGGCTGTTAGAAAAAAGGTGCATGGGTTATGTGCTGTGTTTTTTCTAGAAGTCTGTATCCCAACTGAAGCACAGTTTGCAAGACCCCTATTATAGATGTAGTTGTTCTTACTTGTAGCTTGTTTCTTTTGAGGACTAACAGTAATACTGGTAAAACTTTCTGAAAAATCCAAGTCCTCATGAGAATTCCATATCAGTTAGAAGCCATCCTTCCCAGGAGGAGAAAGTGCTGGCATGTATGTACTAGAGATGTTTTAAAGCAGAGATGAGAGATAATGTAATAATTTGCTCGTCCTGAAGCTATTACCACAATGGTTGCAGTCACATATACCCTGTGCAGTAGAAATAGCACAAAGCAAGAAGTTAAAGCTGAAGGTATTTGGACTTGCAGTTGTGTAGTTGTGAGAGAAAGGCTGGTGCATTGGTTAGACTGAGACCTCTCTTAAAAAACTACAAACAACCCAAACCAAACAAAAACCCAAACCACCACCCACCCCCAATTTGAAAAATGATGGCATTCTATGACATTTTACAGTTGTACATAACTTATCTTTGGAGGTGGTTGACTGGAATAGTGAAAATACATATGTGATCCTTAAAGACTTTTACTGGAGTTGCATTATGTGCCTTATAGTGTTCTTGGCTCAACTTTTAATTTGCTCATTAGGAGTATCAGACTTAACCTTATATTTCAAGAACTTTTTTCTGCTTTTAAGGAGAATACTTACGGTAACTATTATCTTGCTTCTGAGTTATGTTGCAAACCTGTACATTTTGTAATAGTGGCAGAAACACTGCAGTTGAGATGGGGAGTGGGGGGAGGCCTCCATGTGGGTATGAATTGTCTAGTAGTTCTTGTCCATGTTGTTCCTCCTTCTCACCCCACAAATTGTCTAATGTTGTTAAACTTGCTGCATAGAATAACAAGATCTTAGTGTTTGCTGAAGAAAAATCTTTTCTCTTTTGGCACTGTGTAATGCTTTTAATGTATGTTCTGTATAACATGGACACTGTCCTTTTTAGGAATTCACAACATCTGGTTCGTCGAACACAGACACTGGAAAAGTGAATGGGAGCTTGGAGACCAAATACAAGTGGGCTGAGTATGGGCTGACTTTCACAGAAAAATGGAACACAGATAACACTCTGGGAACAGAAATTGCAATTGAAGATCAGGTAATAGATTAGGAAAGCATTTATTTGTTTTACTGAACTAGCAGAACTGAATTTATAGCTTTATCTTCTCCCTCTTGAATTAGATTGCCAAAGGATTGAAGTTGACATTTGACACAACTTTCTCACCAAATACGGGGTAAGAATTGTTAACTTTTTAACCTTATTTAGGACAGTAACAACACCCGCAGTCTGTAAATGTTCATCTGGTCTGTTGTATTGACAGAGATGTTTGATGGTTTGCTATTGATCCAAATTAGCAAATCCCAATGCTAAAGGCTTCTGCTCTTTAGCATCACATGTTATTCTACAGGATTAGTACTGGACATTTCGCAACAGCCTGCTTTGCTTATTTTCTGGGATAGAAATTCTTGGAAGATTGCAGGAGGCGTGGAAATGCCTCTACATTTATCACAAAATGCCTGTTTGCGGTAGTCCTGTGCTTTCTTGATGGGCTAGCTGTGCTTTGGCCCAGTCTAGAGGATGCACGTGCATGGCATTTAGATACATTGTGTAGAGTCATATGGCTCGAATTTGACAGTTCATTGAGGAAGATCAAGCCTTGTCTTAAGATAACTGTTTCTCTGTTTCAGAAAGAAAAGTGGTAAAATTAAGTCAGCTTATAAACGTGAATGCCTAAACCTAGGTTGTGATGTTGACTTTGATTTTGCTGGACCTGCAATCCATGGTTCAGCTGTCTTTGGTTATGAAGGCTGGCTTGCTGGTTATCAGATGACTTTTGATAGTGCCAAATCAAAATTGACAAGAAATAACTTCTCTGTGGGTTACAAGACTGGAGACTTCCAACTGCACACTAACGTGTAAGTACTGAAAATTGTGTCCAGATTTACAGAAGCAGGCTTTCTCTACCTGTCCTTCTAGTCAGCATACAAATGCTTGAAATTCCAAGAGGTGCTTGCAAGGCCATTAAGTGGAGTGCAGGAAACTGCAAATAAATGGTAAATGTTACTTTGTATCTCTCTTTTTCAAAACAGTAAATACCTGTGACTTGTTAGCACGTACAGCATAATATATGCTACAGCTTACCAAATACTGAAGCACATCCAAATTGAAGTGCAGTAGTTCTGTTACACAGAGCTGATCATAATGCTTTTTCCAGCTTTCCCATTACATTGAATTGTATCTGATTATAATTTAAGGGCAGTAGATTTGTTAGAGGTAGTAATTAGTGTTGCATTGTTTAAGTAGGCCAGTAGTAGTTTCTGGAACAAGGCTAGAGCTTTGCTTTTGGACTTTTTGAGGAGGTTCATCTTCTTGCCTGTCTGGGATGAAAGGTGGATGAAACAGTGTAACTAATCAAGTGTAAGACATCTTGTTTATGAACTTTCTTCAGTCTTGCTGCCTTTAGATCTTAACCGTTCTTTGGAGCAAGCTGATCAAAACCTACTGAAGAACATGGTGTTTTCAAAAGTTAATAAAAATTGGCGTTGTTCTAGTGCCTTTAGTTAGGAAATAACTAACTTGACTTTTGAGGTAGAAGTTTGTCCTTTTGGAGGGGGAGGATGGGGAGTGTGTCTGTCTGGGTTTATGGAAGCTGAGGGGTATCGGAGGAAGCTACAAAACACTTTATAGTCTGGGCTGTAGTATTCCATTTCAGTTTACTAATGTCAAATATTGTGACAGATTTTTAAAAAGGTCATCTAATTCTTTAGGAATATCATACATATTCAATAATCATAGAATTCAGAATGCCCTTTCCTAACTATTAACATCTATCTGTTAGTTTTGTGAGGATATGATTTGGAATTACATTCAAGTACTTAGCTCAACATTAGTGTGAGAATTAGCTGTAGCACTCAAATACCTTTTTTTTTCATCAATTATTGCAGTTTAATTTTGCTCTGAAGCCTTTGTTCATCTCCCCTTCTCCCGTCAAAAAGTGTGAAACAACTGAAACTTTTGGAATTCTCATTCGAAGAAAAATTTGAAGTAGTTAAAAAAATAAATGTTGGGATTATGTAAATATAGGAAACTAACTATTTTCTTAATTTGTGCAGCAATGATGGTTCAGAATTTGGTGGGTCAATTTACCAGAAAGTGAGTGACAATCTTGAAACTGCTGTAAATCTGGCTTGGACAGCAGGTAGCAACAGCACTCGCTTTGGCATTGCGGCTAAATACAAGTTGGATTCCACTGCTTCTATCTCTGTAAGTATGGCTCTATCCAAAAGGGTTATGCTAAGCACAGTGTATTTTCGATTTCTGCAAATCTGTGTGTGGTAGTACAAAAGAAGGTAATAGGTCAGAAAGTCTTGTAGGAATTACTCTTACAATCCAGGCAGTTGTAATTAAACCAGCAGTATTTAAATTCTGTAATGTTGCATACAGCAAAGTCTCTTTTAGAATCTGCCTGTCAAATGTTGTGCTACTCTAGAGGACTTAATATATTTATTTATTTAAAAAAAAAAACAAACCCCAAACCCACAAAAAACCACCACAAAACCCAAACCAAAATAAACCACAAAAAAAAAAACCCAACCCACAAAAAAACAAAACAAGAAAACAAACCACAAACAAACCCACCCCTTCATGTGTAGCTCCGTAAGTTTACAAAATATTTTTAAAACCAGTTTTTGGGGAGCTCTGTCATGTTCTCATGGTAAGAACTTTGGCAATACTGGTTAAAAAGGCGATACACAGAGAAGTTTTCTGTATGTTATAAAGTTAGAATTGAACCTAGATTGTTGGAATCATCCTATAGAGGAAGTGATGCAAAGTGCACTAAATAATTTTGCATATGTTGTTTATGATGATATTATGAAATGTTTGCTGCTTGACTGATTGGACCTGCAAGATACGAATCCTTTTGTAATAATATGAACATGGAGGATTCTTCTGAAGTGGCTTGTTGTGGGAGACGGTGGTGGTGAATTCTTGTGCCCTTCTGAAAAGGGGGGAGTAGGGAAGTTTACCTGCCAGACTACATTCCAGTAACAGTTCTCCCTGCCCTTACATTCTGTCTGGTCTTAAATATGTTACTACTACAGCTGTAAGTTGGGCGGCAAGGGCATAGCTGGGAAGAGAGAATCCAGAAAGCACAGAGATACTGAAAGAACAAGTAAAATTTGATTAAGTTGATAATGGCGGTGTTGCCATAGTTATTCTCACTTCTGAATGATACAAAGAACTAATCAGTTACATTTCAATTGCTTTTGTCTTGTGGTTTTTTTCAGGCAAAAGTGAACAATTCTAGTCTAGTTGGAGTGGGCTACACCCAGACCCTGAGGCCAGGTAAGGATTATCACATGAATCATGTCACATACATAGCTTTTATGCATCATAAAGAAAATCTGAGATCTATGCTTTTATATGCAACTATTTCCCTTCTTCAGAATAGTTTTGTCTTGAAGGCAAAGTAGATGTCTTATAGTAGTTTATGTTGCACATCAAACCTTTATCTAAACAAGACAAGTTCCATTGTATCTAATGGTGTTTCTGCATCATATTCCTCATTGATTTGTGTAGGAGTGGACTGTATTGTGTTTGATAGCTTAGCTTTATGCTGTGCAAGCAGTCTTTTTTAGCGTTGCTTTCTCTAGTCATATCGTGCTGAATGATAGCAGGTCTTGAAATAATGATTAATCGTCAAAAGAACACGCTTCTTGCTCTTCATATTTAGTAAGAAAACCTCCAGAACTTAACTTGTTCTGCTTTAAATATGAAAACACCTGTTAATGGTATATTACCATTGGTTAGTACCTTATTTGAAAACCAATAAAAATTGTAGTTTCATTCCATCCATTCCTTGGTACAAGTGTCTGTCTTTCTATGCATAATTTTCCTCCTTCTTTGCACACCTTAATGTAGAAAAGGAGATTGTGTACTTACCGATTAGAGACTTTGTATATCCACTTTATAACACAGTATTTACAAAAAGCATCTAGCTTGATTCACGTGACTAGCTTTCAATAGATTTCATGGGTAAATGGATTCTTCTATAGAAATCTTTAGAGAAAAGTAATGAAATAGAAAAAGAGCTACAGCTGGGACTTGTAGTGACAGAGATTGAGTTGCATGAAAGCTACTCTGTATGTTGTAAACATGCTCTTTAAAAATTTTACAGGTGTGAAGCTTACACTGTCTGCCCTGATAGATGGAAAGAGCATCAACGCTGGTGGCCATAAACTTGGTCTTGGCCTGGAGTTGGAGGCTTAAAAAGGCGAAGAAATTGCTGCAGAGAAGGGATATCAGAAGAATTTGGCCTTAAAATGTATTTCCAATGTGACCAGCAGGCTTTTTTTTCCGAGAAGGATGACCTAGAAACAAGAGCTGTATTTGAAGTATTTAGACAGTTACTTGTTAGCTGGTTTCTAGTTAAATTGGTTACCCATCTAGTTAAAATTCTGCATTAGTGCAGTCACTTAAACATTATTTAAATGTATTTAACTGTTTAATGCGCTACCCACAAATAATGAAATAGACATTTATGAAAACTGTACAATTGTGTGCATGTTTGTTTTTATGTTCCTTTTAACATTCGATATTGCCATTGAATGAAAAATGGATCAGTGGATGTTTTGAAATGAGGTCGACGGTTTTGTTAAATCACTTGAAGTAGAAATACATTTGGTATCCCAAGACAAATTATGAATAAAACAAGTACACACACATACTTGTGCCTCAGATATTTTAAGAGTTAAGATATGAGGGTAGTGCTCAGTTAAGTTTTAACTTTTAACCTAAAATAATCCAAGTAGTGCTCTATACCTTTGTGCAATTAAGGACCCCACCCATGACAACACTGAATATAGATGGTTTTCACTGAACAGTTGGATTCCTCAAGCAAGTTGAATGTGCTTTTCTGTCAGGTAAGATTTGTCATGACACAACGGTTTAATTTCCCCTGTTCCACGGGCAAGACTTACTGCATTACTAGTTGGCCTCCTGATGTGAAGAGTGCAGAATGATGTACTTGGCAAACTGAGACATTTAAAAACTGCTCCTTGATGCTTTTGCCTATGGGGTGAAAAACCTCACCACAAACACACTTTTTGCTTATATTTGTATGAAGTGAGACGTATCTCTGCAACTGAATGTAACAGTGTAACGGTATAACAACCTGCTTATCCCACCTGCTGTGAGAGGTTTCTGCTTAAAATGACTGAAATAAAGGCTTAATTTTAAATGGAGATGGAGGAAAATGCATCCGATTTTGCTTTCCCTTTGACTAATAAATCTTGGCAGATATCCAGTTTAAGTCCAGAAACATGCAGAATAACGGAAAAACTCATGTTTTTCCAGGATAGAATTAAGAGATAATAGAAGTACGAGGGATATTTAATCTGTGAACATAACATCCCTTAAGGTCAAACATAACTAGCTGTGAATGTTTGTAACGTGGACTATATAAAATACGTGTAGTTACAGTGCTTACACTTAAGAATGTGGATTTATTGAGTTCAGGGGAGTGCCTGGAGCCTACTTCTTACAGTCTCTCATAGCTGAGACGAGTATCTTGATACTTAGTCTTGCAGTCTGTAGTTCACAGCAGCTTCCTTTATAGGGCAGGTGGCTAGTTTATGATCAGGAAGCTTTATGTCTGGTTTGCAAGCTACGTTCGGTTCATGCTGGATCACACAACCCCCATAAAAGTCCTAGTGATTTGCGTGAGGTCTTGTTCCATTCTGCATTGCTGCCCTCATACTCAGATTCTCGAGTTATGTACTCCGTTGTAAGCTGCCTGTGTTTAGGCTTTAGCTATGGAATAACCGAGTCACCTTCTTTGCAGAAGATAGAACAGAGCTTAAGCTTCTGGCTCAGGCTCTTGAGCAGGCTTGCTAGTGTATTTGACTAGTTTTGTTACCTGACAAAGAGAAGGTTTGGCAGCATTTGTGCTTTGGAGTATCTTTATTGCTGTTGTCACTAAATGCCCTTTTCTGAGGAGCACTTCCACCACTTGGTGATGGAAGAAGCGTGTAAGGTGCAATTTGGTGCTCTCTTATTGCATGTTACTGTTCGTGAACTGTATTTTTAGTTTGAAGTGTTTTTATGTGCTAGACCACTTAAAGCTAGAGATCATGCGGCCAGACAATTGAATTTTAGTACAGGTTCTCTTTTTAGTATAACCATCTTTGGTGCCTCACAAAGCGTGTCCAGGCTTCTTCTGGAAAAAAATGCTGTATGCCTGTGTGCATCATCCAGCTGTAGCACCTGGGCAGATAAAGGATTCTGTCTTTTGCTTGTGAATGATGCCTTGTTTGCACCCTTAAACCAGCATGGCTGCAACACTGATGTTTCTCAGTTTTTGGAAGCTTTTGGTAGAGCTGTAGTGGTCTGACACTTTTTTTTGTGGTGGTGGTGGTGGTTTGTTTCGTGGTGGGTTTCTCTTCACTACCTACTCACCTCTAGCCGTTTTTCCTGAGGTCACAAAATGGGCAAGTGAAATAAAAGCAGATACTGCACAGTTTCTCTTCAACTCTTTGTACAAATTAGTAATGGAAAGCTTGGAACTATTAATTTTATTCTGTTTTCATGTGCATCACTTTACTAGTCCTCAGCTTTTAAGTCTTAGGTAGTTTCATTTGTTAAAATGCTGATAGGCAACTGGAGAAATAAAAGGGCTCTGCAGTAGTTATGACAACTGTGAAAATGTGAGTTTTCCTAAAATATTCTGTCATAAATCACTACTTTGAGCACGAAAAGGAGGTTCAGTGTCTATCTCTTGACATTTCTCAAGTGAGGTTTATAAAATGGCTTTCTAACTTTCTTTTCAAGTGCATTACAGAAGCTGGTGGTGTAATTGGAGTTTTGTGGTAAGGAATGTTGGTAGTTTAAATCGCTCCATTTTGTTAGAACATGTAAAAAGCCTTAATGATAACTTTCAGTGCTAGCCAGCCTTTCCTCAGGTGTCATTCTGAATAAAATAAAAACACTTGAGATAAGATGCGCAGCCACGCTCAGGTCATTGTTTGTGTGGACTGTAGCATTGTGTTCCTGCCTGCTACAGCTGGAGTAGGGGTTGTCTGTGTGCATATTGCAAGGAGGCTTAATCACGCTTTCATAAAGAAAATCCTTTCACGTGAGATTACGGTGCCCTGGATTTTGCAAGTTACCGAGTGACTCGAACAGTTATGATCTCACTGTGCTGTAGAAATTCTCCAGGTTGTTTCAATTAACCTTCTGCTCTTCATGTAGTCCAGCTTGGCGTGGTATATTCTTAAATCTGCCTCTTGCACACTACAGTCGTTCAAAACCAGGAAATTTGTTTGGAACTATTTTGGAATGGGCATGGAAACCTTTCACCCCCGAGCATTGGGGCACAGGTGTTTACCTTTCCCTTGGCTATGGCTGGGAGAAAGCCAGATAGTAACGGAGTGTGCTTGCTGCCCTCTGATGTCCTCTTCTGGCACATTACTGCAACAGTCTGTCGGCCGGGCACAGAGGGGCTGCAGTCCGATCTGCGGTGACTCTGCTGCTGTAGGAAGTGGAACGGAGCAAGCAGAAGATGGCCCATGCTCGGATGATTCAGCCCTGCTTGTGTCAAAGGTCCTTGTTTCCTTATCGTACCCTTCAGCAAAGACAAAGCAATTCTAGGCAAAGGTAAGCCACTAATGATGACACACACTGGGTTGCGCTTGTGGCAGCAGTGTCTTCATGCTTCCTGTGAACAGGCAGAAAGGAAAACCCAAAGAAAAAGCTGCTTGGGTTGTTACGTGGCATGAAAGGGCTACATCTTGTTGCAAGCCATTTTATTGTGTTTGCCAGCCTCCCTTTGCTGTGGACTATTTCTGTTCCTGATCTGGAACAGGAATAAAAACACAGATTATATCAGTTATTGAGGTGTGCATTCATTGCATTTTAGTGACGTTTCCCTTCTCATGATTGTTCCTGGGCCTGCCTTTCGGTTGCCTGTTGTGTTCATCTTTCCACATGCTGCTGGGTCAAATGGAAAGCAATAAACAGCTAAATTCATTTTTGTGAGCCTAACGTACAGCTGCTTCTGCTTTAGCTGTGAGTTTGATACTGATGCTCATGTAAAAGTAGGCAAACTTTTTTTGGGCAGCAATTTCTGAAAAGTAATATGCAACTAAAACTAGAGAAAATGTGGAGTGTTGCACACCGTGAGATTTGGCTCGTATCTACGCTCCTATTTATCTACTGGTGTTGGGAAAAGCGGTGTCAGACCTTTAAAGATGGCAAGCAGTCAGACTTTGTTTCAGGTCCAAACACTTGACCTTTACTACAGCATGTGTTTTAAAATGAGAATTTTCTGCTGAAGCTGATGCCACGGTGATATTTGCAGTACAATTACCGCTGGTTAACAGTAGTGCACACATCAGGAATCTTTCAAGGGTTTATGTGTTTTCATGGGATGTTCTTTGCCCTGGGTCCATGGGGGAAGCTCCTGATGCTAAAGTAATGACTCTATTTAATGATTTTGCATTGTTAGCAACTCAGTGACTTTTTTGTTTACTTTGCCTGTGCTCCTATGAGCATTAAAATACTAAATGGCCGTCACAAAAATCTCACTGACCTTACTCGGTGTGCTTCACAGAGTGCGTTTCGGTGTGCTGGTGTGAGTCGGAGCCACAAGCGCCGTCTGAAGCCGGGCCTAGCACAGGTGGGAGAGCTCACAAGGAGCCAATCAGCCTTGGCCTTGGGTGCGTTACTGACCCATCGTTAAAAACACGCCTTAGGCACACGTCACTTCTTCATGCAAGAAATCGCAAGTTTTGCCGTGCCGTGTTTAGGGCTTGGCTGCTGTGTGGGTCAGGGTTGGGGAGGGGCATTTCTTCTGCCGAGGCGCGGCCCAGGCGTTTTCCCCTGCAGCTGCTGGAAGAGCGTTGCTGTAGTTTGCTCCTTCTGGCGACCCAGTGCGGTAGTTGCCGCGGCAGGAGCCGGGCGGGGTGCGACCGTCCCCGCGGACGGGCCAGGCCAGGGGCGGGGGCTGCTCCCGCCGTCGGGGGGGGCCGAGCGCCAGCCTCGCTCCGCCCCGCGCCGCCGCCAGCCTCTCGCCGGCCGCGGACCACGGGCGCCACCTGGTGGCCGCCGGTGTCCCCTGAGCCCTCCGGGGAGCGGCAGGCAGCGGCCGCGCGCGGCGCCGCTCCTCGCGGCCGTTCTGAGGCGCCTCCCCGAGCTCTCCGGCTGGCGGGAACCGGCGGGAAAGCCTGAGCCTCACGCCGAGCTGAGGGAACAGAACGAGGGGAGGAAACCCCTGCGTGCGCCGGCACCCGGGTGCCCTCCGGCCCTGCCCGAGGGACCCGGGCAGCACGTCGACCTCTGGAGGAGCGGTCGGTCCTGTTCTCCCCGCTGGGCTGCAGCAGCTCGTTCCTGGGTGCATCCCCGCTCCTCTCTAAACAAAATTAATTAAAGAAGCAGGTTATCTTCCTGACTGCTGCTCTGCTCCTGACTTGACAATACTTTTCCAGAAACCTCCAAATGTCTCGAGATCCCGTGATTTCCAAAGAGACGTTCTGGCCACCCTCAGCTTTGAGAAGCGCTTGCTGACAGCAGGACAGGGCACACCAGCTGCCAAAAACCAGAAATCAAAGGGGAAGGATTCAAAATGTTGCCTGGCTCGTGATCTTCCCGCATCTGGTGGCACCAGGCACCGTGGCGGGGCTGGACGGGCCCTGTGGTGGCCACGTGGCACGCCAGCAGTGTGGGCGTGCTGCCGCAGCCCAGGGACCTCACGCTCCACAATGTAGGTTGCTCACAAACTCTTCCCCCATCTTTGCAATTAAAGTCCCAATCAAGCAATGGGAGCGTGGGGACAGGGAAGAGAGCCCAGCAGGTCTGCTCAGGGGATGTCCCATGGGGATGCTGTGGTGAAGCACGCGTACCCTTTCGCTTGCTTGAGCCGCCCGCGCCGTGAGGCAGCAGCCTCCCTCCAGAAGCAGTTTCAGGGTGGTCATCGCTGCTGTGAGGAGCAACTGTACCACCATCCCTTTCACACGGAGGGGCTGTTAAAAAGCTGTTGTGCAGGATGTTTCAGTAGAGGGTGGGGAGGGGACACAACTTTTGTCTGGGCTATTTTGTGCATAAACATACAAAATTTGTCTTTCCCGGACAAAACCAGAAAACTAGTGTGTCCATGGTGCTGGGCAGTGAACAGTGCAGCTGGCACCGCTCCCCCAGGGCTCCCCACCGCCTGCTCCTGGAGGGTGCCTCACCTTATCCTGCTCCCCTCTTTAGGGACCCTTGTTGGTCTTTGGGGCCTCATTTCCCTGCCCAAGCAGAGCATGCAGACACCTCTTTGCCAGGCACCTTGAGCCCCTCTGCTGCTGGGGGGTGGGGGGAGTGGGTGCACTGCCAGCTGCCCTGGTGCAGGGGGCTGGGGCCAGGCTCAGGCCAAACTTACAGCTATAGTGGTTTTTTTCCTTGCTACCTTGTTGAGTGTATTGGGTGAGTTACAACTGATCACAAGAATCACCTGGTGTAATTTTCACTTCTCTAATTGGCAGCATGTGCTTCGGGGAGCAGGGCAGGGAGTGTTTCTGCCTTCCCTTGTTGTTGGTGGTGCTTGGTGTGTGTCCTTTAGCCTGGACAAAAGCCTGCCCATAGCGGAAGAGGGTGTAGTGGCATGTGCTGTAGTAGTGTTTGGATGCAGGCTGCTCATTGTCGTAGCTGGGAGATTCATCGGTTGGGCTGAAAGGGACCAGCTCTGACAGATGTTCCCATGGATGTGGCGAGTGGAGGTGGTGGCCCTCCACACTGCCAAATGCAGAGTCTTTGCTGGCAGAGATGGCACCAGGTGAGTGTGAGTGGGCGTCTCCAGTGTTTCAGGAATCGATGTTTTATGAAATGTTTTTAAGTAAACTGCAATTCACAAATGCCTCTTCAGGGTACTGTAATTTAGTGTGGCTGTATGCTTGTATCACAGCCTCTGTAACAGAAGCCTGATCTCCTTCCACTGTGTTTGAGGAAATGTTTTATTTTTGTTTTACTTTTTTGAAGTTCCTTGGGAAATCTGGTACAGTGTTCAGTCCTGGTGCAAGACTGGTAGGCTTTCAGGTGAGACCTAAGGCTTTGTAGCAAATGTCCTCTCTGCATTTAGGGTACCTCAGCGCGCAGTTGAAATTGTTTACAGCCCACTCATATAGCCTCAAACTCACCTGGTTTAACTTTATCATGCCCATCATAGGGCGAATTCATGAGCGTCCGTAAATGTTGGAGTCTTGGTAAGTCTCCCTGCCAAGCAGCACAACCCAACTAACCCCCCTTCTGCTTCAAAATTTCTCCCTCTTGTGAGCTAAGCAGTCTGGCTCAAAGTCCCATTTCCTACCTTTTCCTTTTCTTTTGTGGGAAGGTGTGGCAGAGAGGTGTACCATGCAGTCCCACTGCAGGCTTTTGTAGCAGCCTTTCCCAGAGGCACAGCTCCTCTTAACTCACAGCTCACCCCCATCCCGAGAGGAGTGCCAGGGAGTTAGGGGGTTGCTCTTGGTCCCCCCTGTGTTTGGCAAAGCATCACTCGCTACTGAGCACAGAGAGCGGTGCTCTGCAGGAAGCACGAGCCCACTGCCTTGCAAGGCTTTTGTGTTAGGCTAATCCAGTTTCTTCCTCCTGAAATGAGATTGCTCTCATATTTCTGTCTGGGATTTCTTGAATTAAAAACGTGGTGTAAGACACGTGCTTAGTTTGGTGGGGCTGGGGCACACCTGGCCCTCACGCTGACCGCGCTGCAGAGTGCGGCTGTGTTGGCATTTGTTGCAAGGGGGTGCATGCCTGCCTTGGCTGCGTGAGCTGAGCTGCCTGCACAGCAGCAAGGGGGTACCTGAGGGCAGGGGTTCAGGCACAAAGACCTCAGCCAGGTTAGCAGCAAGGGAGAGAAGGAAAGAGAAGCAGAGAAGCATTCAAAATGTAAACTTTCCTGGAAAGAAAGGCTTTAATTCTAATACTTTCTTTCACAGGATAACTTTCCTGTTGCGTAGGAAACCCCATGCTTACCTCTCCTCTGTTTTTCTTCCCTTCTACCTGATAGCCTTTGATCCCTTGAAGGGAAAGTACAGGGAGTTAGCTGAAATGATTTGGTGTTGCTGTAGCTGTTACAGTCCAATTTTCTTTTATGGAGATGAAGTAAGATAAACACAAAGCAGAAAGAAAAGATAATTAAACACAGAAAACGCAGTTATAACTTCTGCTGGTGATTCCCTAATTTCCTCTGCCTCTTCTGCTGGAGAAATGTGACCGCTGCACAAGGCTGCTTGGCCCTTCTGAGACCTAGGAATCCTCTACTGGCACAGGCTGCCTAAAGCCAGCTATTTTCCTGTTTATAGGTTCTCAGTTTATTAGCCTGAAGGCAAAAGAAGTAATACGAGACCTAATGAGGTCAGGAAGGAGCACATAAGAGGTAGAATGCAGAAATGCTTGATCATAAAATTAAAATCTATATTATAATGCCTATATGTAACAGGGATGGTCAATATTAAGATTGCTTGTGCAGATTTAATTAGTCTTTTGTAACCTCTGAGTGCTTAGCTTTGCAGCCTTAATCATGTGCCTTTAATGCAGTTTGTGGAGGCGACCATAAATGATTCCTAAGGTCAGTAGGCAGACCCTAGCTGCAAGTCTGAAGTTTTCATTAAGCGTTTACCATAGTCCATGTCCAGAAGTTTAAATATACACTTGAAGTTAAGCTTGAGCTAAAGGGCATCACTCAGTATCTGGTATGTGAGTGACTATGTTGAAAATCAAGAAAGGAAAACTTGGTAACACCCATCAAAGTAACCAAAGCTGCATGAGAGAGGGGATGTGTGACTGGCTCGGTAGCACCTGGGACCCTTTCTGTAACACCAGAAGGAATTTGGGGCTCCAGATCTCTAGGTCTTGATTAAATGTGTCTGTGCTTTTGCCTCTTTCAGGTTAGTCTTCAGTGATAACTTGGATCAGCCGCAGATTGTGAGGTCCGATCCCATGCAGCAGTCCTTGATGGAGGCCAAGGGAGCTCAGCTTTGGTACTGTGGCCCAGACCCCAGCAGGACACCTTACTGGCTCCATCTTGATGGTCCTCCCGACCTGAGGAGAGGGACTGCTGCCTGCTGGTGGGAATATTTCCCAGGAAACGACTGTGCCTAAAATCCACAACAGCCATGGGAAGACCCAGAGGTGATGAAGAAGCTGGCTCTACACATCTGTGGAGAAACTGCAGCTTTTTGTACAGGAACCGTTTTGTCAGGAGTTTGACCTAGTGAGTATCATTTTGTAATTGCACTTTGGTAGTGAATTAATGCTCCCCTGCACTGGGGATGTCTTTGAGGCTCACTAGGATATGATCTAGCTCTGCTGTTCAAAGGAAACCAAGGAGGACCCTGCAATTTCTTTTAGGTTGTATTAATCTCTTTGATATAATACATGACGGCACAGTAGTTGCACAATTAACTGTGGCTTTCTGCTTTGGAACGACCCCACTAATTACTCTACATTGAAAAGATGGATTAAGTGTCTTGGGAGAGCGTTTTATAGCAGCTGACATTTAGATGGCTAGAGGACGTTGAAGGTGACACTGTGGAAACGGCACACCAATACCCTGCTCATGTCTCCTTCAGCGTCCTGGGCACATCAGTAGCCGGGTGGAAGCTGTGGGTGAAGGCACCTCGGGGACCCTTTCTGACCTCTGTCCGTGGAGCTGGACCTTGCCAGAGGTGGAGGCAGACATGGGTCCCTCCACAGAGAGCAGCGTGGATGTCTCGCTGCACCCTCCCGGCCCCGCACAGCCCTTGCAGCTCTGCCTGGATTCAAAGATGTCCATCACCATCTGATGAAACTTTCCACTTCTGCTGGTTGCAGCTGTTACTGCTCCTCCTGCCTTCCAGGTTTTGACCTGTAGCAGACATCAGCAACGTTGACTTGTAGCAGGCAAATGCAAAAATACGTACCCTTCTAAAGAAATGAAGTAAGCATTGAGTCTCATGAGCCACAGACCGTGTGAGTTTAGCTGTTATAGGGAAAAGGAGAGTAGGACCTGCAGGGTAAACAATCATGCTTAAAGTCAGCATTTTGGATCTTATATATATTCGCTTAAGTTTTGTAATTTCTTCCTTTTTTTTTTTTTTTTTTAAGCCAGTCCAAGGAGCTACATGTTTGGCTTACCTTTAAATATAAGCTCCTAATGTTTGCTTCCTAACAAAACACATGTTAAAAGATATAAATGACATCATGGATAAGCATGAGGCTCCTTACAAATAAGCCTAAATTTTACCTCCAGCTGTTACTTTTTTTTATTTCCATTTAGATTTGCAAGCATCCATTTCCCTTCTACAGGTTTCTTTGCACCTGTTTTAAAATGCATTTGTCTCTTTTGTTTTTGTTTGTTTCTTGTTGTTGTGGTTTGGTTTGGTTTTCTTCTCATGCTGGTAGAAACCCCCTTTCTGTTGCTGGGGGTTGTGCTACAGGCCAGAAACATCTGGGCCATAACCCTATGGACTCCTGTGGCCATGCCACGCGACATGACATGTAGAACCTGGGTGTCCTGTGACCCGTGAACCAGTTCTCCCCTGAGAGCAGACTTACTCTGATGTTTTGCATTTGTGGGTTTGATTCAAGTTCTTGGTGTTGTGGATGTAGAGCCAGGCATTATCCTGGGTAATGAACACTGTGGTGTCGTCTGTGTATGCAGTAGTTAGGCATTGCATTTACTTGTCACTGCAGCAATAACACTCTCTCATTAACTATCTTCTGCAAATCTAATTTTGCGACGTCAAAAAGTTACTACTTTCAGCTCACCAACATAACCCAAGTCCCTACCCCAGCATAACTCAAAAGGTTGCTGTAAAAATGCACAGTCTCTTGGTTTTTCAGTAGGTGAATAGGAATAAAATTACGAGCCTTTAAACTAAATAATAATTTTTTCCTTGTAGCTTGAGATCTGTTCAATCAATAATCTTTCTGCTAACTCTGGGGAGAATTTTAGTTGCCTCCATAAAATGTTTTAATTATTTAAAATCATAAAATATAAGTAGGCACAATTTGCTTGGAACTCATTAGGGAAATATATGAATAAGAAGAAAAGATAATGTTTGCTTCTGCATTAATTTAAAGCAGTCTCTAAAATATGAAATCTAATCCTGGAAAGCAGTGACTTATCAGCAATGTTTACTTTTCCTATAATAGGAATAAATATTAAAGCAGCTAGTTATGTGCTTATCCCCACAGTATTGCACTGAGCCAAAAAGGAAGATAAATAAGTTGTCTGAAATCCCACATTTATTTCCCTCTTTTACAGGTTTTATGTTTGTTCATTTCCTTTTTCAAAACATTGCTTTTAAAATTATTATTTTAACAGGTGACTTAGAAACCATGAGTAGCTGCAAATGCATGAGACCAATTTGTGTGTGATTAGAATTATGCAGAGGTAATGCTTTATACTCGCGCAGAGCCTTTCATCCCAGTGCAAATCACCGGGTATAACACGCAGCAGCAGCAGTGGTGCAGGGCTTGGCAGACCGGAGCGTGAGCAACTGATGGGTGAAGAAACAAACAAAAAAACTTACTACCTTTAAGTTGCTCTGAAGAAATGTCAGTGCTCACTGTGGCAGGAAATGCTCTTTTGCAGCTCTTTGGTGTGCAAAAAGGGAAGAAATGGCTCTGTATTCCCTGGTCTTGTTTGGGATCTCATCAGAAATCCCTCCCCAAAAGACCCTTCTTGTTTTATTGACGGCTTTCCACATTTTCCTTCTGGGAAGGATGTGATAGTGCTGCTGCTCCTGTGAAAATGAAATGAGCAGTAAAATCAAATGTGCTGCAAACCACCCAGGGATGGGTCCAGGTCTCTTGTGCGTGGGGAGCTCATAGGTTATCCGAATGTGTTGGCATAGCCATTGTTTGGAAGAACGGATGGAGCTGCTCAGCATGGTTACATTCCTCGTGGTAGTGAAAGGGTGGTGCTGGGGATGGAGAAGGCCTGTGCAGTTTCAGTAGATGGGTTGGATAAAACCAAGTTGTATTCATCTCAGCTGGGAGGGAGAAGGGTCTCTTAAAACAGCACTGACCTCTAAGCTTATTTGCCCCTGTTGTGATCATTTAGGATTGATTTCTTCAAGTGATAAAGAGAACACAAGTGGGGATGCAGCCAACTGTGCTACTATGTCATCAAAAAGGAGCCAGCTGCAAGTTATGGCACTTGCTGCTGTTGCCACCTGAACATTATCAAGATTGTGATGCATGAGACCTGGCGTGTGCCTCAGCTCCAAGCTGCAAGGTTTCTGGGGCACGCGGGGAGCTGCTCATGCTTCAAAGGAGGGGATTTGGATGAGGTTTATATTCATGTTCCTTTCCCTGTATCCTAAGGGCTTTGTCACAAAAAGCTTGTCAATTGTCTTCCATGAGCAGCAAGTCACAGAAAGCGCTGTCTGTGTGTAATGTGGCTAAATTCAAACAGATTAAAAACACTTTGTGAGCTTACTAAAAGAAGGAGGGATGGCAGTTAGGCTAAGTTACGCTACACCCAGCAGCCCAGCTCTCCTTAGGCCTGCAGCAACATGAGAGACGGATGATGCTCCCTGCTTTGTCCACTGCATGCCCCAGTGGGATCAAAAGCTGTGGCATTGAAAATGCAGAAGCGAGCCTTGAGCATTCAGGAACCTCTCTATCTACCCTTGGATGGTGAGTTGTTTCTTTTTGGGGTGAGCCCTCTCTCTAGATTTCTGAGCACCCAATCTGAGTCCTGAGTGTTTTCCAAGCTGCAGGTAACTCCAAGTTCTTGCTATCTTTCCTTTGGGTATATTGGAGAGGGCCAGGACATAATGGGGAGCATGGCAGCACCACTGAGTGAGTGGTGCCTCCTTATTTAATTAGTTAGTAGAGATGCAAAGTCTGCTCTGAACCAGTTTTCTGTTCCTTTCCCCATCACACATGCAAATACACACCACAGCGTTTCGAATGTGACGTCTTTGGAGCAGGGACTGAGATACTTGACTAGCAGCTAGGATTACATGCTTTCATTCTCATGGTGGCTTCTGGGAGTTACTGCACTAGGGGGATTTTTTTTTAATGCACTGTCCTTCAGCCCCATTTGCTTCTGAGCAAGTCCCATTTGCACATTTGTTACCTGTGTTGGCCTCTCTGGGGTCTACCCTTGCAACTGGAAGAGATGCCAGTGTTGCATAAACAGCTGGGTGATAGGGTTTGAGCAACAGCTGGGACCCCAGGTCACCTCCTCCTTTGGGACAGAAAATCCTGAGCCTCTACAGTGTGAGCAGTAGCTTAGGCAGGTGTGTTACCTGGGAGTGGTGAGCAGACTTGTAAGCTCCCATACATGATCTTGCCATTAGAGAGAGACAAAGACTTGCGCTGCATTATCGCGTGGTCCACTCTCACCATCTAATGAAAGCCTAAGTTCCCATTGTCCCCACAAATTCCCCAAAGCTGATTTACCACTTGAATTAAACCATAATTATATATTATCAGCAGTCACTTTACAGTAAGGTTGAAGGATTAAATGTGGTTAGCGGTGATGAATTCCAGACGCACAGGACAGAAGCCTGAAGAGAAGGCCAGCTTCTGAGTAACTACAAGTTAGAGTGTAATGTATTCTAAATATTTGATTCAATTAAGCTTCCTTCTGCTCTTTGTTTCAGCTTACAGATGGCTCATCAATCTATAGTTTAGGGACACATTGCTATTCTTTCTAATGGTAATTACGTGATCAGGATGGAGACAGGTTTGATTAAATGCTCATGCTATGCTCTGCATATTTAAAATAGAGCCGAGTCCAAAGCAGAGGCGATATGCTAGCCCACTGCATGCGGCTTCAGCCTCAGGCACTTGACAGGTCCCTCGGAGCAGAACCAGTGTCTTCCTCCAGCATAGGTGACAGGGACTTTGCCAGTTCCCACCATTCAAGGAACAGCAGTTTATGAACTCATGAACTATGACTGTTTGTATCTGGTTTTGAATGTTACTAAACTGTTATTTGACAGTTTCTTACAAAAATACTCATGGTGCTTGCCTATTTCTGGCTCAGCTTTACCAAGAGGATTCTTGCAACTTGGAAATCGGTAGCAAAGCAGTTAGTCTGTGATCAATCTTCCAGTGACTTCTGTGCATTTGGGAAAGGCCATCATGGTACCTTTAGGCCAGGGTATGTACTCTTAACAGCTTGTAGCTCACTCGTGATTATCAGCCTACAGCCTCTGAAAGCAGGAATATTTGAGAGGATGCCCTGGCTGTTAAAATGTCCCATTTTGTCTTTGTAACCCTTACAATTTTTTGTGATCTACTTAAAAAGTAAAATTATAATGTAGAATGTGGCCAGAAGCTTTGCATGCAAATGTATAATGATCTTATATATTCCTTTAGCCGCTCCATCTGAGAGCTATTATAGTCATTAAGACTTTGGTAAGGTGTTATTTCTTTTATGCAGAGAAGAAAATTGAGGCACACAGAGGTTTGAAGCTCTGAGGGTAAAACTATACCCAGAAAAAGAAATTGGGCAAGCTTTATGCCCTATTTAAAATCTCATTTAAGGGCCATATGCACCTTGTCCTGGCCTTCTCCCAGGCATGGATTTTACGTTACAGCAGCCAGTCCTCAATTCAGCAAAGTACTTAAGCACATCCTGACATGCTCTGCTGAATCAGGATTTTAGCTGGAAGTGACAGAAATAGAATTGAGATCTCGTCACTTATACTCCCACTCTGAAACCATCAGGCAACATTTCCTTTCCTCATGGCTATCCCATCGCAGTATACTACCACAAGTGTCTGAGACAGCTAGGACCTGTGCCCTGAACATCTGCCCCTTATCAGAACCTAAGCCACCCGGTTGAAATCTCAAAAATATGAGCTGAGTAGCCAGTTCTAACAATTTTGAGACTTGAAATCTTTGTCCACCAGTGCATTATTTAAGCAAATGGAAGAAGGATTCTCTTAGCTCTGATACAGCTTCCCTACAGGAGGTCAACAAATCTAAAGTGACCTTTTTCCTTAATGTGCATATGATACCCTTCCAGTGTATCAGTTCCCCAAAACAGCAGCCAGGGGAGCTTTTGTCTGTAAAATGCTAGTTTAGGTTTCTTGTTTAATGAGGTATTCTCTGTAGTAAGAATTTCAGGCTGGAATAGAAAGTCCTAAAAATTAGTTATTACTATGTGTAATTCACCATGGAAAGAAGTAGTCATTAGTTAGATTCTTAGTCTCTAGCTTGAACACAATATGCCTCCCCTCCCGTCCCCTTAAGTCTCTTTCATTGGTCCCAAGTAAGGTGAGCTTTTTCAACTACTGTTTCTTGATCAAAAATGTTATAGAATGTATCAGGATGAAACGAGTAACGGATGACAACAGCAAATGAAGTTAACTAGGAGTCAAGAAAGCTGTAGGAAAAATACTGTACTAGGCTGTGGAAAAAGCATCATTTTGTTATATGCTGCCCAGGGAAGGGGATCTGTGCTTGCGCTAATTATTTGAATAGCCAGTTAACAGCTGAATTGCAGCCTCGTACAATCATCTTTTTCCTTCTGTAGACTTGCCACCAACGCTCTGTGCTTGCAGCTCTCTAGGAAACAAGCACCTAGCAGGTTGCTGCTTCGGGGGGCGGGTGGGATGGAGAGAGGAAGGAGGAAGAATTGTTTTGGTTTTATTCTTGCCCATTTCCTCTTCCTCATTCTGACTTCAAAAAAAAAAAAAAATCTACCTGCACTGTCACCTAGGTTAAAGAAACCCAGTCCTCGCACACGAAGGCTTTAGGGAATGCTCTTTATTGGAAATCCCGTTTGTCCTTTGATACACTTTTAAAGAGAACTTTTTTTTTCCAGATGGTGTATATTTGAGGCTGCTTATGTAGTACCCTTCAAGGATTATCAGTGACTTTCAATATCATTAGTTTGAGAAGGCTAGCAATCTCCTTGATGTCATGTACATTTCATTAAAAATCCATTTTTCTATTATGGCTATTAACATTAGTAAACTCCACTTCTTTCCCTTTTGAGGGTAGAACTGATTATTCTGCTACTCAATAGCCTCTTTTAGGACAGAAAATGACTTTGTTGTATTGACTCACTTGGAACTCAGTCATTCTACAGAGGGAGACTTTTTTTCCAACCACTGTCTTACAAGGACAACTTCATGTAAGTTTATTTGCTTTATTACAATTGAAATAAGAAACCATAGTAGATCTCAAAATAAGTCTCTGTTCTCAACTTAGCTGCCCTTAGGATCCTGCTGCTCCTAAAGTCTACTTTCCCAGGCTATGCTATCCAGTGGAGATATAGGTTAAATAACCATTTTTGATATTGCTCCACCTGCATTTTCCCTGATGATTTGATGCTGCTTGTTGTTTCCCATCTGCTGGGTTCCTCCAGTTACAACTTGAATGCTAATGTGACTCCATCCCCCATTGGGAGCATGCTGATATTGACTCGTGCATCTCTGAGAAGCTTCTCATTGAGGTGGTGGATGCTCTGGGTTGCCAAGTCATCCTTTCTTGGTTTTAGAACTCTTCCACTCCAAAGGACCTATTGAAAAAAGAAATGTCACCCACCTCATTTGTTCCAATATGTTCCTCGGACCACAAAGTAAGCTTTGGAAAAGGTCCTGCTTGTTTTCTAGAAATTGGTATTATTTTATTGTATTTCGGATTTCTAGGGGTCTCTGACACGGAGCTCTCACAAGCAAGTGGGATTGGGAGCACACAGAATTGGCTAATTGTAATTCTACTGCAAATTAGAAGCCAAAATAAAAAAAGATGTGATTAAATATAGGTATTTTTAAAAGCCTCTATTCAGCTGCCACCATAACCCTGAAGGTGCCTGAAGTTTAACATCATTCTTTGTTTCTAGTAAAACTTATTAATTGATAACTTATTGGTAGTTACTGATTAACGAGTGCTACCTTTGTTCTTGCATAAGTACTGTACATAGTAGAAAATGCACTACAAGACAAATCAGAATAATACAGAGCATTCTCTGGAATGAATTACACAAAACTTTGTAAGTTTCTGTTATCACAGGCTGTTTATGTACTAACATAAATTTAACACATTACTTCTTACTTCTATAGGGTTTTATTCCTTGCTTATAATAGCTTACTTTAGGAATTTATGTTGAATTTTAAAAGCCTCCTTTGTATAACATGGAACAAACACGTTGCAATTGGCAACCGAGTTGCAGATCAGAAATCACGTTACTAGAATCCCACTGTGACTTTTTTTTTCCTTTCCCAGAGGCAAAAGCAGTAACTCCCTGTGCTACTACCACTACAACTGCAGTACTTACATTATCAATAGCTATTATTCCCCCTTTCTTTATGAGGCGCAAACATTTTTCATAGTACTCATTGCAGCTTTCTTTATCCGCATCAATGAAAGCAAAGTCAAAGGTTTCTGCTTCTCCACTGGCCAACAGTTCATCTAGATGAGCAACAAAGTGAGTTGTTACACCCTGGTTAATGCTGTGTAGGAGGAAGTCGTCCATTTGTGTCAAAGTTCTCATTAAATAATGTTTTTGGTGCCTTGACCAGGCAGCCTATTCCTCTACAGCTAATTACCAGAAAAGCTTATCCCCCAGAAACCAATCTAGACATGATGTATGCCATAAAACACTCAGGTACTGAGCTCTGCCTACTTGGAAGTTCATGGAGTAGTTCTAAACCTGCAGGATACAGCTGGGACTGCTGAAAGGTGCAGTAAAAACAAGTCAAGCAGTCTGAAACTGAACACACTCTACACCTTCAGCTATTTTTTGAGCTGACTGAGGAGAGCTGTTTTCTTAAGTGGATTAGGATTTTTCTCACATTTATGAACGGGTCCTAAATGCTAATCTCTTGTTGATGATCAAGTGCCATGATACAGGTCACAAACAAACCCTGTCAGAGATCTTTATCGCAGCAAAAGATTGCTGTAAGTAGTCCTTCTCTGCACCAAGGCAAGTGGAATTCAGTTTTAAGTTCTCCTAAATGGACTTCTTGACTGAGAACTCCAAATCGCCAGTTGCGGAGGGGCTGACTGCTGCCTTCCTAAGGTTCTCGGCCACCCCTCTCACCTGCCCTTATCCTCTGTCAACAGAGGATCTCTTTGTGTGAAGCATTGCCTAGACAAAGCTGTCCATTAGACTTCAAGGACAGCGCATCCTAGCAGACGGCTAATATTTGCCTGTTCTAAAAAGGATGGATGAATTTGAAAGTAATGCAAGGTTATGGATGGATCTGGGGATCCATCAAACACCTTTGCTGGAAACCTTCTTCCACCTCCTCCATTACTAGCAAATTTCTTGCATTTTCAGAATATTTGTTAATATTCCCTCTGCCTTGTAGCTTCTCTTCTCTTGAATGAGAAAAGTCATTGCCTTTCTAATGGCCTTGCATGCTTTTGGCACATCCTAAATTTCAACTCCTCTGGACACAATTCAACTGTTAAACCCTAAGTTTTGTATTGGCTTCTGTATTTTTTTCTGCACTTCAGCCCTTTCAGAAAACTCTTTCTGTCTATAACAAAGAAATACTTGCTTAGAATGGACAATGGATAAGAGAAATTGGGCTTTGTCTAATTAATCTGTTTTAATCAGCTTTCCCAGAAGCAGCTGACAATAGTACTTCATAGATTAAACAAGGTGATGGACAGGACAGGTGAGTGACCAGTACAGCCCGCTGCACAAGACAAGCATTTTCTTCCTCTCTGCTAGCATGTAGGAAAACTGTGAACTTCTGAAGCTGTGAAGTTTCCTGATTTTTTTTTTTTTTTTTTTTAAGTATAAGAGAAGCTGTCTCGCTGTTAGCAAAGGGATCACATCCACAAGCATATTTGGTCTTAGATTTTATCAGTATTATATCCATCTTCTACTTCTAGAGAAGGGGACAAAAAGAAAAGTATTTTAGGTTACTTACCAAGTGTTTGAATTGCTGGCTTAATCCGCAGGTCAATTTTATGCTCTACTCCAGCCTAGAATGAAAAAGAACAAAGAGTTGATAGAAGTGGTCAAGAAATAACCTGTTAGTAGGGTGCACTCGGGGAGTGACTGGTGTTCAGATATTTTCCCTATTATTTCTAGGTTCCAGACAGCACTTATTTGTCTTTCCAAATTGAACTGTCTCAGCCTCCTTTAAGCATAGGAATGCTTCTGTGTGAATGTGTAAGTCTAAGATACCAAAATCCCTTGACACACAAATGCAGTTATCCCAAACATGTAACAGAAGAGATGCTGCTTACCTCCTTCCACAGTGGCTTTCCAATTTTGACATAGTCCTCGTTTATATCACAGGCAATAACTCTGCCATTATCTGGCAGGACAAGTGCCATATTCAAGGTATTATAACCTGTGAAAACACCTACGAAAATCATAAGAGTCATCAACACCATATTGCAGGGGGGGAAAAAAAAAAAAGATACTGAACTACAGGGCTCCCTTCAGGAATAAAAACCCCAAAGGAGTCAAGGATGGCAATTTGTTAATGGACACAAAACGTTTTCCCCTCCATTTTAATGACATGGTGGGTTGGGAAGATTGTTTACTTTAAAAAAAAAAAAAAAAAGAAAATCAATCTTTTAGCAAAGCTTAATGTTGGCTTTTTCCAAAAGTCTCCTGGACACACAGGGCAGAGTCTGGTCCTGTATCTCTGAGAGGAACACCCTTATTTAAAAGTGGAGCTAAATCCTGAGCCAAAGGGACTGGACCAGCAGCAAAATACCAGGGCATTGTAATAACCAGGCCAAAAATGAAGATGGTGGGAACCCATACCTGGCTGCCTGGCATCAGTCTGGCTTTGGGACATCCTGCTAACACAGGTGCACCAAGGAAGGTGGATTGGATGCAGGGCCTGTGCAGCAAACCATTTCCTTCTGGCAAGAAACTGATACAGGAAGGAAAGAACACACCCTGTCCTGCAACTGCTGGAGACCCAAGTGATCTGTTGATCTTATTTTTTCAGATTGCCTCAGAGTTGATGAGACATCCATGCTGATGCCAGAATTACTGAATGCACAGATAGACAAAGAGGCAAGTAAGTGCAAATCAGACACTACTTTTCACACTGTAGTTTGCCCACCTGTTTGCGAGACAGGTATGCAGTGCGTTACTATGTTTAGGTATCTTATCTTACGTAAACATGGCTGTATTTGGAGCACAGCCAGGAGCTTTATTCTACTACAGAGAGGACAAAGTGACACTCTTACCTATTTCAATAACTTTCTTGGCCTTAATGAGTTTGACCAAATTTGCCATAAGCTGAGCCTGGTCACAGGACACCATCATTTTACTGCAGGGATGATCAGCGGTGAGCTAGAAAGGGGAAAAAAAATAACACATCACAACAAAGAAACCCCAAAGCTTCCAAAACACCATCCTAGGGAAAAAAACCCCAGAGAAATCTCAGGAAAACCGGATACTCCTACCTTTCTCATTTTAGATGGCTTTGTGCTCCATCTATGAGCCAGAAATTGGTTTGAATTTAACAGTAACTAAGGAGGGCGGCGTGTGTGTCATAAGCAGTGGCTAATTATTGAAAGCAGTAATACGCCCCAAAGTTACCATGGCTGTGGCAAACTCAGCAATAGTTATAACTGATGAAGAACCATAGAGGAACCTTCACTGTGAAAGTCCTTTATTTCTGTGAATTTACATAAACAGATGCACTTTTTAAAAATAAATTATAACCTTTGTACTTATGCCTTTATTCCTCCAAGACACGTAGGATGGTTCTATGAACCACGAGGTTAAAGTCTGTTGCCGAAGGTCAGACCACGTGGCTCTGGCTACGCAGCGCAGAGCTGGAGGAGCTGTGCCCGTGCTGGGGTGGGAGGATGCCTGGCACTGAGGAGGGGGCAGCAGGAGAAGCAGGGCTGTGCCGTGGCAGTTGAGTGGAAAGGACGGTCCTCCCATTTCCCTTCCTCCTCTAGGGGTCATTCCAATCAACCAGCTCCAGTACTTGGCATTTAATTGCTTTTATACAGGAGTAGTTTGTCTCACTTGAAATGACTCAATCCTGAGTCGGGAAGTCTGTTCTGAGCTCTGACGCTGGAGCCTGCTGGAGGACATCACCTCTCTGAGCTACAGTTTCCTTCTGTGCCAACTAAAATGAACAGAAGTCAACTGTTCAAGTCAAAATCAAGTGCAGCCCAAACACCTGGGCTTGGGAGCCATAAATAAAAAGACATGTCTAAACCATATGCCAATACTATTAAATACTCATTTAGGTAGGCCTGAACATTGAAGAGTCTGCGTATTACCAGTTCAAAACAAATGCTAATGCGTACGCAAATAAGATGGAGGAAGGAATATCACAAAGAGCCCAGCTGCTCCGGATGAGGTGTGGGCGATACCAAAGGTCCTAGTGGAACAGTAACGGCACTGAACAGAAAACCTGCGTTGGAGGATAAAATACTGACCAATCGCAGCTTCTTTAGAATTGGATGTTCCCGTAAAGAGTGATCCAGTATGTATTGCCAGAGAGGACCGCTTTTCCCAATAATACTCTTGGATGATTTGTGTGTCCCAAAACCGAAAGGGTATCTTTTACCTACAAAAAAATAAGGAATAGTAAGAACTTCTCTCTTTTTCAGTTATTGCCTGGTTAAATAAAGCAAGTACTTACGTATTACTAAAGGTTAGAGAGTGCTTTGCTCTGAAAAATCCAGTAAAAAAGTAAAATGCAATGTAGCTGGACAGCACAGTGGACTATATTTTTTTTTTCTCTCCTTTTTAACCTCCACGCTGTCCAGCCCAAGTCTGCAAAGGCTGAAAGGGAAAGGTTTGAGTGCTGTGCTGTTCAGTGGCCGACGTGAAGGTTACAAGCTGTCATATTCTTATAGGATGAGTAACCACATCAAAACTCAAAGGGAAAGTGGAAGGAGAGAAGCATGAACGAGGCACATCATTATTTTCTTAGTCTGGGGACCTTGTTTTGCAGATGGATAGAGGCTGCTGGTCTTCAGGGCTGTCAGCTGATGCATCTTCTCAAGCCCTGTGTTCTCCTAATGACAGTGTCCTGCCCTCTAGCCAGAGGAAATCTGGCATTGCTCAAGGGCTTGTTTGGGATGAAACCGGTGTGCAAAAAAGGTAGGTGCTAAAAGCTGAAGTTTAAGGACTATTGCTTGTCTACTTAAATACAGAGCTGATCTCAGCTTTGATGGTCAATGCTGCTTTTACCAAATGGGGCAAATATTTTAAAGAAATAACAAAAAAATATTGAGTTCCACATCTCCTGATAGTTGTTTGCTATTGAAGAACACTTTTATTTTGTGGTTTTTATTTTCTGTTAATGGCTCTGTTTTACAGACGGTCACCCTGAGGTGTAGATTATTTCTGCAACTTGCCTGAAGTCAAAGGGTAAGTAAGCAAGCGGCTGCGTTACAAACCCAACGCCAGCCTCCTTCCCCTGCGATCGTGGGCTCGCACTTCCTCCCGCCGAACAGTTACCAGACGAGAAACCTGCGGCCAGGCCACCGCCACGGCGCGTCCCGCCTGGCCAAGTAAACGCAGGCAGGGGCAGGGCTGGCGGCGCGCCCTCGCCTTTGCTGGGACCTTGGCCCCGACCCCGCCAGCTCCCCGGCCCCGCGCTGCAGTAGCTGGATTACACGGAGCGGCTTGGGCTCTAAGAGCATCAGCGCATTTACGGCCGCAGCTCCGCGAAAGCCCGGCCCGCGGGGCAGCCCCGCTCAGGGGACCGCAGAGGGGGACGCTCCCCCGACGGCCGCCCGGCCCCGCCCGCAGCCGGGGGCTCCTGCCCGCTCTCGGGGGAGACCTGCGTGGGCGCCGCGGTCCCCATCCCCTCCCCGGTGGGGACACGAGGAAGGCGCAGCCCCTACCCCGCGTGGGCGAGGGGGGCGCCGGTTACCTGCGAGCATCCCCGTGGCAAAGGCGACTCCCAGCATCGCCGTCCCGACGGCCACTTCTTTGGGCACGCTGAAAAGGGGCATTTCGGTGCCGGGAGGGGAGCGGCGCGGCGGGCGAGAGCGGCGCGGCCCGGGCCGGTCACACGCGGGGGGGGGCGGGGCCGGCCGGCACGCGGCGGCGGGGCGGGGCGCCTCGGGGCGGCCGCGAGCCGCCGCCTCCTCCCGGCGGGGCCGGGCAGGGCAGGGCGCGGGTGTCCGTGGCTGACGGCCCCGTGTGGTCTTGGGGCCGGCGCTTTGGTTGATTTTGGGGGCTTTTACACCCCCCGCGCCGCGGGGTGCCGGGGCTGGGCTGGGCTGGGCTGGGAGGGCATCCCGCGGGAGGCGCGCGCCGTCCTCGCGAGTGGCACGCTCTGTGGCGGTGCGTGAGGTGACAAACGCAGCGCCGGGGGCTCGCGCCGCCCCTCCGCAGCGGCGGGTGCTGGTGTGCCCGCGTTGCGCGAGCGGGCGGCGGGCTCTGGCGGAGGCGCCTTCCACAGAAACGCCCTGGCGAGGGGCTCGGCCCCCCGGCGCGCCCGGGGAGCGCGCTCTCTCCTTCCCCTAGCACAGAGGGGGTCTCGCAGCGGAGGTGCGAGCAGGTTCCTTATCAAAAAAGCATGTGAGACTGTGGGGCTTCAGTCCTGCGACCAAAAGAACTGCGAGTTTCCAGGTGAAAGGGACCAAGGAAGATCCTCCACGGGAGGGGGAACGGGGCCTGGTTTCCTCTGCTGCGGTTCAGCCCCTTCCGCAGCACCTTCTAGGCAAGGTGCAGCAGTGTCCTTGCCACTGTTTGACAGCCTGGTTGTTTAGGGATCTCCTCCCTGGCCTGATCTCTCGCTGAGGGAACTGACATATAAACCAACAGTGACTATGCCATCTTATTTTCTTAGAAATCAGGCTAAAAAACCTTTTCTGTGCTTTTGTTTTGTTACATAGATACGTGCTGAAGGGACCCTGCAGTGCCTTTTGGAGATGGGCCAGGGATTTGGTTTTCATTTTGTGAAGTATTGGCAATATCTGGATTTTGCAAAACCCAAGCAAGATGTGAAAATCTATCATTTTGTTGCTCTACAGGAGATGAAATTAGCAACATTGCACACAGACCAGGAATACGTAGGCGTGGAGTGGGTTGCAACTTGGCCTCAACAGATGTAGGATGAAAGCAGGTAAAACTTCCCTTTTGGCACATAGTTAATCTCTAGGAAGCCAGATGAATTGTGTGCCGGTAGGTTAGGATGATAACTTTTCAACTATGTTCCTATGCTAGCAAAACTGTCTAGTGTCAATGCAGTTAGCAGAAGAAGATTCTTTTGTAAGTACATCTTAATTACAGGATTAAGTATATCACCAAGGCGTTTATGGGAAACAGGTTTGCCTATCACTGCATTTTTAGCGTGTGGTAGACCTTATTTACAAAGTCTTGAGCTCAGGGCTTTTGTATTTCTTTTGCAGCAGCTAATCATGTCAAGCACTAAGGAGTCTGTTGTGCTTTCTGACTTGCAGAACAAAGCAAGACATCTGATCTGTATTGGCAGATATCTTTCAGATCACTTTTAAAATTTGTTTGATTTTGAAAGCTGTGGGAGTTGTCAGTTTCTTGTGGGTTTCTTTTTTTTTTCGTTCAGTATCTCATCACTTTCTCTGTGTACATTTTGCTTTTGTAAATGAAAACATTTCATGCCATCTTTCAGAAGATGAGTTATCAGGAAGAGCTGGAATGTGTCAGTTTTAGGCCAAACAACTGTAGGAGACAACAAACTCTTCCAGCGGCCATAAATCAGATTTGTGACTGTGCAGCTCCATCTAGTGATTATTCTCTACAACTGCAGCAGGAGGGAGAGAGTAACTGTGGGATATGCTGTCTTTTTCATGAAACACTCTAAATTTGTAAGATTCCAGTGTTGTGTTGGCCTCTCGACTCACTTGAAGCTCCCTGGAAACTTCAGGTTTCTGAAATCTCCAAGAGAATTGGTGAACAGAATTGCTAACATACTTAAACATGTATCTGAAACTTTTTTCTTTTGCGCCTCAAGTTTTTATGCAGTAATAGCTTACCTGTGGTGGCAGTGTCAGAAGGTATTTTACTATGTCAGTGTATTGGACAATATATTGTTTCCTTTAGATAAGGAAGTTGATATACATATATCTAAGTCAAGATAAAACACTTTCTTAGTGGCAAAGGAGTTAAAGTCTTCCAACTAAATCAAAAGAAGCCAAATGCTTTTCTTTGAGCCGTTGCAGTTTTCATTTTACATAGCTCTGTGATATATTACTGAACAGGAAACTTTGATGAATCACATTAATTAGACATATGCTTGCAGTGTGCTGTGGTTACTTGAGCATTTAACATTTTGGTAGATTTCTGCCTACTTCTTGTGCTGAGTAAGGTGAAGGCTACCTAGAGATAAAAACTGTGTGTGAAGTGGGCTTGGGTACAAACCCCACTGCTCCCTGTATCTGTAAGGTCAATCCCGTTGCACAGATTTCACAGGGGATCAGGATTGTTCCCAGTGTTGTAGTCAGTAGACATACTTGCTGTGCCTGAAAGTGCCTTCTCCCTGGAACTGCGTTCCTGAAAGCGTAAGAGGGTTTTGGCAGCATCTTCAGGCTGGAGCCAGAACATGATTGCTTTTGTGAAACATAAGGAATAGAGTAGGACAGACAGGATTCAGACTGGCTAGTCACTGGTTGGCCTCAGGGTATGCGAATCCTCACTTTAATCATATTGATAATCTGTCCACGGCTTCACAGTCATTGGGTAATTGATATCTGCAATAGTCTGTTCTACTGAAACCTTCCTTCCAGGAGTGGTTTTGTATGTGGGAATGTTGCACACCATCCACCTTGGTGGCATCTAGCTGTGTAGACTTATCATGGAAATGGGACTGGCAAAGCATTAGCCTACTGATAAGGCTGTGATCTCACTTCTAGGTTTCCGCCTTTCCTTTGCAGCTATTTTTAAATAGACCAGTAGTGCCTAGTAACTGAGGCACCAGTGTAAAATGCTAAATGACTTGCCATGAGTTTAATGAGCTGTTCCCTCCCACTATCCTCGTATTTTAAATCTTTTCCTTTGTTGTTTTTGTTTTTCTTCCCTTCTTCACTCTTCCATGTGTCAGCTACCTGAGCTCATGTGTTCCGGCAGGCCGTGCCTTCCAGGACGGTGGTGCTGTTCTGTGGTCTGCTCCAAGGTGGTGGTAAACAGCAATATATAACCACCTTGATTGTCTTACTGCTGCACTATAAAGAAGTAAAATCTGTGGGTGGCTCAGCCACTGTCCAGTGTGGACAGCCAGGGGTTGTCTGCACTGTGACTGAAAGCCTACCTGCAACGTATGCACTAAACCATAGTTGCTGCTGACATGGTTGTACTAGACCTATTGGCAACATGTGTACTAAACCCTAGTGGCAGCTAGAATGGTTTTACTAGACCAGGGTGGGTATAGATGACTCTTCTGAAAATCATATTCACTCTGTGGTTGAAAATCATTGTACACCACAGACACTGTGAAGGAAGTGTGTGTATAGGCATGTTTGAACAGCACAGCTCACTGGAAATAACCCCGATACATTTGTTGAAGCTATATTGGCCTATGACATTGGAAAGAATTCAGTGGAGTTGCATGTTATGTCTGCTTCATTCAGGCTGCAATGTTGCTGGTGTGGCTTCAAGCATAATTTAAATGGTGCGTACTTCAAGTCTTGGTTACCCACACATTGTTCTCCTCTGTTCACGATGAGGATAGCAGTCACACGGTCCTCTAAAACATGGCAGCATTTGCATAAAATGTTTGGAAGTAAGTGTAAACACTACGTGCATTTAGTTCAGTGAGTAAAGTAGAAATGTGTTTGGAGCTTATGTACAGCTGAAAGAAGAGGAGACAGTGGTCTTTGCCCCCCAAAAGCTTACAATACGAATGTAAAAAAATGGTCATGGGCAGGAAGTGTAAGAAGGAGTTGGATTGTATTGATCGGTGTGCTTGGCAGTAGCCTAATTGTCAAGTTTCTCACAAGAAATCAGAGCAGATAAGTTTTAAGGAGAATTCAGGAGGAAGGAAAATGAAGTTTGGAGCTGTTTACTAGGAGTTTACCTCAAATATGAGTGCAGAACGAATAAAAGGCCAAATACAAGGAGGAACCAAAGAAGAATGCATTCATGCATCCACGTGGTCAGACTAACCGCTGAAAATGCTGATTGAGATGGCATTCTGGGTGGGTGGGACTTGAATGAGCTTAGAGCTGGGGAAGGAAGTTGCAGTAATCAAGGTGATGACATCTTGGACAAAAGTTTTTAGTTGTGAAGATGAACATACAGAAATAATCTTGGACATACAACAAAATCTTTCTGGTTGTTTTTGTATGGTCGAATGTGAGGGCCTGGAGAGAAATTAGAGTCGAGAGTGGAGAGTTATGAATTGAGTGATAGGCAAAAATGGTCATTTTTATCTATATTGGAGGAGAAAGGTTGGAGAGCTGAGGATGACCTGATTTTAGCCATCCTCAGAGAGGTGTTTGAAACAGATTGGGATTTTAATCTGGCTGTGAGGAGACAGGAGTGAAGAGGCAGATCTGTAAGCTGTGCACATTGACCTGGTGGATGAATGAATGTATAGATGGGGTCAGTTACTCAGAAAGAACAGGAAGCTGTGAATTCCCATACCTTTTAAGCTATTCATACATAAACAAACCCATAAGCACTCTATTGTGTTTATTTATTTATTTATTTTATTTTATTTTAATAGGTTTTCATAATCTCTTTGGTTAAAAGTGAAACAGAATTTATTTACCCTATTTATGTGTTCATTCATCTGTCTATTTTAGGTGTTGTAGACAAAATACATATATATTTTATAATTTTACACTCCACAGTGTATATGCCCTTGCAAGACCTAGATAAATCAATTGATGGTGGTGTATTTTAGGGGACTGTATATGAAATTATTACTTTTTTAGTCACAATTGAGATTTCTTTTTTAGTCCAGTTGGTTTTACTATTGTATTTGTCTGTTCCACCCCTGTTATCTCTCTAGTATAGTGTACACTTAACATTTCATTTTACAGTCCTGTAATACAGTGTTTGCCATTTACTGGCATAACCTCCTTGACCTTAGAGATGCTCATTCCACATGTATCTGTTGTAGCAATTTTTTTGCCTTGAATGTTCATACATCTTCTCAACTGAAAATCTTGGGATTGTAAGAATGGTACAATCTTTTTTTTTTAATCTGTGATAAATGGAATTGCTCTCCAAAATTTTCTTCTGATAGTTGAATTCGGTAATTTGAAATAAGACTAATAGTTTCCCAAATACTCATCATTGCTTCTAAAGTCATCTGGATTTTTTATCAGACAAACTGTAAGTATCAAAGCTTCCTTTAATATGATTCATTGCCCAACTGGAGGGTAATCACTAGACCAGAACGCAGACATGAACAATGACTTTAACTAAGTTGGTTCAGTTACTTTCATCCTGCTCAGCTACTTCTATCGCATTCAGTCTTCTGTGGGAGCTTTTAAAGTATGTCTTTCGATAACAGCTTGTAAAGGCTGTGGTACCTTCACATCTATTTCAAGGCTAAGGTATCAACATTTCAAATGCTGCTGCTAAGAAAGCTGGTGATTCATGAGCCCATAAGCCTTAAGCCATTAAACTTGCAAACAGCGAATGGTTTAGAAACGGTTTTCAGCTAGAAGCATTTTGACATATTGGTAAATATTTTCAGGCCTTACTGGCTTACAGGCCAACATTTTGAATATATATGACTACTTTTTGCCATCTCATTACAAGACTAGGTTCAACTTTGGACATGCAGGTATCGTGAGGAGAGATAGCCCCTGCCAAGCAGCATAATTCCCAGTGCAAAGTAAGTTAATGGCTTCTATGAAAATATCCCACAAGTATCAAGGACTGTAAAACTCAAATTGAGCTTGACTGGGGGAGACCCAGTAAAATAGCTCGTTCAGTGGCTCAGCTTGACAGATCCAATGATAGAAGCAGTTCTCCTGACAAAGAGAGTTTGTCATTGAAGGATGTGGTTTGGAGGCAAGTTGAATTTCTCAAAACAGGTAACAGACTGTTCTGAATGATCTCCTTCCAGGTCGTGGCCCAGCCTCACTCTTGGAACAACTGCATGGACAGTGGTGCGATGGGTGCTTGCTACTGAGGAATAAAGCTTGGTATTAATGTGCCCCTGCAGATGGTCCCCATACGATGGAAATAGGCACAACTTGAGTAGAGCATTCTGCTTTACTTACAAAGCCTGCTGTAAGTCTCAAGATGCTGCTCCACTTAAGCCTTAAGCTGTATAGTGCATAAACAAAATGTGAGAAATTTTGCTCCTTATCACTCTGATACACATAATAAAATGAAAGAAGCAGTGAACAAATCAACTATAGCCATGACACCTCATTAACCAGTCTCTCCCATGCCATTATCTTTTGCCTCTTGTTTTTGACATCTGAAGAGATCTGTGTCAAAGGCCAGCAGACTGGATTTGTTTCATGCCAGCTGTGTGAACGGATGCCAAAAATGAAGGCTAGTTTTGGAAGCCCAGTGGTTTTCCTTTCTTTAAGGGCTTTTTTCCTAGAGTTTCCAGTTCACGAAAGCAACAGCAGCAGCATGACGCCAGGAGAGGTGCAGGATTGGGGTGTTCGTAGATTGTCTGCCCCAAGCATATTAAAGAATGATGAATGATCATCTCACTAGATCTGGTTCCTAGAGAGCTCTAGTTTGCCATTTCATGAGTAAGAATTTGTCACAAGCATGTGAAAACCATGCCAGGCTATTCACTTTGGGACTTAAAATCAAGAATTCCTAGTAGACTGTTCGTCAGTTGAGAAGACTAGAGAAGGGAGCATCTATATTAGTTAACTGTAGTTTGCTAATGATGCAGATGTGAAGAAGGTGGTACTGGATTTAGCAGGTAAAATACATCTGCTGGAGAGAGAGCGCAATTAGTGCTGTCACCTGAAACTCCATGTGTGGGGCATTACCCCCGTCAGGCTGAAAAGGCACAGGGGGGGACGGCTCAGATACCCCTGGGAAACAGAGGAGAGGGAGATGTGTGGAGAGTGGTACCTGACATTGAGAAGGGCAGATGGCTTCTAGGAGGAAATAGAGGGAAGGTAGGAAAGAATTTTTTTAATTGTGTGTAATACTCCCTCTATTGCCTTTTGCTTTTTTTTAAGTGAAGGTGTACTCTTAGTAATTGCCATGAACTGAACTCACTTTTTTCTCTGTATGTATATTCTTAAGATGATTGTTACAATTTTACATAATTTTGTTCTTTAGTATTAATGTTTTTTTTGTTTCTTTACTGTTGTATTGCTTTGAGTTTGAATGTTAACAACAGGCTATATAAACTTTTATCTTCTTATCCTGTTCTGGCTTCATTTTGTTATGTGTATATATATATTTTTTTTAAAATAACCTCAGCTTCTTTTAATATAAACAATTGGAATATTTCTGTTAAATTTGATAAGAATTGTTTTTAAAGAACCCCTAACTAGGTGAACTTTGGATTTTTCAGTGCCAGTCATCCCTTTGATAAGAATAAGGCTTTCTTAGTATAGTATTTTAAAGTTATGTTTTTACTGCTTCCTTTTAGTGTTTTGAAGATCAGAAGATCCTTCTGCTTTAGTATATGTGAATCATATTTTCACTTTTTAATCGAAGTTTCTATCCATTTTGTTTTTAAGAAGTCCCTTTCTTTCCATTCCTTTATAGCCTGGGCTTGACTTCATAAGAATCTCTAACTGAACCATAAACTACCTTTATAAATATCATTTTTCCTTGAAAGCTATATCTTACTGTAATGACCAAAGTTTTGTCATGTGTTAGATTAAGATGTCTGCCTAAAATCAATAATGCTGAGGTAACAACATTGGTTTCTGCTAGGCTCTCAATTACTTTCTCAGTTGTTTGTCATAGGAAGAATATATGATCAGTTGTTTCCCCTGCAGGCTATAAAACCAGCCTGTTCTCCTTTGATCACTTCTGCATACTTCACTTTTACTCTCCTAAGTGTAACACAGATTTTTAGAGCCTTGGACCTGTGAAGTAGCAAAATGATTCTTCTGTAGTCCATTCCAAGGGATAATAGCCTCCCTGTATAAAGCACCATAAATATCCCTGGACAACAGTTGGCTCTTTTGGGTTACATTGCACAATCGCTATGGAATCCGTTCCTGAATTTGCCATGCTCTTTGAAGAAATGTCTGGGAGAAATTTACTTCGCAGTCTTGCCTTTGCACCTTGTGTTCCCTGTAGTCCTTTGCACCTTGCATTCCATGTTGCACTTCTTTTGTAGGTAGTCTCTTATTCTTTGTATCTGTTTGGGTAACAGGTACAGCTGTAGAACTGTTAGTCTTCTAGTATTTTTTTTTTCTTTTTCTTTCTCCCCCTCCCTCCTGTATCTTTGTGTTTTTTAAGATGGTTTCTGGTGCCATTTTGTTCTTGAAGTTGCTGCATTTTGCCACGGAGGGGAAACACAATCATGCTGTTCTCTTTCCTGGGAGCTTTACTCTTGTTCTCTCTTGATCTCCTTTATCTGGAATAAATTACGCTGTACCTGCATGATGTCAGTAAAGACACTGCTGGGCAAAGGAATACTTGAAATAGTATAGTCTCTTGTGAAAATGGGAACATCTGTAATGGGACAATTGAGTCAGTAGCTGCTTGTTACTGTAAGTGTTCTTCCCTCAAAAAGAGGCAAGCATGTTTCTGAATGAGGCTTCAGGGGTAACAGGTAACTTGAAGCTTTGGTCCCATCATATTACTGAAGAGAAGCTGCCCTTACTTGCCTCTGGATTTTCACGTGTCCTGTGTTACAAGAACAGAAAGTAATGATGCAGAATAGTGAACACACTATTTTGATTTGACATTTAAAAAAAAAAAAACCAAACCAGAAAGTTAGAAATTAATCTAGTCCCCTTCAATTTCCCATCCAGGGAGTGTATGTGAGAGGCTAGTCACACTTGGTGGCATGAACATTTGGATTTCAAGGGCACGCAGAATACTTAACATTGCTGTACCCTGGCAAAGCCCTGCTGACATATTTCACGGTACAGAGCAGCTCTGCAGCTACAGAGCTGTTTTGTTTCCTAACAGGGTATTTGTAGCATGTTGTAAACAGTAACTGTTGTAACTGAATCCTAGGCTGTGGTCCTTAAAACCTGAAGCGCTACCCAACTGGCAGAAACCTTAATGCAGTTTGCCTTTGTCTTCTAATTCATGTAGGCAACAGTGGAAAATGCCAGAGTGCTTGGGAGCTAGGCCAGGAGGAGGATAGGTATGCAGCTGGTCATCTGTCTCGTCGCTTTTGAGAACGTAGGTAATTACTGTGTGCCATACACCTTCCTGATGAAATGCCTTTTGGAAAATCAAAGCTGTTTGTCTGGTTCCAAGGCAGAGACAGTTTCTCTGACCAAATGGGGTTTAGTAACTCTTCCAGCCTAGCTGCAGCATCTTTCATGGACTGTTTAGCTTCTTGATGTTTATGCACCCACAGAATTGTTGCATACCTAAAATAAGGCATGAAATGTGGACTTGGTGTTTATTGTGCAGTCAGCTTGGACTTAAAAAGGGCAAGCAGCATAATGGACTGAGTGTTGTGCATCCCATAACAATCCTAGGAAATATGAGGCTGACCGCTCCTTCCCAATTCTGTACCTTTTCCGTGGGTTTCTGTGTTGACATGTTCTTAGAAGTGGTAGTAGGTCTTCTGGTGCTAAAATAAACTTGCAGACCCATTGACCGTGCTTGAAGGCCTGGCTCTAGTCTGTTGAATTGGACCTTTTTCCTGTGTTAAGGCACAAAGGTGACAACTGGTCTGTTCTTAATGGGCAGATGAAGCAAAGTAAGAGAAAAAAAGAGGAGCAATCTAGATGCTTTGAAAGAAGTTTTGTCTTTTCTGAGGCCATGTATGTAAGGTGAAGGAGAAAGCTACAAGGCTATAAGGTGTGTAGGTGTTGGAGGACCACTCTTGTCACCATGGAGAGTCTGATGGAGTGTGGGAATTCAGGAGTACCTGGGGATTCTCTGGAGCCTTGGGAGCTTTGGCTCCACTCGGAGGATGCCAAGAACTTCTGTTAGGCCTTAATACACGTAAAATATTTGACTAAACATGTCAGATGTTCCTGAGTCCTTGGCAAAGACTACTGCTTGCTGGTGTTGCAGGATGATGCCATATATTGTTCTGTTTTGTTGTCTAAAGTATATCAAACTCGAGCACAGCTGCTCCTTTCCAATGTTTGGTAGTACTACAGCAAGTCATCCTTCACTTCTGTTTTCCTCAGGGTAACACATTTTTAGAGCCTTGAACCCATGAGGTGGCAAAATGATTCTTTGAGAATCTTTCTAAGGGACAGTAGTTTCTTTGAGTGAAGTGTTGTAAGTATCCCCAGCACAAACCAGAACCTGAGCAATACAAACGGTAATGGTAGGAAGACTGAAGTGAAAAATCCTATTTCCTCTTACTACTTTCTGCTGTTATAAAGGAATTTAATTGTCTGTTAAGTCAGTGCACAGCATTAGCATTGTTCAGTTCTTCCTAGATGTTTGTAAAAACAAAATGTTAACTTTAATCATTAGTTGGTTATGACTGTCTGCATATGTTCTGTTGGTTGTAGGAGTTGCTTCTTCCTCCCTCGTCTCCCCTTCCGAGACTGCGAAAGCCATTTATATTATGGGGCTTGGTTCCCTTTTTGTCTGTTCTAATGTAATGCAGTGGGTGATGGTGGGGCAAAAATCCTGGGCCTGATATGGAATGACCAGAAAGGAATTGTTCATGAGATCCTTTCTTTGCCTGAGAGAGTGCTATTGGTTTTTCAAGCCTGCCCTATGAGAACAGATACTGAAGCAGGGAACTGAGTTTGATCCTCAGATCAAACTGAGAGGAGGGGCTGAAAAGGAGGCTTGGAGACTTGGTTTGTTCATGGGAAATGCAAGAAAACTTGCGTGTGCAGGACGGTAAAGGGATATCCTTGTCTTTGGCTCTGAGCTGAGCCCAAAGACTGTGCAACTGTGACAAGTAAATTGAGTTGGGAAATTAGTATGGGACTCTTCAATGTTATTTGCAGGTGTACTTCTGATACCAGCCAAGAAATTATTCTTGTATTTTTGCTCCAACTACCATTTGTCTCTGAAGAAGTGCTCTGTAAACCTGAATTTAAGGGGATTCAACTTAATATCTTTAGGTACCTGCATCTGAGCAGGTTGTCTGGACTCTTGTTTGTGATCAGTGGAGTGAAATAGGTATTTCTAGGGGCACAGATCATATCAAGGTAGATGTCCAAAAATCTCCGAAGATGAGTGAACTGTGTTCTGTAAATGCCTGTTCCTTTCTGACTCTGTATCACTAGGTCAGCTGTAGGTGTCAGGGTTGTAAATGTCTTGTATTGCAGGGAGTGATTGACTGGAGCATTTGTGAATTTTGGAAGCTTGGAGAAAGGATAGGCTTTAGTTACTGAAGTATCATTATAAGAGACTGAGTCTCAGGAAATGGGATGTGTCCTACTTCTGTATAGAGACAGCAGGTAGAGGAACTACTGGCAGAAGAGATGGAAGGCTATGAATCTTCAGCAGTTATGGGAGAAAGACATGCCTTTCTCTGCAATCAGTGTAGAACCTCATCTTTTACCTCTTGCTTTGCATGTGTGGGGGTGTGTGCATGTGCGTGTGTTACTACAACACATCATGATCTTGCATCTTCCCTAGGCTGGAAAGGGAAATGGAATATAGTCAGACTACTGTTAATTCACTTCAGGAATACTTGGGAAGTCTCATAGATATTTATATGAAAGTAAATGAGTGAACACAATAACAATATAGTCATTGAGAAACCTATTTCTTCATTGAGACAACTGGTTCCTAGTGTCTCCTGGCATTTCCAGCCTGGAGGTGGTGGTGGTGTTTTTGTAGATGGATGTGTGTTCTGTGTATATAGATGTTTTGTTCTGATCTTTATTACTGTATTGCAGCCTTACTAAGATGAAACTCTACCATTCTCTGCTAGTACCATTCAATGTTGGTCAACTGGATGTACCAGGATAACAGAAGAACTTGGCCCTTGGTTTGTATTTTTGTTAGGGGGGTATGTGTGTGTGTTTTTAAAAACAGTACAAACCCTTCTTGCTGCTATTGGTAACTGTCTGTTTGTTTTGTTTAATCTGAATGTCCTCAGCTCTCTGGATTTTCATGTGCAAGAGAGAAATATTAAGGGGATTTTATATTCTTGACAAATTTCTGGTGGAAAAACATGATGTGGGAATAGTGCCAAAAAGCAGAACTTCAGAAAATCAGTTACTTTTGCTGACCTCTGTTAATTCCTTCTCTGGAGCTGCTTTTGCTGTCCTTGAGGAGGTCAGAGAAGGGAAAGGATGCCCGTTTCACATCTGCTGCACTGACAAGCAACCAAATGTACCTTTTGGCTAGTGGCTGGCATTTTGGCAGCTCAAAGCTTCCAACTCCCACCCTTCTATGATCAGATGGGATGAATAGCAGAGCTGTGCTATATTGCTTGTTGGCATACAGGTTAAGTACATGGGCTGCATGTGAGTCTATTCATCTGAAGTTATCCTGTCAGATCACTGCCCAGTTTTCTAGCATAGTTGTCTTGGAAAAGAGCTTGGTATGTGTGTCTCCTTTTCTCTGGCACATGGGTAGTTTTGTGTGTGTGTTGTTTTTTTTTCTTCTAGTAATTTCCTGGTGTGTAGTAGTCATCCTAAGCAGCAGCACTGATATCTGAAAATGAATGGGCATATTGCAATCTGGAGGAAATGTCATGCCCTTCTGGTGTGGATGCTGAGTGATACAAGCTGTGGAGAGGGGGGGTGGGGGTGGTGGGCATGCTATAAATTAAACATTGTCTTTGCTGCAGGCAGGGATAAGAAGAGAGATACTCCCACACTCTCTTTCTCTCTCTTGTCCTTTTTAGGCATCTGAGAATGGAATAAACCAGTCATAAAAAGCAGGGCCAGGTCAAGGTAGATAAGTACCTTCACCTGTTGTAAAATTCAGAGCAGCATTTAAATCCCTGCCTCCCCTAACACTCTTCTAGAGAATCACCCTATCACTTGTAATTGCTTGCTTGAAAGTGCATTGGAACAGCTGAACTTCCCTGGATTACGATAGCTTTATGCTATATTTCTGTGCTCTTCTGGACCGAAGAGAGCCTCAAACCCCAATTCATGGTTTCAGTCTTTACGGTGTGTTGGTTGTAGGCAGCTAAGCTCTGTGGAGGGGAGTAGAGACAGTCAATGAAAACACCTGTTCATGTAATAGCTTTTCCATCCTCTTACCTCATCCTTTGTATTTGGTTCATCCTCCTCATTGCACCTTGTTTTATATTAGGACCGCTTTTGGGGGCAGGAGCTATTTCTTATTATGCATGTGTGCTGCATTTGGCATCAGAGTCCTGCTCTGGCTGGAGCCATTAGTTACCACAGTAGCACAAACACAGATATGCTTGGAGGGCAGGGCAAATGCATCCTTCAAAGCAGAGGGCGCTGTGTAGTTATGTGGCTTCGGCAGCATCTTGGAATATAGGAGCACATAGTTGGTGCTAATGGAGTCGCCAAAAGGCTTATAGCTCCCCTCAGTTCTTCCTTTGTCTCCACCTTGGTTCACCTGTGAGTGGAAATTAAGCTCCATCAGGAGGAAAGCAAACAAAAAAAAAACACACCCCACCAAAAAACCACTACATCTTGAGGCTTGAGATCTTGTGTAGAGCTTTCTGCTGAAGGCTTAGGAGAAGTGAAGCTCAGGAGAGGGCTAACAGCTGCTGGATTGCCTGGTCTGGATGTGTGCTGTGGGTGCAGTGTTCATGTCTTCACCTCTACTGCACTGTTCTGTACAGATAATGGAGCCAGCACAGGGCCTGGGAGCAGCTTAGGAGCATTAGCATGAAAGTTTGAATTACCTGTTTGACAACTGCAATTTCAAGGCTTGCCCATTGGATTTCCTTCTTAAAGGCTCCTTTTGAGCTGCTGGAGCTCTTGGACTCAAATGGCCGCTTATTCCCTGGTCTGGTGCTGATCAGTGTCAGAGAAGAGGAGATAAAAATCATGGTTTTCCTTTTGTGACCTTAGTCATGTCATATGGTCACTGAATTAATGTGTTGTAGAAACAGAAATACTAATTCTCTTACCTGACTCCTGTATTGGGACTTCACCCTGAGCCGAAGTTCTAGTGTGTGTAGTGTATCTGTAACAGTGCTGGTCAAGGCCTTCTGTAATACAAATAACAGCAGAGACTACAGCGTTTCAGTCTTCTCTTCTTTCCCTCACTTCCTTTTTTTTACCAATAGCTAAATCAGGTGTGGCAGCTGTTGCTTTGGCTGCAGGCTCTTCCATTTCATGCTGAAGGCTGACATGCATGTGGTGAAGTTGCTCATCTGTTGAGGGGTGGGTGGGTGAGAGGACAGGGCGATTTCTTAGTAAATGGTGATGTGCGTATGGGACTGACAGCTTTGATGTGTTTCCCTGTGGGGTAGAGTGCTGCCATGGAGGATGAAAGCCTGGTTTCTTTGGCATTTGGCTGAGAGCAGTGCGGCTCAAGAGTATGCAAAAGAACAAGAGGAAAGAGCAGAGAGGCATTCTCTGTGGACTATTGTCTTGTTCCTAAAGCAGCTGGAACGTGAAGGCAGTATGTAAATGTAATAGCCTGCGTATTTCATATTGGTGGGGACTGTAAAAAGGTGTCCTTGGTACAGAGCAAGGATCCAGTCTGACAGAGTATTTGCAGCACCTAGTGACTGCATATAAGTCTTGTCTCCTGTCATGGCAGTCTGGAGCCTCCTTGTAACTCCCCTTGGAAAGCTGTACTTAGGTTGTGACTGATGAGATCCTGAGGATGCTCAGGTGAGCACTTGGGTGCAGAAACCTTGGGTGCTGCAGGAGGTGGTGTGATAATTTAGGTGACTTGTGGTTTGTGTTGGGTGTTTTTTTGTTTTGGGTTGGTTGGTTTGTTTTTGGCTGTGTGTTTTTTTTTTTTTTAGAACTGGCAGGGTTCCAGGTGCCTCAGCACTGTGCTGTGGCTCAGGGTAAGTTTCTAAGGCAAGGACTTGTGAGGTGTGGTCACTAACAAGTGGTATTACATCAGTGATGTTAACCTTGGCTGCACACAGTGATGTTATCTCCAGTACCTGGCTATGTTCCAGCTATAAACTGTTTCCTTAAGTTCACCTGTCTTTGCATTTTCCTTTGGACTAGCTGCAGTGTGGAGTTAAATTTTTGCTGTTAAAGCTCTTCAGTGTTTTGCTCCAGAGGAGGCTGCATTCCAGTGGTGAAGGAAATGGTTCTTGTGCTTGGTTTGTCTGTCAGTTCAAAGCTGTGAAGGGCTTTGTTTGTCTGTGGTATGTCATGACGCTCCATGATAGGCATACTGTTTCCCTCAACAGAGGTGTTAACTTTGCAGTGTGAATTATTTTTACTGCCTGCCCACACAGCCAGGCTGGGCAGGTAACGTATGATGACACTGTTTTTGTCAGTTCCTTTTTTTTTTTGTTTGTTTTGTTTTGTGCTGTCAGCTTCCTCGATCGGAAGCATCAGTTACAGTCTCTGATTGTGTTAGCACCCCTGGATCAATCTGCTGCCCTCCCATGTCTACTCTGGGACTATATACTAAGCTGTGACACCTGTGGCTGAAACAACTTGGTGGTGTTTTTCCACATCCCTTCCAAGTTGACTAATAACCCATTTTTTTCCATTATATCCCAGCTCTTTGCTTTTCATCAACTTACAATGATACTCTGCCTAAAATAATGTGGTACTTCAGCAGCAAAGCTATTTCCTGGCTCTTTGGTAAGAGAAATGTTGATGCAATTAGCAGTCAGGATTGCTTCTGGAGATGGAAACAGCTTATGTGAAGTTGTGGCTGCTTCAGCCTGGTCTCTGGTGTTTTTCCTTTCTTTTATACAGTTCCATGATTCTATTTCCTTGAGTCTCGGGCAAGGTGCAACCTAAAATACGCAGAAAAATTTCACTCCACTTTGCGTTGAATATTAGTGAAGGGTAATGAAGTGAGAGTCCTGGATACCCATTTTTTTTGTGGGAAAGATTAGAAATGAAGCTGACAGCTACATTTTACATAGTATGGGTGTGGCAAGATGTGCCTGTTCTCAGGACAGCCAAGGTTTGTGGGTTTGAGCAGGTGAAAGAGCTGTTAGCTCTAGCCCAACAACTTGTTCTGAACCATCTGGTATCTCTTAATATGGCCCTACTTACTAAACTTTAAGGAACATTGTGGTCCATAGCCAGTATAATCAGTGCTTAGCATAGCCAGTATAATCAGCATACAGGAGGACCTGCACGCTAGGTCTCAACAAGAGTTATACTGCTGACTTTAATCAGTGTTGAGTGCTTTGGAAATCTCACCTAGGTAGCTGCACTCTCCAAATGACTGGTGAAGCAGAGCAGTTTAGTTACTGCAGACTAAACTACTGTGTGTTTAATATTGATCTACATGCACCTGCAGAACCAATAGCTCAAGGCTTTGCTGACAAAGCATTTCAGGGCAGGGAGTGGGAAGATGGATGCAACACAAAGGCTGTGGCTGATTTATAAGTGCTGATTTATCGAGTTACATGCATACTAGGAATTCATAAAGCGCAAAACACAATGTGTACATTACTGGATGAGAAGCTAGCCTGAATATGGCGGGGGGGGGGAATCTCCAGTATGTAGTATTTTAAACAATTATCTCTCTCTCTCTCTCTCTAAGTATATGTAAAGCAGTGTGTTCCCTGTCAGTTAAATGTTACTGATCTTTGTATCAGGAGTGAGACTACAAGTCATTTGGCTTTAAACTTGAAAACTAGGCATCCTAGTTATTTTGTATCATCACCTTCGAAGCTTTGACAAATTGCAAAGACTGACCAACTGGAGCAAATTTCACTTTGACAGAAATGTATAGAAGCTGAAATGAACTAAGAGTGGCATACTGTCATCCTGTGGACCCTTCAGGGGATGTAGAAAGGTGTCAGGTGTGGAGACAGGTAAAGATCTGAAGTATTCTACTATGGTATTAAATCACATGAACTAATAAGCATCCTTAAAGATGTGGGGAATCTATGGCAAAGGTAGAAACATCTAGTTGTACTTCCCTGTTCCTTGGTTTACATTCTAAAATACTCTGTCCTGTCAAAAATAAAAGGTTTTTGCTGGTGTGACTTCCCTTCAGGTTTTGATTCTGTATCGGCCATTCTTGGCGAGTCTTGCAAGCCCTAACAGAGATCTCATTTTTGGTACCACATGAACATAAGTCACTACTAACATTTTGATTCATGAATTTCTAATCCTAGGGATAGGATAGATAATTTGTATTTACCTTACATATTAAATATAAAACTTGGAGAGGGATAAAGACTTCTGAAAGTGGAACAAGCTACTACAGTACCTCTTTCTCCCTGTGAAGCGCTGGAATGATGGTACTCTTTTTCTATTGTCCTCAAGTATATCCCAAGAAATTAAACTTGGTAAAATTCCATGTGCAAGGCAATTGTCATTGGACAACTGTTGTTATCCCAACTTGGAGTAAAGATGTTCGGGGAGCAGAAATAACTTAGCAACCAGCCAGGAGGTCTCCTGAAGCTTCCTCAGGCTTTGTTCACAATGCAGTTATAACCCGTCTCTTGTAGGAAACTAACAGAGAAATGCTTATTGCAGTGTGTGACAGGGTTTATAAACTGTAATGCAGCATCAGTGTTCTAATATCTCGGTCTCTTTATCTGCTTAAAGCTTTCCATAGATTTGTCTCACTCATACGTAACTTGAGCCAGCCCTTTCTCTTCTTACAGGCCGTGTGTAAAAGGTGAATGAGCTAGTAAGAAGCAAGTGAATATTCCTTAAGTAAGAAAGCAACAGCCAGGCCAATCCCAGCTGTAGAAAGCATGCTTAACCCTTGCCAGAAATATTGCAATCTCTAATTGAGAAGCAGCTAGTCTGCAGCCAAGCTGGCTCTGGAGGAAAGATGAAAGTATTTGATCTCAGCTGTGTTACCACCTGTATCACGCCAGGGAAGTTAAATGCACTGAAAGAGCTCCGCCTACCATTGATTTTATTTCTCCAAATGAAGACTCTGTTGATAAATGGCTGATGAAATGAGGTAGCAGTGGGTAAATGGGCACCCTACCATAATCCCTTTTTTCCGTCTGGAGCCACTAACCCTGGCACCATTAAAAGAGATGCTGCTTTGCAGTAATGGCAATGCTATGAAAGCGAGTGGTGGGCCAGTTCCTGCCATTTGAGGTAATGTGATGAAAATCTGAGGTATAATAAAATCATTTAGAACCAGAGAAAAATACATTGCTTTAAGAGCTTCAGGACTTGCTATTACGTTCCTTCTCTCCCCAATGCCAGTGTTCATTTCCAAGAGACCTCCGTAGCTAAAATGGCTTAGAACGGGAAATATGGTTGTGTTGCACTGGCACAGTAAAGCAGGACGATGCCCTATATGCACAGACCACTGTGAAAAGAGGATGCATAGTGTCTCCAGGCTGCTGAAAGTAGCTTGAAAAAGCATCAAAATGCCAAAAGAGAGAGACACGAGAGTGGGCTGCTTCATTTGTATCTGCTGTCACTGAACATAGAGACAATCTCCTAATGTGTCATTTAAGCAAGCTTTTGTGTCCTGGTGTGCCAGTTATCCATTGCCTAGAGTCTTGGGAATACCCTGTGCTGCAGCTGTTCTCATTGAAGCTGCAGCACCTTGATTCAAAGAGTGATTAAGTGGAGCCTGCTTTAATGGAGAAACTCGGCTTTATTGAAGATTGCTCTTGAGTTGATTCCCTGAGGTCTTTGACTGCAAATACAGTAGAAAGTTACCTGATCCATGAAAGAGGGTTGAAAAGAAAACTGAAGAGACAGAAATCCAGCTAACCTAGCATGTGGAAGTTAAGAGCTTAAAGTAATGAATGAGTGGCATTGAATTAAATTGAGTTAATCAGATTGGGCTGTTCAATGGGATATTAAAATCTACAAGAATCGATAACCTCAGAACTGTTGCGTATCAGTTTAGATGACATACACTGACTGACTGGTTTGTGTAATCTTTCTTTGTCTAAGATAGTTGGCACCAAGATCAAAGGAAGTAAACAATGTTAAATGAGAGGAATAATATATCTAAATCTGTAACTGTAGAGTGAGACATACCTGGCAAAAACTCAATTGTGTCCTAGCTATGTGAGGTAGCCCAGCAGGGTCTCCACGGAAGATAGCATGCACAGATGGTTAAAGTGGCTTCTCTGCGTGATTTGGGAGGACTGGAAAAAGTCTGGGAACAGGCTGGTTAAAAACATCATGTCAAAACAGTGCTATACCAGAAAAGGAGCTTCTTGATTAAATGTAGTTCTCCGTTAAAAATTTAATTGTGAAATACCATTCGGTGGGAAGCCCTCTGGGGGAGGGAGGGGAAAGGGGGAAGAGGCGAGAATGAGGCCAAGATGACTCTCTAAAATGACTCTGAAAAGCAGTAAGAGTGTAATACTAAAGACCTTTCCTATAGCTTGTATCTTGCATTATTATCGAATCTGCTAGCATCTGGATTCTGTAGAGACCACTTTCTTTGTCATTCCGGGCATCTTAGATTGTTATTTCTGAAGGGAACTGCAGGTATTAAGCATTCAGCTCTTTTAATTCCTTTGGACCTTTCAGAAAGCGCAGACTAGGCCTTTAGTTGGCTTTTGCCCTTTCCTTGCAGGCATCTTTAAGATATTTGAGTTATTTTTGTGACATGGGCTCGGAGAGGTTAAGTACAAAAGTTAGTAATTACTATTATTTTGCCTGAGTAATTCTAAAGTGACTATGTTTAATTTTTACCATAGTTTCAGTTCAGATTGAATTGGTTTGAATGGAGTGATGAATGATGCCTTGGCTAGTACAGGCAACTTGCTGTGCACAATAGTGCTTTGTTTTACACATCTATCAAAGAAATAACTGGGGTGTTGGAAATGACACATGGATTTCTCTCTGGCAATAAAGGACCTGACTGGCTGTGTTATGTTATAGTGATGGTTGCAGTGTAACAACTTTGATAGATAAAACAGTAGCTAACCTTTGTGCTGGGACATTTAGGTCACTAGTTTAAAATTGAACACCATCCATATCAGCTTACATTTCCATCCTTGTTATCTAACGCTCAGCTTTTCTTGTTCCGTGTACCTGAATTTCCACATGCTACAGAAGTTTTGTTGCCTATTTACTGTACAAATGATGTGGTATTTTCTCTGATTTGCCACGTTTGCTTTGTACTTTCACTTGCACTCACTTCTCTGAGAGTCCGTATTTAACATTCTTAACTGCAGTGCAGATCAAATTCATCTCTGTGAAGAAGAGCATTTGAACTTGATGGTGAGTGAATGATTGACAAGGTGCAAGTATTTTTGTGTCAAGGCTATGACATGTCATTTGTTGAAAAAGCTATTCAGCTGAATGCTGTACTCATCTGAAAGCTGGGAGAGTGAAGAATATGCCAGATTCTCAAAAGGATGCTGCAGGATGTCTAGTGGCACCATTAGTGACATTTTGATGCTAATGAAGAAGGGAGCACTTTCTGCTCTGGAAATTACGATTTTTAAGGTTAGAAGAGGATGCTTTATGAAGTCTGTGCTACATTGTTGCAATCCATGTAAACGTTTCAGTTTTGCCATAGATAATGAAGTTACAGTTTGTGGATGACTGTGGTCTATAGAGTGTTTGCTGATCACACGGTCTTGAAAACTGCATGAAAGACAGCTGAAACAGTTTAAATGTCTCTTTGCTAGTGCTTCGCTACACAAGCAATTGCTCAAGGTGCCACAGGGATGTTAGAGGTTTGTTAATGGGAGAAGGGGAAGACGTTGGGGAGGTTATGTCTCTATTAAATTGTGTTCTGCAATGTGAAGGAAGTCTTAAGAACTGCAGAGATAGCTTGACTCTGAATTAATGCTGTATTCCCTAGTGTGGAAACCTAAAATGTTGCCAATATTGGGTCCAACTACTCAGCTCTCAGAAGCACTACTGTTAATTAGCAGCTGTTTCTGTGTTTTGTGAGAATATAGTCTGCAAATGAGCAAGTCCTGTTTTAAGAGCTGTGTCAACATGAACTTAGTAATGTAAAACTACAGCCTTCCTGATGCATGGAGCATCTCTTGGATTTTAGTTCTGAACGAAATCAGCTAGGCCAATTGACACTTCACCACAATGTTGCTTTAGTGAACTGGTAGAAGTGGGAGATGAAAAATGCTTCCTACTATATGATTTGTAGGTTTTTCCCTCAAGTCTAATATGGACTTAAGTATTTTGAAATGGGTCTTTTGCCTACATGTTCTACAGCTCTTCAGACTTGTGCTTCCTAATATTGTGTAGGAATGACCACAGAAGTCCTAAGCAAATTCTGTTTAAGAAAATATAAAAATTGTGATGTCTTTTAAATCATTCTGCAAGGAACAGTGGTGTTTCTTCACACGATAATCGAAAGTTGTGGTGTATTGTGTGTGGTTGGGGGTGGGTTTTTTTTGTTTGTTGTTTTTTCTTCCTAACACCTAATAGACTTTCTGAAAAAGGGATGAATTTTGGGTGGAGGAGAGGTGGAAAGGTCCTCTGGAGACCAATCTGTCCTGGGACTAGGAGTCTGCTACCTTGTGGCTCTGGCTGTAGATTTCATCATACCCATTTCTTACGGATACTGATGAGTTGCTGTGTCTCTCCCTCTTTGATATTCTAGAGCCACAAGTGGTCTGACTAACAATAGTGACACTGCCTGAAAGATCTGAGCATGCACAGCTATGGCTGCTGTTGTTCCATTTGATGAATGCACCATATGCTGGTTGCTTTGCTTTGTGTTTTGGGGAACAAAATTCATTAAAATCTTTTCGCTGCTCTTTTCCTGAGACAAGGCTGGGGAGGGAGGTAGAGGAGCACCCTCCCGCTATACTCTCTTCATGAAATTGCTGCTGCAGATGCTGTCTTGGCTGCCGGTAACTGTGTCGGAAATGGCAGCAGCCTTCTGCAAAAGTGGTTTAAAAATAGACCTGTTTGGTTATGCTTGTTCCCTTAAAGGGACGTTGTCAGTTTGATTTAGTCCCAATGTTTTAACTTTGGTTGCTGTCAGCTATGCCATCTCTTCTGAGTTGCCAGCCAATTTGGCCAGATCTGCAATGGGTTTTATATTGTTTTACACACAGGCAAATATGCTTTGAACATAGTGCAATAAAGTTTTACTAAACCTAGTAAATTGATGATACTTTTTTTTTTGCCTGGGTCTGTGACCATGAAAGTGGGGCACAACTAGAGTTCCCTTGCCAGTATTGTCACCCTTGCAGTTGAAATCCTTGTGCTGTCGGGTTACTGGCATTAAGTACAGTTATCCTTGTACTTTCAAAATACACCTCTGTTCTCTTCTTCACCGTATTGCCTCACTGCTGAGGATCCTGCTCTTTTTCTAAGTCAGAAATCCGATTCCTCCCTTTTTCCTTTTCCTACCAAAATTAATTTGGGCAGTGTAGCGGGGTAAGGTTGGAACACAAAGCCCCCATTTCCAATGTATCTTCTACACCCTTAAAGCCCAAGGTTGCTTTTAAGGGTGAGCACAGTTCTTTGAAATTATGAAGTTTCTTGGGTTTTTGCCTTTTGTGACTTCCCCTCTGCGGAACAACACAACACCACGCTGCTTGTGCTAGGAGGCAAATAGCAAACTTGACCCGCAGCACCTCTGCCAACAAGACTTTTGTTGCCTACCGTTTTTGTCAGAGCCCAATGCCCTGGCTCTGCCCAATGTCACCACAGGTGGTACTATAAGCCTGGAGAGCAGAGCAGCTACAGTTGCATGACTGCAGCAAGTGGTAAGGAGAGCAAGGTTTCTTTCCTGAAAGTTCCCTGTTTCATTTTCTCACTGCCTGTAATATTTGTTTCCCCTCCGTGCAGTTGTACGGAGCTTGACAGCACTGAGTAAAGGCTGTGAAAGCTGACTGAAGCAGGCTGAGAGGGCATTGTTGAAACATGATTTCATGCAATTACGTATGGCTTTGCAGCGGTACCACTGGCTTCATTTCTTCCTCCTCTGCTGCCTTCTCCATGTTAACTGCTTCTTTCTTCTCTGCTGCCTCATTGGCCTTCTGCAATGCCTCTGTTACTCTTTGACATGTCCCCATCTCTTACATCAACTATCACTTCCATCTAGGCCCTCTAGCCTCTTCTTAGCCTGGTTTCCACTTGTCTAATCTTTTTTTTCATTAAGAGTTAGATTTTGCTGACATCTCTAAGCTCCCCTATCTACTGACTTTTAGAGTTCAGCATTGATTTCAATTAGGGTCCGTGCCTGGAAGGCTTGAACAAATGGGTGTCTCCTCTCATGGTAACGAGTTGTTGTTACCACCCTCCCAAATGTGCTCGCTTGTGCTCAGTTCTCACAGTTACTCTGATTTGCAGTGTCTGATCAAACCATGCAGAGCAGGGCAGCTTTTGGGGGTTCTCTCCCTGCTTCCGTTGGATGGACAGGTTCGGGGCAGCTGCAGAGGGCTTCCCTCTAAAAGGAATCTTGAAATGCTTTTGTGGCACCCTGAAAGTGTGCTAGATTGAGGTACCTACCATCTAGCACTTGTCCCTTCTCAATGTTTGCTCTTGGCTTAGTTGTGCTTTAGTGCGATGCCTGATGTGCGCATCCTGTGCCAGGTAAGTAGGTGCTGGAGCCAACTTGCCGCGTGCGTCCATAAGCAGTTTTTAAAATGATGGCGTGTCCATCTCTCTGGGACACTGATGTTCATTCCTGGATCTGTGGGGAGGTTCCAGAAGCCTGGAAGAAACCTAATATTGTGCCAAAGTATAAAAAGGGTAAACAAGTCAAACCCTGTAAAATTATAGCCCTGTCAACTTGATGTTGATCCTGGGCAAAATAATGAAATGGCTGATAAAGGCATTTGAGTAGCAAAGAGTTAAAAAGAGTAATATAATTAACGTCAGTCAAGATGGGTTTATGGAAAATATATCCTGTCAAACTAACTTGATATCTGTTTTTGATAAATTTAGTTGATTAAAGAAAATGCTCTAGACATCTCTAAAGCAGTTGACTTCCTACCACAGGACACTCTGGAAAAAAACTGATACAGAATTAGCATGGTACACACTAATGACACTACCAACTGGCCAGCTGTGACAGGTCTCTAAATGTGATGGTTAACAAGGAATTGTTGCTGAGAAGGCGTGTTTCTGGTATGGTCTTGCAGCATTTGGTTCCTAGCTCTGTGTTGGTTTAATATTTTTTTTTTTTTTTTTTACTAGGTAAATGTGGAAGAAAATCCCAGATAATTAGTGATTAAAGTCTGCAGATATGCTCCCCCCAGTCTTGTGTCAACAAGGAAGATGGTGTTCTGTGATACCAGGTTTCCAAGCCAGTAGTACCATACAGGAGGATGTAAGCAAGCAAATGCAGAGTCTCCTAATAGGGCCTAAAGTTAAATTTAGCATCATGGAGCTAAAGAGGTCATGCTTGCAAAGTGGGGAGACCCTTTAGGGAATGAGGAGACTCTGAGATGGATATGGGACACTTGCTGAATAACCAGTTCTCAAGTTACCACAAGGATTAGTGAGGTCTTTGGATGTGAAAACAAGGGACTGTTAAATGAGAGTCAGGAGGTAATGCCTTTGGCACTGGTGCAATTGCTTTTGTGATAGTATGCCTGGGTCTTGTTTCAACAGTGCTAGAAGGATGCTGATAAATTAGAGGCAGATCAGAGGCAATCTGTCAGAATGATTAAAAGGTCTGAAAAACATGTCCTTTAGTGACATGCTCTGAGAGCACAATCTGTTTTAGCTTATTGAGCAGAAGTTTAAAGGTGGCTTGACCGGTCTATAAGTACCTATATAAGGACCAGAAATGTTCTTTCATCTAGCTGACAGGTGTATTGTGATTGCTGCTGGCTCAAAGTTGCAGCTGGACAAATTTAGGCTAGAAGAAAGAGCTGTGTTTGAAAAGAATGAGGGTAATTAACCACTGGAGTGTTTTACTAAGTGTTGTCATGGATTCTTCTTTGGCAATTTCACCCTCTCCTGACAGTGTGCTCTAGCTGAAGCAGGGAATTCATTTAGGGAATGGTATGATCTGTGTTTTATAGGAGGTCAGAGAGGGTGATTTGTTTGGTGTCTCCTAGCTGTAGCATCTCTGAATGCATTACAGCAGTCCTTGGTGGTGCTGGGTAGTCTGCCCTGTCCAGGATCGTTCCCATGCATTAATATTTCAGGCAGAGAATCTCTCTTGTTTTAACTTGTGTAAAATGGATGCAATTTAAGAAAATTAGACATTAGTTCACATAATGAATAACCTTGATTTTATCAATTTGCAGCTCTATTTTCTGCAATTTGACAAGTTTAAATGGCATTCGAGTAGCTTTTCATGTAAGGTGTCACTCTGTTTCCTTACTAATGCCTGAGCAAATACCTTGCCTATTGTCAGATCGTTAATTCTCTGTTATTAAGTACTCAGGTGCTTCTTCATTGAAAGGACTGTCAGTTGCCATGTGGAATCATTTAGCTTAAGAAGCTGGCCTGTCAGAGACTCCTGCTGTTCCAGACTAGCATCCAACAGCATGAGAGTCGTTTTTCTGGAAGTTTGAGGTGTGTGGTGTGTGTTTTGGGGGGTGTGTGGTTTGTTTTTTTAATATTCCCTCCCCTCCAGAAAAAACTACAAGCAATCACTAGAAAGGAATCCACATCCCACTTGGGTGTGCAACATATACAGATACATATGTGCACACGAGTCTTTCCTGCTTCATTTAATGGTAATGCAGAGGGAGGAAACTGCTTGTCTCCGAGTTCAGATTTTGTTGTTGTTCTGATTATGATATTAGCTGTCTAGTTCAGAGCTTAGCAGGGTTCAGTTGCTTGCCTGCCTTTATCTCTTGGAAGAGAAGCACTGCTTTAGGACTTGGGAGACCTGACATCATCTATTTAGGCTGCCAGAGGATTCTGGTGTGACTGTAAACTTTTCTTTTGTATCTCAGTTTCCTGTACTCAAGAATGTGCATAGTATTACTGGTTTCCTCCTAACCTTTTGTTTGTGTTGCCTTGATGCATTTAAGGACTTTATGGCAGGGAAGGTTTTCTTGGCTTTTCCGGAGGGCCTCTATGTACATAGCACAGCAGAAGGACTTGAGAAACTTGTTCTCTCCACTTCCCAGCTCACAGAGCATCCTGTAATTGGCTAATGAACACATGTCAGGTCTGGGTACCTTTAGAGCTGCCTGGTGGCCAGGCTGAGTGACAGTGTGTGTGTAGCATGTATATACAAGCACCTTAGAAGCGCTTTCTGGAGCCTGGGCCCCTTGTGAAATCCCTCGCCCCTCTAGCAGCACAGGTTTGACTTGGCCTGCGCTGTGGTCAGGTAACAGGATGGCTGGTGTTAGATCTGTGGATACACAGTAAAATGCAGTTGTGTACAACGCTTTTCCAGCTGTCTATATCTTCGTTATGATTTTTTTCATCAGACGCTAGATAGGATCTGTGTTTCTGGAATAACTGAATGGTAGCCCAGACAAAGGGAAGTATTTGTGGAGGAGGAGGCTCCTATGAGTAGTCAGAGAGTAGTCAAGAGTGGTACTGGAGGAATACAACCAGCACTTGTGCAAGTGGAGCTGTGTCTCGTTGTTTGGTTTTCATGAAGCCTTATTCCGAAATAGCCAGGTGTTAAGGTGGGCCATACCTGCCTCTGATATGACCACACTAAAGTCAGTGTGGTCATGAGATAGTCTGATCCTAACACCATTAACTTATAACTCTGGCTTTATGACATTTGTCTTGGTGCAAGCTGCATACCTTCAGTCTGGAGAGGCATATATCCCTTAGCAGCTGAAAGAAATTGAGTCCTTTTAATTTCTTCACTGTTGGTTTCCCCACTGTCATCTGGGAGTACATTCCTTATGCTCTGTTTGGTTCTATCTTTTGCCATTATCCAGACTGTCCCTGTAAAGTGGGGACCCCCTGTCTGAATATGAAATAAGGAGGTAGGTGGGGAATCTATTGTGAATTGTGCACTGCACTGTCATTCAGCTCTTTGCGTAATATCTAATTAAAGTGGTTATATTCGGTTGTGTCTCAGACTCTTTATTGGGAAGCTAATCAGGTAAAAGCAAGTCATAGCTTTGAATCCCTGACTGTGTTTGGCTTCATGGTTTCCTCCGTCAGCAAAACTTCAAAAATGTCGCAGTTAGGACAGTTGTATGTAAATACTGTCTCCTGTGGCTCACAGGAGGCTCCCATGCTTCTCTCTCCAGAATAGTTGAATAAGAAGTTGAATTTTTTTTCTTGCTTGAATAACTCCTGATTTTTAGCCTAAATGTGTATGGCTTAGTACAGAGTCTAACCTCCCTGCATTCTTATTTAACTGCCTTTAAAGAAGTGTTGTGTGGGGCCAGTGTAACATTGAAGTCTGTTCCTCAGTCCTACTAGGAGAGCATTTAATGGAACCTGTCCTCCTACCATCAACTGTAGTTATTTTTTTGATGCAGAATGCATGTAAGCATATGCTGCAACCTTCAATCTTTGAAAATAAGTTGGCTAATACTGAGTACCAAAGATAAATTTGGCCTTTGATGTTTGATCCATCAGTTTATCTGATTTGCTGGGGAAAGACAGACAAGGAAGAATGGCTTGGACAATTACGTAATGCAGGGAGTCTTGAGAGATTACAGAGAAGTTGGCAGGAGAATAATAAAAGTGGAGAAAACAAGTAATGATTTATTTTCTTTCTTCCAAAGTAGAAGTGAACTGATTGCAAAGCCTGGGTGAAATTGCTCTCAACTTTGGGAAGTCTGGATCTGAATGTAATGTTCATGTCTTAATCCTATCTATGATAAGCTTGCTTTCAGCCCAGTGACTTGATAAAAGTGCTGCTCTGTGTTCTCTGTGGTAGGCAATGTGAATGTCATCCGTAAGCAGCAGACAGTCAGGGTAGCTACTAGAATTTTGTAATGTGGCCTATTGCTTTTAAGCACCTTCCTGTTGGAGGCTGCTGTCATTCAAAGTGTAGTTTGTTCACAACTTAAAGAAGAAATGTACTGTGCTGCCATGGAACTTTTGTTCGTTCTTGTTGTTCCCCCTCCAATAAAAAATTACTCTTGGGTAGAAAGCAGAGGTTTGGAGAAAAATAAATACAGAGGGAATATTTTCAGTTTCTCACTTTGGCAAAATGAAATGCTGGTTCGTGAGTTTGAATGAGGTAGCTTGTAAGGGGGTGTGTCTAGTGGTGTAGTATTTCTGGTTTTGGTCTTGATGCAGTGTTCAGGAAACTATTGTCTCATATGTCAGGGCTTTTGCCAAAGAGAATTTGTAGATTTCAAGTGTGGAAAATGTTTTTTGAAGTATTGATTCTTGATTTACTTAGCTCATTTAAAAATAAACAAATTAAAAAACAAAGATTTGTCCTTCCTAGGAATTCTGCCAGACATCACTACTTGTTACCAGCAAATAATTGATTAAAAAAAAAAAAAAGGCAAAGAAACCCTTAAGTATGCTAAACATGAAAAAACTGGCACATGTACTAAAACCTATATCAATTCAAAATGCTACTGGGAGAACTGGACACTTATAGTTACACAAATCTCGAAGTATGTCCTTTTCCACAAAGGACCATGCTTGATTTTGAAATGAATTAATGTGTGATCCAGGTTTCAAACTTGCAAATCCTGGTGGCTTCTGCAAGGGTGTGGAGCTATGAATATCATATGCTGCTGTTTAAGTCCTTAGTTTGTACTGAGGTGCATAAGTAGCAGTACCTGAATTTGACCATGGGGGCTGAACAGTAACGTTAGGAGGAACCTACTAATTGGGACTTTAGTTCATAAGCCATGTTGAAGTTTTTTTGATGAATGGCTCAATATAGAGGCCAATTTCTTTTTCTTCTTACTGTGTGAAACTTTCACTGTCTTGATTCATTAAAAGAAAGGAAAAAAAAATCAGTAGTTTTCATCTTGTGTATCTGCACTCTCTCGACTTTGAGTTTTGTTTTCAGTGACTTCTGATCTGAATGTATTTTCTAGTTTCTCATGGTTTCATAGCAAAACTATGAACCTGGTATGGTTTTAATACACTCTTATTTGTCCCTCCAGTATTGCCTAAAAGACGTCTTCAGAAAGCATGGTTTTAATGGACTGCGAAACCTGGAGAATCTGACTTTGTTCCTTATGTTTTGAGCAGGTTTATATATCGCCTTGTTGGCATTCAGCACTACTGCAGTGGAAGGAAAGAAGGGACCAGTTGTCTGAATAGATGTAATGTGCAGGACAGTGAGCAGTCAGGTTTGGACTCTGAAAAACCACAATTGATTTCTTAAAGCTGATTGTAGTGACAGTCTTGCAAGGTCGTGTCCTAACAAAGGACAGTTACTTCCAGAGGTCCTACAAGGCTGGCTCCATTGCTGGTGAAGTCATTCTGCTGGGAAGATAGCTTGGATTCTGGTTTGGGACATGTCCTGTGGTTGAGTGATTAGAGGAGACCTGCATTCTGTCCTGGTCGCTTATCTGATTTGCCAGGTAGCCTGGGGTAAACTGTTCCCTTTTCTTGTGTCCAGCTCTGTGTCTGGGGAGTGGGGTTGAGGATTCTGTTTTCCTTTAAGATCCAAAGTGAAATATTGGTATACAAACCCTTTTCTAAGAGCATTTCCAGTGCAGGAGGAGACTTGACCTGGTACTCTGATCTACTGGTGAAAAGTGCTGCGGAAAGTCTCAGGCGCTGTTTATTCTACCTGTTTGTGTTGCAGATCATTAAGTGAGCTCCAAGTCAGATTAAAGCCTGATAGTTTCAAATGTCTAATGCAGTAGAGCAAGACGATGAACTTCTTGTTAATGAAGTAACTGTTGGTAGAAAAAAAACCCCATATGGGCATCTTTATATCCTTCCCAAAGCCAAGTTTGTGATCTTATAATCTTTCAGATTAGTCATCAAGTAGTGGCTTTGTGAGGTGGTTTTTTCTTTTTCTTTCTTTGTTGTTGTTGTTGCACAGCACTTAAGAGAAGCTAAGAATTAGAAAATGATTTACCCTGGGCACTTAAGCAAAGATTTCCTGAAGCTATCTAGTTTCTATTATGTGCATATTTGTAAGCCTTGCTCTAATATGTAGAATGCCAGTAGGTGGCAATCAAGAATATGCAGGCTGGTGCCTCTGCGTTTTGTAGGACCAAAAGGCTTCCTGTGTATGACAAAGCATCAGCTCTTAACAGGCATGCAAAGCTGGAGTGCCTCGAATTAATGGAAACTTGTGCAAAGGTTGACTTCAATTTCTCTGCTTAGTCTGTAGTTAATAATATCTGCTTTCCCCAAGGAGCAGATAGGGGTTAGCTGTTCATAAAGCCCTTGAAGGTAAAACACCTGGAGTTAAAGGTACAAGCTTGTTCCAACTAACCTTTCAACTTCTTGAGCTGTTGAGAGCAGCCCAAGTGTATGTTGGGAGTTGGAGCATCTCCTTGCATTGCAGGGGAGCCATGTTCTTAGGCCAGCTATGTCCGATGCAGAAATGATGTGTCTGCAGGGTGACATAAGGAACCTGCATCAGTGCAGCCAGAAGAGAAGCTGTATGTATATGACTCAAGTAGGGTTACTGCTTGCAGAGCTTATTTTGCTATCGCAGATTTCTACGACTTTGTGTTACTTCCAAAGCTACTGCAATACGATGACCAGGGAACTCTGGGCACATTAAGTGTCGTGAATTGAAAGCAACTGTCCTGTAACTGCACTGAAGTCGGGCAAGGGTAGGATTTTTCTAGCTTCCTTTGCCTCTGTGGGATAGGAAAAAATTACCTTTCACTGATGAAGTTAATGGTTGATAATTTGCTGGTAATTGGATGGACAGATTTATTTTTGGAGCAGCGGGGAAATCTTATTGCTATACATAAAATTTCCAATGAAACCGTTTGTAAGATCAAATTGTAACTGACAGTACAGCGTTTGCCTCTAACATTTACCAGCATAGCAAATTACTTTTTCCCACATCTGCCCTCAGCTTGATCTTTCCTTATGATAGGAGACTGCAGTGAAAAGAAAGGGAGAAAGGTGCAAGGATTTCACTTCAGAGGCCTTTTTTTTCAAAAGAAATGACTGTGGCATGAGGTCATCTGAAACATTGACTGCTTTGTATTGGTATTGTTAAAGCATTGTGACCTACATTGCTTGAGCACTGTGATCTGCTCCAATTAATGGATCCGGCAGCACAGATTAATTATAAAACTGACAGCCACTTCTAGATGTAGTGGGTGCTGGTGACCTCTAATGTAGAGAGGAAGATGCTGGCTTCCACTTTGTGTGTGTGTGATAACGTAGTTTGCATGAATGCTGCTTTGTTGAAACTGTCCTTTTGAAATGACAAATCCCCTGTGTAGCATATTTGAATTATTTTTAATAGATTTCAGTTTCTTAATGCACTGGAAGTCTGTAATGCCAAATTGATTTATGTGTCTGAAATTTGCTACTAGTCCTGTATTTTGCTCTACTTCAAAAGAATGAGTCGGTGTAATCATTGTTGCGTTATTTGTTGTTAACTTCATTAGTCAACCTTTCCTACTGTAAGTTACTCAGCTTAGATAGAAGAGCTTCGCAGAGGGTAACTCAAACTTTCTAGGCTGTAGCTGCTCACAAAGAAGGGAAATTGGCCCTTCTTCCTATTCCCACTGAACATCTGTCATGGATATAACACGTGTGGAAGTGTTAAATAGTTGGCTGAGTGAGGTGCTTGATACATACTTCCCTTTAGCAATTGCTGGACAAAGTTTGTGGATGATTAGGCTCTCTTGTACAAGATGCTATATAAACACACAATAACAGAGTTTCTACCTTGAGAGGAGAGAACATGTACAGGGAAATGGGAAGTGGGGAGACAGAGAGGCAAAGTGAGGTCCTGCTGTGTGGACAGTGTGTCTGAGTAGCAAACATGCCTTCTGACTGTCCCTGGACGAGTGCTCCCCCTGATTTTTTTGCTTCCTGACCGTCCCACATAGGCTTTGCTGCTTGAAACTCCTTTTTTTGTTCCCCTGCTTAATGGCATGGCGTACCTCTAGTACCTCATCTTTATTCCTTTCTAACCTTCTGGTTCAGGAAACACTAAGTTATATCTAGTGGTGTGTGGTGCATTCCCCCTCACCCCCATTGTTCAAGAAATGTTTTGCTGCCTGCTACTTCAGCAAGCATTAGAGGAGGATCATCTCCTCCTTACTCTTTAGCCCTGCTTACAGTAACAAGAATGGCTGTGGTGCTGAAAGGGAGCCGTGCTTGCACTAACAGCCTGTGTAAAGGAGGTGACTGTTTTTTCAATCACTGCGTGAAATACGCACTGGAAGTAAAGAATATTGTTTGAGCCCCTGTATGTGCCCTTGTGGGGTGGCAGAGAGCACAGACTGCTCTATAACAGACAAAAATAATGTTTCTAGTTCCTGTGCAGCCTCTTCTTGATTCCACTAATCTTCGTAGATCTGCTTTCAATTGTCTTAGTTTCTTCCCTACATTTCCAGAGGGAAGATTGAGCTAGGTATTTCAGATGACAGTTTGATTTAGAAGTCTTCTGTCTGTTTGTGGATAGTTTCTAAGCTTTGCTAAACAGAGCCAAGAAAGAGTGAAGCTGTCTGCTTTAGTAACTCTTCTGGGTGGGAAGAGGGTAGGCAACTTTACTGCCATTTTTCCGGTTGACTCCTCTGCCTTTATTCCTCTGAGAGGTCTCTGTATTTGCAACTCATCAGTGTATATGAGAAGTTAAAATTGTTTTGCCAGTGTACATTTGTTTAAATACAAGCAAGTTAAATTTCAGCTACCAGCGTGTTGCTTGGTTCCCCAACGTGTTTCAGGACAACTGGAGTGTCTGAGATTTCATGGCTCTCATCAGCTGAAACAATTTACTCTTGCTAGAAAGCTTGGCCTACTCCACATCCACCTATCTTCTGTGTTACACAAAGGTCCAGGAAACAATGGACCCTCAAAACCAGGCTGTGACTTCTCCAAAAGCCCTGGCAACAGGCAGTCATGGGAAAGGAATAGGGTAAGAATATGACATTAATGTCACGTCACTTAACTGTGGGATGTTTCTGTATGGGAGAGGAATGTTTGTACTGACATGTTCCCTTTTGACGGCTGGTCTTTAATATTTCATGAAACCAAACTAGTTCAGAAACATAAAGAAGCCTTTTACTAAAGTGATTTTCTAGAACAGACTTGGCATAATACACATAGGCTAGGTCCAGCCAGAAAACTGTCAAGCCTCTTCCTCCATTTTCACTTCTTTAATAAGCTCAGACACATTGCTCTTATGCTTCAAGGCATCCCAGGAAGCTGGAGATCCCATGCTTCTGAACTGGTACAGCTACAGACATTTTCCCTAGGATTTATCTACCGAGTCTTTCAACTGGTCTAGAAAAAAATTTCCTGTGCTTCAGTGCACAGAAGGGAAATTGTCCGAAGCTGTTTAGAAATATCTATGTATTAAAACACTTATTTAAATATTTGGATAAGACTGAAATTGCACAATGATCTAGTACGGAGCACAAGCACACTGCAGGCAACTTTTTATTCCCCACAGTAGGTAACATAAACCATTTTCTGTGGAATATGTCTGTTATATCTACATTTTAAGACAATTTTCCTAAGTTCCTGTAGCTGCTGGGAACAAACTACATTTATTCTTTCTTGGTAATGAGGGAGGAATTTTTAGGAGCATGGTAAGAACTCTGCCTTGTGTGCACTTTTTCTTTGATACCTTCACTGGCTTTTCAGTTTCCCTGTAATCCACGTATTGCCATTTTCCTGATGCTTGAACCTAAGGACTGCTGAGATTTATACTTCATCTGAAATTTATTTGTCTCATTCTTTACTCACCATAACTAAAGCTAAATGTGTCAACACCTTAAAATGGGGGATTAAAATCTGATCCTCTTGTATATGAGCTGCAGAATGGCAATGTTCAAAAAAACACACAAAGCTTCATGGGTCCGGATGAAGCGGAAAGCCCAGATCAGTTGGTCTGTCCATCTGTACCTTACCCTGTTGCCCAAAGGAGTCCAGATATCTCTTTTTTTGATACCCTCCCCTGACACTCGTGTTGCATGTCAGCATGCATTACAAATTTTTTACACTGTATGAAGTACACATCCCTTCCAGCAAGAAATTCCAACTGTAGCTTTCCACTGTGGGTAGGTGTAATCATAAATGATAATTGCAACACTATTAAAACAACCTGAAAAGATTTGTTAAACAGAAGTGATGATGGAGAGAGAGCAAAATTGGAACAAGGAGGGCATAGGCATAAAATGTTCTTAAATTTACTGCTGCCCCCTGCTCGTGCCCCCCCTTTGTCCAGGAATGAGTATGGTACATGTAGTTGAAGGGTAAGTTAACGTCCATGATGGCTATGATAACGTGAAGAAAGCTGGTTGACTTTGCAAGAGGCAGTTCATTCTGTTTCTTCTGCTCTGTCAGGATTTTCCATGGATTGCCTATAGAACCAAACAAGATTTTTCTGTTGCATCCTCTAAAAATGTCGCTAGGGTCTTTGCCTTTTTAATGGTACAATAGGAACTGGTTGAAAGGAGTTGGATGTTCCCCAATTGCAACAGGTGTTATTGGTTTGGATGTTTATGTGCTCTAGATGCTCTTTCTTTTGGGAGAAAACTTTGCCTTTTCCAGTTCCTTGTCTGTCCTTAGAGCTGTTAGGCTGCAGTTTTCACTCTGTTTTTATGATATACTGCTTAAGTACTCGGCATCTCTGTTTGGCAGGGAGATGCTGCCTCCAGCAGGCCCAGATAGATTTGACCCCTCTTACAGTTTTGGAAAGGATTCCATGATCCAGGCTTTCAAAAGGCAGTGGCAGGAATAGCTTGCTGAAAACACATGGATTTATTTATCCCGGATAAACACTACAAGCAGAGAGAAGTAGATCGAAAATAACAAAACCTTATGTGCCTATGAACTGACCTCACCTTTGGATTTCCTTGTCAGCTAAACAAGTTGTTTTTAACTGAGGCACTCTCAGCACTGCTGATTGTTGACACAAACTGAGCCCTGCAATTACCATCACTCTTGCACTTCCCCCCTTCTAGTTATTGTGTCCCCATAGCACGTAGGCTGCTTTTTTAATCGTTTCCAGATATTCCAAAGTTATTTTGACTCGCAATCCTGCATTGGGTCTGATGGCTTGTGTGTTTCCAGCGGTACTAGCAGGAACATTCTGGTGGTGAGCTCAGGCTTTGTTCCTTCAAGGACTAGGCTGTTGAAGGAAAGATGCTGCCTGCGTTCCTCAAACTCTGAAGAGCTCAAACTGGATTTAACCTTAGGATTTCCTAGAACCAGGCACTAGATAATCCCTAAATCCCCAAATATGTATCCTGTTGATAACAGCTACATTCTTCACTCTATCTCTCTAAGTAATTGCTTCTTTCTAGGAGTATAAAATTGCTTCTGATCTTCCAGGCTTTTTGCAGCCCTTACACAGTTGGCATTATTACTATCATCTGAGACTAGCTCTGCAACTTTTAAAAAACGCACGTAGGTGTCCCCCCCCTTTAAACTAGCAATGAGCCAGAGTCTGTACTGTAGATGTGAATATGCATGCCCTTTTGATGTGTTTAGTTTATTGTGTTATGCAGAAAGCTTTGCTAAGTGGCCACAGCAGTATCTGCTGCTATGTTGTGGGTGGCAATGGAGGATGGTTACCCAAGAACTCCCTTCAGCTGGAAGAATCCCCACAGGACTTCAACCAGGTTGGGAGAGAAAACACAGGAACAGTAGCTGGTGAATGGTCTTCTGTTTTATCTTTTGTAGTGCTCAGGAGCCATCCTTTACTAGTTGGCTGCTTGTAACTGGGGCAAGTCCACCAAGCTCTTGCTGGCAGCATACTTAGTGAGGAAGCCAGCTGTGGAAGAGTGAGGGATGTTCAGTTCCTCTGCCTCCTGCAGCAGCAGAGGTCTGCGCGGGAAGGTGGAGAGCTTCAGGAATGAGAAGCTGCTTCTGGTGGGAGGGGAAGTGGTGCCCCACTGCCGTCTCCCTGGAGACTTGTGGGACAAGTGTTTACCTTGCAAGCAGTATTGCATCCTTAAAGATGGCAGAGTTCTATATTAGGACATGCTGCAGATTGCTTATGCCAGATGCAATGTACTGTATAAAGATCTGGCATGTTTTTTTAAAACAGGATGTTTCAGATAAAACCGCTTGAGTTGGAGAGTCAGAGCAGACTATATATTTGTACTTTGCAACTCAGGGCAGGATGCGTTTGGTAATACATTTTTAGTATTTCTGGACAAATAGAGGGCTACAAATCCAAATCTAGTTGCAGCCAAATTCTCTCCTTAGTTCCTGCTTAAAAACAGTAGTAATGGTCACTCAGCATTTCAGTGCCAAGTTTAACATAAAGGGCTCTAAAGCTTCTTATTCTATCAACCTCAGTCAAGAAGTGATGGATTCACAGCAGTTTCTTGTAAGATTCAGGAAAACTCACTGGAAATGAGACGATGAATCTGGATAAACTTTCAAAAACCATTTAAAAATATCCAAATCTATCATATGACTGAAATCTCAGAACCCTTTGTCCATGCTACATTCGTAAAATATATATTAAAGGGTGATACTGGAATTGTGTTAAGCATCTTCTGAAACAAGACTCTTAGGTCTTCATACAATTGTTCTGAAGTTTTAGCTTAATAGGACTTGGTCAAAATCTGCCGTAAGGGATGTACGGAAGGGGACCCCCTGCTCCTATTTTGTCTTTGCAAGGATTTCTTGCCTCTCATAATGCCTGATCCTGTTGAATTTTGCTGTGATTTCAGATACCTTTTGTCTTAGTGGCAGGTAGCAAACCCTAAACAGTCATGCCTCCCTGTCTCAGTGTTTGTTGTTAACTGAGTTTCATCTTTAAGTCACTAAAGTTAATCAAAATACTCTTAGCATCAGTGATCTTTAAAGCAGACGCTGTGAAAGGATAAGTCTCTTCTTCATTAGGCCTGAGAGTAAGGGAGCGAATAATTCCTCCAAGCAGAGATGACTGAGTATTATTCTTTTACACTGCAATAGATACAAGTCGTATTGTCCTGACTTACTACGTGGTGTTCTGCTCCTGTTATGTGTGCCTCTCTCCTCTGTAGGAAGCATTACGTCTTAATCTGTAGCCCTGTCAGTCTGTCAGGAGATGGGAAGTCCTGATGGAGATGGTTCTTGACAGAAAGGAGCAATAGCGTGTGAGGAGAATGAGGAGACCACAGGGACAGATCTTCCTTTGAGCAACCTCATTTAGGGCTCTGTTGGCAGACAATGGACAGAGCTGGATTTCCTGAAAAGGAACATGTTAAGTACCCTTATCTGTGGACTATTGCAGTAAAAACTCACTTCATTACAGCTGAAGTGTACAGAAAGCTATTTCATCTGGCCAAAATGTTCACCCTTTTTAATAAAAAGACAACCTCCCTCCCCCCCAAACTACCCAAGAAACCCCAAACACAGCAACTTTTTTTTAAAAAAATAACCAAACAAATCCCTTGTCCCCCTGAAAAAAGCTCCTAGGAACTAAAAATTAATTTAGGATCATTTTGTGTCCTACTCTTCACGAACGCTTATGTTTTCATGTAAATATTCTCATCATAAGCTTTGTATCTAGCCATTTAGTTAACAGAATACATGAATGATTCATGGTAGCCATATACATAATGCATAATTAAATCACAGACTGATGGAGTGGAATTTATTAATTGTGAAGACACATGTGTTACCATGATACTAATTTATTTCTTTCAATTTTATTGGCATATTGCTCGCTCATCTGTGATTGCCTGCTTTGTTGCATTACCCAAGAACAGTAACATGTTGTTAAAACAAATTATCTGGACGTTTGGATAGGCTGTTTGTTCACTGATGGGAACAATATGTATTTAGCAAAAAGATTTAATGTAAATTATTATACATGAGGTATTGTCTTAGCACAGAACCATCACAGTAAAGCTGTTCTGATGAGCCATATTAATTTCTGATAAAAGTAAAAAAATTATTAGAAAAATAACTGTAGACACTCTTGCATGAGGAAAAAGCAGAAGTTCACAGAAATGATCTTGGCAAAATTGCACGGTAACTTTCTATATATTTTTATGAATCCTTGCAATATTAGATTGTAAAACTTAACAGGTATTTTAGCTCGTTCTTAGAATATGTGTGCCTGCCTAAGACTCTTTTATCTGATTCCTGTCATGTCTTGGTGGGATCCTTGGAAAGAGATTTTTATTTGTTTGTGTGTTTAGCAGGGCATACTTTTGCTAAATAAGAATTTCACGTCTTAACAGCGGAATATGCATTGGAAGTGAATGTTAACTTTTATTTCTAGTGTGGGTATAGTGCAGTATTTGTTTGAAAGCTAGTATTTGAATGAAAATTAGAGACTTGTTTTCAGGAGCCTTTAGACAGCTCCCTTTTCTGTTTCTGCACACTTGCCAGATCAATATGGAAATTGGAGTTGTGGCATTCAAAATCCAAGTAACTGGATTTTTATGAATTTGGTGAAAGGAGTCAAGTGTCTCACTTGAAAAAGAGGCCACACTTTTATATATTTCACTTTTTTAGCCTTTTTGTAGTCAGATGATGTAATCATAGTGCTAAAAGGCAAGGGCTTGTTCTCCTGAAAGACTGTGCAGTCCAAGGAATGGTAACAACTGGAGATGAAAAGTATAGACCCTCTTAGGAACACTTGAGTAGAGCAGATGTGTAGTCGTCTTCAGAAACTGTTGGTTAAATAGGTACTTAGTGGGATATCTCAGGTATGCCTGAGCCCTCAAATCAAGCTGCTTTGTCAGGAACAGTCTGCAACAAGCCAGAGCTATGGTAACTCCACTGCTGCGTGGTGGAGAGGAGCAGCGTCCGTAGAAAATCCTGTGTCTTTCAGTAGCCAGGAGCTGATATTAGGCTAAACATCATTAGCCTGTTTCTCTTGTGATCTAAACTGGGGAATAAGGCCAGAAGGGACACTTGCTGTGGGATTTATTGCCTTCTTTCGCATAAAATGATCCTGGAAGATATTAGAGGAAAAAAATGGGGCTGAAAAAAAATCATGACACATAATCAAGTAACTTTTTTTTTTTTCGTTGTGGAGGGAAAGAGCTTGGGGTGTTTTGTTTATTTTAAGCCACCTACCCAGGACCTCAACATGCCAGGTGCTGTACTGACATGTTAAGAATCAGTCCTTGCTCAAAAAGTTTGTCATCTGGTGAGGTAAGCAAAAGCAAGATGTGATAAGCACTATCACTGCTCTTCAGAGACGGAGAAATTGAGTTGACAGATACAGAAGTAATTGAGACCTTGGCTTAAAAAAGGTTAAATGACTGGCAAAGGCCCCACAGGAATTCTACTGCAGAGCTGAGGAATGAATCCAGATGCTAGCCTAGGATCTTGGCCATAAAACTGCTCTTTTGAAGGAAAATTATATAGGCTTAAGAAGATAGAACTGCAGAAATCCACTTCTGAATACTGTCCTTGAGATCAAAAATTTTAAGTACAGACACAGCTAAAGAAAATGATATAATGCAACTGTAGTTTCTTGACAGATCAAAGTCGTTGTTCTAATTCTGACTCTGACTTGCATGACATAAAACCAGATTGTGTCAGCAAGTATATTGGTAAAAATTTCAGCTTATCACAAACAAGTTTATGCATAAGATTTCTGTATGCAATTATTTAAGAGCTACTGTTTTATGAGCAAACTGATTTCTGATTTGCCTGAGCTTCAGAACAAGACCATCCTCAAGGCTTATCAGCCTGCACCTCTTCAATAATACTGCGATGAGTAGCTCTCACTGTACTGAGTCTGTATCCATTAGATAAAATATAGTATCTGTAGTATATTAGTCATCCTGGAGAACAGGGGAAAAGTTACTATTGCAGAACTATCAGAAGATAAATATTTTCTGCTTTGAAATTAATCAGATAATTTTCCCTCAAGTTTTATCTTTGCCTTTTGTTTTTCTTGCAGGGGTATCATTGGTCTCTCTATTCTATTCATGACAAACTACACTTGAATTAACACCAAGATTTTTTTTTTTTTTTTTTCTCCTAGAGCTGAGGACCAGATCCTTGGCTCCTGCAAGCAGGTCTTGTTCCCATAGGATCTCTGGGTGTCTGTTCTATAAAATGTGCACATCGGCATTTTCAGAAAAATACTTACCTAGGAAAATGTTGAGCTGAAATGTTAAGTTTGAGGCTTTTTTCCAGCATCATGTTACCAGGCTTCCTGATCAGGTAAATCAAAATAATGGTGTCCTCTTAAAGATTAGCTGAGGTGCTGAGAGAACTTCCCAGCTGAGGATAGCTGAATGCTGAAATGGATTATCCAGGAAGGCTGTAGAAATTCTACCAACGGAGGGTGGGGTTTTTGTGTGGTGTGGTGTGTTTGTGGTTTGGTTGTTTGGTGGTGTGTGGTTTGTTTTTTTTTTTTGAACAGTTTCTTACACAAAAACAAGACCCTGTGACAAGGAGGTGTGCAGAATGCTCTGGTCTGAGAGCATTCTGAGGTCACTCCCAATGCTTTTGCCTGAGACGGTGCAGACTGTTAATGTAGTGATTGTCTCTTCAAATCTATGCAATTAGTGCTGGTTGGCTTCTGCCCTTGCATACTTTATAAAGTTGATGGGGTTTTGGAGAAGATTCTAAAAACAATTTAGGGCTTTATTGTCAGAATATATAGTCCTAGAGAGAGTAGCCTCATGCCAAGGAAGGAAAATCTCTGCCTGTTCCTAAAGACTTAGCATGAGAAGCATCGTAGCAGAAATGGGCGCATTAGGAATAAATTCTGAGGAGGAAGTTAAATATATTTCTACCTTCCAGTCATAGCAGGGGAATATTGAAATACTGGCTCTGTGTAAGCTAGAAACCACGTAATTTGAAAGGGACCAAGTGGGGAAAACCTAGTTAAGTCTTCAGTCAATGCTGGCTTCCAGCACACTACCTCCAGAAAAAGGGCCATGGGACCTTCTCAGGTTTGGGCCTGTGTCTGTCTGACTTTTCAGCCTTTGCGTAGCTTTCTTGAAATCCCTAGGCTGACACCAAGGTAAAGCTGTATGGTTAGTGGTGTCCTCTCCTGAATGAGACTTACAAATGTTCCTGCTGTTTGCTTACAAATCTGGTGCGTTGTTTCTATAACAGGTCTGTTGAGGAGGAATATTGATGTGCTGAACAGTAATGCTTGGGTAACTGAAATACAACACAATGTCTTCTCACATGCTGAATGTGATAATCCCTATAGTTGTGGGAAGGACCTTGCCATATCCGCAATAATCTTTAAATCCAAATGGCTAAATTAAAGATACTGACCTAAAAGCTAAGATTTTTATCTTGACCTTACTGTATTTGTTCTGATTATCCTCTGATACAGGACTGAACCGAGATCTCTGTCCCAAAGATCTGCGAACTTCGGGCTGTTTGTGTTATCTTGGAATCCCTGCTTTTTTGAGGTCCAGATTTCTAGCTGGTATTTCTAAATAATTCCAGATGGTCAGATCAAAAAAATCTAAACTCAGGTTTCTCTCTAACCTGTTTTTTGAGATGGGAGCTAAAAGTCTGATGTGAACCTCATCCAGACTGGTTGACTGTAGTTTATTTTTCATGTAGTTAGCCACAGCAACTGCCAGAGGTATGTGAATGCAATGCATCTTTAATAAATGAGAGGGTACTTGCTTTGACTACTAGTGCAGGAGATGGTTTAGCCTGAGGCAAACCTATAGGCTACAGATATTTCAGCTGGCCATGTACGGTTGCAGTGCTAACTTGAAGCCATGCAAAATAATAGATCATAGTCTTCAAATATATATTGGGGACAGGGCTGAAATGAGTGCTAAAAGGAAAGGATCCAGGCAATGCATTATATTCATAATAGTTGAACAGGTCACTGAGAGGAGGAAAAAGGGGTTGTCCACCATATCTTTAGCATCTGTATGTATATGAAGCCAGTGGAACAACATAGTTTATACAGGGCAAGATGCTATGACAGACTACTTAATTGCAAAGTTACTGGAGATGCATGAGAAACAGTCTTAGATTCCATAGCAAAGGAAATACTGTTACAGGGATAGAGTTAATAGAAGGAGACTGATCAAAATGCATGGTAATTAAAGCAGATGATGCAGGTTTGATGTATGGATGCTATTGAAGCCAGATCTTGCAGTCATTGAGAAGGACTAATATCAGCAGTTTTTGGCCTTGCCCAAAGTGAACTCTCAGCAGGATTCCTAGCAGAATTCTCCCCTGGAACTAAAGACGAGTTGTCAGATATGAGAGGGAGAAGAGGGACCAACTGATTACACTTTAAAAGCAAATAGGAGGAGGAAGGCAAAAGGAAAAAGCTAGCAGATTAGAACACCTTTGCTTTTCTTTTTTCTTCTGTGACATGCAGACCAAGATTGTCTCTTGGTTTTGGTTTGTTCTTGTTTTTCTTTTCCCATCTCTCTAGTGTCACTTAGAAGAAAAAGATGAAGGTGCTATGACATCTTTTAATAGAGAACTGTGATGAAACTGCTGGAGGACCCTAAGTTTGCTAAGGGGCAAACGTCTGATTAGAGGGAGCCTTGTCACATGAGACATAGTAATGGAATGCCTTTTCAAAACCACTAGATTCCACCCAACCAATGTATATAGCTGCTGACAGCATTTCAACAAATTAAGAGAATTGTACCTTTATTGTGCAGGCTTTGAGCAATTGTACATAGACTTCTGTGGTTCAGACAATTGTTTTTCTTAACATTTTAATAAGAACTAGTGCAAAGTTTGGAACTTCCTGTTTATAGATTAATGGGGGGGGGGGGCGGGCTGTATAGTTTGCTATATGCTGCCCTCATCCCTAGCAGCGCTCTCCCTGTGTTGTGGTTTAACCCCAGTTGGCAACCAAGCACCACACAGCCACTCCCTGCCCGCCCTGCCGCCCCCCCCCAGCCCTGTGGGATGTGGGAGAGAATTGAAAAACTCTCATTGGTTAAGATAAAGACAGTTTAATAGGATAACAAAAGAAGAGAGGATAATAGTAATAATGATAAAAGAATATATGCAACAAGTGATGCACAATGCAATTGCCACCCACTGACCAATGCCCACCCCGTTCCTGAGCAGTGACCATCCTCCTGGCCAGCTCCCTCCAAGTTTATATACTGAGCATGACACATCTTGTATGGAATATCCCTTTGGTCAGTTTGGGTTAGCTGTCCTGCCTGTGCCCCCTCCCAGCTTCTTGTGCACCTCCTCGCTGGCAGAGCATGGGAAGCTGAAGTGTCCTTGACTTGTTGCTGAGCAGTGCTTGTACTAACTAAAAACATCAGTGTGTTATCAACATTATTCTCATACTACATTCAAAACACAGCACTATACCAGCTACTAGGAAGAGAATTAACTCTATCCCAGCCCAAACCAGGACATCTTGTATCCTAGGATTGCCAAAATCAAGCCATTTATCATCCTAACACCTAGCACCTGTCCTGCCATGTAACCTGTAGAAGTGGGCATTGCTAATGCATTTGCAGGCAGTACTAGAGTTCATGGGGTGGAGCACACAGCGGTGAGAGGCTGAGTGCCAGTGGCTGTCTGTGGATGGGTTAGCAGGGCCCCAGCCAGTCATACTGCCTCCCACAGGGAGCGCGATTTGGCAGTCAGTATGAAACTCTGGGTAGCAAAGAAAGCTAATAGTAGCTGGATAGACCTAACTATCTCCAGTTTAGTATGCAAATTTAAATTAAGCTCAGATTTAGCAGTCACTGAAACTTATCACCACTTGATGACTGTTTCACTCTGTGTCAGGAGCTTGGTATCTCTGGCACAGATAGCTACAACATTAAATCTACTGCTACCTTTTGGCATTTGGAGGGGTAGGGGAGAAGGAGGAGATGATCTCCCTTTCGCTGTGATCTTGCAGCCAAGGTGGGTGTAGGATTGCATAAACTCACTTCTGAGGTGCAGATAGCCTGGGGAATGCTCAGGAGAAATGCTTTTTACAAAGGTGTGTTTGCACTTTGTAGAGTAACAACTCTACCTGGACTTGTGCAAAGCATTATCTGTCCCGCATGACATCCTTGTCTCTAAATTGGAGAGAAAGGGATTTGACAGAGGGACCACTCGGTGAAAAAGGAATTGGCTGGATGATCACACTCAAAGAGTTGCTGTCAATGGCTTGATGTCCAAGTGGAGACTGGTGACGAGTGGCGTTCCTCAGGGGTTGGTATTGGGACCAGCACTGTTTTAACATCTTTGTCAGCGGCATGGACAGTGGGATGGAGTGGACCCTCAGGAAGTCTGCTGATGACACCCAGCTGTGTGGTGCCATTGACATGCTGGAGGGAAGGGATGCTATCCAGAGGGACCTGGACAGGCTTGAGAGGTGGGCCCATGCGAACCTCATGAAGTTCAGCAAGGCTAAGTGCAAGGTCCTGCCTGTGGGTCAGGGCAATCCCAAGCATAAACACAGGCTGGGTGGAGAAAGGATTGAGAGCAGCCCTGAGGAGAAGGACTTGGGGGTGTTGGTGGATGAGAAGCTCAACATGGCCTAGCGATGTGCGCTTGCAGCCCAGAAAGCCAACTGTATCGTGGGCTGCATCAAAAGAAGCGTGACCAGCAGGTCAAGGGAGGTGATTCTCCCTCTCTACTCTGCTCTTGTGAGTAGAGACGCCACTCGGAGTACTGCGTTCAGCTCTGGAGCCCCCAACACAAGAAGGACATGCACCTGTTGGAGCGAGTCCAGATGAGGGTCATGAAGATGATTAGAGGGCTGGAGCTCCTCTCCTATGAAGACAGGCTGAGAGAGTTGGGGTGGTTCAGCCTGGAGAAGAGAAGGCTCTGGGGAGACCTTCTAGCAGCCTTCCAGTACCTAAAGGGGGCCTACAAGAAAGCTGGAGAGGGACTTTTGACAAGGGAATGTAGTGATAGGACAAGGGGTAATGGCTTTAAACTGAAAGAGGGTAGATTTTAGGTAAGCTATAAGGAAGAAATTCTTCATCCTGAGGGTGGTGAGGCACTGGCACAGGTTGCCCAGAGAAGTTGTGGATGCCCCATCCCTGGAAGTGTTCAAGGCCAGGTTGGGTGGGGCTTTGAGCAACCTGGTCTATTGGAAGGTGTCCCTGACCATGGCAGGGGGGGTGGAACTAGATGATCTTTAAGGTCCCTCCCAACCCAAAGCATTCTGTGAACTCTTTTTCAACTGTGTGCATTACCCAAGGAAATATATATGGGCAGACACAATGACTCATAGAAGTGTCTCATAAAAGGCCTCTGTGTACATCCAGACTGTTTACAGAATACAAAGTTTAGCGGCAATGCTGGTTTATTGCATTTTCAGCCCTGTGTCATTTACTCTGCTGCACCCATGGTTCAGTGCTGCCTCAGCAGTAGTTTAATGTTCAGCAGTAGGGCCACTTGAGCTGGGTTAAGAGATCCAGCTGAGGAACACCCACCCTGACCCCAGGGCAGGGACGGTGGTTGAGCAGGACCAGCTCCCCTTCCAGGCTGCTAAATGGACTGAGCAGTCCCACTAATGCGGTGCAAGTGTGGAGCAGATGTGAGGGCAAGTTGCTTGAGCCAGGGCTGCTGCTGCAAAAGATGAGGTGGAGCCACTCCTCAGCTAGCCTAGCTGCTTGAGAGCTAAGTGCTGTCAGCTGGGCGAGTGGGCTGCTCTGCCTTCACAGGAACAAAACAGCCCAAAACCTCTTTGTAAAGTGAAACTATGGATTAGGTCTCACTGACTTCACTTGGGATCTGAGGTTAGGCAATGTGCTAAGTGCTTGCCTTAATTCAAGCCAATACCTGCGCAGTATGGGCAGGCAAGCAATCAATAGCTTGTGTGAGCAAAACTCTGGGTAGCATACAACAAGCACTAAAAGCGAGAAAACATTTTTAATGATGTTAATTATTTTTAAAAAAATGTTTGCTTTATAGTAGTAAAAATAGATGTTGGTACAGCAAGATCAGGCTTTGGTCAGCCCTCTTACGGCTTTAGCTATACAAGGTTGACAGGTTACTGTCCTATGGCCCTCCTTGCCCCTGGCTACTTGCCATGGGTATCTCTCCCTCTGGTCAACTGGCATAACTGCTCATGTAATTTAATGTGGTTAAAATCAGTCAATTTAAGGGAAAAAAAAAAAGTTTAACCCAGGCAAATAATTTTGTTTGAAGTGGTTTAAAAAATGATTTCATAAGCAATTATGCCAGCAGACCTGAGAGAACATATCTGTGAGGGCAAGCATGGGTTGGTGACAAACAGCGGGGGTGACCTAAAAGTGGCAACCCCTGAACAGGACATCTGACTACTTTGTTGCAAAGCTTAGAGGGGGGGGAATCCCAAAGGTGCTTTATGGAATTCAAAACTTCGTGTTTGTAGGGAAGCTTCCTGGATGTGAGATGCTATCACTCGCTTAAAATTCAGGATCAAATCAGTTGCATCTCTGAGCAGTATTGATTTAACAAGTGGAGTGTGTCTCCCTTTGGGATTTCTTCCCCAATTTAGGCTTCAATTGGTGTAATCTCAGAAGAAAAGCCTTGCTTCCCCTCATAAACTGTTCTCACCAGATGTCTTGTAAATCTTTCTCTTTATTCCTTTGAAATGACTGGGCTTTGACCTTAGCTTGCTTAATGTTATTTAGCCCACATGGAATATCTATAAAAATAAGAGCTGCAAACTCTATTAAGAAAAGCACATATGACCTCCGCTTGTAATAACAGAATGCAATTAATGTCAGGCTTGTTTTGATGATAAATTGGGGGGTAACAAATGGATTTTGCTTTTTCAAACAAACCAGTATGAAGGGAAAAGGGAAAATGAGCTTTAAACTACTTACTAAAATTTTGAAAGATCTCTTCTTCTCCACCCCTGACCTGAAAAGTAATCAATACAACTGAAGTTTTTACCAGATTTGCACATTCTAAACAAACAAACCCAAACAAACAAAAGAAAAAAGCCTTCTGTACTCAAATTAAATGCAGGGATGTAATTGAGAATAGCAATGTTCTTATGTTACAAACTAGGGAAAAGATCCCCTTGTGAAGCCTCTTAGTAATTGTGCAGCAGCTGTTGCAGCAATTCCAGGACACGATGAAGATCCTGTTGGTCCAGAGGTCTTCACAGGTGCATAGAAACCCACGGCTCCTTCATCAATGGTTTTACCACTTGGATGTGCATGTAGCATCTCACTGTTCATTTGCACCCACCTTCTGGCATTTAGATGTTATGGCTTCTCCTCTGTGTTTGTCTACAAAGGTGCCAGCAGCCACCAGGTGAGAAAGCCTTGCTCTTCAGTTCATGCTGTAGGTGCTTATATTTTCAGGAGCAAAGAGCTCTGTTTCAGTTCAATGTAGCTGACTTGTGTTATTTGTTAATAAAGTGTCTCAGAGGATCAAGATGACCTAGCTAGCTGAAGTTAAAATGCGAGGAGCAAGTTTGACAAAGAGCAGGTGGAAGGTGTCCAAGGGAAGATAAATTGCAAGGGCCACAATTGTAAGAGTATGCAATTGCCCAGGCTAACTCTGACTGGATTTAAGCGCCTTTCCTCTAACTGTCCGCCTCCTTTGTCTCGTGCTTCAAGTCTGTGTAGGAAAGCCTTACTTCTGCAATTTGATTACTTCAAGTCACTCAATACTGGAGACCAGTTTTGTGGGGGATTTCTTGTCTAATAGCTAAGTATCAATGATTACCTGCTCTAATAAGTTATTGTCCCTTCCTCATCCTGTCTCACGACGGGATGGTAATAGCTCTCTGGTGTAAGTCACCAGACGTTCTTGCAAAGGCCATGTATTTTCTTATCTAAGGGGCAGATGGCACTGGCATGCATTCGGAGCAGGTGGTTGCCTAGAGCAGAAAAACATTCAGTGACTCTGTAGTGTGCAAGCAGCTGAGCTGGGAATGCTATTCATTTCCTAGTTTGCTTAGGGCAGCAAATTCCTAAAGCCAGCTCACCTACAGGAGATACAGTTAAAAGAAGCAGGGAGAGCGTTTAGTTTCTGTATGTAATTTTCAGCATAGCAACATAGCAACTTAATTTCAAAAAACCTCTGGTAAAGCAAAGAGGGAACCACAATGAGAAAGGCAGATTACTTGTGCATAGGCTGTGTGCATGGAATAATTTGTCTCTTTTTTTTTTTTTTTTTTGAGTGAGGAGAAAATCAAGGTGCTACACTAGTCTGCAGCTGTTTAAATTACTGTTAAAAGTGATGTGTATCTTGGATGGAACATAGAGTGCTATGGAGAACTGCTATAGTTATCATGGAGCAGTTTTGTTAGTATGGCAGAGTTTGGCAGTATACTTTTCCTGCTGACAGGGAAGAATCCCTGGGCATAGTTTCTATACCCAGGTTTTGCTCTAGGGACAAGAATTTGGTCTGTAACATAGCTTATCTAGGAGCTGGCATCAAAAGCCATATGATGATACAGCCTAATGTCAGTGTCTCTTCTCTTGCCAGAACACTAATCCACTGGGCACTGTGAGAAGGTGACATTATTTTTCATGTTCCTCTCCTTGTAAAAGTTTGATGGAGCAATGCAGTGGATATACTAGATAACAAAGTCATTTCCCTCTCAGAGAGACTACTGTTTATCATATTTTTTTAGGTTTATGCCAACCTCACTGAAAAAGTAAGCTGTTTTGACTTTTTTTTCTTGGAAGTCATTTCCAATCCTGTAATGAAGTTCAAAATCACAGGGCAAAAAAAAGATAAACTAAAGTATGGGAGGTTATCAAGTAAAGGAAGAATTCTCTTTCTACATGATGAATTTGAAGGAGGTGTGACTTGATGTTTTGGAATGTGGAACTTCATTGTATTTTAGACCATTGCTGCCACCAAGTGGAATAGTTTCCTCTAGCTCTTTGAGTTCTTAAAGAAACTTGCACTTGCCTTCAACCACCTGTTAGTTCATGGAATGGCAATGGGTTGGATTTTTTAATTATCCAAATAATAATTAAAAAAAGCTGTTGACTGCGCTTCAGAGTTGTTGATTCAAGGTAATGTCACTGATGCCTAATGTGCTTATAGTCTAAAAGAGTCTAGCAGTACTGTGCAAAGTGGGTTGGGGAAAATATTTCCTCTGTGCATGACAATTTGGAGCAAAAGGCTGGCAAATGTGACGCCCATCTACAAGAAGGGCTGGAAGGAGGATTCCGGGGAACTACAGGCCTGTCAGCCTGACCTCGGTGCCCGGGAAGGTTATGGAGCAGATCATCTTGAGTGCCATCACGCGGCACATACGGGACAACCGGGTGATCAGGCCCAGTCAGCATGGGTTTATGAAAGGCAGGTCCTGCCTGACCAACCTGATCTCCTTCTACGACATGGTGACCCGCCTAGTGGATGAGGGAAAGGCTGTGGACGTTGTGTACCTGGACTTTAGTAAAGCCTTTGACACCGTCTCCCACAGCATCCTCCTGGAGAAACTGGCTACCCATGGCTTGGATGGGCATACTCTGCGCTGGGTAGGAAACTGGCTGGATGGCCGGGCCCAAAGAGTTGTGGTGAATGGAGTTAAATCCGGTTGGCGGCCGGTCACAAGTGGTGTTCCCCAGGGCTCAGTGCTGGGGCCAGTTCTGTTCAATATCTTTATCAATGATCTGGATGAGGGGATCGAGTGCACCCTCAGTAAGTTGGCAGATGACACCAAATTGGGAGGGAGTGTTGATCTGCTGGAGGGCAGGCAGGCGCTACAGTGGGACCTGGACAGGCTGGATCGATGGGCCAAGGCCAATTGTATGAGATTCAACAAGACCAAGTGCCGGGTCCTGCACTTGGGTCACAACAACCCCAGGCAACGCTACGGGCTTGGGGGGGAGTGGCTGGAAAGCTGCCCGGCAGAAAAGGACCTGGGGGTGTTGGTTGACAGCCGGCTGAATATGAGCCAGCAGTGTGCCCAGGTGGCCAAGAAGGCCAACGGCATCCTGGCCTGTATCAGAAATGGTGTGGCCAGCAGGAGTAGGGAAGTGATTGTCCCCCTGTACTCGGCCCTGGTGAGGCCGCACCTCGAGTACTGTGTTCAGTTTTGGGCCCCTCACTACAAGAAAGACATTGAGGTGCTGGAGCGTGTCCAGAGATGGGCAACGAGGCTGGTGAAGGGTCTGGAACACAAGTCCTATGAGGAGCGGCTGAGGGAACTGGGGATGTTTAGCCTGGAGAAAAGGAGGCTGAGGGGAGACCTTATTGCTCTCTACAACTACCTGAAAGGAGGTTGTAGAGAGATGGGGGTTGGTCTCTTCTCCCTAGTAACAGACAACAGGACAAGAGGAAATGGCCTCAAGTTGCGCCAGGGGAGGTTTAGATTGGATATTAGGAATCATTTCTTCACTGAAAGGGTTGTAGGGCATTGGAACAGGCTGCCCAGGGAGGTGGTGGAGTCCCCATCCCTGGAGGTATTCAAAAGGCGTTTAGATGAGGCCCTAAGGGATATGATTTAGTGGGGGACTTGGTAGTGATAGGTTAATGGTTGGACCCGATGATCTCGGAGGTCTCTTCCAACCAGAACAATTCTATGATTCTATGAAAAGGAAAATAATGTGGTTCATCAGTAATGACACATGAGCTTAAGGAGAAGCAGCAGCAATTTGCTGAGTTTAACACAAGGAACTTGCAAATACAAAATAATGTACTTGGGGTTAAGATAGTTCTTTCAATTGCTTGTAGTTTTTCAGTTGCTTCTCTTTGACTTGTTACTGTATGTGACTTATCCTTTGCATCCTTCTCTTGCTTTGTAAAGAGCCCTGTGTCAAAAAGGTGGCCATTTTACTAGGTCAACAGCTGTTAAAAGCTTCCTTGCAAAGTTGTGGCTGCTAAATGAAGGTGCGTATTAATCAAGGGCAGCATCCGCACAAAGATGTATGGTGTGGGACTTTGAAGAAATGATTTGTTTATCCTTAAGAGAGCTTGATTGGTTATCTGACTGATCATGAATCTAAGGGGGTTCCTTCAGTAGACAGTGACACTCCTACAGTCTCTCACAGCCTGTGCCACTGTGTCCCCAGGAAGGTGATTCACAGACTTGTGGATCAAGGGAAGTATCATCAATGCCATCAATATAAAGTAACTGACAGCATTGAAATTGAATTTCTATTTTCATAAGACACACTTTAGCTGGCAACTGGACAATGTTGTTTCCTTTCTGCGAGAGTAGTCTGCAACAATGTCTGAATATACATTTCCAGGCAGGAGCCTCTCAGTAACAGTTTCGGAAAAAGCTCATTTTCTCTTGACTTTGAAATTGAACGTGCCAGTAATATTGAGGAGTTCAGTCATCTGAAACAGTCATTTATCAGCCTGCTCATGAGGGTGTGTTACCTCAGTATTTCCTTTCTGAGGAGTCTTGGCTTCATAAGACTATGAAATAATAGTAAGGTTGAGAAGTTCTGGGGTTTTTTTGTGTGGCTTTTTTTTTTTTTTTTGGTGCTCCCTAATTTCATTTGCTTGACAAATGGTAATTACTACATGTACCACTGCACCTTGTTCAAATGTATTCTTGAAATGCATTTGTGAGCCTAAATGGAACAGTTGTGTTATTGCGTCAAAGGCTGCCTTCACTGAAGACTGGAAGATGTACACTGGGCACTAGTTTCTACAAAAGCATAGAGAAGGTCTTTAATTTCCTCAGCTGACAAAATGGTAGTGTGCTGCTTTGAAAGCGTAGACTCCCAACATGTTCTGCCTGCAAGGCAGTTTCTTCCCTTATGCTCTTAAAACAAATTTTGCTGTTGGAGAAAGGTGCTCAAGACCAAAATCCTTTCTAGTCACAGACCAGATCCAAAATGACCCAAATACTTCATTAATACTTCAGACCGTTTCTGGAAAGAAGTAGAATGTAATTTCATTTCCAGGTCTCTAATTCTGGATTTTGTCACTAGAGCACAGAGATAGTGGTATGTATCTTCTGTGGATGTCTGTGCATCAGGAACTAGCAAGCTGATGCAGTCAAACTATTCTTTGTGGATATATCTGACTGAGAAATAAATTTGCTGTCCCTGAAGGTAGCTGTGATGTTTTGAAAAAAACTTTTTTTTATTTCCCTCATTGGGTGTAAAATTAAACATGGCATGAAAAGTCAGAAATACTTCATTTTAGAGATGTCAGAATGCTTTTATCTTGGAACACTCCAACGTCACGTAAAATTATATATGCCAATATTTTAATAAAATGCAATACAAAATTAAAAGAATGAAATAGTCTGACAGCCAAAACCAAGAAGTTAAATATTCCATTTAAATATTCCGTCATCAAAATCAATATTTCAGAAGGTTGTGTTGTCAACAAAATGATATTTGCCATCTGAAAATCTCTTTCCCCCTCTAGTTGAAATTGTCTTCTTTTAACTGGGTCTAATTGTGAATTGCAGAATTTTGTGTTCAAGGCTATGAATGCATTTCAAGAAAAGCACTGAAGAGCCACTAGGTGATGATGATAATGAATCTTCATCAGTAATGTACTGAATTTGATTTGAAATACTGATTTAGAGGAGAATTGCTTTGCACGCGGCATCAAATTTCTAACTTAAATATTCTTTGGGTTGTGCTGGACAGATAAGTATAATCATCTTCAGGCTATAATTAATGAGAATAGAATTGTTTCACATTTCACAGATTTATTTAGACAGCGTTCAAATCTTGACAGTGGAAGAAGCAGAGGTTCCCCTGCTTGAGAGACAAGAAACAAGAAGTCACAGAATTTACAGCACAAGACTGAGGTCTGCCAGCTAGTGTCTTCAGGCAAGTTTGTCTGTGGGTTGAAGTCTCCTTTGTTCCTTGTGCACAAGTTTAAGGGCTGCTTTATGCTCCTGTTATTGTACAAAGGCCCTACTAGTGGGAACTTAAGATTCTTTTGTTCTTGATTAAAAACCATAACGCATCAATTTCTCCATGTAGTGAATTAACTAAGTTGTTCTGAAATATTATGAGTAACTTTAATTTCAGATGCTTCAAAGTTCAAATTACTTTCTAAGCCGTAAACAGACCAGAATTTTAATAAAGGACAGTTACTGTTAAGAATTAATGCAGCTGTGAGGTTTACAAAGTGAACAGTTTGTCTGGCTCCAACAATTAATATTGCAGATTGCTTCCATTTATTTGAGTGGGCCCTACTTTACTCAGCTCAGAAACAATCAGTTAAATGGCATTGAGAACTTAGAAGACCAGATGAACAAAACAGATGAGGAATCTTTTGCACTGCCTATTCCCCATTCCCCACTTTTTTCATGTTTGAGACATTCTTGCCAGTTTTTAAGGGTCCCAGGAGAGCAATGTTAAAGTTTGAAACTGCAAGTACATGTAAAAGGTGTGTGAGGGGGGAGGTAATATAAAAATAGAACCAGGTTTTGCTAGTGGTTTCTCAAAATATTTTCTGATGAACAGAATTACTCAGGAATTTGGCACCTTGGAAAACATCCATTTTTTGTCACGTGGAAAAGATCTTGACTACTTTGTCATGGTTTATCTACCCTTCACAAAAATTGTCAAATCAAAGTTACTTTTCCATCTAGTGTGGATTGTGAGCTCCTGAGTTTCTCCAATATTAATGTATATCATGTTTGGAGTCCTATCTAGGTCATTGTTGTTTGCTTAAGGGATAACATTTCAAAGTCAGTAAAGGGGACTTGCACATCCAACTTCCAATTCCCTCTTATACTTTGGAAACCCTCTGCCAATGTTCTTTGAAGTTTTCCTTTGTTTTCTCTGCTCATTCCCTTCACTGTAACATTGTGTGTTTCTTCCTGTCTTTACTTGGGCCCAGTTTCCACTGAAGTCAAATAGACCATTCAGTAAGTGAATATTTGGTTCCCTATGTGAGGGATTTTTTTAATAGCTGTTGCAAAAATAATGCTAGTGACACTTACCAGAACTTTTTCCTTGCCTACATGTGAGCTGATGGATGTTACTCTAGATCACAGAAACCACTGTCAATGTTCCAGTCATTATGGTGTAGCTGATTATTTTGATACTTTTCAGTTCACTGGATAGTGTAAGGCATCTTTCTTTCAACTAGTTTTTGGTTGATTTGGTTGGAACTCCTAATGAAATGACGACATGGCTTTTGACCAAAAGTAATGTTTTTTCTGGGTCTCAGTTCTGAATCCTATCCATTTTGATGACTGATCTCATTAGAATCTTCCAATGCAAACAGTAGATTTGGGTTTCATTCAAATAGTAATGTCCTGAAGTTGAATTTATTATAGGACTAGCATTCTGTACAAAGTCAACCCCAAGAATAAAAATATTTATGCTTGGCAAGAATACCAAAGTTTGTTTGTATTACCTTGTCCTATAGCGTTAGGTCAGTCACCATCTATTTTACAGCTTTGCACCAGCATGCATTGTTTAATGAAAGAAAAACATCAGCCTCCCAGGAACATCAAGCAATATTGGCTTATTGCCTTAATAAAATGAATGACGACCCATTATTAATGAAAATCTTACTAAACTATCTAGTGTAATGACACGACTGTCTGTACATCTTAAATACTACCTTAGATACTTTTGTAGGACCTACGTTAGTGACTGTGAAAGAACAACTAGTTTTATTGTTAAATTCTGTATCAGCCCCTGTTGCAGCAAAATTCATAGTCTGGTTGGATGTCAGGTTGTCTGGGATAATTAGTCTGGGGAATCTGTGCTTAGCGTTTGATTGCTGTATCTCATTTCCAAATATTTTGGATGAGAAACGGCAATGTTTGGCTGCTGAGAAATATTTACGCTCATAAACTTAGAGAGCCACCTTTTCCTTTCTTATTTAAAGTTTCTTGTTGACATTTCTAACTATGTCTGATGCCATCATTCATATTGGCACAAATTATACTGTATGCTTCATTGCTCAACTGTTCATGTTTATATCATGCAAGTGAAGACCTATTTGACTGAAGATCTGTCTTATATTTGAAAGTATTTCATTCCCTCATCAACGTTAGCTGTAATATTGCGCTACTGAGAAGCTAGAAGATGGATCTAATCGGACAGAGCTATGAGACGAGGCCCTCTGTCTCTTCCTATAAATAAGTTGTCATACTGAGGAGGATTATAAAGTCACAGGGCTAGCAGGAAAGTTTTAAGTAACTTTTGATTCATGAAAATTATTTCTCACTACTGATAAAGCCTGTGTTATATAAGCTACGTACTTTCATACCAGTTTTCCATGCTCTCATCTTTCTGGTCTCATTTATCATATTGACAGTACTTTGCAGGAGTAATGAGTTATTTTTTTGAGATGTTAAACCTGAATGGCTAAGTAAGTTTAAAAGAAAATAAATTTGAACAAATATTGTTGTCTGACACTACCTCTTAATCCTTTAAGAGCTTTCCTCTACAGGAACCCAGGGAATTCTACATATTTTTAAGATACAGTAGAACTGTGTCAAACTAAGCAATCACTTCCAGATTTTTTTTACACCCTGCAGCTCATCTTCTGATTCATAATTCTTTATCTTATAACACAAGTTATACATCAAGTTATATTCATAATGTACTGCCCTCAACAGCATCATCACTGGATGACCTTTTATTTAGAATTAAGGGAGGCGCTTTTTTTTCCCCCTTAGATTTCCTGGGAGAAGTTCTCTGTGTATTATAAATTGTGCTGCTCAAGAAAATTTTATCTCGGGACAGTTCATGTAGCGCAGAAATAAATGAAGATAGGTGCAGAAATATTGCTTCATCTGGGTTCACATAGGAATATACCACTTGCTAGCAGCAAAAAATATCTTCCTCTCTAAGTCCTCTTATCTGTAAACTCACTAAAACATTCTTCTCTAGTCAATTTCAGTTTCACCAAAATATACCAAAAACCACTTTAGAAAGTTATTCTGGTTTTCTACTCCAACTGGCAAGTAAAGCGATTGTTTCTCAGTGACATACATCGAAGTATTTTGGAATACAAGCTAACGGGGTGAGGGAGGAGGTGGTAGCTAGACTGGGTTCCTCATGTGCCCCTGTTGAATAGCTTAGTATGTTCCTGTTGTGGATCTTTTTCACCTGTGTAAACCCAGAGGGGACAATGGGAATGTACTGGAGTTTTACTGGAGAGACCTGGTTTGCTCTGTGGGACCTTCATAAGGGATATGATTTAGTGGGGGACTTGGCAGTGATAGGTTAATGGTTGGACTCGATGATCTCGGAGGTCTCTTCCAACCAGAACAATTCTATGCTTCTATGATTCATTAGTAATGAGGAGGAGTTGGGGTGGGGGGAGGAAGAGCAAACTCAGCTTGGGGTGAGTTTTCAAGAGCTAGTGGCTGGGAGAAAAAATATTTTTCTTCTCTTTGTTAATTTGTTACATTGGATGTGAAGTTTTTGAAGACTTGAAATGTAGAGCTTCACAATGGCGTTTTTACAGTAAATTTGCAGAGCAGACCGACATGGCAAATCGTTAAAGGAAGCAATGTTGCTCATATCCTGCATAAAGCTTTAAAAATACACCCATGGTTCTGAGGACTGCTACATGGTTTCCTGAAGATAAATATTTTTCTGTTCAGGTAGACTTATGCCTGAACAGCCAATATACTGAAGAGTGGATTCTAATCTGAGCTTCACTACTGCAAATCCAGAGTAACTCTGGAGTCACTGGATTTCTTTCCCTGTCCATGAGATGGCTATTTTGTCTTTATCTGACTTTTAAATCATATGATTAGGTTGTTGTGGCCCTTTTGAAGAACTTAATGGCTGCTTTCTTTTCCACTCTTTAGTCCCAGGCATTAAATTGATTAGGATGATCTTAACTTGCAGACTTAAATTGTCCGACAGTTTAATTTCTTTCTCTGACTTCTCATCCTGTAAGAGTGAGGTTTTGGGTGGGATGAGGATTTAGGTGTGGTGTTTATTATTTAAAAAGAATTTTACTTGCTGTACAGCAAGAATAGTTACTATTCCCTATTCCCATGTGATGCATTCTGCTCTCACTTGTGTAAGTGACCCGTCTGGGCCACTTAAATAAGAACAAAGAAGAAAGCAAACATTAAAAACCATCTCTATTTCAGACATATTCTTATTTACTGAACTACTGCATCCTCCCTTTCCTTTTCTTCCTCCACTTCTATCACTTAAAACACCTCTCCAGTGTGTATATGCTTTATGTTTTTTTTTTTTTGTGGACTTCTTGTGATGAACTCCTATTAAATCTGAGGATTTTTGACTATCCAAGTAGGATGTGTCTGTCTTAGTGCTGTTGTCATCTTTATCTGTAATCTTTAAGAAAAGTTATTTTGGGAGATGTATGTTTGTTTTGCTATGTTCTTTGTGGTTGTCTGTATTAGATCTGTAATGGTTTCACTATTTCTCATGCTAAAACATGTGAAGCTGACATGTTTATATCAGTCATTTTCCTTTCACAGTTTTTCTTTCTTTAGATGGAGTAGAAAGAGTGGATAGCCGGGCAAATGGAAAATTAAGAAATATTAATTGTTGTGCTCATGAAATCCATATCCTTGTTGTAAATGAGACTCATAATCAAATTTGGTGGTTCTGATGCTGGAGGTAAGACCCTCCTTTGAACCACTGGCGACACAGCTCAGCATCACCTTCTGGAGAAATTTTGCTTTTGCAATAGACAGCAGCAGAGTATAGATGAGAATGGTTGTTTTAATTGGCAGCTATATTTATAGATTATATGTATATATTTATAGATTATATTTATAACAGTTTAACATATATTTTTTAATATTTATCTTGACTCTCTTTTCTGTATCTGTATAGTGGATCAAAATTGCTTCATTAAATCTTTTCATGGGCAGATATTAATTGAATTGTGAAAGCCGTCTTGCTTTTCATCCAATGCTTTCTTGGGGATCAAGGAAAGTCAACTGACTTTTCTGAGATCATCCATTTAGAGTCCTGCCAATTTGAAAGTATGTTGCTACACACTCCTCTTTGCTATAACAGCTCCTAAGAGTGGTGTTTCTAACAGGTTGCAGGTATCAGGATGACGGTAGTGATAAATGTGACATAATTTGAATACTCAAAACTTCAGATTAAATTTTGCATGATTCCTATTTAAATAGTGACACAATGGTTCTGAGGTAGCTCATAGGGAACAGTTGGAGAACTGTCCAATAGATGCCTTAAAAATGTGACAGCCCTCCCACTTCCAAACACACCTCCAAAAAGACCCCCAAACCTCAACCCACTATTATTCTAGGTACAGCACAATGTTAAATCTAGAACTAGCAATTCTCACTGTTTAGTCAATCATTTGAATAAACTAGGGAAATATGCTCTCTTATTTTTGACTCTTGTTTTTTCAACATCACTTGTTTAGGAATGTTACGTGATTTCCTTTATCGCTTATGATGAATGTTTTTTGGATTCCTGAAATTTACTGTATGGTGGGATTTTTATTTGTTCACCAACAGTTCTAATTTATTACTGTTATGCTTTGATACTCAGTTTAGTGCTTGAGGTTCAGCGGGCTCCATTTTGCTAATCACCTACTCCCCATTAATTGAGAACTTTTTTGTGTTTTATTGGATTTGTTTTTCAAGAAGAATTTCTTCCTGGGTGGTTTATTTTTAATTAACATTTAAAATGTAAATTTTTAGACTTTTACATTGTTAACAGTCACCTTCAAGTCTCTCTTCTATCTAATTTATATTGTTTTAAAACAGGCTCTTTTGTTAGTAATAATGAAGAGCAACCCTTAAATCGGGATCTGATACTTTTCTTTTGACAGTAGTGGACATTTCTTTAAGCTAAAAAAAAAAATCTGAACAGTCACTGTGGGTGGCGCTTCTTTCATCTAGAGTTATATAGAATATGCTGCAGTGTAGTAAGGGTATATTAAGCCTTGCTCATGCACCAGAAGCTATTTGCCAATAGTGGTACAGGGAAATTGGAATAAGCACTTTGCGATGCTCTACAACGGCATGGCTATACTAAGTCCAGTAGCCAGTCTAAGCTGAAAGCTAGATTGATTATCTATGCTGCTTTGCAGTATAGACATGACCAATTTGCTGATGGAAAAGCTAATTACCTGGATACCACGTTGATGGAGACCAAAGCTGTGGTATACATAACCAATCAATGCCTACCTTAAGACACCTCAAGAGGAAGAAACCTGTTTTTTTTCACTGTGTATGGATGATGTCCTGAAAAGTCTGAACCCAAAAGAGTAAGGGGGTCCCAAAAGTGGGCACTTTAAATCACTTTTGAAAAATATTGTGCAATAGAACTACATGGATTTATGGTTGCAAGCAAATGCCATCCATAAGAGTATAAAGTATATTCATGTGTATTTAGAAGTAGAGTGGGGGTGTGTGTATATATATATACACACACACACTCTCATCAGAAGAATGGCTTGCTCCCCAATATATCATCTTTACAGTTGCTTGACATAATTTTCCTAGAATCGATTATTCTCTCAACTGATTAGCTACTTTTCACCTTTTATATCGCATGCTGTAAATTGGGAAAGAAGGCATGTTTCAGTGGAACAAGAAGAGATCATTACGAATTGACAGTGAGATTTACTGATCTACAGTATGTTAAAAACTCCTTAAGTCTGATCCTTTTATACACCTGACAAAATATGTGTATATATGTACATATACTGCTTTGCTGAATTCCATATTTATTGAATAATTTAGGTATTTTCTAAGAGACTTAGCTTAAACTACTCAAGGTCACTTTCAATACTTTAGTTTTATTTAGATTTTTGTTTTCTATGATTCATCTATCTATGACACTCCCTTGTAGTCTGAAGATAGTTTCCTTCCACTCTGATTTTCATTTTTTTTCTTTATCAGGCTTTTGTGATTCTATAGTATGAATATTTCCAGTTGTTTTTAACTTAAATTAGTTTCTTGTTTCTTAAAATCATTGCAGGAAAAAATAATGGGTGAATTTAGCTTTTAGCAACCAGACTGGAGTTCAGGTTAGTTTCTATGATGATTCATATTATTGCTACAGCTTTTCTGAAAGCCTGATTGCTGTGGCTGGAGTCGGTAGGATTCCTCACAAGGCTTGGGCGTTCAGTGTATAGAGGATGGGCAGTTCAGTCTATGACCCCTAAAACATAAAGTAGTTAGTGCCTTTAATGTTCTCCACCTGCCTGCTGTTAATCCTACACAACTGGACAGCTCCTGACCCTGTTTCTTTAGTGAATTCAGAAGTCAATTGGATGCTAGTGTGAAAAAAAACAAAAAACAAAACACCCCTCCCCCCAACCCCACAAAAAACCAAACCAACAAAAAATGGTCGTCCTCAACTCAGTTGCTACAGAGCAGAATGTGGTAGGTTTTTGTAGCAAGTCTGCAGCATGCTTCTCTACTTGCACTGAGTCATCTGTCTTTGGAGTCCATATCAACATGCTGTGAGTCCTGTCATGGAGGATTAGGAAAAACCCCTTCCAGGGAGGGATTACATGCATTCCTGAGCCCCTGCACAGAGGAGTTAATTAGAGATGGGGGGAGGAAGGCGGGAATGAGACAAAGACTGTATTAGCCATCTAATTTGGAAGAAAACTGTTGTATCAAATCATGATTATTGCAATCATTGCACCCTTGATGAACTTTCAGTAAGAGCAGAGTATTCATCAGATTGCATAAATTAGAGAGAAGGGGGGGAAAAAAAAAAATCGCATGAGGTCATCTAATCTGTCCCCTGGGGCCAGTCCCCTGCAGTACAGTTTCTAATGCTTGTCCAGTCTATTTCTAAACACCTCATATGATGAGGCTTGCTTCTCCATGGGTAGCTAGCAGGGGAATAATGTAGGAGTGACTGGGCAAAAGAAAGACACTGTAGAATTCCGACAACAGTGGCTGTGTCTGTGAGCGTTTGAGCTTGCCTAGTATAGACCCGAACAGACTGAGGCAAGTGCTGTATATCCAGCTGTGGCCTGGAGCCTTCTCTGAGCCCAGCCTCCTCGCTGCTGTGTGAGATACCAAGGGTTGCGCCTTCCACAGCCTTCCAGCAGCCACTCGGTTCTTGCTCTGGAAGCTTCTCCCTGATGCTTGTGCTAAATGGTCTCTGTTAATTTCATTTTATTGCTCCTTGTTAAACTACCTTTTACTGAACTAAATCATTCTTCTGCCTTTCTGATGCTTATACCCCTGAGATATTTGTAGACCCTATCATGTTCACCTCCACCCCCTCTTTTCCCCCTTAATCTTCAGTAAACCGAGTTATTTGTATTGGAGTCTTTTACTCTTTCCCTATAAATCAGTCCCCCTAATCTCTTAATCATTTCTGTAGCTCATACATGATCTCCCTCCAATTTATCAGTATTGTTCCATTAATGAGGCACTCTGGTGCTAACATAGGGGTGCAGGTGAGCTGTAGTTACATCAGGGATGTAACAAATTATCTTAATGGTGACCATCATCTAGAAGGAGTGGGAAACAGTGAAAATGAATCTTTAATGACTAACTTAATTTGGATCTATCTCACTGTATTTGTAGTCTATACATGCAGATCATCTTTGCCGTTTCCTCATTGTTTATTTGCTGCTCAAACATTTGCTTTAATATTTGGCAATAACTCTCTTTGGATTTCTGATCTAGAAGTGTATTTGGCTTCTGGATCAGAAATACAAAAAGAGTTATTGAGTAGAAGAGCATACAATTTGTGAACTCCTACGGGTAGTGAAAGAACTTCTGCAGTGAGTTACATAAATATTTTCTGATGATTTCTGCCAGTAGAATTCAATGGCATAAATATTGGCAACTAATAAATGCAAAATCTAGGAGTAAATTGAATCCCAGTATGAATATCCTAGAGAAATTATATCCGTGTAGACAAAGGTTTTCCCTCTTGTATCTAAATACGTACATGAGTCACATTGGTCTTAAAATGGCAAAACAATCAACGGATGTTCAGCTATTTGACGTACACAGCAAAGTAAAATAATATCTTTCTTTTCAGGATGAGGAATTGAAGTACAGGTATGCTAAGTGACTTTCCCAGGGCCAAGGCTGCAATGTGCGTCTAAACTGAGAATTGAACCCTGTTCCCTTGATTCTCAGAGGTGCTATATGAAAGCATGCTGTCTCTCAGTTGGCAGTGTGCTGTTATTAGTGGGGAAGTGGTAGGTTTCAAAAGATGTTTGAGGTTCTCAAAGCATTGAAAATTTTATTTCAGCTTAGTATAAAGAAAATCTTCCTTTTGCTTCATTACTTCTAAAGGCCAAATATTCTGTCAGCTTCTTGAAACATACAGATAAATTTTGTATGTGTAGGAGTGTTTTCATGGCTATAATCTTTACTCTTAGCTTTACTATTAGCATTAAGGAAATCTTAACATTTTGGCTTGCTTGACAAAGCAGGCTCACCAGTCTGAGAAGCCCGAGAAGCACTGCCTTCATCCTTTCTACCTCTTTGTATTCTAAATCATTTAAATTAATTCTTTTGAATGATACATTGCCCTTTAGGAAATATGTATGTTGTGGTTGGAGTGCTGAGTCACTATGCTGTGTCATGTGAAATCAATGAGATTTTTCCTGCAATTCTAGTAGGTGTAGCATCAAGGTAATACTGCGCAGAAACGGTGGGTTGTTGATCCAGGGTTGCTGAGTTAAAACATCTTCCTTCTCTTACTACTGGAGCCAAAAGAGAGAGGCTATGAAACACACAAGGGATTTTTTTTTTTTGTTAGATATGGCGTAAATGGCTAAATAATGGAGCATGAAGGGGACTTGTTCAGTTTCTAGGCATAAAATTCTAATTTAAACCATTTGTATCACTTAATTCATACTCTCGTGCAAGTGCTTCCAGCCAAACTACAGACACACATGTGCAGAAGACGACTTAGGACCCAGAGCTTTCACTCTGCCCATGTGATTGTCAGTTCTTTGCAGTTGGGAATATTTTTATCACTGGCAGTTCAGGGCTCACAATGCTATTGCAGAGATTGGTTTAATTCTCGGCAGCTTTCTGGAAGGTGTTGCCCATCAAGCTTAAGAAGTGGTGGGGGTGGAGAATGGCAGCCAAAGGTGTCTTGAGAATCTTTAGAAGTCTGAGACTCCAAAGATTTAGTGGTAGCCTGGAAAAGGCTCAAAGGATGACAGATTAGTCACAAGCTTTCTATTAAATCAAGTCTCCTGGCTCACACAACCAAATCTTTTTTTTTTTTTTTTTTTCCATAAATGATGCACTTTTACTGCTCCATCTCTTGACACCACGAGCCAGAGTAAGGTCCAATGTTGCATTTTTGGCTTCCTTTTCCTGTGCCATCTGTTATTTTGGTGTATTGTTGAAAGGTTGGTGTTGCTATTGCACATGTGAGAGTAAAACAGATAGACAGGGCATACTGTGTCAATACAAGATGCCAAAACATGGGCTGCATTTTAAATTAATTTTCAGTAGGTTGAAGCTAATGTTTTTTACAAGGTTTCTGGATTTGAGAAGGGTGTCAAAATGACACCTAACAACTGCCTTGCTGGGCAGAGCTGGCTTCTGAGAGTCATTCAGGTATTGGAGCGCTCTCTCCCCTTTTATTCCTTTTCCTTCCACCCTCAGCTCAGTCCTGCATTTCTCAGGGGCTGAGCTTGCCTATCTCATGTTCTCATTCAGCACCTTTAGGTAGTTACCTCTTGCTCAACCTTAGTCCTGTTTTTGTGTGGTTTTGTGGGTTTTGTTTTGCTTTGGTTTTTTTTTTTCCTCTCTAGTCATGGGATTTTGAGATTCCTCAGTTCTGCAGGCTGAAGTTGGATGCCCAGAACATCAGCACTTTGGGAGATCCAGGCTTATATAATGTATTCTTATGTAGTGTGTATAGTTGGCCTTTCTGGCCTTTCTCTCTCCTATCCCAGCAGGTCTGAATTCTGTTTTCACTGCTATTCCCTTTCCCTTACTGATTTGCAAAATCTGACTTCTGGCCTGCTTATCTTTCATTCTCATCCATTCTTCATTCTTCCATTTGCCTACTGAAAGAATTAATGATGGCACATCAAATGAGTAAGTGAGATTCTGTATATTAAAAGCACACACATTTTTGTTACTATTATATAAAAATGAGTACTTATGTAGGAGGCATTACATAGGCGTAGACATGTGGTGAGAATGGGCTGCTTTTTTAATGCAGCAGGATACCTGTCTAGAATATGCAATGTAATTTCCAGATACCTTGAATGTCTGGGAAATGCTGGAATTGAATCCATATTGTTAATAGACTGAAGACTAAAGTATATGTCTTCATACCCTAAAGGATGCTGTGGAAAGATAATTTGTTGCCTGTTTGTGCTCCTGTGAGACTATCAGAGCAGAGGATTGATTTATTAAATGTATAATTTTTTTGAAGAGAAGCTGAACAGTGTCCTGGAGAGACTTTTTTCCCCCCGTTTTCCCTCCCCACCCCCAAAATACACATATTAACATATGTATGCTTACATACATGCAACATGTTCATCTTGCAATCATGGCTGGGCCCTGTATTGGATATGATAGTGCAAATAGTCATCCTTATGATACATACATACTGAGAACTATTCATAGCAAATGCAAATTGGTTGAGGTTGGAAAGGATCTCCCTGCTCAAACCATGGTCAGCTAGAGCAGATTGCTCAGGATCATGTCCAGTCAGGTTTTGCGTGACTCCAAGGATGAGGAGTTCATAATCTCTTTACACAGCCTTTTCCAGTGTTTAATCACCCTTATGGTAAAAAGTTGGGGTTTTTTAATGGTTAAATGTAATATATTTCAATTTGTACTTGCTGTATCTTGTCCTTTCACTGAATACTGCAGAGTCTGGCTTTGTCATCTTTACTCGCTTCTATCATGTATTTATATACATGGATAAGATCCCCCTGAGCCTCCTCTTCTTTAGGCTGAATAGTCCCAGCTCTCACAACTTTTCCATGTATGATGGGTGCTCCACTCCTGTAATCATCTTTGTGGCCTTTTGCTGGACTTGCTCCAGTTTGTCAATGTTTGTATCTTCCTGCCTCCCTGTCCCCCCCCCTCCCCGCCCCGTGCTGTGCCCAGTGTTGGGGACCACAACACTGGGTACAGCACTCCAGTTGTGTCTCACCAGTGTTGAGCATAGAGGAATATCATCTCCCTTGACCTGCTGGTAATTCCTAATGCAGCCCAGGGTGCTGCTGGCCTTCTTTGCTTCAAGGGCACATTGCTGGCTCATGGTCAATTTGTTGTCTGCCAACTGGACAACCTAGGGGGTCTGTTTTTGTAAAGCTGCTTTCCAGCCAATCGACCCCTAGATCATCGTGGTGGATGGGGTTATTTCTCTCCAGGTGCAGGACTTTCCATCTCCCTTTGTTAAACTTGATGCGATTCTCGTTGACCGATTTCTTCTGCCTGTCATGGTCCCTCTGAATGGCAGCATGATGATCTTGTGTGTCAACCACTGCTCCTAGTTTATCATCTGCAAACTTGCTGAGGGTGTATTCTGTCCTGTTATCCAGATCATTAATGAAGATATTAGACACTACTGGTGCCAGTATTGACCTCTGGGGTTACACGATCAGTGGTACTGGTCTCCAGTTGGGCTTTATGCACCGATAGCAACCATTTGAGCCTGGCAGTTCAGGCAGGTTTCAGTCTACCTCACTGTCAATTTAACTAGCCTTTCTTCACTTTGTCTATAAGGATGTTATGGCACACGGTGTCAGAAGCCTTGCAAAAGTCAAGAAACAAATCCACTGCTCTTCCTGCATCCACTGTTGTAGAAGGCTTCCAGGTTTGTTAAGCATAATTTCAATACCTTATTGTCTTATCAACTTGTAGTAATATCCTATTTTTTGATATCTTATTGTGAACATATACATTATTTTGAAGACTATTATTAAAAAAAACCAACTCAACAACACCAGAAATGTCTTACAACTGGAAGACTAACTGTCTAGACTTCCAAACTCAGGTTTTTCTTCTGACGTAATAGATGGCTTAGGTTACCTTCTGTATATAAATATAGTAAGTCTTATAGATATAGCAATGTTTAAACACTTTGGTGTTTTCTTTCTCAGCTGAACAGAATGCAAGATAACTGCAAAGTATTACTTTCTCCCTTTTTGGCAGTTTTTAGGATGTGTTTTTTCCTGTCAAAATATAGGAACCGCAAGAAAAGATGGTGTATGTTTAACGTTCATTGTGAGTTGTAGATATTGGCTGTCTGTCTCTTTATTATTGCTAATCAGAGCCGCATGGTTAATTTCCTCATAAGTCACAATGAATATTTACCCTGGAATGTGTCATTGTCCTAAATGAATTTAAGGCTGCTGTCTCTTGCCAATAGGACATGTTTCAAGAGACATCTGCTTATCCTCAGAGTCTGGACAGTAGAAAAAAGAGCCAAGGAAACTGTTCTGTGCTTTCCTGCGGATGCTGTATGTAAGCTAGACTTTTTTAAAACCTTCTCCCAGTTGCTATCCGTGGTGCAACTTCAGTAGTAGCAGAGGTGTAAGGATATCAGCACAGCTTACAGCCACTGTCTCTCAAGCTTTATTCACTTTAGGCCTAGGTACCTCCACCGTTTAAATGCCACTGGCTTGAGTTTTAGTGCTGCTGGCATTGCTGACTCCAAATAGAGCTGCACAGGGTGTAGTGTAGACAGAGTCACGCTGTCTCAAGCAGAGCTGGACAATTATACAAAAAGTTTGTATTTAAGTTCTCTTTAAAATTGTTAAACAAATTAATTTCTATTGTGTTCAGGCCCCTTCCATGATAACTGTGCATGCTTTGTTTTTATTGAAACAACAGTAATAGTATATTTGAAAGCATTTTAAATTTGGAAAAAAATACTTTTTTGTTATCACTCTAATTGCTTATGCTTGTCTAGTTATGATTGAAAAGTAAACTAAATGAGTGAGGAGACCCAGCTTGTCCTGAGTATTCAACATTTGTGCTGGGCAACTTGCAATGATGACACTACAAATAATTTTGAGCTGTTAACATTTATGGAAATAATATTTTGTTCAATATGCTCATAACACTTCATGATAGGGAAACGTTTTAATGTATTCATTTTGAGCTAATTTTCCCAGCTCTGGTTTTACCTCTCACCTGATGAGGCCGCATTTAGGGTGAGAGAATGAGAGTTAATTCTCCCTGGCCTATTCAGTACACGATGCCTCCCATGAGACAACAGAAGTGTAGTAGAGGTGAGCACCACAGTGTGGTGGCTGTACTACCACTTGGGAAATTACATCTGCTCAAGTTCCTCCTGAAATTTCTGTCGTGTGCAGTGCTCTTCTCTTCCCCATGCAAGTTGTTGTGGACTAACATGATGTTATACGGAATGGGTGCTGTGTTCAAACATTGTCATGGGTATGTTATCACTACACATGGCTTCCATAGTCAGGAAACTGCATCTTGGGACCCATTCTGATGAGAGGAATTTTGTATGGAAGATTATGATGAGAGAATGTAGTTATCTTGCATTGAAACTACTAAAGCATGTTTGGTTTTTAAATACTGAGGGATAGTAGACAGCTAGGACAGATCAATTCATTATGGAGGTCTAGGGGGAGACTCTTGCCACAGTAATATTGATAATAGTTGATGACCTCAGCGGAGGTAAGTTTGTACCCTCCGTTGTCATTGAGTATGAATGTGCTCATGTGCATACATACGAGGGGTACACTTACAGGAAAAGGGTGTTAGATAAACTAACGACAGAAGGTAGAGTTCTGCTGTCATTGTGATTTAAAAGTGATGTATAGAAAACGATGAATGCCTATTGCAGGAAGCTTTTCCTACTCTTTCCCATGCTTAGGAATATGTTTCCTAAATGGAGCTACTATTTCTTTTAACCTGCAAAGCCTGTCTCGAAGTATTAGGTCTTGCTTACCTGCTCTTTCACTCCCTCTTCCTTTCTTTCATCTACCCTCACACCAACGTATTATTTATCCTTTTGAAGGATCCATGAAAAGGCTACGTCCATGTCCATTTATTCTGCCTTGCAGGAAAAAGCAATGAATGCATAAATGATGTTACTCTACATCCAGGCACTGTAAAGAATTGAAAAACGGCTTTTCAAGTGAGTGGACTGGAATTTGATTTTTAAAAAAAAAAAAAAAAAAAAAAAATTTGTAAACTAAGAGTGGAATTAGCCAAAGGTGTAAAGTCTTAATTCAAACCTGAGCTTAGACATTTAATGTTCACCCGGGGAGGTTTGTTTTTTTCTTGGGATGTGTGCTTACAGGATTGAAACCTTAAACAGAGCAAAATGAGTGTTCCCAGTGCACCCAGGACAAACAGGATGGCAATAATTTTGCCCACCTACAGTAAAGTTTTGAGCCAGTAGGCTTTTTGATAATCGTATTGCTGTTCTCAATAGTGCAAAGTTAAAGAATGAGTCTATGTAAAAAGACTTTTCTTGTAAAACATGCAAAGTGATCTATGAACAAGTCAAAAAGAGGGGTTTGTGTGCCTTTTTTCCCATGTATCATATGAAAGAAGATGTAAATGTAGTCTTTCAGCGTTTTTTTACATAATTTTAAAAAGAAAGAGATATTTGGGCAGGTGGAGAAAGAGGGAGCAGACTCCTGGTTTTTCATTCAATAGGTAAGTCTCTCTGCTGGCCACATCCAGCGATAAGTGAAAATGTAATGAATGCAATTTCAGTGGAATTAGAGGGTAAAGCCTAGCGAAGTAGAGGAAAAGATTTGTTTGAAAGAAGAACAGTGTCAAATAATCTTTGTACATCCCTTCTAACTCTGAGATGGAACACGAGTCCTAGGTAACTGGTGTCCAGTAAACATTTATCCGTCTCCTGAGTGTTTAAGTAACACGTAAGAATCTGTAGTGTGCATTTGGGCTCCTTAAAAGGGTCACTAGGAAGAGTGATGAAGCATTCACCAGGAGAAGAATAGGTCTGAGGGATGTTATTGATATTTAAAGGGAAAAAAAAAAAAAATTTCTCTACTCTATGAAACTCTCGGGGCTTCACTCTGAAGCGTGCAAAATGTGGAAGCATGAAGACAGTCTTTTTGCAGGTTACCTTTAGGGCGGGGGGGGGGGGGGGGGGGGGGGGCGGGGGGAGGAGAGGAGAGGATAACTCAATGTAGACAAAGGAACATGAACCCGGTTTCAAAGTCTAGTGATATATCCTGAAGAGCAGACTGTTGTTTTAAGCAGCCTTGTGCCAAGCTTTTTTGGGGACCCTGCTACTTTGTCTTAATCCCAGTATTTTAATTCTTTTTCATAAGTAGTATCTAGGATGTGAACTTTGAACGTGTTTTGCCTGATTACTGTAGGACAGGTGTACAGATAGGGTTGAATAAATGCCGTGAAAATGTTGTAGTCACAAAATGGCTATAGATGTCCTAATTCCAGACACTCAGCATTATATATTAGACAGCAGCTCTGCTCAAACAGTAAAAGAACACGTCACTATATATCCCTGTCAGATTAAAAAACTAATTTGAAAAGATTAATGTATTCCATTCCTGTTAGCCTGAATCAGATACCGCTGTGCCTACAGCAGCACTGCCTCCTGATTATTGAATTTTTATGGCCTTGTAATTAATTGCAGATTCCCTGTTTTGTTCTATTTCTTTTTCTCTGACATTTTAATTTCAACAAAAAGCAGCGGTCTCCATGCAGCCTCTCTCAGGAGATCCTAATGGCCTATAAAACAAAATGACTTATAGATATGGCACCCACTTCAGTTGGCTAGCGATTGTTCGAAACCTTGCTGATCACGCGGAATTTAATTTTTTCCCTTCCTCTACTGTACTTATTTCTTGTCTATTAAATTGCAGCTCCAGTGTCCTGACTAACAAATGGATGTAACAAAGTGCCACCCTTCCGTAATACATTACTGTTGCCACATGCAAATTTTTTCTTAAAAAATTGCAGTTCATTTTATCTAATTATAAATGAATAAATGACTCTTGCACATGAATAGAATATTGTCCTTGACTCTGCATGTGAGGATTTTTATGTTCTGGTAAATCATTTGGATTTATTATAAATTTAAAGAATCAAGTGTGGTTTAGATTCATTTTGCATTTCCTCTCTCCTTCTCCTCCTTCTCCCCAAAATACTGGAATGTGCAAAAATGATTTATTTCTGTGCTGTAGAAAGGCATGTTAGCATGACTCACCATCTCCCAGTGAAACTCCTGGAGTTACTGAAGGCTAGTAGTAGTGAATTATTGTTATTTATATTACGGTAGTGCCTTGAGATCAGAACCCCATTTTTCTGGGCACTGTACCAACACATAATAAAAGATCATCTTTGCCCAAAAGAGTTTATAATCAAATGAAAGCATCCTCAGAGGGGAGGGCTGGGGTGTGGGTTGTATCTGGGAAGGGAGGAAAGGGTGGTGGGGACTGGCAGTGCCAGTGCATTGGAGGATGGTGGGCAAGGCTGGGGCTGGGCTGGGGGTGCTTTGTCCTGGGAAAGGGCAGACTGCTTGGGGAGCAGGGATGGCAAGAACTCGGGATTGCCGGAATGCATCCTGCAGTGGTGTCACAGGCTGCTGGAAGCATCATCTCTGGCTGCACCTTCCCTGGGTGAAGCTGGGTCAGTGGATCTTCATCTTCCCCCCGCTGGGCTATCTGAGCTGTCGTTTCATTAACGCATTCCTTCAGTGTGCTCCCAGGAGCTCCTGGGCAATGTCCCCTCTCTGTGGTTGAAGTACTTGTCAAAGCGAGGGGGTGTGAGATGGCTGCTGGAGTGGGAGGGCTGTCTGAGAGCTGCTGCTGAAGAGCTACTTGCATTAGCTGGCTTCAAAGCAGTTAGCTGAAGCATTTGTAATCTAACCATGGCAGCGCTAAGCTTCGCGTTGAATGCGAAACCTGCTTGCCAACCAGTGTAAATTAGCCCCCACGCTGCTGAAACAAGTCTGTTCTTAGATTAGTTTAAGTCTAGCTTTCCACAGGCATACTTGTCTTGTAACCATTCCAGGAGGTCGTGATGGTGCGGTGACCTCGGTGGGTGCTCAACTGTGCATGCTCTGTTCTAGAGAAAGAACTTGTGTCTCCATGCTAAGCGTGTAGCCTTCTTCCCAGGCTTGGAAGCTAGAGGCAAAGGCACGTGTGGGTGACTGAAGTAGAGTGACAAAAAGTCACTGATCCAATTCAGCATGTATTATCTTTTAAGTACGTGCTTATCTAAATGGTAGCACTTAGGGGGATAGTCGATACTGACTGTACGCTCCTGGTGTTCCCACACTAGAAGTCCCTAGATGATACAATAATAAAAATGATGGTTTTGCTGGATTGGAGTCTTGCTTCCTGCTGCTTTCAGCTTCCTAACTGAAAGGCAGGCAGTAATCTTGTCATAGCTATTACAAAACTACAAAGAGAATTCTTGACAGGACTGGCAATCGTGTATATTTCTAGGAGGAGCCATATACATTTTCTATCATTTCTTCTCTCTTGTTGGGTGTGTGTAAGATTAAACAGACAAATAAAACCCCAACCAACACCCTCTTCCTGAATTTAAAAAAGTAATTAAGACAAAACAGTCTTTCTAAACATTAGTATGATTTTTGCGCCTCTGCTGTGCTCACTTTTTATGAGATATCTGTGCAAAAGCTGTCCTGTACGTTCATCTTGCTGAAAAGGACTTCCCCTTCCTTCCATCTCTGATCCTAACCAAACCTATCTGGCCTGGTATCCTTTACCTGAGGTGTCCTGTCCAGTTTGCTTGGACATCTGAGTGGTGGCAGGAACCTTGGCTGCCCCATTCCACGGATTCCTGGTTGGAGTGTTGAGACAATGTGCTACAGTCTTGATGTGTACTAGAAAGATATGTTCAAGAGGTTGCCTGATTTGTTTCAGCAAGCACCCAGAGAAGCAGTTCCGTTTTAAATTTTGTTGCTTGACCTGGGTTAATATCTAGTCTAAAGAAGTGCTTGCTTCCTCGGGGAGTGGTGGAGAAAGAAGCTATTTCCATGGTATGCTTGAATGGGCTCTAGCTAGGAAACTCTGCATAAATGCATTTGTACCAACTGGAATCTCCTTACTGTCTGCTGATGGTTACATGCCCTCTTTCAGCCTGGGGAGGACAGCACTCATGAATGGAAGTTGGGCAGCTTTTTTTCAAGCTGGCATATTTAGAGTTAAAATCTGCTCTGCTGATATCTATGAAGCTGATTTTTCTGTGTGACCTATTTTGTCTCTTTCTCCTTATGACTGATTAATTGTAGGAGGTTTTAGTGTTTGAATATTCCCAGTGGAACTTGACAGTGTGTAGTATGGCCTCATGGTAGCCTACAGGAGACATCTTAGCAGCCCGTTTCTTCACGGCACTGAGATGTTTTCCAGGAGACTCTAAGCTGATTCTACTTTATTACTGATACCCTGTGTAACTCTGGCTTGGTGTCTTATTTTATCAATCTCTAAAAAACATGGGTACCACAGTTCCCATCCATCCCATGTCTATCTTCATGTTTTTTTTTCCGAGGGCCAAAACTTCTTGTATGGTTTCCTATGGTTAGTCAGCTGAGAGAGGACATCGCTAGTGGCTGCATGTGCATGGGACTGGATGCATTTGCCTGCTGAAATTGTTTGCAGAACTGGTTCTGGCACAGCTGGGTTAGGAACCAACCAGTCCAAGAGGAGAAACAGCACCATGTGACACAGGCCACTGCTCAAGCTGCAATCAGATGTGTTATTTTTATTTTTTCTAATTTTCTAGTGCAAAAGAAACATCTAAAATACTAGTTGTAAACTTGTAGGTGTTCTTTTTCTGTGTTGGAAAAAAATCATCCTCAGAAGACAGCTTTCCCAGACCTGGATACCAAGCTCAATTCAGTAGTTTAAATGAGGTACTCCTGTATTTATGTACTGCCTTCCAACCAGAGGTATAGAAATATTGTGATTACGTTTGCTTCTGGCTGTTTAGATTTTAAGAAATGCTTTATCTTCTGTTGTCACTTTATCAAGCTTTGGTTCTGCTGTTTGGTACTAGGAATGTGCGTAGCGAAAAAAAGATTATAGCATCTGCAGAAAAAGAAAGATACAGGGGTAGGCTGGTGGATTGGGAACTCCCTGACTGCGGCTGCATGCGATATTGCCAGAAGGCCTTAAGCAGGTATGTGCTGCAAAACTGAGCAGATGAAAAATGTTTCTGGATCTATAAAGCTTTCATCCCACAGTGCACTTAAACATCAGTTATTTATTTGTGCAGTTTGCAGCAGAACTTTTAGCATACCATACTGTATTTAACCAGACCAGAACGGGTATCTAAAGGATTGCATCACACGGAAGAAAATATAACCAGCAATTATATTTGTGACTGGAGAAACAGCAAACCTAGATTCTAGTTTTGATTCCTTCAAAACTGGCTCTGTTGGAAAAGGGTTCTTCCAGACTATCTAAGGGAATTTTGGGTTCTTTTGATTTATCCTTCTCTGATTCTTTGCTTTGCACAGAAGTTTGATATGTCTGTATAGTGGAAATAACAAGAAGAATCCTGGTTAGGAAGTACTTTGGTGTTCTTTGATTTGGTTCTTTTTTCACCCGGAGTGGTTTCTGCTTTTTTTTTTAACTTTTAAAGAGAAAAGTAATCTAAAACCTATCATTTTCATGTGGGATTTGGTGTATTTTTTCAGTTTCAAATAGCTTAGCAAATCTTTGCTTATGAAAGTAAGAAATCCCAGTGCTGTTTTTGCATTAAAGGTAATGGTGCAATTAAGTTCAGGTGTGACAAATCAAAGGGTAAAAAGTGTTAGGAGAGAGAGCATTTTGGGGAGAACGAAGCGTAACTATTCACTTAGTTGTTGATATCTGGATCAAAATGTCTCCTTTAACCTCAGTGGGTTTGGATTAGGTTTTCTGACAACATATGCATTTCAGTGGTTTTGTCATGGAGTCTGAACTCTTCTACAGGATGTACTAAATGCTTTTTTTGTACTGAGAGATGTGGAAGCCTTTAGAAGATGTTTTAGTATGAATTTATGAGAGCAGTGTGTGTGTTTCATCCACAAGAGACAGCCAGAAAGGAGAAGCAGGAATAGCTGTAGGACAGGTTTTGATGTGGATTCTCAGCTGGTATGAAAGCTATAACCCTACCCGGGTTGTTAAAACTGTGGATCTGCTCTGGACATGAAACAAACAATAGTGGGTGATGCATTAAAAGACTAGGCTGGGTAAAAAGGAACAGGGCAGTAGTTATGAAGAGGACAGAGGAATCTGACCTTCTGGCATCAGGTTTATTATTTTAAAGAAAAATTGAAGTCGATATAAAAAAGACTGGGAAAGTGTGTGTGAAATATTTTCTTCCAAATGCTGTAACAGAAGGATGTAAGTTCTAATCAGTTGACTTAAGAAAAATGAATTTGTAATTACTGGTAATAAACAAGCATATTACATAGGTTCTCTCTGAGCAGGAGTTAGTTACGCGTAGTGGAGATGAGCTGTGGAGTTAGGAATGGTATTGCAATTTACATGCGCTAGAGTTTTTAGAGGTTTGTGAAGCTTGAGCAAGTGTTTCTTTCCTTAGAGCAAACTATGCTGTCGCTTCGATCTGTGCAAACCTAGAATAACAACTTTCAACTCATGCCTGTTACCCTAGTGTAAGTGAAAGCAAAATTTGGCCCTCCTTGCAAGAACACTTCTTAGTTTTCAGCTAACTTGACCTGCCTTTGCGTCACGTTTTCTACATATGAATAGTTTAAACTGTTTTTAGTTTATGATGGGGGTTAATGAATTTGAGAAAGGCTGAATTTACTTAATTTGAGTGTGTTACCATAACACTCTATATAGAGCCTTTCATCTGACTGATTTTATTTCTGTGTAAATTCTGGATGGTGTTATTTTTCCTAGTATAAAGGGTATGCAAGTAAATTTCAAAAGATAAATGAGCCTTTGCACTCCAATATAATTTCTCTACAATCCTATGTCTTATTTATACATTCAGAAAGTAGACAAAATGGTGATGTTTTGGCTCGCGGAGCCTTCAGAGTGTATAAATAACATGTATTATTGCATATAAATTATATTGGAGTGCAGATGCTCATTCATCTTTTGAAATTTATCTGCATAGTTTAGCGTTTCCATCCACAAATGCTTGGAACCAATCTGGCACCCACAGGAAGTGATACGTCTCTGTGCCAAAAAAATGGCACTAAGGGAAATGTCACTCAGGGAGTCGACTAACATACACTGTGTTCGCCACCACACCCACAAGTACAAATTTGTCTAATCAAAGGACTGAATTGTTGGTCCTCTGGTTGTTGTGTTATACCCATCTTCCCAGGTTTCAGGTCCAGAGCTGTTGACTTCTACCAACACCTTAGCAGCTAAAGCCACATAAATTAGACCTGTACAGCCAGTTAGGCACAAGTGTGCTTTCTTGGTATCGTATTCTCCTTTGCTAATTCTCAGTAGATAATTGTTATTTCATCAACCAGTTCCTGCAGACTAACTGAAGTCCTTAGGCCAGGTTCACTCCAGTAGGTGCACAAGGGTTAAAATTTTTGTGCGTCTGAAATAAAATGTGTTAATATACCCCTTTTAGAAATAGGGCTAAGAAGGCTGGAGGGCTGCAAGATGGGTGGAGAGAGTGAATAGGGGTAGGGGATTTTGAAAGTGTCTTTCGCAAGGGATTGAAGAAATGGGAGGCCTGAATCTGGAAATAAGCTTTTGTGCAGAGTAAGAAGTTGAGACGTGAAGGAGGGAACCAGACGCAACTGCAGGGATATTGCAGCAGTCTATTACTTGGGCAGAGGCAGAGTATGACGTGCTTCTTCCTTAGCTCTCTGCCCTACCTACCTGCCTTTCATCCATCAAAATGCCTTTAGGCAGAATAAGCAAAAATCCTTCATACTCCCTGGTGGCTGCTGGTGTGCGAATTTCTGAACGATCCTTTGGCAGATCCTGCCACTTGTGTGTTGCTCAGGTTTGCTGAGCCCCTCTCCCAATAGGAGATGGAAACCTGCAGAAAGCATGGAGTAAATGCTACTGTCTTGTGGCTGCTTTGCCTTGGCAGAACTTAAAAAGAGTGGACACAAATGCTGCGTGCAGGAGGGATGTGTGGCAGTTTGGTAGGAAACGTGAGGATGGGCAGCCCAGCAGAAAGCACTGGCAGTGGTCTCCGTCCTGTTGATGGTGTGGAGTTCCTGGTACACAGAAACCTCAGGAGAGGCCAATTCTGGCCTTACCAGAATAGGTGGAGCACAGATATTGGGAGATCCCTTCAGGTAACAAAAAGGAAGTTTGGGGTGGAAATTGGGAAAATTTGGAGCTAGTCAGGGCAAGTGGGTTCATGCATCCTTCTCTCCTCTTAAACACTCCTGTAGCTATGCAGCCCACCCATGCTGCCTAGCAATCATGTTCTGCACCTGCTGAGGTCTTATATTTAGACCTACTTGAAATGTATAGCCTCTCAGAGCTCCTGAAACTGCTTGTGGCTTCAGTCTGTGGTGTAGCTACTTTTATTTCATGAGCAGAGAGAAGTTCACGGTGGTTGAGGGTGAGGCTCCTTTGGGAATCCCACGAGGTACTGTCTTTAAGCAGCTAAATGGTCTTAAAAATTGGCCCATAGCATATTACATAGCATATAAATGATGTGGGACAGAACTTGGGGTCTTTGCTTCCAGTCTTAGCATTTTCCAACCCATAGAAAATACTGCTTCTCAACTTCTTTTATTTTCACTATTACATTCCAATGATACCAGTTATCCAACCCCCTCTGCCCAAGGTAGAATGATGAAATTGCTCAGGAAACACATCTCCCCAAGTAAACCCTGTGGACTATGTATGTTCTATCTTGTTTTTAAATACTATAAATGCAGATGTGAGGGAGTTTTATTGATTCTTACTCCCTCTACAGTACACTGCTCTATTAATAACAAATGCAACAATATGTTATAAATACTCAGAACACCAATGTGTTAGCATAAAACCAGCAATAAATTCCCATCCTTTGCGTAAAAGTGAAAATCCCTAATAGTATGCTCTGCAATTTGCCCACACTAAGAGCAATCAAGAACCATACATAATGTAAAGGTGCTGCTGCGAGTAGCCAAAACATACAGGATAATTTCATTTTGCTTTCAGAGGAACTGATCTTTGAAGAGATCTCTAATGAGATTCTGCTTGGCTCAGAGTAACCCAAAAAAACTACTACAGTTTAGCACTGTACCTTGCATGTCATGGTGGGATTCAGGGTAGGAGCCAGTAGTTATGTTTATGTTAATAGGTTTATGCTTTCTCCATCTTATGTTAAGATCTGGAACTTACCCTATAGGCACATAATGAAATGTCTGTTAAAAAAGGCAGACAGGTGGAGTTGCACCAAACATTAAACTTTCTTATTTTAAATAAGGATGAAATGTTCAGTCTAGTACCATAATTTCTGTAAGTTTCTGGTTTTGGACAGTTGAAAGTGGGAACACTGAAATACACTGTAACGTAATGAAGCAATGACAAACAGACTTGGAGGTTTTGCATTTGTTTGTCGGTTTACCTGGCCCATCATGTCATTCGTGTTTCCCAGTCTGAAATGCTCAGCTATCCAAACCTCCCCGTGTTCAGCTCTGAGACCTTTTGTGTGCTTGGGCATTATATTGCTCTCACTTATGTCTACACTACAGCAGTTCGGCTTCTGTGCGTACAATGAATTTTTCCAGACTGTGAGCAGGTAAGAGCCGAGCTAGCCAAATGCAACTCCTGCATTTTCCAGATGTTTCACTGTTCTGTCAGTATCTCATTCCCTGGGACGCCCACCGATGGGGTGGTCAGTGTGCAGTGACTATAGCCTCTTAGTGTGGTTGCCCTAATGTTTCTGGAGTACCTCTTTCTGAACCCACTGTTTCCTGAGGTGTGTGTTAACTTTGTAAAGTGGTCAATTGGTTGGTGTCAATACACCCTTTCTGGTTTTGTTTGCGTATAAAAGGATCCTGGCTTTATGCTGGAGACCCCGAGAGATGGCTGTTACAGAAGTAAAGAATATTGTTACACGTAAATTGTTTGAATTTGGACTTACTGTTTAATTTCTCTGGTATAGGTGGTATGGGGATGATGGTAGTGTTAGAGATTGGTGGCCTAACATCTGGCATGTTTAGTTTTTGTTTACTGTGAATTTATCCCTCTCAGTGGCACACACGTGTGTTCTCTGTCCAGATGCAACCTCACCATGACGAAGTTTTGGACCCTTTTTCCTTCTTTAGGTTAATTTCCTTTTTACAGGAAATGCAAAACTGTTGTTTATTAGAGGTTGTGTAAATAGATGGTAACATTACACCCTTCAAACCCAGTCATACTGTTATGTTGCCATGGCACCTAAAACCACTCAAGAGATGCACAGCCTAATTCTGCTGTTACTAGTCATGGCGCTGGCACTGATGGAGCAGTTTTAATATGAAACTGGAAGCAGACCCTTTCTGAGGTCCTCTGAATAGTATTCAGATAGAAGGAGCAGGGAAGCAATTTGCTGCATTTTCTGGGCTTACTAAACAAGTGGAACAGATAGACTTGAGAGCTGTGGTTTAACCAATGAGAAGTTGAACCAAATGAGTCAAGGAAGGGCTTTATTACTACTTTGCTGGCAATAGCACTCTATGTACTTAAAGCTACGTGAGTGGAAAACTCATTCCTGTGGGGAAGAAATGTGCTCTAAACTATAGCATGTACCTGAATTGCTGTTGTATAAAAATGCTGCAATAGGGTTACAAGAGCTAAAGATCCCCTGTATCAGGAATGAAACCCAAGAGGAAATGCATAAATACAAATAATTCCAGCTGTAAGCATACCATTTAAATGGAAATCCAGGTTTAGTTTTATTTTGCGTCTTACTGACCACAATTACTACTATGGTAGTTTCTACAGCTCAATGTTTTTAGTACAACATAATTAGTAGTTAGTAGAAGGCTCTTAAAGTACCATACAATTTTCTTTTCTTTCTGAAAAGTATTTTAATGTAGAAGTAGATTGATTCATAATTCCATTAAGCCAATTTCTTTAGGACAAGTGTTACTGAAAGCAGCCTTTGACTCAAACTGTTTCTGATGATATGTGAATGAGAGAGTCTCAAGCTGAAACTATTACATGGTAATTTTTAGGAGATACCATAGCAGAGGTGCAGATATAAACAGATAGTATTGTGGAAGCATTTCTGTACATACTTGATGTATACCAGCCATTTGGTACGGTACTATGCCGAGGTGTTCGTGGATACCTTAGTTTTGAGAGTTAAAGCCCCTTATAAGCCAGCATCCCTACCTAATCAAACTTTTCAGAAGAGACTTGTGAATCTGAGTCCTTCGAAGCTACCTGGGGATACCATAAAGTGTAATCTTTTATTACAGGCAGGATAAGACTGTTGAAACTAGTCTATGTTTCACTGTTGGCTTTCTAGGAACTGCTTACCTTTAGACCAATAAAATGTGTGAAAATGGATCTCTAGTCAAAATGAACCTGTTACAAAACAAAAGGTGAATCTGAAGTTTTGCATGTTGGGAAAACTGAAGTATGAGAGCACAAAACTCACCAGTGACACAGTAACATTTTTGTTGGGTGGTTGTGTTTGTTGGGTTTTGGTGTGTATTGTGGTTTGTTTTTTGGGGGGTTGTGTGGTGTGTGGGTTGTGGGTTGTTTGTTTTTTTTAATGCGTTATCGACTATCTAATATGGATGATAGCTAATGTCAAGTCTTATATCCCTACCTCTAAGTATCAGTTGCATTTATAGGTTTGACAATGGATAGAAAAAGGGAAACCAGATGTAAAATGACTGAAGGCAGATTCACATTTGTGAAATATTGGCTACCCGTAAGTAACTTCAGAAACAAGTTTTTGCAGAGAAGGGAAAAATGTTTTAGGTAGTAGCTGAAAATGCAGTTTTATCTTCCTTTTGCCTTCCCAGACCTTCCTGGGGTTTAGGTGGGGTTTTTTGTTGTTGTTGTCTGTGTGGTTGTTTTGACTTAAATCATTGCGTGAATGCCTAACTTGCTGCATTATGTTGACAGTGTTTTGCTCTCCCAGGAAGGCTGGGGTGCATCTTTTCCATTGACCTACTTGAATGCAGTTAGGAATAGCAGTCTCATATACAGAGGTCAATCCCAACAGGAGAAAAGACCACTATATGCCACTGTGTAAGTAGTGGTGTGATACTCTTTATGCCCTGACTGGTCCAACTGGCACGGTGGTCGCTGTCCTCGAATGGAATGGGGATGGAACTTGGCCTATGTATCTATCTATTCTTCACCATGAACAGGGACGTAGGAGATAAGCTGCCTTTCAGTGTTGAAAGATGTTGCTTAGCAAGATACTGTTGAAAGAGTCATTGTGTAATTATAACTGAAATGTGAGAGAAAGTTGGATCACCTGGGTATTGTCAGAGGTAGGAGACATCTGGATCTCCACATGCCATTCATGAGACTGTACCACGCTGCTAATGTTAGTAAGTTTGTCTCCTCCTTTCTCTTTTCTTCACCTCCTGGGTCAGGCCTAAGTTTTTGTCATCTGTCTCTGGAAACTTGTCTTTTATACTTCATGATAGTTAAAGGAAATATTTCTTTTACCTCCTAGTGCTTCAAACAGTGGAGGAGAAACTGACTCTCTGTCACACTGGCTGTGAAGTCTCTCACCTTTAGGTTTGTCACATACCTTTTTTCTTCGGTTCAGTAGTCTCTGTATCTGGGCAGAATCAGCATTCATTTTGCACTTCCCAGTGAGGTGAGATAGTCTTTGGGTATGGCAGCTCAGCCAAGGGATCTGTAGCAAATGGCCTGGATTATCACAGACTTTAATTTGTTCTTCTCAACCTGTTAGTTTGTGTAGGTGGTAGTTGCTGATGACTATGACAAGCTAGCATCCATGGCTATTCAGTCTGGTTTTAGGCATCCTGGACAAGTGATGCAAGATGTATATTTTAAGTTGCTTTCTCTAATTCAAATATCACTGCAAAATGTGGACTGCTGTAACCTTTAGACTATCAGATAAACTACTCATTGGCAATTTTTAAAGCCCTCCGGGTGAGTAAAAGAAATAGCAACAGAAGAAATGAAGCCCAGCAATAATATGTGACAATAGTTTATGATGACTTTGCAATATAAATACTTTTCTCTTTTAAGGACCCATAAATTGCATCAAGATAATGACTGTATAGTCTCCTAACTTGTCTTTGCACAGTTTCAGATCGAAGGCTACAAAAAAAAAAAAGCAGCACAGGATTAAAGCCAAAAATACTGTGTTTAAAAAATTATCCTTCTCAAATTTGCCTGAATCTATATTCTATTAAATTTAACTATCCTAAAATGTTTTGTGATATGCGCCATGCTTCTAAACTGGTAAGGGAGATGCTCCCCCAGGCTTTACATGGAAATATATGTTTATAGTACACGCTCCTGTTTTCTTCTCATTCCTTAAGCAGAAAGGTCCACACTGGTACATTTTCACTGGCAAAAATGTATACATCATTTAAGGTCATTACAGGTCGACTGCTCATTTGTTACAATAAACTATATCATCCTCGCTAGGAGGCCAAAGAGAGGCCTGTAGCCATGAATATACATCTTCCTAGGGTAACTCAATCAAAGCAGCAGCATGCCATGGTAAAGTATTACTTAATTATACTGCTAATGTTTAACATTGATTCTGTGTGGGAAAATAAAGCCCAACGCATTTTGAGAACCTACATCATTAAGGTTTAATAATTTAGACCTAGTTAATGTGATAATGAATTTACTGACAACTAAAGGTGCAGTTTCAGTACTTACATTTCTAGAAATACTGACTCTGAAACTAGGTTTTCTAGGCAGAAAATGTATATTATAGGATTGTTTCTGTAATTTACCCCGTCCTCACCCTCTTAAAACCCCAGTGAAAATACATCTTTAGGTATGTTTACTAACTAGTGGAATGCAATGCTGCTTTCACTCCATACATCTGGTGAACTATATGGTACTAATAGGGTATTTCTGTGTTAAAAAACTTCTTAATTGGTGGAAGCTGCTTAATATTTTTAAAATGTAGCAAAAAGTGCTGTTATTGTGGTCCCAAGTACAACACTCGGCTACTGCGAGCTCGAGAACCATATATTGGAAGAAGCAAGCTCTCTCTGTTGCGCATTTGCATCCCCCCCACCGCCCTGTTCCACTCAGGACTGCTGTCACAACTATTGTGTTGGCCACTATCACCACAGAAACTATTTGACAAAATGATATGTAGGTCATTTCCAAAGCTCTAGGAGGGGGAGGGGGTATTTATTTTTTAAATGACATAGTGTAGTCCCTCTACCTCCCTCTGACCTTCCTATGTCACTGTGCAGACTGCAGCCATCTTCTACTGCCCCTGTGGGTGTCTTATATCAATCAGGCTTCCTTTCAAATGGCTAAAATAATGGGTGTCCTCCACGCGTCCGAATGTGTCAAGGCTTCTGCGATATAACTTCAAGCAGGAGTCAGGGGCATTCGGCACTTTGTGGGAGGTACTTACTCAGCAGCTTGCTGAATTTGGCCTTGTTGCAGGATGTTTCTGAATATCCTTTGCGTAGACTCCTTATTTGTTTTGTACAATACTGCTATTGGGAAAACAAAGGGGAGCTGCGTGTTCTGTAGCAGGGTTTTCCCAAACTTTTTGTCCCCCCATTTTGCTAGAAGTGGTGGCAGTGGGTGGGTGTGTTTGGGGTTTGTGTTGCGGCGGGGCTGGTGTTGCTGTTTCAAGCTTCTGTAAGTCTTGGATCTGTGGTAGTCTGTCATTTACTTGAAGTTTATAGCTCAAAAGCCATTATTGTGTATTACCATGAACTGATGGCTATTGCCTGACAATGTCTTGGATCAGATTAGAGAGAGCCTGAACCCTGAGATTGGGTTTCGCATAGACACCCCTGTAATTTTGGATGCTATTCGAAGAATCCGGTGTCCACCTCCAAAGAATTTCCAAGTGCTTAAAATAGTGTTAATGTTTTCCGGAGTGTATGGATGTGAAACTGGGTTAATGAGATATCTGAGTGTTCCAGCTCTGTCCAGGAGAGGGCAGTTCATATTTATACTCAACAGACAATTATTCTCAGTTCCTTATGAATATTATTATTATTATTAGCAGTATGGCTGGTTAATCCAAATCAGGAAAAGCTCACATAATTTCTTTGCACAGGTCTGTATTTCTTCAGAGATATTTCTGACTTCAGTTTAGGAGCAGAGGGTAGCATGGACATGTGGGTTGTAGGCTGTACAATTGTTTCCCTAATTCTTCTTTTGATCTAGGCCCTAAACAAGTTATTTTGTCTCTTGACATATATTTCATCACCTTTTGCTTTCCACTCCTTGTGTAATTGCTGTATTAAGGTTTCCAGCTCTTGCCTAGAATGCTGTCCCAGCGTGTGTTTAGCTTGATAGAGTTTGATTCTCGGTTCTTACGGCAATATAAATAATAAGAATAAAAATTGAAGGGAGAACCTCAGTCTTGCAAAAGCCTGTTCACAGGAGACTTCTGTCCTTAAACTGTGGAGTGAAAGAGTCCAACCAAATATGCAGATCTTTAGGTAGATGTGATCCAAGCTGAAACATTCCTTTTCATGGCTCACCTGTCATTTGTGCTAAGATACTAGCCATAAACTGTATTTGAGCACCACTGTCGGTACGTATATCTGTTAGAATGAATGCCATTACAGGAAGCCGATTTTCATGCGGCTAGGTGCCCATACACTGAATTTAGTATATCTGAAATAATTTACTGACTCTGGTACTTCAGCAGATAGCACTTAAATGGAATCCAGAGTTTTATAGAGCTTTTATTTCCTCCTTTTGTCTCTCCCAGTTCCTGTTCCCTTTGTAATGCTGTTCCTTAATAAGTCTAGTATGTGCTTGGCATCAACATAATGTAAGAGAGAGACCCTTGTGACTTAAACTGCCTGCAGTGTGCCATAGCAATCGTTTCCCTGCTAGGAGCTAGTGATGCAGGTAAGCCTTTTTTCTGTGTTAGCTTGCAAAATAGTCATATGTATTTTCTGACTTCCATTCCCAAATCTTGTTAAATGTAATTAAATATTTACTTTCTCTTTGTTTCATTTCCAAACACAAACATGGCAAGTTTGGAGTGTCAGTTGTCTATAAGAAGCATTTTTCTTTCCATAAACCCAAGATCAAATTACTTGGAGCTGTCTAGAAACTATGGTGAATAAGTATTGTTGAATTTCCTCGAAATGGTTAAAAAAGTTGCTCCTTACCCCCAGTCTGTAAGCCCTTGTTATGCGATGGAGATTGCCATGTGTCTAGCCCTCTGCTGCAGTCACTCGTGGTCTGGTGGTTACTATACAACATTAGGCTATGAACTTGGTTGGATACAGAATAACAAAATGTTTGCTTTTCCCATTTGGACACTTGCTTTCTGTAGGGTGGTTCTGCTTGCTTGATACTTAAATCACTGAGTTACGTAGCCTGCTTTTGAAGTTGAAAACCAAATTCGTGTACCTCTTTCTATCGCTATATTTTGAAAGCAACCCTTCTGAAGGCAAGGTAATTCATCTTTGGAGGTAGACTAGTGTGGGAGAATGGGGCTGTCAGATTCCTCAGTGGCTATCGGAGATTGTACCAGATGTTGCTGATGTGTGGCTAAATGAATCTTACCTTTTTTGCTGTATTTGCTTCCCAATACTGCTGGCAGCTGCTTTGTGACTAGTTAAAAAGTGAGCCTGAGACATCTTGCTAGAACAGATCAAGTATCATTACCATGTACAGTATTTCAAAAGGAGAAAAATCATACATTTATTTCAGCTAATCTTATATATGAGATGAATGTGCTTTTCATAATGTTACACAATGTAACCATAATAACACAGCCAAGATGGTAAATTCATTTTAATTCCACAAAATTCATAATTGGTGACATCGCCAGTGGGAGCAATTGATCTTTGCTTTCCATTTGTTCTTGACTGTTTCCACTTCAGTGAATTAAAAGAATTGGGCTGTTGGGACCCCACCCTCTGCATGTTCATTCAGCATATTATGCAAGAGCAATAGCCTTCAGAAAATTGCCTGTAATAGACAATGCCTGCGTTAAATAAAAAAGGCAATAGTCCCTGGCCTGACTCAGTATTTTAATCCTTTTCAGGTTTTTATTATACCTGATGCCTTTCTGTTCTGTGGTGGAGCTAAGGAACAGGTGTAATTCAGTGTAGCTAAATTGCATTATTTGAAATTAATGAGTTGTGTGTTTATTCTTGTAAATTAATAGAGTTTCTAATAAATCAAAAGAGAACATGCACTTCTCTGTGTTTGCCTGCATATTACCTCAGTGGGGATAATTAACATCTTGTGACAGTGAAGTCATATGTCAAATCTGAGACCTTATTGCCAGCCTAGTGAAATGATGTTGCTAGTGACCTATATCATGACCTTATTGATGCAGTACAAGTTCACTCATTCAAGATGTTCAAATTACAGTCTTGTCACTTCACAGTCCTCCCTGGTCTGTAGGAAAGGAGTAATATTAATGTATCTAAAATAAAACAAAAAATCAGAGGTAGTTAATGGGGTAGACATTAGCATAATACCTTTTGAAGGTGTGTATAATTATTGTTGTTCTACTTTTTCTTAATGTTGGGTTTTTTCTTTTTTTTTTTTTTTTTTTTAAAATGTACCCAAACTATTTGTGTTGATGCTATTTTTAAATTTTTACTGTAATTAGGGCTAGGTTAAACTACTTGCATCTGAAGAAATATTTAAGGTGTATTACCAGTAATACTCATTGAGTAGCCTAGGTTTCTTGTGCCTGACTCCTTCCTCTTCAAGGAGTGTCACCAAACTATTTTCAAGTCTCAAGCATTCAGCTAATTATCTTGCCAACCAAAAGCACAAGATTAAGTGTGTATTCTGGGTCAAAGACAAAAGAGGAGACAGTATTCTGTCGTGGCTTCTTCATTGTTCTCCTAGTTTCATTAGGATTGGAAATGCTATTGAACAGGTGAAGCATTTAAACTTTCTTTGATAGAAGAAAAGGCTGTAGAAGCCTGTAAATTCATTATAGAAACTTTTGGTCATCCAGCTTGTATTTTGTCCATTGGTAATTCTTATGTTGATCCCAATTCTGGATGGCTCAGGGCACTGGTGATGGGACAATGGACTCTTTCCTCTTTAGATGAGAGTTTAATGAGCAAATACTCTGAGTGCTTTGGCTTCCTCATGCAAGAGGAGGTCGTGCACAAGTGCAAGTGAGTAGGTTTCTGTTTAGATGCTGAATGTGGAGATGAAGTGATCCAAAACTAAAAGAAATAAGATGCTTTCAGCTCCTGTGAAATAAGACAAAGGTCTTCAGGGAAAACAAAGCTCAAATATCTTCAATGGTTGTCACCAGAGTAGTTAAGAATTTGAGCATGACTATGTGGCTAACTTCGCATCTCTAGATGTAAACAAAAGCCTCTGACTGCTTGAAGTTGCCCATGTACTGTGTGTCTCTTGTTGCATAAAGCCAGTTTTGCCAAGTCTAAATGCCACTAGGCTAGTATGTGTAGCACTGGCTGTCCAAGAAATGACCTTGTTTTCAAGTGTCAGACATTTTACCTTCCTTTTCTTAGCTGCTGATGACTTTTTTTAAACTGTTAAGTTGTAAGGGAAACCCAATGGGTGACCTGATTGTGCTTGATGTGCCATGCCTGCCAGAGGTTGCATGTAGTCTCATACAGTAGCTCTGAGGTGAGGACAGTCTTAGTTTAATTTGTGTGTATACCAACTAAAATAATCATTGCTTTTAATAACAACTTTGTTACATAAATGCGTATCACAGTACATAGGAATGGAAAAAGCGGTGTTAATCGCTTGAACTGCACTGTTTACTTTGAGCATTGGTGTCTCAAAGGCTGGAAAGGTGCAATCACTCGTATTCACGCAATTAGCATGACCAACTATGTCTACTCTAGCTGATGGAAAACTGAGCAAGAAGAGACCACAATGAAAGAGTCTGAGCACTAAATAGTGGAAGATCTTTTCATAAGGGCTTTATGAGTTACGGTCCTGTGATCTCTGTTAATTTCCTAGGTGGAGATAGAGTACTCATTACCCATTTCCTTTTTCGCATCCTCACTTTGATGCCTGGACTTTTCTGTTCCTAAAGTTAGGCTCACACTACTGTGCTTGCTGAACTTTCTGAAGTTTTCTTGATGAAAAATACTTCACTTTAGAGTGACGTACATGGAAAACATTCCATTGGCTCTGTATTTCTGCTTGCAAAAAAGTCATCAAGTATTGCTTCGTGCAGTTTAATGGCAGCAGGCCAGATTCTGGTCTCGGTTATACCAGCTGAAATCTAGAGTGGTGCTACTGAAACCTGTAAAGCTGAGCTTCATCTTCAGTTGTACAGCTGATATCTGGGTACTTTTAGTGTAATATATTGGTATTTGTATCACTGTACTTTCTTAAGCATCTGCAATCTGTCTCTCCTTCTGTTTGTGAATGGAAACAACTGTATTTTCTTTTTAAACTAGCTCATTCTTTTTCTGACTTCTCTTTCTAAAGTCTTTTTAAAAGTGGTATTGGTACACTCATTACCATGGACACGCATTGACTTCCCTGTCTCTGAATGCTTAATTCATTTCTTCATGTAAAACAAATACAGTCTGTTGGGTATCATCAGCTGGGCCCTACAAGCACCAGGCTGCAATTAGATCATGATCAAATATCCTAAAGCAGGTGGATTGTGGCCTGACTTCTTAGAAGTGGAAGTCTGCCAGCTTTCATCCTTCAGGTCTCTTTCCAGCTGTTTTGGGGATGCAGAAATAATTGGAAAGACTCTTTAGAGATCCTTTTCCTTTTCAGAGAACCATCTCTTAAAGATACCACTACAAATAGGTTTTAAAAAAAAACCCTCAGTCCCATAGTCACCCTTTGGCTGGTATCCTGGCACACAGACAGCATTGCCTTTTGTTGTTCTCCTGCTCCAGGAAAAAGTGACACTCTTTGCTGGGAAAGCGTATAACACCACGTTTCTTTTGGAAATCGGAAATAAGGATTCCTACTGTTGGACTTGAGTAGGTATTATTTGGAAATGGTGGATTTTATTTTGTGGTGTGGGTTTTTTTTTTTTAACCTCCATATGGTGTTTGCGAACCATCAGATTTACGATGGTTTCTTGGATTGCTAAATCTGTCCCTAGAATGATTAAGGATCCCATGTGGAAGTCCCACTGACATTGTGTCCTTCAGTGGCCCTGTATGGGTTTATTCTCTTGAAACAGGCCCAAAGCGTTTTATTCAAAGTCACTAGCTGAGCATAAAACAGAACCCAGAGCCTGTGACTCCTAATTGTCCTCTGCTTTTCTTTTAACTAGAACACAACTGTTAGGCATAATTCCTCTTCACTTCTTCATAACAACTCATCACCTCTAGTTTTCCAGTTTAACTCTCTGGAAAATAATGTGGAAGGAGAAATCCCCAATTCAACCCCCCCTCCTTATGGACTTCACAGTATTTTCTCTACTTTTCAACATGTGAAAATGAAGTGTCTGATGATTTCGTGTAAGTTTTTGTTTGATCATTGATCGATCTTGGTCCTTCAGCTAGTGTGCTCTGTGCGAACCCTACCTACCTTCCAGGCTGAGAAAAAAGCCTTTCAGTCACTTTAAGAGTGAAGAACTAGCATTTCCTAGCTGAAAGAGACAACTTCTGCAGTTTCAATTAAAGGAATTACTGGGATTAGGAAGACAAAGGCCCACTTCTGAAATCAGCTTTAGCAGCATTTATGAGGATCAAGTGATCACTTCAAGTTTCTCATTCTTTTCTAACTAGCTGCTTCTCATGCTCTGAAAATGTTGTGCTGTGCTTGTATTGAGAATGGAAAAATATGTTCAGGCTATAGATGGTTGATGAAATGAACCTGATTGACCATATAGCTGGGGAAATTTATATGCATCTTTTATCCTTTCCAGCTGCATACAGTGGTGTTCTCTGAATTTGTATGAGTTTTAAATTAACTTTTATTATTTTTAAAGGAAACTTAATACAGGGAATAACTTTGATTGCAGAGCCAAGGCAACTCTTCCAGTACCTGCATCTCTTGCTATAACAGCTAGATTTACTCAGATTAACAGAGCCAGCAGCATTCCAGTAGATACTAAACTAAAGTAGCGAGTCTGTCTGGTTAGCGCAAGAGATTGGGAAAATTGATTTCTTGGGCTAAGAACTGATTCCTGTGAGACCGGCTCACATCTTTGCCACATCAGGAACCTCTAATGCTGACCTGCATCTTGCATGTGCTTGCCTCTTCATCACTATGCTATCTAATCCTCCTAGAAACAAGTTGGATAGATGCGATATAAAAATCGCAGGAGATAGGTCTGTTAAGGCTTGCAGCTGTGATGAGACTGAACCTGCATATGAGAAAAACAAACAAACAAACCCCCCCAAACACATAACAAGCTTCCCCCCTCTGCCCCCAGTTCCCTTAAACAGGTCATTAGTCACCACCTGGAGCTCTTATGTCAAGCAAGGAGTCTGACAGACCAGTTTCTAACTCATCTTTTTGCTGCAGTTTAAGGTGTTACCGTGTCTGTCTGTCCACCCCATTCCCCTGCTCAAGGTTTCTTGCCCCCACAGCAGTTTTGGCAGGCTGTCACGTATACCTATGTGTTAGTTATTCTATTTGGTGACTGATACCACTAAATTCAAGCACCAGTCACCATGTGTTTGGGCTAAGATAGCAGATGCTAAAGGAGGTTGGCTGAGACATGGGCCTGTGCTCCCCTCTGCTGACTCTTCTCCAGGGCCAGTAACAGGCTGAGTGGGCAGCAGCGTGTTAACCTGGAGCGACCGATGTCTGGGTGAGCAGCAACTGGAGCCGTGTGTGACCACAGCTTGTCCTGGCATTGGGTACTGTAAGACCACAAGGCAGCAGCCATCTCCTTGGTGCTGTGTCCAGTCCCCTAGACCTGCTTAGAGGATAAGTGGAGTCATCCTCAGCTGCTTCAGTGTCCAGACGTTAATGTCACACTTGCTGTTACTAGTGCTCTGATGTATTTGTAATTAACACCTCTCACTGGCTTAACAATGACCAGACTAAAGCATGCTCTGTCGTTGCCTGCCTTCCAGGGAAAGATTGTGCATGCTGCGTGTACATTTATACAATATGAAAACTGTTCCCTTTCCTGAAAGAAAATGGTGGTCAGGGAATCTTTTTTTTTTTTAAATTTTTTTTTTCTCTCATCAATTCTACCATAATATATAACCATGAGCAAAAGTATAGCAAACAGGATCCCTGCTTGTCCTGGTAAGCTAGCCTACTTGGTTATTAAGAAAAATTACTGATGCAAACAGTGCCTTAATGTAAGGTTCTTAATGGAGCATTTTGAGACAGAGGGGAAGGCAGGATTTGTTAGCAGCTAGGAAATGCCAAAGCTTTCAGAAAAAGGGGTGCATGCATGCCGCCTATGCACATATTAAATATATGTTTATCAAACTGGACATGTCCTCATTCTTGTATTAATATTGCTGCATGTGGTTACAAGAGTAAGAGTGCAAGGGTAAAAATACCTTTATTTTTCTAATAGTGATTTGCAACCCCGAGACCTCTTAAGCTGCAGGTTGATGGATCTTAACTTAGTGACACTAACATGACACTCCCAGAGAAACGTGTTGTGTAATGCTTTAATCATTAATTACCATCATTCATCATGCAGCCTTCCTTTTAATGTCCATTAGCATCATGTGCCACTCATGAATGCTTGTAAGTGTATAAATGTGCTGGTAATCCTGCTGAGTAGGTTTACATTAACTGTAAATTATCTTCTTGACCAGTTGGTTGGCCTTCCTGGCTGGTGGAGTCGTCTTATTTTGTAGCATTAGCAATGAGTTTGGGAAATGAGATACGTAGAAAATATATGCAGGTCTGTCTTAAAAGCTAGGACCAGCTGGTGCTTGGGGATATGTTGTGAAGTGTTAGCTCAGTTGTGCCAGCATGCGTCAACATCTTTTGAGACAAAAACCTACAGTCTGTGATCCACATGGCAACGATCTTGTAGAGATCACCTAACACCAGCTCCACTTACTTTAAGCCAGTCTATTTAACATCCCACAACTCTTTAAAAAAAAAAAAAAAAAAAATCAAAACAAATGTAACTGTAGACAAGCTGTTGCAAAAAACCCAACCAAACAAACAAAGAAACAAATGAAAATAGGTAAATGCAAACAGCAGCTTGTGAAAGCCAAGCAAATGCGCACATGTGCCCATTCTTTTGTTGTGTGATTTTCCTTGTAAAAGCATTATGTGGGCACACTCCATCTCCAGGAACATAATGTGGCATTGGTGGGAACATCGTTATGTTCTGTATTGTTGCATTAATGATTCATGTGAAACATGCAAATCAAAATGTAACACTTGACTACATGTCATTAGGGAGCAGTTGAGAGAACCACGACAGAAACAAATACAGAAGTATCAACTTGTGTTGCATATATCAAACATTTAGTGTGAAATGTTGATTGCTTCTTGCTGACAATCAGCTCCTTCTCTTGAATTAGCACTGATGTGTTTTTCCTCACACAGTTCAAAACTGGACAGCCTTTAAAGATCATCTTCCACCACGTACAGAAGTACTTTCGCATAGCAGAAGTCATGCAAGATGCATTTTGCTGGTTGGAACTGGATTTGATGGCTCACCCAGCAGCAGAATATTTTCAATACAGTCCTCACTGTCTTTGCTGGTTAGATGGAGCACACGTTTGTTTGCTCCAGGATCTGTTGTGGGATGCAGCTAGCCACTAAAGGCTAGATCCTGATTTCTCATATGAGTGCACAAGGAGTTTACAAGATGTGAATTTACAGCATATTTTAAATTATTTTATTGACTGTGAATGTACTAGGGAACTTTTTGGGTGGTTCTTTGTTTCCTTTAGAAGTACTCATTTTTGGTGATTGCCTGCTGGCATGAGGCTAGATTTTCACCCATCTAGAGTGCAGCAGCAATTTTCACTTGACAGAGTCTCTAGAAGACAAGCTGACATGTTGTCACAAACACTCACAAATATTTGAGCAGTTTGATATTTTACTTGCATGCTCAGCATCAGGTTTTACATAAAACTCCGCTAACTAAGGGGCTGTGTGTCTCAGCTAGTGTCAAATCCTGGTACTGCAGAAGCTGATCACACAGGACTTAAATTGACTTCAGTGGGAGGAACTGGGAAAGAATATGGGCTCCATTGAAATGAGGTCTGTGAGTTTATTTGAAATTCAGAGGTTGCAGCAGCTAGGTCCTCGTTTCTTAGCAAAGCTGTTTGGGATAGCAGAGCCAGTTTTTTTATGCAGATAACATGAGAAGCAGGGTCATTCATATATGATTTTGAGGCACCTGTACCATGGTGTGCCTGAAAGGAATTTGATTGCTCAGATGAACTCCTCGGAGATCTGAAGCCCAAACTCCACCATTATTTCTGTGCTCTGGTTTTTCTGTGCAATCCCGTACTGTGGCTGAGCGCTGGGGAAGTGAGACAACTGCCCTTTCACCAGGTGCAGAGGGAAGGTTATGCAAACTTTTTCTGCCAGAGCAGAAAACTTACACCTCCTGTTTCATTGACGTGGCAACTGTTACTATCGTTAAATTCACTGTCAGGAGGGGAACACACACAGTTTTTATCTTGGGTGCAGAACAACAACTGCTGTCTTCACAGAAGGCAGCAGTTTGTCTAAGGTAGAAATGCTAAATTTGTTGTTTTCAGCACAAGTGGGACATGGGAAAAGACAAGCTCTTCCCGATCAGCTTTGTTAATTCTGAGGTTTCTGCTACCTGTCATGGTACATCCCTGCTGTTGTAGACCCCCCTGTCATGTCCTCATCCTATCTAGAACACCGATTCTGGACCTGTAGAAGACGTGGCCATGGAAAAGCTCATTTTTTCTTAGAAAAGACCTGTGCAGTCTGGTGAACTGGTGGTCTTCCCACTCACCACCACCAATGGTACAAATCTGCTGCCTTCCTTGTATCTTGTAGCCATGCTACATCGCGCCTGGTAAGGGGATCGCTTTCCTTGCTACAGGCTATGAAGACTTCTAGTTTAACCAAACGCCCAGTGCCAAGGAGTCCAACCACAGTCCCAGGAGCCGTGTTAATTACTCATCTAACTCGGGGTAGAAAGGTCCAACAATGAATTATGATGCTATCCAAATTCTAGTTTTCCAGTTGAAAGCATAAGTGGGACCATGGGACTATGTCAACAATTACCTTAGGAAAGGAAAAAAACCTGGAGTGTTCAACATATGTCCTGACTATCCCCTTTTGGGAGAGAGCAATCCTTCCGCTTCTCTTTAGCAGACTCTGACTATTTGTTCATGCTTCTCTGGGGGCTTATTTAGTGGTTCTGGAAATATTTTAAAAGACATTTAAAGGGAGTTGACAAATGTTTGACCTGTTTCAGTGTCCATGAGCTGAGTTAAATTATGATGGTATCCTTTACGTGCAACACAGAGGCCTGGAGTTTAAAGCTGGGGGAAGACTAGGAATGTTAAACCCATTTCAGTGACAGTATCCAACACGTGTTCTGTCTGGTTGAAGCGTAAGGGTGAGGAAGCGGTGGAGTTATGTGAAGGTTTTGGATAAACCCTTCCTGATGGTTCAGGTACGACCAAAGCTTTCCAATGAATACTCTGTAGCCTGCCACTGGGTTCCCGCTGTTCCAAATGTCATCTTCCCTGCCACCTGAATCTGTCTGCTTGCAGACTTTGCAGAAGGGAAGAGAGGTACTATCTCCGCATATAGCGGAAAACCAGGATGATACTGCATTCAGTGTACTTTCTTTTCTATAACACTCCCCTGCTTGTTAAAAATAATTAAAAAAACCCAAACAAACAAAACCCACCCCCCAAAAAACAACACACCCACCCCCCCCCCCCCCCCCCCCCAAAACCCACAAAAAACCAACAAACCAAATTTGTTACTGATTAGGCTGAGGTGTTTGCTGTGCTCTGTCCTTGGCTTTCTCAGTTGGAAGTCTCTCTCTTTTGGGGCACCATATGTAACTGGTGCCAAACATCCTTCTCTTCCCTGGCAGGTTTATTTATCTGCCTCTTCACCTGGACCATGTTCATCTCCCTGCTCCTAGACCATCTTTAGGTCTGTATTATGCTGGCTCCTTTAATTTTTTTTTTTTTTTTTTTTTACTCCTTATATTGCCTCTTCTTTGCAGCTATTCTGCTAGGCACCATTATCTCATGTATGTACCTCTGTGTCCTAAACCTCTGTCCTTTCTTCAGTGTACCATCTGCTCTGCTTTGACTTGGTCTTTTGCCTTCTCTAGCCAAGAATGCTCCTGTCTCCCATTTCTTTGCTATTCTCATTCATAATTTCCCTTCAGTTGTAGCTACCATCCACTGACAAGCTTGGGGGCGTCACGAATAGCAGGGCAGCAGATCTCACTTGAGTTGGTGGAGTTCCACAGGAGAATTTCAGCAGTGTTAGCACAGTGGGTCTCCATCCCTGTCCAGCTGAAGTTTCTTATTTAACTGTAGTTCATAGAAAAAAAAGATCTAGTTTATAGTTAAATTAAATCTCTCTTTGCCTGCTTATTGTCCTATTTACCTCAGTTTATCAATTTCTTCTGTGTAAGTTGAAGAACAAACCTTGTGTTAGTCAGACTGACAGAGACTGCAGTTGCTCCTTACAGAAACTCAAGTTAAACTTGTCCAAATATGGCTACCTACAGTTAATGACATAAAATTATATGTAAGCATCTAAGTCTCCTGATTTTTTTTGGAAGATTTCAGCAATTGCAACTCCAGGTGAAGGAGATGGGGCAGGAAATCGTCTCAGGAAATCAGGGCACTTTTACTTAAGTCTCTAAATAAGAACTGGAGTGCTTATATTTTACGTTTTCAGGTTTTGCAAATGTTTGCTGTTGTGTGTAGGTTTCGGTCTGTTAATACCAGAAAAAAATGTCACCTCTCACCCCCATCCTCTGCCCTCCTCAAAACAAAGCTCTAGAATAACATTTGCCATGTCTGAACCATCTCTGTGTATTGTTTAACTTCTTCGTTTCCTGCCAACAAGGAGAACCATGACTGAAAGGAGTGAAATGCTGCAAGATAAACTTCTGCATTAGGCTGCCAATTAATCAGACTCTAAGTTTCACATTGTTTAGGAGAGGATCAGAGGATTATTATCTGAGACTGACCTAAACTGTGAACTTTTCAGATATGCCCTCAAAATTAAAGTTCCCTTTCCCTCTTGGAGGCATTGAGCAGTACCTTTTCTGAGATTTGCTCTTTTCCTCCTTACTACTTGAAGCACAGCTTTCTAATGTGAAAAATATTTTTGTCTTTTTTTTTTCCCACTGCTTCAGCTGTAACAACACTGGATGTTTGCTTGGCTTGGGTGGGAAGGTGGAAAATTCTTCCAAAATTTAGAAACAGAGACCTTTCTGATGTGTGCAGTAATCTTAAGGCAGTAAATTCTTTTTATTTGATTTTAAATGCATAATTTAGTATACAATATAAAAATGTATCCAAGGGGGAAATGAATTTTTTTTTTAATAACATGCTTCCCAAGGCGAGTGGCAAAACGTGTGTGTTGATGGGAAAGGGAGGGGATAAATTTATATCCTCAAGGCATGACTTGTGGTTTTGAATAAAATTGAGATTGGTGCTGCTGTTGGCTTAGTTTCTCCTAGGCAGAGACGGGTTATACTGTTCACTGGGAATTCAAACACAGGCAAATTGGGTTCACTTAGAAGACTTTGATGATGCAGGAGTTTACTCCACAGTTCACGCTACAGAAGCTATTGACTTCTCTGCAGCCTAGAAAGGAAATCTGTAGACTAGGGATAAATTTTGCTCACCAGGAAAATTGTGTGGTCCTGATTCTGCCACCCTTGTGCACGTGAGCCACTCCCCTAGCACCAGTGAGGTGCCTTGCACAATTAGGGGGTCATATAAGGGTGATGGTTATTTTGTTTTCAGTCTGTTGCTAGACAAACAGAGTGATAAAGCGGCAGTGATAAAGAATCACTTTTCTCCAACATTAAACAGACTTATTGAGAATAAAGAAAATAAGTATTAGCTTAAAACTGTGCTTGTACGTCTTTCTTTGGGGAATGAATTGTTTGTGTTCTGTCCTATCTGGCTGCCTGCAAGAGGTTTAAAGAGAGCATGTGTATTTTCTCACACTTTGGATCAATTCATACATGTGTTTGCGAGTATGTGTTTGGGTTTTTTTTTATAGATGCATTTTTAAACTCATATGATGCAAACTGAGATAATCACTGTGATTTCAATTTAAGCTTGATTTATGCTCATTTAACATGAATTAGTAAAGAGTCTTAATTTGAAAGCAAGTTTGTAAAATGTTTGACCTGCATGTCTCCTATTCGCAGTGGATTAAAAAAAAAAAGTCCACAAACAGTCTTGATTACCTAAACTTAACAAAATTTGAAATCTAGACAACTAGACTTGTCTAGAAAGTGTATGTGTTTCCTTCTAGCGGCATTCATCATTTCATGCTTTTCTAAGTGTTGCTATGGCATATAGTCCACATTATTTTTATTTCATTAAAAGATTAATTTTTAAACTTATTGTTCATATACATGAAACAAAAAAAAGTTCAGTTGCATTATCTCTCTTGGGCATCTAAGAGTTTGGGGGTATTACAGCATCTGGTTTCCACAGTGCAGTGTACCTTAAACCCACAGCAGTTTGGGGTTCTGGAGAGGTTGGCAATCCGTCGCACATCTTGGGGCACTGTCTCCAGTGTGCACTGGAGCCAGGGAAAATTGCAGCCTGTATGGATTTGCTTGGAATAGAATTGTATAATGGGATGGCTCTTTCTAAAATGAGTTAAATACAACAGCTTCTGGTGTTATTGGTCCTATGTCAGAATGCAAAATTTTAAAATAAAATGAACAAATGATGAAGATAAGGGCTCCAATCGAGGCCTGCCTCCAGGGAAATGTTGGGGCTGGAAAGCTAGTGAAACTGCGCCTTGTGTAAAGGTGATTTCCCCAGTGGTTAAAGCCCACGCAGAGCCATGGGAAGAAAGAGCTGTGCGTGAATCATGTTGCCTTCTAGCTACTCTAGACTGCTGAATGGTCTCCTAGGAAGTCGCTGTAACTAGCTAAAGACATGGTGGTGCCTGGGGGGCTCCGGCTTCCTTGAGGGATGGCTTCGGTGGGGCAAGGCACTGGGCAGGTGGCAGCCGCCTCCTCCCCTCTCGCTGTCGCAGCTGGGGTCAGGCTCGTCCCAACAGCATGGGCTTTGCAGCCTGCCCTTCCTTAGCTTCCTGCATCATATGGCGTGAATGCGTGTTCCTCTTAATGTGAAGTGAATTAATCCATGGAGCAACGTTCTGTAATATTAGATCTAAATACTGGTCCACCTGTGAAACATGGGCAAGGTAATAGTTTCAATTCCCTCCCTTTTGCATTATTGGATTTTCTTACGGGTTTTGCTATATTGCTGCAGTGGTATTACAGACCAAATGCCAGATGTGCAACTTCAAACTGTGGTGCTGAGTAGCCTGATATTGCAAATACCAGCTTATATGAATTACATGAAGTAAGGATTAAGTTCTCTGTTGTTTTCATTGGTTTGTGAAATGGCTCTTTTCCAAACAGTTCCTCTCTTTAAAATAACTTCTTTTTACCTTAAGATTTGAAAGTAAAAGCCAATTTGGGCCTAATCCTGGCTGTATAGGGCTCTCTGAGCTTTCAAAGTCAGCCATAGCAGGTGAGGGGGAAGCAGAGCCTTGTAAGACCAGGTGCCTGGGTTATTTTATTTACCACACATTGAATGTACTTTTGGCATTTTGTTCCATCAAGTCAGTTGATCAGTTTATGCTGAGCTCTAATGAAATCTTACAGCCTAAATGCTTTAAATTGTGCATCGGGTGGTGTGCTTCAATCAAATAAGGCACCACGAGTCTTGTTCTGCCCCTGGTGCATTGTGGGAATCTCTTAAGATGCTGCCATGCAAATTCTCCTCACTGCTGCCCAGCAGAGGGTGATGTTGTACAGTAGGTTGTAAATCTGTGAGGTGTAACACCTCACACAATTATCTGCAGCCTTTCCTTAGATTTTTATCATTTTAATCCACCCTTTAGAGCTATTACTTAAATGATATAGACATGGGTGGTGTAACTAGAATGTGCTGTATCTGCCATTAATTTATAATATATGATAGGCTTATAGATGTCATAAAAGTGTATCTTGAGAATGCTGTGAACTCTGTTTAACCCTGATGTTTCAGAAAATTTTGATTTTTATGGCCAAACTGTTTCATCACTACAACAAGATCTATCTTTCTTCTACAAAAGATGCTCAAAATGAAAATTCAATTTCCTCTTTGGTCTTGATATTCTCTTACTGTGCTGGAGTTGGCATATGCAAAGAAATGTCCTGTTGTTACTGCAAGTATCAATGCAGCTATCCTGGCTTGCATTTGAATTTCACTAGATTCAAGAATCCTTTCAATTTAATATATGGGAAATTCATTTATGAAATCAAAGTTAAATTTGTGCCTATTAACTACATCCATGTTCCGCATAAAACTGTCTCCCAGTGAAAGCTGAATGTAGTGTGAAATACTGCCCATCTGTGTATTTGTCTCCCTCTTGTGGCTAAATAAATTTTTAGGCCTGGTACTTTGAAAAAACTGGTTTTATTCTTTAGCTGAGATAATTGAGGTATTTGTTTCTTTACTTAGTAGTTTTTTGTAGATATTTTTCACATGTGCTTTCAACTGATGCATACACCAGGCTGTTAGATGGTAGTGCCCATCTTATTGTTTACAGCCTAGCTTTTGACGTTCCCTAAAACAGTAAAATATTGAGTCACGTGTTGCTGTTTTTCCAACAAGAACTGTATTTACTTTTTAGAATATTCCCTTCACCCAGTTTTATCTGATGACCCAAAATGCTGGCTAGTAAGTAGAACGAGTAAACTGGGGTACCCTTGTATGTGCTTTGTGAGGAGGGAAGTGCTGAGTTTTGGAAGTGTTGAGAGTTTGATGAAATTGCACTGTTGTGCAAGGATGACTGCATTAGTATGGCTCTTAAACATCTGGTTGGGAGTAAAAAGAAGTATGAGAGTCTGCCATCTCTGTTCCTGCAGGCTGTATATAAACTTCTTTCTGAGCTTTCCAGAAAAAAGAGTTTGCGACACATTTCTAAATTGAGAGGCCACTAAAGCTGTCCGTTCTGTGGGAGGAGAGTTACGTAGTCTGAACAGAGCGAAGAGGGATTTTAGAAGGATCTTTTCCTGTAGGTCTTCAGCAAAACTGGGCAGAAAGCATGTGACTGCACATCAGACAAAATAATTCTATTTTAAAAAATCCTATGTAATCTTGCAAAACAATCCCTAGCCAAAAGAGATCTAGAGTTTTAATATGTGGCATTTTAATTTGCTGATCCACAGAAAGTTACTTTTCTCTTAGGTGTTGAAACTCCACCTTACAGTTATCCTCCAGCAATTCTGTGATGCAACTGTCCTGCTTTGTGCCTCACTTAACACCATGGTTGCTGGTGGTAAGTTTTTCCTTGGGCTTCTAGCATAGAAAACTGTTGTTTGTATTTGAAGGGTTAGACATGAGTTCGAAAATCTTTGTCTCTTGCAGGCCAGTTGCAGCAAATGGTTTTGAGAGACTAAAGCCACTAATTAACTACAGATTTTCTGCAGTCCCTATGAAAGATGGAGACAATTCCAAATCTTCTGGGTGCCACCCGTGATGACTGGGAGAGCTGGGTGCCAAAGCTGAAAGGCCTTGATACGTTGTATAAAGGGCTTTTTTACACTGTAAAAGCCGTTCCTGGCTCCACACCTTGAATTTAGTATGTTTGTCCTGAAAGAAGAAAAGAGGACTTGGTGTGCCTGTGAGGGGGTTGTCAGTTCAGTGTTAAGACCCAGCTGTCAGATGTTTGGGCACATCTTTACTGAGTCTCCTATCCAATATGTTATTGTGCACTTTTTCTCTTGACAGTTGGCTGTGATGCCCGTGTTTTTACTAGTTGTGCAGTCAGGTACTCACATGCATTGAGATTATACTTAGATCCTAGGCTTTGCAGGGAAAATTGGATCCAGTTCCAGCTGCAGCTGGCTCTTGTGTAAAGAAAGAACCGTACCAAACCCCAGACAACTGAATACCTCCCTGCTTTGCACTGGTAAATTGCTGGCAATGAAGTTCCTATTTCATTCAGTGAAATAGCTCATATCTCTGCAGTTACTCTGCTCTGCTGCTAAACTACTCTGGTTTTCCTCTCCACTCCACAGCTCCTTTTAAACTGCAGTATTACTCAAGCTCTACAACAGGAGACAAGGCATCTAACAACAAATCTGTTTTTATTTGTCCTCCTATCAAATCCCCCTAAATCAGAATGTGACCAGACATGGAGTGGAAGTACCCCAACCTTTTATAGCACTTGCTCTGTGAGATAGGGAGGAGGCAAACTCCAGCTCTAAATCTTCCCGGTGCCACCCTTAATGACAAGGGAGAGCAGGGTGCCAAAGTCTATTATGTGCTGAAAGGCCCGTAAGTGTTATTGTAAAGGGCTTCTGCAGACCCACCATACATTTTCATCTGAAGGTTTTTAGGCTTCCACTGCATGGGAAGAAGCTGGTGGAGTATTTGTAGTGTGTACCTGCCATATTTTATAGTAAAGAGCCCTTTCTGAGCAGCTCTCCTTTTTAATTATACCTTAAAATGGTATTAAATGTTGGCTCAGTTCATGCCAATTGCTGTTTGGTTGTAATCACTGCAAGAGCTCTTGCTCGTTGGGACATCAATTTTCTTTTCATCGATGCTTTGCTTTTATGTTTGGAAGGGAATTTGAAAGCATATAGGCTGAAGCAGAAAATATTGCTGAGGCACACAGAATGATAAATTTCCCTTCTGATACAGGAGAGTCTAAGGAGGAATATATGTTTTGTTCCTTTTAAAAAGTTTTCCTTTCTAGATGATGTTTTGAGGTAGGTGGGGGGAAAACAAATTTGTACTTTTATGTGGTGGGGGAGAGGAGGGTGTATGTGTGGGTTTGTTTTTTCTGCCTCTTAAAGACTACCTTAAAGTGGATATTTTATTGCCTGTTTCTCCTGACTTACGTATATTTGTAATTGAAGGAGAGTGCTGAACTGCTGGCCTAGTGCATTATTTGTGTGTTCTGAGTCTCCAGGATCTTGAAGGAGGTGATTATCCCAACAGCTGCCTCTTGGGGAACGCGAGGGGAGAGGGGAAATTGCCTAGTTGGGTAGATGGGCTCACCTCTGAAAGGTCATGAAGAGAACGAAATGCTGATGTATTGATACCTGTGGACCCTCTCTTCCCAGCTTGATACAAAAGGTAGCTTTAAATTGAGAGAAGACTGTGCCATTGCAGAAAATAGTTCACACGTATTTCTGCTCTTCTTTCCAGTCAGCCAGCGGTCTCTTCTGTAAATCACCTCTTCCCTGTTCTGGTGTGACTTCTCTTCATTCTCTCTACAAATGTGCAAGAGGGAAAGCTATTTACTGTAATCAGCTTATCTTGCTTAGCCTTTAAGAATGTTAATTTTGCAATATTAAATCTGAATATTATACTAGGATCATTCTTATTGGTGACCTTTCGTCTGCTTGACTAATGCAGATACCGCAAAAGCTGTAGCACAGGGATGATGGTTTCTAATGGGGATTATACAGGAGCTAATACATTTCTTGGTATATTTGAGTTTTCTGAGAGCATTCTTCACAACCTATTCAATAATTTTTAGCCCAGTGTTATCCTTCTGTCTTTCAGCTTGAGCTATGCACTCATAATATACCTTCAATCACAGAGGCATCTCAGATCCTTCTTTTTTTTTTTTTAAAAAGGTATATTTATTTTGAAATTTTTACTTTTTTGAGTCTAGGCATAGTTACGTGTGTACTGAGTTTAAGCAGACTTGGTACATGCTCTATAATAAACTCTGCATCAGGATTCAGGTCTTTTATTTGCAGAAATCAAATCTTTGTAATTTTGGTCAATTGTTTTAATTTACACTCATGCTTCACCCTCTGCTCTCCCACTCAGGTGTGTGCCCTGGACACTAGCCTATAACATGCTTTGTTGTCTTGCCACCTCCTGTGTGTTTGGCTGCACAGTAGTATACTTTGAGGAGGAGGTATGGCCCCACTTAAGATGCTTCAACAGCCTGGTAGACGGAACAGTCTCCTGGGAGGAAGGTGTGGGCTTGAACCCTGGTCTCCAACTTACTTGGCGAGTGTTTTGTCCACAGGGCTATTCTATAAGTAGCTCTTTCAGGTGTTTGTGCTTGGGGTGGAAGGGAAGTGATGCCCAAGAACTTTAGAGAGGGGAAGATTTCTCTTCTCCCTGAACCCCTGCTTCACTTAAAGCTCGTGTCTGGGCTGCGTACTAAAGTGCAGTTGCAGAGCGTGGTTGTCAAACTTGGGAGGTGCGTGAGTGTTTCACCTTGTGCTTTTGCCCTTATCCTTGAGATTTTGCTCCTCAAAGTCAAATGGCAGTTTGCCTCCACAAAACTGAGGGCTAAAATATCTGAATAAAAAATATGAGGGAAGGAAGGTGAAACGGGGGAAAGACATGTCTCTTAAAAAGCCACGATATTCCTGTTTATTCAGAGAGAGGCAGGCATATAGCCAGGATGTAGAAAACATGACCTCCATAAAATTAGCACAGAGATGGTCTCTAAAACACAACATTCAAGAATAATTACAAAGTTCAATGTCAGCTGGAGGGAAAACTTGTTTTGACAAGCTATGCATTTAAACCAATATAGATTAAACTTTTTTCTTCCTCATGTATATTCTATTACCAAAGAAATTTTAGAAAAGGGGAGCAGAGATGTGTGAAGCATGGTGAACCATAAAGCGTCTTGGGATTTCAGTAATTTATGATGAAAACAAACGTGATGGAGTTACATGTCAGCTGTAAGTAGGACCCTAAAGCCTCTACTGTAATTTGCTTGCAGACAGCCAGCTACAATGCACCTTGATCACATCTTGATAGCATGTGGCCAGGAGTGAAGAAAACAGAAGGCTTCTTTTTTTCTTTTAAATAGCCCCCACTTATTCACAAATTTGTGCCTGGAACAGCTTTCATGTAAATCATTTCACTATTTATTTCAGTTCAGGTTGGTTAATAAGTTTACTTTTTACTGATTTAAAGGGCACAATTGACATTTTAGCTGCGAAAATATGGGAAGCATGTTAAGTGCTGGTTGCTTGTTTCCATTAGCCCTCAGGAACAATATAGGGATCCTGATGCTTTTTAGTGAGGTCAGTGTTTAGCGTGGACCACTTCCAGCAGAGTATGTACTCTGGACTCTCTACTGAGAAACTGTATAGGACGAGCTATTCTGTACATATAATTCTAATAAAATCAATGGAGCTGTATAGATTTACAGTAGTTTAGGATTTGTCCGACTTGCTACCAGCAGTCACATCTGCCCGTCTTCCAAAAAAGCAGATTAAACATTTCCTAGAGTCCAGTAGACTTCTGCCAAACAGTGGAGTGGCAAAGATGCTTTGAGGAAAAAGGAATCTAATTTTCTCCCTTCAGCGCCTCCAAATCAAAAGAATAAATTTCCCTCTCTTGTAAATGAAAACAAAAGTTCTGTTGACTGTTACTACTTTGACTGCTGCAGGTTTTGAGTTAGTTGTAAAACTTATAGCTTTCAAGTTTTCCTCTCCAGTTTCTGATGCAGTTTGCTTAATGTCACCAAGAATTAGTGCTACTTACATAGTGCAATTTGCGTTGTTGCATATTTTTGCAAATAAAATTTATTGTGAGAAGTAGTAAGCTTAAAGAGACACGATGGGCTTATGGTAGAACAGAGAAATCTAAAAAGTATTCTGGATGTGCAAAAGCTTCAGTGAGAAATCTCTCCTTTGGATTGGTATCTTTTGTTTGGTTTTTTTTTTCTTTTTTTAAATACCGCTCTAGAATAAGTACATCTGCAGCTGATTTGTGTAATGTTGGGCTTAATGCAAGCTTGCATCCAAAGTGAAGTTTATTCTTTTTTTTTGTTGTTGGCTTTTTTTTAGTGTTTGCACTAATGTGTGAATTTTGCAGCCAACAGTTGAAATTTATTGAGACGAAAAGTCATTAGGTGAAGTGCTGCTTTTTTTTTTTTTTTAATTTCTAAAAAAAGAATATTTGAAAATTGGCATCCCCCTCCTCTCTGTGGACCTCCAAACAATCTTGGGGGAAAGTCAAAGCAGCATCTGCACTCTGGCCTTCTGCAGCACTGGGAGCGGCAGTAGTAACTGCAGACTGCATTGATCCCTGCGCTCGGTGTGTAACTTCTTGCAGGGCTAGGATGTTGTCCTAGCTTCTGGAGTCTGTCCTACGCGTACTACAAAGTAGATGAGCTGTACGAGGGAAGAGGGTCCTTTGTCTTAATTGTTTCCTTTCGTATGTTGCTTTTAAGGCATTACAGTCTGCTTACAACTATAAAGTGTCTTTTATCCTCTATAGGATCCCACTCCACATAGCGTGTAGGGGTAAGCATGCAATATGGCATAATTCAGTTTGCAGAAGTAGCAGTGAAACTGGTGTGTCCTGTCTCTGAGTGCTGATGTAGAAACCTAAATAATGGTCTCCTGTGCCTTGCTCTGGGTTTTGGGGTTTTTTTAATGTTGTGTAAAGGGGTCCGCTATAAATCAGCAAGAGCTATGGAAGCCAAAAGTGCTGTGCTGATTTACAGATAACCGAGTTCCCAAGGCAAACTGAAAAGTAAATAGACCATTGGCACCTCCCAGCAAATTTTGACAAGTGTGATAAGCAGTTTCCAAGCGCTGTAACTGTGTTAGTAACTCTACTACCAAAACTAATTTTGTTGTATACAATTAGCGTATAAAACTAGTATACACAGTTTATGTACCAAAATTAATATGTACGTGGGAGAAATTATTCATGTCACTATAAAACAATTTGCTAAACAGTTGAGAGTCTCTACCTAAACATACAGTTCATATAGAAATTGAGTGTGAGTGTTTCAGGGTAAGGATGCGAACATACAGAAAGCCTTATAATTGTTCTCTCTTCATTACTTGCCTTTTTTCTTTTAAGAGTCTCTCTTGTTGATTCAGGATTCAAATCTTTCTGAGATATTGAACTTACTCTGAAATTTTGTATGTGATATTGTATTAGGATTTCAGGGTTTGGTTTAACAGATGTGAGGGTATGGTGAGAGATGGAGAAGGAACAGTGCCATAGATTTGATGTTTGACTTTTGACTTGTGCCTTAGTATCACCAAATGTGACATGGAACATTGTCCACAGATGTGCAGTGGGCTCTGTAATAAAATGTGGCAAAGCTGAAGTATCATTATCTACGTACTACTTTTTTTATTTACTTACTCACACTTTTGTTTATTTGCTGTAATCTCTTTCTGAATTATATTCTTTCTGAAGTCATGTATAAAGTTGGTTTTGATTTTCTTAGTCTTATTTTGTGGTTTCAGATGGGTTTGTTTTTAATTCTTTGGGGGGTTTAATTTGTATTAACTTTTAGTCATTATAAAAAACAGATAGCATGCCAGTTCTCTTTCCATCCAAAAATGTCTCTTCTCTAGAAAGCACTTTACTACAAAGATGCTATGCAAACTAAGAAAGATTAATTATAATGATAGTGGAGCATAATTGCTAGAGGCTCTGGATCTGATGGTTTCAAATTGATATTTAGGGCATACCAGCAGATCAACAGATGTAGATCTAAATGAGTGACTTGGAGCATAAGGCAGGACAATGTCAGGAAAGTATGGTGGGCCGTGATTATTAATGGGATTTTAATTAATGGATATTCCAGACAAATCTGTTGTTATTATGATGTGTCTAGCTTGATTTAGCTGGTTACAGTCTCAGACCATTCCTGCCAGGTCACACCTCTTTAAGATGAAACTTAGATGAATATTTGTCTTTTGCTATGCTTCTCTCTAAAGGTCTGCCTGGATTGTGGGTTTGCTCAAGCCGAGAGAGTTTCAAGCACTTTATTAGGGATGCCCTTGTAGATAATTAGGGAGGCAGGACACAGACTTGGTCTGAGATGCGGGTTTATGCAGCCAGATGAGCCTGGCTCTAAAGTTTGCAGCTCATTTGTGCAAAAAGTGCCTGTGTGGTGTTGGAAACCTAGCTTTGGATTATTTAACACAGTGAATGACCATACTGAAGACTCAGAAAGCAAGAATGGGATCCAGCCAAATGTAGTGGTACTTGGAAAGTGTACGCAGTTTAAAATTGTGTAAAGTATCAAAGCTTCTATCCTGCTTCTGGGAGGATAGACCTGTGTTGCAGTCCCTGCCATCCATAAATCAGACTGCCTTTCCTACAAAGGAAGCTTGCACTTAAACATCCCATGCCTAGAGGCACACTTACAGTTCGGTGTGTGGCTCTGTCAGTGTGGCTATGGCACCGTGCGTTCGTTCTCTGACCGCAACTGGCCAACTGTGTCCTGCTGGCATGGCGGGGGGCTGGAGCCCCCCTCTAGCCAGCTGTGATTTGAGCTCCCTAAATATGGAAGTAAAAACGTGACAGTCATATCCTTAGGGTATAAAATGGTGTAGTGTAACTTACCGCAGTAGAAGATCTGGCCCTTCTTCGTGTATATCTTGCATCTGTGCCTGTCTCTAGTCACAACATTGCATGTTTTATAGAGTGCATTATTTATCCACAGATTGTGTTTTCAATATAAATATTTCTGTGTTTCCTATTCAGCTCCACTGTTGTTTGTGGTCTACTGTTCTTTGTGATGCCACTCAGCCAAAGAAGTTTTGTTTGCTGTATAACTTCATGTGGAACAGATAAAGGGACCACATCTATGACAAGTCTGCTAGTGTTTCTGTGGGACCACTAATGTAAAGAGAGGGTTTGTACAATAATTGGAAGTAGGAGCAACAGCAGTGAGGTTCTGTCTCCAGCACAGATGGTATTTAGCTTCCTGCTAAGTTAATAGTCTATCTGTGTAAGGGACTTGAGCCATTCCTTTTTGTCCGATTGTTTTTCCTTCCGTGTAATTTTTCTTCTTCTCATTAAGTCACTGAGTTAAATTAAGGATTAGCTATCAAAGTTATTCATGTTTCCCTTCCAGAGTCCCCTCTGTTAACATCTCCCATGCCCTATAAATGTAATCTGATGCTGCCTCTTGGTGTGTGCTTGCATGCACTCTCTCGCTGCAACTTGCCTTTCTACCCTTTTTATACTTAACACGTCTACAGCATTTGCTTTATCAGGGAAATCCATCTTCATCTTAGCATGCTCCTTTGTCTCCTTGGAAGGAAGGTGGATAGGGGCTGTGCTTGTGGGTCCTTGTAGCATTGACCTTATCTTTCTGTTAAATTCTTGCGAGTGCTGAAGATAGATTTTTATATTGGCAGCATTTGGCTCTCCTACCAGTATCTTTCTCATGCCTTCCTTTTTAAAGTTTAATTATGATCATGTGCAATTGCAGTACGTGGGTACTGCATCTGTGTCATTTGGCTTCCCCTGCTCTCTTCTCTTTTCTCTGCTTCCTCTTGGTTTCACTCTGCGTATTTCTCCTGGCTCTTACTTGCATCTCTCTCCCTCTGACTTTCATTTGTATTCAGAGTTACCAAAGATAGGAGAAATAACTGTTTAGTGAGGTTAATGATGCCATAAAAAGGACAAAGATCTTGGTGTGTAGGAGGAGGGAAGGGTTTAAAGCTGCCCTCCTGTAGAAAAAGGCAGCTGATATAAGAAGATGCACATTGTATGTCTGTTCAGTCCTCTGTGACAGTGTAGACTTTACCTTGTACTTGAGCCCAGCTCTGCACCTTTTCTTTTCAAGCGTCTTATTGTCATTGCCAGAATAAATTGCATAGACCAAACAGCAGGTATTACCCCTGCAGCCCTCCTAAAACCCTGCTCAGTTTTTCATACACAGCATCTCCATAAGATTTTGGCAGTTCTGGCGTTGAATTGATACTTTTTATGAGTACTCCCATCCCAGATGGATCCACTGAAGGAAAGGTGCTTCTTGTGACTTAAGATTATTGCTCTTGAATATCAGGTGCTACTTGAATCTGCACAGGAAGGATTGCTCTTTGTTTTCTCATTTACATGTAGTTCATTCTGGGCTAGGTTACTTTATCCCACATTAAAACTCTTCAGTGGAATCGATGTGCAGATTTCAACCATCTGTGTCCCTGACAACAGCACACTGGTGTATCTTCCTTTTGGATTGACGGTGTCCTGAGGGCAGGAGAAAATGATGTTTATGATATAAGCTACACAACAGCCTTTGAAGTAGTGGTTCAGAAAGTACTGCAGGAAAAGAAGAGGGAAGAAGCCCCAAATGTAGTACATTAAAAGAATTTGGGGCTTCAGAAAGCACAGTTGCTACCCTGTCCCTTCACTCATTAATAATTACAGTGGTTTGTGTCTCTTCTCCATAAGAAGGTAAAAGTGAAGCAAGAGTACTGTTCTCTTCACTCAGAAGGTAGTTTTTCCTCCTTTTTAGCCTTGGCTTCTTTGACCTTGCCCTCTGAATTTCCCTGCCTGTTTCTGTAGAATAGCAGCCATCCTCCAGAATAGATATTGCTCCTATTAATGAATGTACTCTGAATTAAAAAAAAAAAAAAAGAGCAGAGTGCTATGGCCTTTGGATGGCACCTGGCGTTCTTGTGAATACCAGTGAGCACTCCCTTTTTCCAGCAAGGGTAATAGAACATCCTAAAGATCAAATTCCTACCAGTGAAAGAACAGAGTAAGATCACAAATGCAAACCCACTCTTGTCCTTGCTTTCTGGCTGCCTGCTGTCCCAATGGACAAGTCAGGGCATCTGTGTGTTACGAAACAAATTGGTGATTCTGAGACCAGAGACCGACTTGGTATACAAATTCTTAGCAGGTCCTGATCTGAAATTTAAAATATGTCAATCTTGTCACTAGACAAAAATGCAACGTTGTTGTGATGGAAGATGGTGTCTTTCCCCTGATGTTGACTTGCAAGGGACTGCTTTACCTGTTATGTATCTTGTAAGTGTTGTTTTCTTCAAAATATGTGTATTTCTCTGAAATTTATTACACAAAAGATCAGGGTTAAATGCATGAGAGCTATGCCTTACATGTATCTGTATGTGAGTGTGTGTACTGCTTTGGGCCTTGAGATAGCAGGATAATGCAATTCTCTCCTCTGATTTTAGATTACTTTTATTTTGAAGACAAGAGACGCGTTTTTCCATCAGTATTTGATTTTTCACAGTGATGTGTCACCATAATTTTTCTCAGCAATGATGTATGGATGCAGATTTTTGTCTTGGTGGGTTGCTCTATGTGCAGAGATGTTTCCGAATGTTATCCTGTCTTTAATCTGCCAACTCTGACAGGGAAACTTCATGTTCCTTTTATCTGTCAGAATGAAATCGTCTTCTCCAAAGAGCTCCTGGATTTCAATTTTAGAAGTAAAGATAAAAGCAAAACCAAAGTGGGGGTAGTAATCCAAACCCTTTCTGGCTAGGATTATCAATTACCCAGTCAAGTATTGGATAAGATGATTTGACTTTTGTCAGTGAGGTGGCATTGCCAAAGCCTTTGGTACTAAAACAATTTCTTTTAAGTGCCAGAACTGCAGCGGATGAAAGAATCCCCCGAAACGATACTCTACCTCTGGTTATTCTGGCCTCTAATTTTCATTTCAGATGTATCGCTGTGCTAGCGCAGCCATGTGACAGCATACTCGCGTTCCTCAGGAATGGTGTGCAATACTCGTTTTGAAAGTGAAAAGCACTCCAGTGCTTTCAAGTGTATTGTAAACATCAGAAAACTGGAACCATTTAATTTCATTTCTCTAGTACTGCTGAAAGGGTAAATATTAAAACAAATGATAGCGTTGGGTGTTATTTTATGCCAAATGACTATAATACCATAATACATTAAGTCTGTGGATACTAACTCCAAGCATGTGCAATCTGAATGCTCTTTCTAAATACCTTTGTAAGGATTCTTTTTATCACCTTGGAAATATAGTGTCAGCATCTGAAGAGGCTCTCTGTAAGTAACTAGATTCTGAAATCACTTCAACTGGTGGTTGCAGTTGCTCTTTTGAGGTGGCATGCCTTCTTAGCTAGCAAACTTCTCCCGCACACCTCGCTTTTAAATAGTATGTGGTCTTTGTTTTGCTTCAGCATGGAGGAAATTCTTCTGGAGGAGAGGGATTGAATAAGTCAGGCTTGCAGTCAGCAAATTTCTCATGCTTTGTACTTTTATCCTTCTAATCTGCTTACCATACAGAATTAAACATTTTGCTCACGCAATCAACATGTGGTCTCATAAATAAACCTTAGGGTGAAGTGATGCTCTAGAGACAGTGGGATTGGATGTTTATAATTTGAAGCAGAATCAGATCTTTGACTTTCTGCAACAACTTGCAGTGACTCCATGTCAGAAGTAGTTAGTGTGGACTTTCTGTAGTGATCCAGGATGTGTGCAGGCCCTCTAATGCAAAATTCTTCATAGACTCGTACAAGTAAGATGCCAAATTTGACTGAGACTTGTGCAGTTATGTGAATAAAAGGCAAAGATGTGGCTAGCATTCTGGAGGGCAACAGAACATAGTCTATTTTGAAGCTGTATAATCCTGCCTCACATCTGACATTTGTTACTGCTGGGAGAGAACACTCTGTTCAGGACACATCCGCAGCGAGCCACAGCTCAGGAATACCACATGCACAGTGGGGGTTAGGTCCCGTCGGTTTTTGAACTCTTCCGACTGAAGGCTGAGCATCCTTCATTCCTTCTAGTATTTGTAGAGGCTACGGCTACTCAGCATCTCACTGATTCAGGCCTTACGTTCCCCCATGGTGTTGGAAAACATCAGAGGGTTACAGGTTTCAGATGGTAAATGTCTCATTTTCAAGCTCACCTTTTATACCCCAGTGTCATTTCACTTTTACATTGACTGCTCATTAAAAAAAAAAAAAAAAAAGGCAGCAGCAGCTGTTTTCTACATCTGTTGGTATCCTCCATTCCCAGCACTGAGTCTGGACAGTAGAGCTGCACTTGCAAATACTGTAAAAGTAAATACCTTTTATGTTGAAGTAGAGCTACAAGAATTTTGGTAAGTGCTTTTCCTGAATATGACTATCTTGTGTTGAATTTGATAAAATTTCTTCTTTAGGATTGCATCCCACACCCAACTGTTAAGCAGTATTGGATCCAAATACAGTTTTAAAGCAGTTAACATGGAAATGATTGTACAGGGCAACAGAAATGTGACATTTAATTTACTGTGATTAGATGGTATTTTTCAGTACGTTTGTCTTATTTTCTGTCAGGATGTCAGCTTGGGTGCAACTTCTGCACCACTTATACAATAGCAAAGTAATAAGTATATGTTCTGTTATTGTTAAAAGTGAAAAATATCATAAATTGATATTTTTCCTTGTGTTGCTGATTTGTAGCTCCTGGGGCTGGTGTATCCCTAGCAACTCAGGCTTCTTTTATACCTGTAGAGAACTGTGCCTTTTTGCAAGGTGGATAGTCTCGAACATCTCCAGAAATTCATACCAGCGAGATACACTAGCTGTGCTTCATTTGTTGCTTAGTAATCTTTAATTTTAAATCATTCTGAAGTCTTTACACACACTAATTACCTAAGCCTCATGACACATGATATAAATTGGGGATCATAAAGTCATTCTGCAGAACTAACCCTCTTACATTCTTGTGGTGTTTTCTCCTGTAGGAATTCCACTTCGGTCTTTGTGGTGGAGTCTCTCTCTGAGACCACTTACTTTCACCCCAAATTACACATCATGCTTGTAAAGTTTAGCCAGATCATTTAACATCAGTTACATCACTGGGTAACTGTCAGGAATCGTATTGTGTTACCAGGATGAGAGGCCTGAAAGAAAACCAGCTGGTAGCAGGTAACCAAATAGCATCAGTAATGGAAAACAATACAATAGCATCATAGATACTGTTATCTGTAATTCTGGATGTTTTCTGGAACCTCCATATCCTTTCACGGATTCTTTTGTAGGGCACTCCCTTCGTAATAAAACCTTCTACATTGTTGCACTTAAAAAGCATTTGGCTGAAAATCTAGTGATATCTAATAACTGTACAATTAAATCCCTTTTGTATATTGGGATGATGCCTCTTTTATACAGAGGGTGTTGAAAAGTATAGTGATCATTCTTCACTTAGTCAATTACCTTTATCCTTAAAATCTTCAGTTTGCTTTTTCAGAGCTCCAAAAATGGTAGTATATAATCGATATCCTAATCAGACTAGATAATTATGCTTGCAGAGACCTATTCAGAGTTAGCTGTCTGTACACAACTGAGTCTGCACTGCAGCAGGGATGAATCTGCACATAATTGTTCACCTAAACAATAGAAGAGTATTACTGAGGGATGTTTAATTTAAATATAGCGACCTATAGTACATCAAAGCTAGATTTAGAGTAAGAGTTATTGCCGAGGCCTTTTGAAGGTAGCTAATACAAATGAACTTTAATTTTGAAAAGTTTCAGTATCAATTGCAGCACCTGTCTTGGGAGGAGAAGGCAGCAGGATTCATCGAGGGATAATCTTAGCTAGGTAAAAATTAGAATATTTACAGTGTTCAGTCTTCCTTGTTCCCCTGCAAGTGCAATAAAAAAATCGCAATATAGCAATAAAATGAAAGGAAAGAAAGGAAGAAGGAAAGCCATGTCTGCTGACCACCGGTGGGCAAGGCAGTATCAGGAGCGTGCAATCCTTGGACTCCTTTCCCAGAGGAGCAAGCACCTGGCTGTGCACCCGCCTCTGAAGGACCTGTGAGACAAGTCTGCCGAGTTTTCCCTCCAGAAGGATTCTTTCCTAAGAAGTAGACTAGATGAAAACAGGCTTGTGTGAAAAAGGCTGTTGATAGATCTTTGTGAGGTGCAAAGAGACCTATTCTTTCTGTCTCATCTGTACTGTAGCTAAATTTCCAGCTTTTTGCTCCTTCCTTGCTTTTATCTGTCCCTTTGCCTTTGCTGTTATAGTATCCCCCCTCCCCCCAAAGCCCCTCTCTACTTAAAAAGTCCCACAGCAGAAACTGTATGGTTTAGGAGGTTTACATTTATCCCATTTCTGGTCATGACATTGTAACTGCATGGTTTTATTATGTTATGATAAAAAGGATTTAAAGGAAATGCTTGAAAAATGCTACTCAAAACACAGTAATATATTCCCACCTTCCCTTTCTCTCTGTTTTCTATAGAGTGGCACAGCTAAGTACAGGTTTCTTAAAATGATGTTAAATGGTTCGTAGAATCACAGAATGGTTTTGGTTGGAAGGGACCTTTAAGGGTCATCTAGTCCAACCCCACTGCAATGACCAGGGACATCCTCAACTAGATCAGGTTGCTCAGAGCCCCGTCCAGCTGGACCTTGAATGTTTCCGGGGATGGGGCATCTACCACCTCTCTGGGCAGCCTGTTCCAGTGCTTCACCACCCTCATTGTGAAAAAACTTCTTCCTTATGTCTAGCCTATATCTCCCCTCCTTTAGCTTAAGACCATTACCCCTTGTCCTGTCACAACAGGCCCTGCTAAAAAGTCTGTCCCTGTCTGTCTTATAAGCCCCCTTTAAGTACTGAAAGGCTGCAATAAGATCTCCCTGGAGCCTTCTCTTCTCCAGGCTGAAGCACCCCACCTCTCTCAGCCTGTCTTCATAGGAGAGGTGCTCCAGTCCTCTGATCATTTTTGTGGCCCTCCTCTAGACCTGCTCCAACAGGTCCATGTCCTTCTTGTGCTGAGGACCCCAGAGCTGGATGCAGTACTCCAGGTGGGGTCTCACCAGAGTGGAGTAGAGGGTCAGGATCACTATCAGAAATGGTTCTAGGTATCTGTCATAGTTTAACCCCAGCTGGTAACCAAGCACCACCCAGCTGCTTGCTCACTCCCCTGTGGTGTGATGGGGGAGAGACTCAGAAGTGTAAAAGTGAGAAAACCTGTGGGTTGAGGTAAAGACAATTTGATAGGTAAAGCAAAAGCTGTGTGCACAAGCAAAGCAAAACAAAGAATTCATTTACTACTTCCCATCAGCAGGCAGGTGTTCAGCCATCTCCAGGAAAGCAGGGCTCCATCATGCGTAATGGTTACTTGGGAAGACAAATGCCATTGCTCTGAATGTCCCCCTCTTCCTCCTTCTTCCTCCTTTTATATGCTGAGCCATGATGCCATAGGGTATGGAATATCCCTTTGGTCAGTTGGGGGCAGCTGTGCTGGCTGTGTCCCCTCGCAACTCCTTGTGCCCTCCCAGCCTACTTGCTGGTGGGGTGGTGTGAGAAGCAGAAAAGGCCTTGACTCAGTGTAAGCCCTGCTCAGCAACAGCAAAAACATCTCTGTGTTATCAACGCTGTTTTCAGCACAAATTCAAAATATAGCCCCATAATAGCTACTGTGAAGAAAAGTAACTGTATCCCAGCCAAACCCAGCACAGTATCCCAAGAACAACCGGATGTTAGAATATTCAGCCTGCTTGTCTATATCAGTTCGCTGAGTTGAGTTGATCTCCTCTCTGGTTTGTCACTTCTGTAGGATCTTGATGAACAAGAATAGAAGAGTGAAATCAGCTCAACTCCAAGCACAAGTGTGATATATACAGAGGTATCCTTCCCTATCATGAAACTACTTGAGGTGTTCTTGTACATTATTAATGGTTGTCTCCTTACACTTCTTTGCCTAAATCTTAAAGGTGCTATGATACCTAGTGGTGGTTTATCATGTGCTTTGAGATCCTTTGGTGATAACTGCTGTGGTACTGGTGGCTGTCATCAGTCCCAATGCTAACTGTGTCCTTTTAATGATATTTCAAAAAATCTAACAATGTATTGTTAAAGCTTTGCATTCTGAGTATTTTGCCTGAAACACCTAAATGCAAGCAAAGTTGTAACACTGAAAATTCACAAATGCTAAACTCTTACAGAAGATGCAGAAGCAGAACTATCAACAGGGAAAGTTTATGGTTCAAGCATTTGGAAAAAATCCCAACTGACCCAACAACCCCAAATCACGATATCAGAGTTGTACTGCCTTGGATGGCTGTTTCACTTGACTCTCCTCAGCCAGTTACTGAGAAACACCAGGATACAGTTTGCTGAATAGAGCCTGGAGGTTTATCCTGTGGTAGGAAAGTGGGAGAGTGTTGATGCTCAGGACACTTGAGCACCTCCTTGCTTAGGAAAAAACAAACAAACAAAACCACAAAAAACCCCACAAAAGAAAAAAAACTACAAACCACAGAGTGAAATTGATGGATCTACATTCAAAACTGTTTTACAGACTAGATTTCCTGGGTGAAAGATCCACATACAAACTCCAGGAAACAGGCTCTTCACTAAGAGCTGTGAAAAATCAAAAAAACCCCTTGAAACCCCACAAAGTCCCACAGCAGGAGTTGTACAGTCTAGGAGATTTAGAGCCGTCCCATTTCTGCTCATGACCTATTTGTGCTGATTGCTGACAGATACATTGCATTTCAGAAAAAATAGTGGAACAGTTAGAAAATTGCTGAAAAAGTGGCTGAATTTGTTGAGTTTACGTTCACTCTGAGAATGAAATAGAAGCAGCATAAACTCTGAACTGAAGAGCAAAATGTTTTGAAAGCAGAAAAAATATCAGCAGCTTAAGTATAAGCATAAGTATGTCTTATGGATACTTGTCTACTTGGTTTTAATAGAGAAGTAAAGGGGTGTTGAGCATGAAGTTCAGTTCTTACAAGTCTGCCACTTCTGTGTATTTTGCTGATCATTCTGGGCTATCTATGAGTTGTAATTGCTTGTTGGCAGGATTATAAATATCTGACAACTGGACATGGAAGAAATTGTGTAGCTGAAGTTGAGTGCGGAGAGACTGGAAAAAACATAATTGAAAGGAGCTCAGTACTGGCTATTGTGCCCTTGTTGGAGCATGTATGAGGAGGCGATAGGCAGCAGGCAGCAAGCACTTGAATTAGGTAGACCTGAGGTGAAAATGTGCTATTCACACCATTCTCTGAAGTATGCCAAAGTTGCACTGAGTGTATGCCAGCTAAAGGAAGAAGACAACTCTCTTAAGTCACAGGTACACTGTTTCCTGAGGCATAGGAGCCTGAGGCAGGGTCGGCCAGGGTTTTAGAGATATAAAGGAAGGCCAAAAAATTGGCGTGCTTGTGCTGCACACCATGAAAAGCCATTATGTAAGCTTAAGGCTATGAGTCTTTCAAGCACTTTGGTGGGAAGATTTTAGTCTTCCCATATACTTATCCTCAGCTGAGGTAAGCCAAAGCAGGTTCAGAAGGTTCACAGCCAAGGCAAAGAATCTACCCCATTATGCAGGCTGGAGTAGGAAGCCAGGCATTGGACGGCTTCCTGGCCACTATGGAGACTAAAAGGCAAATTGTGTGTTGGTTGCAAAGCAAATACTCTAGGGTGTCAACCAGTAGCTGATAGTAAGGTGACCTTGTCCAGGCTTCAGTATAAACTTCCCTGGCATGAGAATTTTTTCTGGTAATTTATACATGCAATAACTCTAAGCTATGTCTGGACTACTCAGGCTGTGGGTGAGATGTTGTGAGTGCAGAGGTTATGCTTGTCCTGTTTCCAGTTCTAGCTGGGGAGTGACTGTACTACCTGTGCTTCCAGAGCCAAGCTCAGGGAATCTCTATGGTTTTGTAATCTGCAGTGTCCGCTGGGCTTACTTTTCCCTGTAATATCACCAGGTGGCACGGTGGTTTTTTTTTTTGGTGGGTTTGGTTTTGTTTTGATTTTTTTTTTTTAACAACTCTGTTTTCTCATCTTCTGTAGTCTGTGTTTGTGTTTTTTGTTTGTTTTTTTTCCCCCCCTTCACCATCCAACTCCTCCTTTTCACCCCTGCTCCTCCCATTCCTCTGGATAAACCAGCATTATCTAAACAGTTAATAATTAGGAAACAAGTTACCTTTGACTTTGGGAACTCTTCATGCATCAGAACTGATCAGCACCATTCAGGTTCTGTGTTTCTGCTGTTCATTTGTGCTGGGTTCCAGAGACCAAAGGGCTCTCCAGGGTGTGTGTTCTGTCTTGGACAATTAGTCCAAGTGTCCCCTAATAATGTTTTCATGTGCACTCTTAGCTGCTTCTCCTGCAAAGTCTGAGAAAGTTTCTTTGATCATCCAAACGCACAAGTTCCAAGTGGCTGAAAACTCTTCTCTTTTTTTTTTTTTTTTTCCTTCCCTTCTTTGCAGTCTGGGAGCGTTACAGCAAGGCGGACATCAGTATTTTCCAAGCCAGAACTAGAAAGCCCATCTCACTCACAATATCTGACAGGTTATGTGTTGCATGGCTCTGTTTTCTTACACGTTCAACCCCTTTCTAAACCTGTGCTACCAAATCAGTATCAAGTTAAATGAATGTAGCTTTTCCAACTTCGACAGGCACCTAGCAAATGATAGACCACGCAGATAGAGAGTCTGGGCTCCAGCCTTTGCTGTTGCTTAGGGCTGCTCCTGTTTTGAGCACCTTTAACTTTGCTGTCTCTACTCATGCATGCCCATTCGTCCCAGCTAGTATTCAAGTCATCATATCCTAGCGTGGTATTTGCCTGGGGTTCTCTAACCATTCTGTCAAGACCTTCATCTTCCTTTTAAAACATATTTGGTACTGGCTTAAGATGACAGTGAATAGATTTTAAGGGTAAAGTGATTTGCAACCACGCTTCTTGTAAAATCTCTAGAGGGATTCCTAACAACCAGTCAAAAAGTGTGTCCATTTTTCACTTCAATAGTCATTTTCAATAGCATCAACTTCCATGGAACAATTTCAGTGGAAAGTTGGCCCCACACTAACTTGTGTGGTGCCTGTCTGTTTAGGGAATATGAGCATTTTCCCTCCACAAGATCCTGTGAGACTAGCATTCAGCAGTCAAGTCTGGGCAGAGTCCGAAATAAATAATTTGTCATTGGTTGACCTGCCATGCAAGAAGTTGTCAGGGAAAAACTCATACAGCACAAATTATGTCCTTTTCAGCATCAAAAAATGCTCTAACCAACTGAAAGAGACCTTCATGAAAATGGCAGAATAATTCCCTGTAAAAAAATTTACTCTAGATTTTTACGATTAAAAATGGATTCTCATTTCTGCAATATTTATTATTTTAAAATATTGTCTAAACCACTTGAAGAGCTGTTTGTTCACTGGCATTCATGTTGTCTATTCATGGGGATCTTTCCCCTTTATTTGATATGGTTTCTATAAGGAAAATAACAAAGAGAAAAGTAAAAGCTAATGGCTAGTAAAGGCCCTTGCCTTTTTTTGCATATAGGCTGCCTTTGTTCCTGCGAAGAGCAGCCATTTTTACATAGTCTTGTTGGCATTGTATTTGCAAAATCGTATTTGCAGAAAACCCCCCATGTTTACAAATATAGTACTCTATCTTGCAGTTCCTGAAACACACACACTCCTTGAATAGACCTGCTAGTTGCATATGTGGGTCAGACTTCAGTCAACGTGAGCCCTTGGATAATACATCGTCATCTTTATCTGAAACTTTTCCACACTGGTGCTATTTTATTACAGGAATTTCCCTCATAGCTTGGCCAGCTGAAGATGGTTAGTAATATCTGTGCTATTACAATGCAAGGATGTCTTTAAATATTAGAGACCCTAGAGGATTTAATGTATTAATTACACTAAACATGATATTTCACCTCTATGTTTATATCTTTTATAACAGCATCTTTTCATTGTTGTAATTCTTGTGATAGAAATACTTTATGAAAAGCTCCAGGTGATTGCTTTGTGCCTCTTCTCTCCAGGTGCAAGGGGGTGTTTTTTTACTGGGGAAGTCTCAAGACATTTTTCCGGTGTATGTTTTTTCTGCACTTGCAACACTTGATCTGTGCTGCATGCACTGCTGACTCACTTGAAGGTTTCAATAGTGATCTCTCATCAATCATTAAAAGAAACAAGATTACTGGGTCTAAAATTCAGAGTAATTCTTTTTTTTTATCTTGGCAAAACATTTAATCTATCCAGCAATCTCTGCATTTTAGAGTGCCGCTTTGAAATAATGTGTTGTGAAGAATGCAGGGCAATTTCTAAAAAGTAGCTGCTGTAAAATATATTGAAACTATACCTCAGTTCAGGGTGCTGAATGAGCAGTGGAGATGAATACAATTAAAATAGGAAAAGAATGTCAGTATTTTAAGTGTGTAGCTGTTAAGTGGGTGCAGGTGTATCTGTCTGTGTTCAAGCCTGCGTCTTTGTGCGTATCGTCCTGCAGGGCTTTGTCACCCACGAGTGATACCAGCCAGTGAAGCATGTGGTGCTGTGTGTTGGGCTGTGCTCACAGCTGCCTCATCTCCTACCTCTTTCTCTCCTTCCTCTCTCTCCTTTAGAACAGATCTGCATCTATCCCTCACAAATATTTCAAAGGTGACTAAAATGGCTCAGAAGCCTCTCAGTTTTCTACAGAAACTTTCTAGGTCTGAATAAATTGCTACATAATAATAATTCAGGAAGTAACAGCTGCAGTCCGGGGATCAAAATTCCGTATTGTGAACTCCCAGCGTACCTTTGCAATACCTTCAGAGTGAGCAAATATTACTGTAATTGCTTTACAGAACAAGCTGAAATAGAGGTAATTGAAGTGGTTTGCTTGGAGTTATCACAAAAGGAGCTTGTGGGCATGGGCAGAAATGTACCGCATCTCCCTTTTCTTAGGCACGTATTGTAACTGCAGACTTGCAAATTAAAGAAATTCCCACCCGACCTGCCGGCCTGATACATGTGTGACTGAGACTTAAATCCAGTTCTCTCATTCTCCTGAACAAGCAAATGTTATATAATATTAAACTTGGATGGAAAGTCTTGATTCTGGCTGTTGAAATCATTTGATGAAACTTAATCGATCTTAGTGGCAGGAAGTAAGTGGCCCCTTCATGCTTAAAAGGAACCAGGTTAGCCTGGCAAGCGTCCCCTCGTCATGAGGATGTTAGCTTCTGGCTGGGACTGTACCTCTGAGCCTGTTTCTGTCCAGTGCCGGCCTCTGCTAGCTATGAACTCGCTGAGATTTCTCCTCACCATCTGCACCTCAGCTGTGCCTGTCGCTCGCGTCTTCCACTTCGATCCGCTCAGTTCTTTCACTCTCTGCCTTTCCGCCTTTCCATTTGTTTCCTATCAGTTAACGTTTCCTCCTCCTAACTGCACCTTCCCACAGGAAAAGAAAATCATAAAGCTGTTGTGATATTTGTGGTCAATGCATAGCTTTATGTTGCAGAAACTTCCAAAAGTGCCTCTTTCCATCTCCTTTTTCTTCTCTATAATAAGTAGCTGGTGGAATCTACTGCAATGGTCATAATAGATACTGTCTTCTATTATCCATTGTTTCAAAGCAAAAGATTAGATTGTTAAGCTGTGAAAAGTAACATTAAGGTTGCCTCAATCTTTTCCAGATATATCACTAAAGTGAATTTTAATGAATTGGTATATTCCAAATAATTTGGAGCAGTTGGAGAAACCACATTTATTTGAAAATGGTGATGAATTCTTTTTCTGGTGCATTCTCTGAAAAAAAACCCAGTTTTTAAACTCCAACTTAAATTACTGTGTAATGCATGTAACCTTGGATGTAAGTTGAAATCGAGACTAAAATTCAAATTTAAGATGTACTTAATCAGCATCTAAAAATGCATGGTACTTTGTTTACAACCCAGAGTCAGTCCTTCAAGAAATGCATCTTCTTCTGTAAGTGGGGTCCAATTTTAGTCTTTCACTGAGGAAGTGTATAAAAGCATATGATTGCCTTTACCTCCGATTATTTGGAAACAGAGACTCAGGATGCAAAACTGTAGACTAGAAGAATGTTACATGTTTACAAGGGTCTGCTTAATGTTTAGTTATGTGAAAGCATTTGGTTTTTATCTTTTGGGTCCATTCCAAATTCTTATTTTCTCTTCTACTCTCTGTGTATGTGTAACACATAACATTACAAGCTAAAGTTGAGCTGCTTTGTTTCTTTTTACTTCATAACCTTTTATAGGGCTTTGCAAATTAAATTTGGTAATTGAAACAGACAAGTTTCTTTAACGCAAATTATAGCCTATCTTAGAATGCATGATCTGTTTCATAGCCATTACTGTGACTAAGTGGGTTGTGTGGCAGGAGACTCAAGACTCTAGCTTAATAAATCATTGCCCGCTTGGTCAGTTTTAGGCATGAAAGAACAAAAGCATAATATAATTTCTAGTTCAAGTAAAGGATTATCAAGGAAGATTTGTGAGTTGTGTGCAACCCCCTAACCTTCTGTTAAAGAAGGCATTCTAGAACTCACTTATATTCTCCCATGAATAAATAAAACAGTCTTGCCAATTAAAAATCCTTTATTGATAACCTGCAGATTTATTTTGTGCCATAGCTAGAATGTGGGTATCACAAGACAAAGGTTAATTCAATTGTGTAGATCTTCCCTTGGGAAGCAAGCAATGTGTAAAAGAACCCTTGCTTTGTTTGAGAACCCAAGGTGTTGGAAACTGCACACAACTTCGCCATCCGGCGAACTCTGCGATAGACTGCGAAACCATGTTGGTAAGAAAACAAACGAACAACTTACACAAATTATAATAGCAGTCCAGCTTAGTGATTTAGGGTTTCGAAAATACAAAAGATATACGCAGCATCAAATGGGAATCTCTTTTGAGGTTAAATTAGGATATTGAATGCATGCAGATGAATAAGGATGGTTTAATTGTAGATGAATGAAGTTTAACTTATTTAAATGGCACTCTCTGTCTCTACTTCTAATTGTACCATATGGCATCACCTAATAAGAGCCAAGTGCAGATGCCAGTTACATCACAGTATGATATATTATAAAGCAATCAAATTTGAAGTGAAGATTTATGATGGAGCTCTTCTTTGTTAAAATCAAGCAAACAAAAAAGCCATCTGATCTATTACAATCACTGAATAGGCCTCTGTTTTAAAGCACCTGTTCCAAAGACTTGGCCCTCGGCGTGCGTCCTGCATCCTTAGGAAGTCTCAGAAGGAGTTAAGAGCTGAGGGGAGGATTCCAGAGGTGAGACCTACCTCTATGCTGTGACCAAAATACTTTGCTCAGGAAGGACAAAGTAGCAAGATCCTGAAGTGAGCTGAGGGGTTGCTCCATGCTGCTGTTGTGCAGCTGATGGAGCTGGAGAGTCAATTACCCTGTTGCTTCTGCTAAGTGCATTTAGGAACCCCTTTTTGGGATTATCACCCATTTTCTCTCCTCTCCCCACACGCCCATTGCTACATATTAAGGTGGTGGAAGAGACCATTCTACTCCTTTTAATTTTTACCCCTGGATAACCCATGCTAGAAAGTTGTGTTGCTGTTGTGAGCACTGGGCTTGATCACGTGTGACTGTGAATATCTTTGAGATACTCAGTCCCAAAGATCCAAAAAGTGATGGAGAATCCTTTTGTATGCTTTCTTCTTTGTCTGGGTAGTAGTATATGGTTCTAGGAAACTTAGAATCATAGAACGGTTTCGGTTGGAAGGGACCTTAAAGATCATCTAGTTCCAACCCCCCTGCCATGGCCAGGGACACCTTCCAATAGACCAGGTTGCTCAAAGCCCCACCCAGCATGGCCTTGAACACTTCCAGGGATGGGGCATCCATAACTTCTCTGGGCAACCTGTGCCAGTGCCTCACCACCCTCAGGATGAAGAATTTCTTCCTTATAGCTTACCTAAAATCTACCCTCTTTCAGTCTAAAGCCATTACCCCTTGTCCTATCACTACATTCCCTTGTCAAAAGTCCCTCTCCAGCTTTCTTGTAGGCCCCCTTTAGGTACTGGAAGGCTGGTAGAAGGTCTCCCCAGAGCCTTCTCTTCTCCAGGCTGAACCACCCCAACTCTCTCAGCCTGTCTTCATAGGAGAGGAGCTCCAGCCCTCTGATCATCTTCATGACCCTCCTCTGGACTCACTCCAACAGGCCCATGTCCTTCTTGTGTTGGACAAACTTGAAAACTAAGTTAGGTGCCAGTAAGATTCCTTAGCCTGCCTATGTGTACGTCATTGTTAAAAATTAATAACTTGATCAATAAGGCAGTGGTGTTTTTCCTTCATTGTCTTCTCTTTATTTACATCCAGAATTCATAGCTGTATTCCAGCCAGTCACAGTAACTCCTTGGAAGCTGCAAAACTGTCATTTCTTTCCCTGCTTTGTTACAGGACAGGTGGTGAAATTCCTGTTGTTTTTATTTTGCTTTTTTACAGAGTAAAAATCAGCATAGTGTACTGTTTATTTCCTTTTTAATATCTCCAAACGATTACTGAAACCTTTAGGAATACCAGGAATAGTGGCAAAGCATTTGTAGTGTTCCTGTGGTCAGAAGGGAAGGCATTATAGTTGATGTTTGTTTGCTTGAGCTTGTCTAAAACTCAAAATAGCATGGTAACAGTCTTGGTTTAAGAAATAGCTACTTGGAAAAATTCTGATTTTTCCAGTACGTTTGAGTGACCTATTCAGCATATTTAAGAATTGCTCTTTAGAAAAGCTAATCTGATATTATTTGAAACAATTTATCATTCACTATCAAAGCAAAAAACAGGCGGGTGCTAAGCAATATCCCACTGGAACACCAGGAGGACATCAGCATCCATCTGCAAACAGAAGGATTCAAACAGTAATTTCTGCCATTGCCAGTTAGGGAAGCTTTAAAATAACAGTCACCAGGAATAATCTGCAGGTGAAGAAATTGCAACACATGTGCATTCTGACTGTCATTTGACCTGTGTGCAAGCATGTAAATCTCCCATTATTCCCAAACTGAATAATCCTTGGATAAAACCAAAGCCATCAAGCGGAAATAATAGTCAGAACTATGTAGCACTGACAGTACACAGAGCTCACTCTTCCTCTCTGGCTTTTGTTGCACGGCTTGCTGAGCGAGGGGTGAAATAAAACAGTTGCACGAGAGTGTGTGAATCTTCGAGTACAACAGAATGATCTGTCCAGACTAAAAATACAGGGAAAGATGAAACAGGAGGAAGATTAGGGTTGATGTACAGGGCCTGAGACAACGCAGCGACAACACTTTTCTCCTGCTGAAGAGAAGTGTATGGGTTTGATCAGATGGGTCAAGCTCTGAACTGAAGGATTCCTCGTTCCTCCTCATGTCTGCCTTTGGAGACCAGGATATTCACAAAGATATTTTGTTACAAAAGTAAAGAAGCGCCCTGGCAAACTCATGCCATACGTGACAAGAAGCAGATCCTCCCAAGTGGAACAGACCATACATTTTCCTTTCAGATTTACCCAAAAAGAATTTTCATTGTTCCTAATAATTTAATCCAGGTTCCCTCCTCTCTCTGCATGTTATTTACCAAGAAGTTCAATGTATGAACTCATTTGTCTACTTTCTTTTGCTGTTAAAAAGTTTCAGGGAAATGATTGGAGGAAGTTAAGCATAATTATTGTTCAGATTTTGGTCTGCCTCTTGAGGTTGCCTTCTTCGGGCAAATTGTTGTGATGATTTTTCTGATACCTGGGAGAGTGTCTTTTGAGGAGAGAGTCTGCTGTTGTGCTTTCATTCCCTGGCTTCTCCAGGCTCCTTATACAGTCAGTGGGGGGAGAGTTTTTCCAGAGAGGAAACTCAAAGCATCTAAATGATCCTCCTCTTCTATATCACACTCTCCAGAGACTGGTCTCTTCCATTGATTATAGGTGACATGTAAAACTTGTGTTGAAAAAACAACAGTGCTGTTTCCCCAGGAAATTTTTGCGTACCCAAATTTTAGGTTTGCTCTCTTGTAAGTTGATTTAGCTGCATTTTTCCAGCTCTAGCTGGGGATATCTCTGGGAATGAGTGTAAGTAGTCTAAAAAACCCCAAGGAGTTCTGTTGGGTGGGGTTGCCAGTCAGAAATCTCTTATTAGGTGGTAAGGTGATGAGCCTTTGAAAATGTCCCCATGGCCCTGTCGTAGTGAGGAACCCGTGGAACAGCTATATCTCATAAGAAGCCAATGATCCACAGTTACAGAGGTGTTTCAGTTTGTGGTTCTGTGGGACTGTAGCATGTTTGTGGATGAAAGGAGTCCTGCTGCCTAAAGGAGGTCCTGGTTAAAGGATATTTGCATCACAGCTGAGTTGCACCTCATAGTCCTGCTGAAGGCACTAGCTCACCAAGAGTAAAAGCTTCAAGATGTGTCCTTAAGTAAGTGGAGGGCATTATTAGTTTTCTTATTTTTAACAAGAAGGGAGCTGCCAGATTCCTGTTAGCAGACTCTGGTTAAATTACTCAGAGCTGATTTTTGAGGCAGCTGGAGCAGACGTCCGAGTGTCACTGCAATCATGCTGCCTCCCAAACTATAACCATTCCGCAGTAGGCAGAGCTGTGGTTTGTGGTTATCTCGGCAGACTCCTGGGCTTGCAGCTGGAGGAGGTTCAGGCAACTTGCAGCTATGCGGGCTCCTGGCTTCCCAGGCAGCCTCCTGTGGAAGATGCGTTTCAGCCGCCCGAATGCTGTGCCTGCTGTATCCAGCTAAAAAAACAAAGTCCCTGTGCCTGCAAAACATGTATAATGAGCATTGTTCTGACTGACTGGCTTCTCCCTTCCATTTCATTTCAAGCATCTCTGGTAAAGTAATTTTCCTCTCATCACCCTGATGCTGTCACTTACACCGCCACCCTAATTGGAGCACCTTGCCATTGTCTACGACGTCACCCTTATCACCACAGTGATCCTCCAGCTCGGCTCTCCACTCTTTCCAGCCAGACCATTTCCCATGCACCGCTCTATCCTCTCCCTCTAAATCTCCTGTCTATATGCACAGCTTAAAAATTTCTACTTGTCTGTCACCAAAATTGAAGAAACCTCTTATAACATTTTAAGATACGAGCAACAAATTCTGAATGAGAAGGGGATAATTCAGGCTTCCATAACAAAGAAGATTCAAGATATAGTCTGTATATTTTACGATGATCCATGTGTTTTGCGTTAGTCTGGGAAGTTTTACTGACAATAACGAATGTTTCGGTGGAATCTTGTTGATGAGCATCTCATCTCGCTCAAAATTCAAATTTTCTCCTATGCGTATATCTACTATTTTTCTGCTGTTTACAACCACCAGGTATTGAAATCCATAATGTTTGGTTTTGTAGAGGACAATTTGTTTTTAAACTTAAAGTGGCATTTTAAAATCCATTGATCCAAACTTTGTTCACAGACAAAGCAAACAAGACAATGACGCTTAAAGTACCTTTCCTCCTGATAGATCAACAATGGATTTTTTCTTCCTTGACAGATATTATTCTGAATACCTCCCATTTCACCTATTTCTCTTCTGGATGATTTTAGTTTCAAAATTACCCACCAATCCTTTCTCTATGTATCACACAACTAGAACATTTAAATTACCTGTGGCATGCTCGTCGATAGAATAGAAAATGTGATGAGGTCCATGTCTCTGCACTACCATAAATTGTTTGAGAACTCTTTGTAAGATTTGTTAAAATTTTTGAGGAAAGTTTCCCACTATTTGACTGGGTTTTGGTCAGTATCTGAGTCATGGATAAGCACACTTTATTTTCTTTAAACATATGTTTTATCTGTCACATATAATGCCGATCAGATTAGGTAATTCCAGGTGATTTGTCAGTTTGTTCTATATAAGTCTTTACAGGACAGGCAACCTTTACTGAGGCAGTGCAGGAAATTCATTTGTCTTCTGTTCATTGTCATGCTTGGCTGTCACAGAAAATCATTTCTCACAATACCATATGTGCTAGAACCATTATTCTGCTCTATGCTATATCACATTTATTTTATGTTGACTGATGCTTGGTTTTCACGTTTTAGATCAAGAGGGAGCAATTCCATAACACGTTCTGAAGGTGTTTATCAAATCCACAGCTCTTGCCACACTATGTCCCAGAGAAATGAAAATAAACGCTGTTGGTGTGCAGTCCGAGACCAGGTATTACCATTTGATACAGGTATTGCAACAGTAGTTTGTTCATTTTAGGAAAAAAAAAAAAAAAGGCCTGTAAAGTGTGAAACAAGTTGGTCCTCTCTATGTATTGCACGGGATTAACCAAATTCTTTGGAAAGTATGTTAGGAAAAGCTAGATCACCTGCGGTTTGCATTGAGTTGAACTGTGCATAGGCTAGATATTTAAGGGCAGGACTTGACATGCTACCTATAGAAATGACAGGAAGATTATCTTTGTGTTAGCTTTCAGAGTGCATCACAAGCAAATTTTTAAGTCCTAGAAAGTGGCATTTAGCCAGCTCAGGTTCCTGCACAGGTGTTGATCTCACTGGGTGACTCTTCTGTGGATAGAGACACTTACTGATCATGTGATTCAACATTAGAGCTGCAGAACCAGGCCCTAAGGAGAGAGATGTTTTCAGCTGATGCTTCAAATGGTTGTCCCTATACCATGTGTCACTTCATCATCAGGGCATTTCGTCACCTTCAAACCACATGTTAAAGAAACCCACTTGGTCCCTGAGAACTGCTCAGGGCACAGGTAGGGCACGGGTAATAACCAGAGTTGCTACTTGAATTTTGCTATTGCAACAGCAATTAAGGACAATTAAGATGGGGGGGGGGGGGGAATCTTAGCCTCAGTATGGTTTCTGTTCTTGATTTTTAACGCTTACACTGGATGAGCTACATGCCTTTGAAAGAGGAGCTTGTTTTGCTTTGGCATAGTCCTCTGATGGTGCCTGAGCAGGACAGCAGCACCTGTGCCACTCTGTCTAGTGCTATATCTGCTTTCCACAAGCTCTTGCGCCCACACACTCCTTTCTGTCCCTTGTGCCCCTTTGCACCATTTAGAACTGCCCTTGTCCACCACCTCTGTGAGGTGCCTTGGGAGTACTTGATTTCAACCTTTTGTTAGTGCTACTTCCAAGTTACTTGCACTTCTTGATAGCTCTTGTCATGATAGAAGTAAAGGAAACCTTCTTTGCTGGACTGGCTGCCCCTACGTGGCCACGAGAGAAACTCGCCTAAGAATGGTCTGCAAAGGTGTGCAAGACACAGTACTCCTCCGGGTTAAGAAATCCTTTGGAACTCAGTGTGCTATAGGCTGAGAGAATATACTATGGGTTACCGCTTTGTATGTGTGTGTGCGTGCACGTGTGCCTGTGGTGGTCTTGTGATTATGCTCTTCCTGAGGCACACGCTGTTGTCCCTTGTCAGAGAATTGCATAAGGAGCTAAGTCAGGCCTTGGTCTGGCTCAGCACAGCCCTTCTCCTGTCCTCATGCATTACAGCGGTGGACTGTGGACAGACCATGCTCCAAGCATTCCTGAGAGGAGGAACAAAGAGGAAAAGGGATCAAGTTCTGTGATAAAACCCATCAAGACCAGGTGTTTTAACAGATCTTTTGCTGCATTTTTTTTACTGGCTCAAGTGTCCTGTCAGCCTGCAAGCTTGCAGAGGTGGTCTGGGTATTCTTGAGTGGCTCAGGAAACCATATTTTTTTCTTCTTTTCCCCAGACATGACCCACTTCTGTCTAGGATGATCACTCCATTCTGCATCAGAGCATAGGCTTTTGGCTGCTGAGGTATATGTCAAACAGAACTGATTCCTTAAAGCCAAGAATAAATCCAAGAATTTATACGTATGCAAGAAGCCTCTCTGCCTGGTCTGCTCAGCCCTAGCAATTTGATTACCTTTTCAAGCCTTTCTTTGCAAGAAGGAAGATCAGTTTTTCTCCTCCCCTCCTCCTTCAAAAGTAGTATTTTTTACAGTATGAAAAGCTGTCACGTACAACGAAGGGCCCAGGTGTGTGCCATCAATACTGGGTGGACTTATGCCAAGGAGAAGATGATACTAAGACCTGTTGCAGACAGAAGAGCCGAACTTTTTTTCTTTCTTTTTTTAGAGAAATGATTCGAACAATTTATTTTACAATATCTGAACTCACCATCCCTACTGGGAAATATGAGTTTTATTACCCAGTGTGGGAGAATGGGTATCATGTTAGCAAACTGACCAGGGTACATCTCTAGTAAAAGAGCAAATGGTATGGATTACAGGACACCTTGTGACTGGGTATTACTTAGCAACAACACATGTTTAGGTCACAAACTTGGTGACATAATTCACGCTGGGGATGAATAGGTGGTATCTGACTACATAATACGCATAATGTTCAAAACAACTAACCCTTTCACTGCCTTCTGGCAACACCATTATCTTTCTGCATTCCTTTCTTTACAAAGCAGTGTTAAGGATGAGAAATTTAACTTTTTAGAATTTGGAGAACGGTGACTTTCGTTCTTCTATAAAATTTTTTCAGATGGAATTTCTGTTCTCTGTTGCCTGGCTAAAAATATATAGGACATGTCATAGTGAAGAGTCAATGTTGCTGTCAAAATCTTGGCTTTTTCCTGATTATTTTTCATTTTTGTGTATGTTTTAATGTTGTGTGTTCACATTATGATACATTAACTTGAATGTTTTGGTGTTATAGAAGGTAAGTTAGAATTTAGTGTGGTTAATTGGGTTTTAAAGATCATGTCTCAAAAAGCTGGCTTTCCTGCTGCTAGCATTTTGAGTCCCTTTTCAAATTAATAGGTCAGGCCTACCCTTGTTACCCTTCTGTCACAATGATCGTACCTTTGCAATAGAAAGGCATGTTTGTGGCAGGTGTTTTCACATGATGCTTTTTTCTGTAGTCTGAAAATTGATTTTCTGAATGTGTTAGTTTTTCAACTTTAAATAAGCATGTGCAATGTTACTTTACATTATGTAGAAGTCCTAAGGGAGTTAACAAAGAATTTGTTCAGTGCTTTGTTGAAGACTACTGTAAGGATCTAATCACACCCCAAGAACCAAGCATTGTGTATGTCTGTAGTGACTTCTGGAAGAGAATATTGTCTAAACGCTGTTTGAGTTTGCCTTTGTCCTAGGATAGATACGTCTGTGGTTTGTTCTTAAGACAACAGACAAGTGATACAAAATACACCTGACCTCAGCACCAAGTTGGGTTAGTTCTTTCAAAGCCTTGAGATATTCTCCTTGGTCGTGGCAGAGAAGTAACAATACTTTTTTTTTTTTTTTTAAAACAAAATTGCAACTTGTCCTTCCTAATTAAGAAAAGTATGAGGTTACAGGGTCCATCGTCTCTTTTAATATACATGATTTAAATATTTAGGAAATGAGATGGGTGTCTTTGTCCTCTGTTTTGGACTATTCTGTAAGGCTTAGGTACGTCAGTGTGATGTTTGACTTTTTCATGCAGTGATTTCACTTGCAACTCAGGAACAGTCCTAATAGTTCTTTCAGGATAGGCAACAAAATTGTGTGTTGTGGCATGGCAGGGATTAGCTGGAATTTGAATACTTTTCCTTTCTTCTTCTCTCTGCCTCTCTGTTAGGCAACGGTTGAAGAGTGGTTTTAACTAGCTAAAATTTTATTATTGAGCACAGTTTTCATAGCTGGTCACAGGGCACTGCCCTCACCCACTAAACTGCATGGTTGTGGTTCTGAAATGGGAAACCGACTATTTCTTTACTTCACACAAGTCAAAAAACGCCATTAAGAGGCCGAACTTTGTAAAGGGATTCATATTTAAATCAGGAGAAGGAAATTGTAAACCAAATATTAGCATCTGAACATCATGTAAAGCCATAAAAGTCACAACTTATACCTGGAATTTGTAGCCTCATTTGGAGTTTGTAACTTTATCAGCTAAAATATTTCTGATTATGTATAGTTCATGAAGTGTTAACTAAACTAGTAGCTCACATTAGTATATATGTGAGTGAGCACTGAAAATGAAAACTCTGAGACCTGCTCACTGCATCCAGGAGACAGGGCCAAACTCCAGCATGTTTCAACTTGGACGACAGTGTCAATGTCATTAGTAGGTTTAATTAACATTCTTGATCTATGATGAAACAGGCTTAAAACATCTTATGAAAAGAAACAGTGTGCGTGTGAGTTTGTGTGTGAGAAACATCTGGAGCTGGGCTTGACTGCAACTGTTGAAAGAGCAATATCTTGCTCTTCATATATTGTCCATCATTTCAGGATCTTAATGCCTTCCCAAGTGGTCTTGTCACAACCATCCTGTGACACCACTGGGGAAATAAAGACAGAAAGAAGGGAGGTCATTTGTTCAGTGTCCTATAGGAAATGGAACCTGGCTCCCTCGAGTCCTGATCAAAAGATTGCTCTACCTCTCCATAGGCGTCCAACGCATGTTTCAGCTGTCCCTCTTTTCCTTGGGGCACCTTTTGTTTCAGATCTAAACTTAACTCTGTTTCACGCGCAGCTTGGCTTTTTGTGTGGCTGTTGTCATAAATTACAAATCCAAAAGGCTGATTCACCCAGCGGTAAAAACTGGTTTTGTTACAGCCTGGGAATGAGACACTTTCAGAAACTGGGACTTGGTTTCTTTTAGTTCGGGAGAGCCTTAAACCTTTTCCTCTGTGATAAATCCCAGCACCTTAAGGCCTGAAGGGCTTTGTGTAACTGCTGAAATGAATGACTACTACCAAGCTGGCTTGCTATATAGAGGTTATGGAGTTGGGGTCGCCTGAAATGTAATATGCAGATGGATCCCAAGATTTTTTTATTTTAGGGTCAAGAAAGTGAATTCTTTAGGGGCAAGACGAAAAAAAACACTCCCATCAACCTCGGTAGGATCCTGTTGATTGCCTAGATGCAACCTGAACAAGAAAACAATTGAACTTATTTTCTACTTGCCCGCAAAAGAGTCTCTGCATCCTCCAAAAGGTTTGTGCCTGCACAGCACAAGAGAAATCCTTTCCCCCAGTAAGACAGAAACCACTCATGGAACGGATTTAGTGGAGCAGAGCACCCATTTATAGCACCCGCTGCAGTTCACACCCATCGTGTGGCTGCAGGGGCTGCGTGGCAGCTCTCAGCTGTGCTGTTCCTGATTCAGTCCTCAGCCTCTATTGGCATGTAAACTGTACCTAATTCTGAAATGTGGGTTGTTCAAGGGCCATTAGCCTGTTGGCCTTCAAATCTCACCTGTGAGAGCTTGTTCTTAGGGGGAGTAAATAACATCAGGTTCTCCTCCTTTCCATCGAGGGCAATCCCATAGCCTTTTGCAAGGAGCCATCCAAAGCTCCACAGGAGGTTTACTAGCACAGTCTTGTCCTTGTCAAGAGACATTTTTGGGGAGGAGTTAGGAGAGGAAGGTTTTCCCATCACATGGACTTGTTTGTCTTGCTAATAGAAGAATATTGGTGCTGTCTGTTCAGTAGGTCTGTGTGAAAATGTTGGAGCAAATGCCCTGAGTGCTTGGTCTGAATTTAGCATGAAGACATGACTTCAGTGCTTTTGGCTGCTTTACTGTTGCATCAAGTTGTCTGGTAAGTCTCTGTTTATCTCTGTTTCCTAGTTTGTGTTGATTCCCTTATTGGATCTTACTTTACCATCTTTCATCACAAGAAACTGTGTGCGTGCATTTTTAAAAATAACTAAAATAAAATGTTGTACCTCTAAAAGATACATATTTTTATTGCTACGTGTAGACGTTCAGGGTGCAGGTGTCATGTCTGAGACAGAACACTGGCCTAGGTCTTTCCAAATAATTCAATGTTTGGATTGATGGGGGGTGGCAGGGAGGGTTGTGTGTTTTTAAGTAAAACAAATTGTTAAATTGGAAAGCTGACAGAAAATATTGTGCTAAAGGCTGGTACCTAGGCATATCAGCCTCTTGGCTGATGGTTGTATGTCCCTCATTTGGAGGCTTTGGATGTCTTTCATAACGTGATAGTAGCAACACACATGGATTCAAATTAATCTTTTCCAGAACACATTCCTGAAAAATCAGTTAACCTGTGGAAAGGGAGCCAGCCAGAGACAGCTCTGAAACTACGCATTTGATGTGAATACCTACCTAATGCAAAGGTCAGACACAGACTGCATCTGGCTGCCATCTTTTGACTGAACCATTCCAATCCTGCTCCATGTCTACACATGCTCCTGCAGGGAAAATACAGAGTTAGGTTCAAGTCTGAAATTATTATCTTCTGCAAATATGAATCCTAGATCCTAAAAATCTCTAGCTTCTGAAATCCATCTATAGCACCTGGTACTGGAATGCCTTGAAAGTCTGGCTGTGAAGCCTTATCCCACTAACATAAGCAATCTTTTCAAGCCCCTTTTTGCTAATGGACCAAATGTGTCCAAACCTTTTAATGTTGAGAACCTTTGGATCCAAGTTTTGCTTCATTTCTAAAAATGCACTTGTTGCTTCTCAGGCTAAGAGCAGTGAATCCACAGCATTTCCGGGGACAGCCCTTGTAGCTCAAGGGAATATGTATTCATATTTCTCCAATGTTGAGCTTCAGAAGCACATCAAGGTCTTTCCCCACATCTCAGTTGATGCTCACAAATTTGAAATAGTTTCCTGCTCAGGATTAAGTGACTTGCAAACCCAAAATCTGATGAAGTAGCCATTATGACTTACCAGCAAGCACACTCTGCTAACTGCACCTAATTTGCAACAACAGTGTCAGAAAATGGAAGGAAGGGAGAGAATGGTTCATTCATCGGGGGGTTTTGTTCATTTGATAAATGGTAGCTCGTCCGGGTGCTGTGGTAGAAATCACTTTCTATTTGATTAAATAATTGGGGGAGGAATACATTGTCCTATTCATTTGAAGTCCATTAGCAGTAAGGGTAAGCTGGCTGCTTCCCCATAAGACATGCAGGTGTTGCTCCTGTTCTGACTGCTATAAATTGCACGAATGAGGATAAAGGTTCAGGTAGTGAGTGGTGTGGTGGAGCAGGCAAAACAATCAGAATAAATCTGTGGGAGGATCCTCCCCTCTTCTGACTTAGGAGCACGTCAAGTGCGTACCTAGTCGTGATGCCAATTGAGATCAAAGCTTCAAAATGGCACATACAGTGTGGCAGGCTGGTTACAAGATAAGTGCACAAAGAAGTAACAGAGGCATGGAAAGGATGGTGGCTTCTGAAGCTCATTAGGGAAGATGAAATGAAAGGAGGACAAGGCAATTCCACCAAGTGATCAAAGTGGAAAAACTGTTTAGATTCTCAGAAACCCATTTGACTGTCACCCAGCCCTGAAGACCCATAAAATCCATTGATGTTAATGTTGTCAAAGCCCCTGCAAACGACCAAAAGAGCTTCTTGATATTGAGATTGCTGACCCACTCGGGGCCTTGCTTGTATCTAAGCCCACCCAGACTCACAGATTAAGTGTTGATGTGCCTGTTCACTGGACTAACACCAACAGGCTTTCTCAGAAGATGGGTTCAAGGTGGGACCTAAAACCTAGTCTCCTGGATTAAAAGTATTTTTCTAGAATGTGTTGGAGGAAACCACAGCCCTTCCTCATTTCTGAAGAATGGGATTGTAATTCCAAGCTTTGTAGTCAAGGCTATGAGTTTTAAATGGCAGCTACTAAAGTCAAGGTCTGGGAAGATATCTTTCTAAATTGCAAAGAAGAATGGGAAGTCAGAAGAGAGACTCTCCTCTAACTCCCTGTTGGCAAACTCAGTTTGCTCCCTGTTCAGGGTGCTGGTTTTAAGCATCCATTTTTTTTGTTGCCTTACTCTCTCCACACACTATGAGCAGACATTACAGCAAATGTTAGAATGCAAGATTCCTGCAAGGCCAGGTCTGTCATACTAAGTGCTTCAGTGCTCATGTTTCCTTCCAGGATAAACAGAGGGAGCTTTACTCCTTTCAGCTGTGATTTTTTTTACCTCTTAACATCACTAGTGCAGTAGAAAGCAAGTGACCTTGTTATAAATTAAGGTCAGAATTGCTGCGTGTGTACACATGGTTTCTCCCATCAGATAAATACACAGATAAACATGTGGTAGCTATTTTAATTAATCATACCCTGGGAGCTTTGCTCATTGTGTTCCCAAGAACAGTGTGCAAGATGCAGCACTCTAAAGAAATTCCACACGTTGCATCAAGTGACCCCTTACCAAAAGCATAGCTGAGAAAAACTGTAATTTCCTTATTAGAATCACATGTCAGCACCTTGCCAGCTACATTCTTGAAAGCTCTTCAGCTCTTTTTTGCACTTGTTGCCCACAAACACTGCATGGAAACTCATCTACAGGGTGACTCACAGCATTATTCTGTGTCAAACCTCTTTCTCCGAAAAGGCTGTGCTGGAGTCATTTGATGCTGTGTTTGCTAGTGCCCTGGAGGCCTCCAGGCAATCCCCAAGTCAGCCGAGTTCATGTTACCAGGGATAAGTGAGCCGGCACTCAGACTGCATGCCTGCACAACTGTGACTTCTTTTCAGTCACAAAGTCATTTCCCAATTTATGTGGAAGTTATACGTTGCTCACCAAATATAGGAAACAGGTCACATTGTAGTCAATATTTTACAGGTGCTCTATGGCCAATTCTGGTTGTGACTCATTCAGAAGTTCCCTTTGGCTTTCGTTCTTCCTAGCTGGGCTGTTCACAGAAAACAGTGTTTGTATTGGCAGATAACCTTGTTACAAATGGGAGAAAACACTAATTATTTACAGGATAGGTAATTGCCCATGGGAGCAATGCTTACCTTCTTTCCTCTTTTTCTCCTTTTCTTCCTCTGTCCCCTCAAAGTCTGGGCTTCTGCCTTGTGCAGGAAAGGTTCTCAAAGAATTAAGAAAGTGGAAAATACTGAGAGGCTCAGGGAAGAAACAGTTTCTGGACAGCACATCCAGGGATGTTGGTTTTCAAAACCTTGAGGTCTATATTAAAGCCAGAACTTTACAGAGTGAGGTTTTTCCCTTTTTACCCTGGATCCAAACTTACACAGCTCCCTTCATATTTTTGGCGAGCTTTGCTTCAAAGAAGCTCTAAACTGGAGAAAATCCCTTTTAGATGAGGAATTGGGGCTCTCCAAAGTGTAGATCCCCAGTGAGAACACTAAAAAGATGTAGAGAACTATCTGAATAACAAGCCTGTCTGTCTACACAGGTCCTTTTTATCTCAGCTCACTCCCAAATGATTAGCAGGGTGTCTGTTGTCTGAGGAAGCTGTAGTGCTTTACGCGTAGTTGGCCTTCCCTGCGCTTTCAAGGCATGATCAACCAGGTTTTCCCCTAGACCCCAGAGGACTGTGTGATAGATCTCAGCACGAGGAAGCAGAACAAGATCCTCCAAGGGAGTGTACTTGTTGGTTCTCACCGTGATGGGAGATGAAGTTATGCTATCCAGATGAACTCTCTCTGACTACTGGAAGCTCAGCATTCCCTGATAATTTAATAAAACTGAAGCTGAAAAGTTAATGTTTAAATTCATTCTGTCTAAAAGATGTATTTAAACCACGAGTCCTTATCTCTGAGGTTTTTTTACTGATAAGATGAGAAGCTTTATAATATTAGAATTCACATTTTGTGCAGAGAGAGCTTGAAATTTCATTGGGGATTAGGGCAGTCATGTTGAGAGACACTTTATAGGAGTGTATTTGAGGACAGAAGGTGTGACTCTGAAGACTGAAGAGCACTTTCAGACCCATAAATTAGAGCTCAGCAGGTGAGATTCCAGAAAGATAAAAATCCTCTTTGCAAAAGAGAGAAAATAAGATTTAACTTTTTCCAGTTTCTGTTTGGATTTGAGGGGGGAGTGCATGTTGATCACTAGAATCTAGTCATATCTTATTCAGAACTGGATATATGAAGTTGCACAGCTGGTCTCTATTGTTTGGTGGCTGTGCCAGCACACACAGTGGTCACCAGCGTGTGTATTTTTGTGCCGTTTCATTTGTGCACTCCAGTCATCTGGTATGGACATCAGGCTGCAATGTCAGCTCTTTAGACCTTTCAGAAAAAAACCAAAAAACATCATAGGGATGGAATAGGAACTCACAGCAGGAGCTCACCTTCAAGCTGGGAATCTACTCAGCACTGGAGCAGTTCAGGACATGAGAACACTGGAAAAGGGTAAAATTCATATTGGCAGATTGCTCAGCTGGAATAGCTACTGCCTGCCTGAAAGCCCAGTCATTCTTTTGGAGCCACTTTAGGTCACTGCCTGTAACGTCAGTAAAGGCAGCCCAACAGTCGGTGAAATCCTCCATCAGGTCAGGTTTCTATACATTTCCCTTGGTGACATCAAGAGAGAATTTGAGAGAGCTGACAGACATATTATACTGGCACAAGATATGGCTGTGATCTTTCCAGTGTGCCCAAAACAAGCCTCATCTTTGAAAATGAGTTACTGTGTATGTCCATGGCTCAAGGGCAGCCCTGAGAGCACCCTCAGTCCGGCACAAGATACACAGAATCAAAAAGCCATCATGCGTCTCCCTTTCCTGTTAAGGAGATTTAGTTCTCTTCTGAAGCCAGAATCCTACAGTCTATGTAGGAACAGAAGTCCAAACTACTAATGTTATTTTGATAATGATATCATGACTAGGGCGGGCTTTGAGAATGTCAGGTACGTAAGGTCTCTGGGGGACTTCTGGATCTCATATGCTACCAGAAATTTTCTAAAGTTTTTAGTCCATTTTCCTTGTGCTCTTTAAAATGAGGCCACCACAATAGGAAAGCAGTATTTCCCAATAAGTGACACTATTTTATAAGCATGAACACAATTCTTCAGTGTCGGTGTCCTTTTGTACGTTAACAGCCACATTTTGCACCCTGCATTTTCCTGTTTTTTTAAAAAAAAAACAACAACAAAAAAACCCCAACCCACAAACCATCAATGAGGCACAAAGTAGCTCTGCTGTGCTAGCGAACCAGCTAGCTTGGTGTAGCCATAAGGTGCAGGAAAGAAATGAATGTGCCTTGTTGTGACTGATTAAAAGGGGCAAGGAAGGAGCATGGGGAACAATGAGTGCATGCTGTGTGGAGTGTGCATAGTCCCAGAGAGTAAGAGACTGAAATGCTGCTGAAATATTGATAGGGCGGATAGGATCTGGAATGATTGACGGCGTGTGTGTGTGTCTTGGCAAGTTTAATTGGATTTGTTGGGGTAGAAGGTGGAAGAATGTGGTGCATTTCCTTTTACGGGTTTCTTTCTTTCAGTCTCTTCTGTCCTATAGAATTGATGCTCAATGCATATCCTTTTCATTGTCTGCATAGAAAACTTGGTCTTTATTCCCCTAAATTTTAAGGTTGAGGGAGCTGCGTAGAGAGGATGGAAAGAGATGTAAAACAACTTTCATTGCAATTTATTTACTACTTGTCTTCACTCTTCAGTGAGTACTCATGCCTAGTGAGAGTGGTAACTTGGAGGGGAAAAAAGGAAAAAAAAAAGAACATGTAATTGAATAGTAGCTAAATGAATCCCAGTGTAATGATGCCAGTCATAACAGGAATTCTGCCTTGAGGACTCATGTATAAGCTCTACTTGGGTATTACTGTACTTTTCTTTTTGGCTTATCATCAGTAACCAGATTCCTCTCATCCTGCCACAAGATTTGATCCTGGGATTTTAGACACAAAGGTGTTAGGTTACACCAAAGTGATAAAGTCCAGATCCTCTAAAATGCTGATGAGCCCAACGCCTGTTTAGCCTTGTAACTTCCACTGAAACAAGTAGATGTCTGTGGGGAGCCGCCTCAGTTGCTTTGATGGTCAAAGCCTGGATTCCTAACAAGTTGTCAGCCATGGTGTATGTGGGCTTTCTTCTGCAAGGCTGTTTTTCAGCCTTCCCCTCTCCCTCCTGCCTTTCTCCAATTGTGGGTATCCTGTGCTTTTAAGCAGAACTGTTGAACCATCTGTTCTCTCCCCAAGTCTGATTTCTGCTCACTGGTGTGTAAATCAGGAGTTCCCCTGATGTCAAAGCTAGCAAGCAGGAAAACCACCCTGGATTTCTGATTTCTGTAAAAAGTTTTTTTGTTTTTATTTTAATAAAACAAACTACTTTTATCAGGTGTTTGTTTGATATTTGCATTGAACTTACTGTTGGTGGAAAAGTCCCAGCATGGGGATTGCATGGATGGCAGCTGTAAAAGTTTTACCTGCACTGCTGGGCTTGTGTGGTGGGGTCCTGACCTGGAGGGATGCATCCACATCAAATAGGGAGAAGGTATTTTGGTCTCCCAGCTCTTAGCCTTTTGCTGTTATAGGTTAACAAGCAATCTAGTTATTTTGCACAGGAATGTGGATCTGGAGTGGACATCATGTCTGCTGTCACAGGTGAACTTCTCCAGCTCCGTCTTAAAATTAGACAAGTTTGTCACTGTGACTCCAGTTACAAAGTTAGTCCCTCCTCTGACCTTTGTCTGATTTCTGTTCAGGTCTCGTAGGTCAGAGGGCTGATGCTGAGGAAGACAGCTTCCGCGGTGTTTCAAAGAGAGAACCCCAGTCGCTGCTCCTGGGCTCCGTGGGAGAGAAGCCTGCCTTCTGCAGAGGTGTGAGGGAGGGAGCAGAGAATTGAGGAGGGCTTGCTTTGTTGGGGGGAAGAAGATTGAGAACTACTGACAGAGGACACTGCATTTCATCAAAGGGTAAAAATTTTTGCTTGCTCCTGCTCTGAATTCAGCTTGACTTACTAGCCAAAGACTTGGTTACTCCCCTTTCAAACTTGTGAGCTTTCCAGGCCCTCGGGCACACACTTCAGAGCTATTCCACCTCTTGCCTTTTCCCTTCTTTTTGCTTCACCCTGCCCCACAAGCAAACTTAACAGTCTGTGAAAACTGGTGGGTAGGTAGGTATAGGGAGACAGGACTTAATGACGTGTTCAGTCATCTCTGAAGAGATGAAGCCAAACGTGTCTGGTAGCAGAATATTTTTGGAGCAGTTTGTCTGTTTTCAAATAACAAGTTTAATGTAATAATGTCATTACACAGCTCTAAATTCAAGGATGTGTTTTCACTGAAACACAATGGAAGCTAAGCTATCCGTCAGCTACCTCATTTTCATTGAAGTAACAGCCAGTTGCACTGGCAGAAGTATTTCTGAATTTTCCACTCTTACTTAAGGCTGCTTTGGGGATGAGATAAATGTATCTTCTTGAGACCGATTAAAAGACTTCTGGGGGAAAAAAAGTCAGAGTATAGGAGAACATTAACTGTCTGCTTGTTTGATCTGATTTGTTTTTATTAGTATGTGTGTTAAATTCAATTTCTGAGAAAATTTATTGATGCAAGAAACCACACATCATTTTTCTGCTCTGGATGTTGTACCTTCTTTCTTATGAAAAGCCTGAATTTCAGAAAAAAGCAACAGAGGTAGCATTCATGAAGAGTCAACCAATGTCTTTATTACTCCACTAATCAACAAACCTCCATCTCCTGCTTGCTGTAAATCTGCTCCCATTGCCCTAGATGTTAACTCTATGGTCAGTTCTCTTTAATCTTAGCACCCTCTGCTGTGGACAGCTATAATAACATCATATTTAATTGTTCTTTGTTTATACCTTATGTATCGCTTTTTGTACCAGAGGACGTACAAATGCAACACAGCTTGTGTCAATGGAGCTACATGCGTCTGGTATGAAAAAATGTATTCTCTTTCTTGTGTTAATCCAGAAGGTAGCTTTTTTCAAATGTTTACTGAAGAAAAGATGTGTAGAATACAGACAAAAGGTTTCAAAATGTTCCAGATTAGAGAGGATCCCAAACCAAAATCTTAGTCTTTGCAGAAGAGAGGTGTAGGCACGCAACCGTGCTTGAGTCTGGAGATCACCTCCAGGTTGCACGGGCTGTAAGACAAAGTTTATATTTGCCATGTTTTGTTCCTGTGGAACATGCACTGATCATACCACTTCTACTTCTGGTGTCAGATTTTCTACATGAACAGGGGCATGTGGGTTAAAATTGGCTTTGTTAGCTCTCCCTTATCTAGACATTCTCTCTTGCCAGCACAGTCTCTAGCTAGTTGTTCAGGTCAAGGCGTCACTTGTGTCAGCAGGACTGGACCAGGATGTGGCCCACTGGGGGTTCTTTTTTTTTTTTGAAAAAGATACCACTTTGAAAGTGTCAAAATAGACAAGAAATGAAGAGCGAGTATACATATCTGCCTAATTTATAAAGAGAATTTTGTAGGGAATATTTTTAAAATCAAACTTTCTAGTAACCAGTTCCATTTTTTAATTTCTTGGTGACAGGAGAGGAGTGGATTTGACTTCAGCAGAGTTACAGCCTGAAAATTGAAGGAAGAAAACTATACCTAGTAGATAAGCTATGGTCAATCCTTCCACATTTGTTTACAGACAGAAAATCTCCTTTTCCTCCTTAATGAAGCTTCTTGCCATAGGTCTTCAGATGGGAACACCGTTTCCAGTGACCCTTTCTTCTCACTCTTCTCCCTCATCTCTCATTTAGAACCTTTCTCCAGCTCTTGTCAGGCTTGAAGGCTAACAAGATGGCTATACCAAAAGGATGCTTGTGAAAAATGCAATAATTTCAGATAACACATAAGCAGTTCTCTATGCTTTCAGTGTCTTCCTTTAAATGCTTAATTATTTGTTATCAGTCCCCCTTCATATTTTCTATTTTTTCCTCTAGAAAGCAGCATTTGTAACAGCAATAACAGTATGAATCAGTCATTTCCCTTCTCACTCTTCCAACTCTATCTGCTGATCACTCATATGAGAGCTCTAACAGCAGAGCTACTTCTGACATTGCTGAAGATGTGGAACAGTGAAAGCCTTCTTGTCAAGCCTCCAAGAGCAAATAGCAGCAGAGATGAGATTTTGAATACATTAGTAATAATGCTGTATTGATCTCAACACACTTTACAAACATTAACTAATTAAGCTTCAAAACAATGAAGTAAGTTTGCATTAATAAAACCCATTTAGCAGATGAAGAAGTGGAGGTAAACAAAGGGTAAGTGAAGTGACCAGGGTCAAGTGGTGAGCGAAGGTCAGAGAAGGGTGTCCTGATTTCTAGTTGTTCTGCCTTTCGTGTGATCTCATTGAGAAAAATTTTGCAGTGAAGCTTGCAGCCATTTGAAATTGAATTGTTTGGGATGTTTTATTACAAGCCTGAGCATTTCTTACAAGAATCAAGGTGATATAAAAGCTTACAAAAGTAGTAAACATTTGTAGCCTCTCAGGTCCAGCTTTGATTGACAAGGGGCCATTTCTGAAAACAGAGAGGGAGCAGCAGTGGCTGTGGGGTTTTCTGTGTTGTGAGCCTTTCTTTTCTCATTTGTGTTGCTCTGATGGTGCTAGCTGGATAGAAAACTACCTTAACCTGCAAAATGGGAATTCACGTGGGCTTGACACTGATGTCATGCATCTATCCCACCCTTCCTATGGGAGGAGTAAAGCCTTCTCAAGGGGTTGCTCTGCTCTGGTGATCCCAACCAGTCTGTGCAGCCTCGGGGGCGATTATAGAGTGGAATGGCTTAGAGTCAGTGGAGCAACCCTGGCTTAAAACCAACATAACAAAGTTGGAGGATCAGGCACACAGTAAGTGAATCATGAGCAGTGCTGACCCAAACAGAGGATGACGGCTTAGAACAGGTTCCTCAGAGACATTAAGTTATCCTTGGAAAGGCAGGTCTCAAAGCCAAGGCTTATACTTTCTTAATGGGTTTCATTAGGAAGAAAGGAAAGGAACTGGAAAAAAGACGTGCAGCTTAAAAGGGAACAGCTTCAGCACAGTCTAAAATTTGTTCCATTTTTCAATAAGAGAAGCCAATCCTGCCTTGAAATTCATGTCCCTTCAAAGTTCAAGGAGGCCTGTATTGTTGGCCTGCTCAGTCAGAATGCTCCAGCCACTTATTGTATGCGGATTGCACTCCGGGGACTGACTGAAAAAATATGATTTAGTGAAAGCTTGTACCCAAAACACATCATTGGCCTCTGATCTCTGAACATTTAAATATTTCAAGCTTACAAGCGGACGCTGTCACGAGGACAGACCCTGATCCCTAGCTGATTCTAGAACATCTGTTGAGGCATTTACCAAGTTAATAGATTAGCTATGAGAATCAGGCAGGTGTTTTTCACCAAAGCCAGAAAACATCAAAATCAGATTGCCCTCCAAGTCTTTCAGCACAGGCAATCGAGTTAGAATGACTCATAGAGTCTAACAGATAATAAAACACACATAACATTTGCTTTAAGGTACAGGTGGGGATATTTTGTACTGTGCTTAGGAGAAAGAAAAACTAACTCTATTTGGGAATAGAGTAATTGAATACAGATGGGAGGAGGCAAATGAAAGAATTTAGCAAATATCTCAGTGGAATAGCTAATGGGAACGAGACAGAATAGGAAATTAAAAATTATTCGAAGCAGATGGACCATTCTTTGAGTTTTTTAAAATTTATTAGGGCTGCGAAAAAAATGTGTCTGTTTATTTTCCACGGCCATGAAATTAATGACTTGGTGAGTTGTGCTTGTGCAATTTTATGACTGCCATGTCATTTGTCATAATTTGGGTGCTGTTTGATATGGATTTATGAATATTTCCTCCCCCCAACATGATTTATGGGTGTTGGTCATATGTGAATTAGACTGTCACCTTTAGTATGAAAAAGTACAAATGACAGATTATAAAAAAAAAAAGTGCTTAAGTCTTTAGTGCTGGAAAGCAGAGTTCACAATCCCCTCCTCTGCTTCTTCATTGGAAGTTTTTGTTTGGAGCTGACAATTAAATGTTTGGATTTGAGTCAAGCATATGGGAACATTGAGAGGGCTTGAATAGATCTGAACTCATCTGAACTTCACCTGTGAAACTCAGCTTGAGTCATCCTTTCCTTGTACTGTGCATTGAAAAAAAAATTATATACGCTACTTGCCATAGGAACAACTGATTTACTGTACTGGAGCAGCAAATTGGCCTGGCAAATTTGCTATCTTGCTTCCAATAGTGGCCAGCTCTGGGTGAAGCTTCCACAAAAAATGAAAATAATCTCACACAATATGTCCAGTTATGCAGTACTGCATGGTTGAAAGAGCAAAGTTAAAGGACATACAAAAGAGTCTGGATTTCTGTAATAATAATAATATCCTAGGTTTAGATCCAAAGCACTAAATTTATACTAACTGTTACTACTTCCACCAAAACTATCGGTGTTTGCCATTTGTTTTGCAATATGTAGCAACAGCATGCGCCAGTTTAGGAGCGGAGAAGCAGCACAGTTGCTCCTGGATTTGAGCCACCTGACTTTAAGCATATAACTGAGGCACCTAAGGTAGTACCTAATCACCCGGGGCTCCCCCATTGGTGCTGGAAAGTGATATGCACCTCCAGAGGGCAATTCTGCTCACGTGTCTCCATCCATTGACTATGCAGGCAGACTAAAACAGTACCCCTGCCTAATTTAGCTCCCCAGTTTGGTGTAGAAAGTCATGTGGGAGGAATTAGAGCCCAGCATGGGATATAGCTTTAAAAAGAAGAAACAATACACCTTGCATGACAACAAAACATTGCTGATCGTCTTTCATGCTGAGCTAGCAAATGTTTCCTTTATAGGGAATATGACTGGTTCATTCTATGGTTCTTAGACAACCACATGGCGGAAGCCCGTTTACTGAGGCCCAGACAATATTGCTTCTCCAGTGGGAGGCTGGTAATTCTTAGTAGCAAGTATCTCTGCACTTGTGGGGATAGGATAGGATGGATTACTTTGTAGGGAGCCACCAGGGCAGTCTTTGCAGGTCTGGATAGCACCTATTACCTCTAAGGGTAATTGATCTCCTTTTTTTTTTTTTTTTTTTTTTTTTTTTTGGTAGATAGTCGAGCAAGAACCTGTGTTAGCAAACCAGTGTCCATGTCTGCTGTTGTGATGGCAGCTGAGATGCTTTGCAGTGGTCTTATGCAGCTTCACAGAACTGGACTTTCTTGCAAAAATAAACCAGGATCACCTGTACTGAATTCAAGAGTGAGGTCCAGTGATCTTAGCTAACTCCTCAGGAAAACTTCACAGCTATTGGAGAAAGCTCTACTCATCAATTGCGGTATGTTGATATATATCAGAAATATCCCATAGCTTGGGCCAATGAAACTTGTTTCCGTCTGGCACATGTAATCAGTCTATTCCTAGGCTCCTAATATACTTTTATTGTGTAAAAGTAGCTGATTGTTGTCTGGTAGTTCTAAGGTGAAAATTTTTCAGAATTCCAAAAACTGAGAAAATTTCAGTTTCAGTCAAGTAAAGTATTTTGCTTAAATGAAAATTAAATACTCTGCTTGGGATTTACCTATGTTTAAGAAGTTTTTTTTCTTACTTGAAAAATGTTTCCAAACAAGATCCTTTTGAACTTTTTTAGAAATCTTTTTTTAAAATTACCAAATGTGAATTATCTCAGTCCTTTTCAAACATCTTGAGTTTTGTTCCTTTATGGAAATAAGTGAGTGAAAATGAAGTAAACCTGCAGAACCTTTTGTTTCACCAAGCCTACATTCATCTCCAAAAATGCTTTGGTCAAAGCATTGAACCCCAGATTAATTCCTCTAGTTACTTTTCTATTTTTTCACTTACTAGATGGATTGCCTTGTAAGTTTTGCATTATGTTTTGCTATATTTTGAAATCGGTGAATTAAATATGAAATACTTTTCTGTAAAAAACCAATTATACTAGGTTTGGGGTGGAGAGAGGGGAGAGTATCTGTTGTTGGATAAGAGTAGTGTTCTCACTGAGCTTAGATCAAAGCTGTTTTGACCGTATCTGGCATTTAAAAGGCCAACCTGCTCATACCCTGTTACCATAAAGAAATTTGCCAGGAAGGCAGGTGTCTAACTATACAGGCAATCAGATTACAGAGCAAAGTAATCATGATTTTCAATTCTGAGCATAGCTTGCCACATTAGCACGTGTACTTTGGAAGAGAGGGAGAAGTAATCAGAGAAAGATAAGGACAAGAGTGGAGATCATTTGAGACAGTACAGTTCTAATAGGGTAGTAAATTTTATGTAGCTTTTATTAAAGTATTTTGTTTCTTTTATATGAAAAAAGGTCAAAGCTATCTGAAAATGAGAAAATCCCCGAGTTTGCTTTTATTTGTTTTTAAGAGTTACCGAAATGTAGCAATGTGTTTCTTGGGAGGCACCGTTTGCACACACATGTCTGCAACTCTGAGCGAGTCACAGCTGCAGAGTTTCTTTAAGGCACGCATGCTTGGCTTTGACATGCTGAGATTTATGGTGAGATTTAAGTTCTTGTACCAATGGTGACGTTTCCTGAATAGTTTTCATCCAGATGGTCTCCGAGAGGATAAAGTTTAACAAGATTTATTCACTGAGAGGGGGCAATGTGAATTAAAATTACAAGGAGTACTGTATATACACAACTTCTTTCCCATTCACTGCCTCATGAAATGTAGAAAATCCTCTCTCTCTCCATTCCCCCCCAAATGAAGTTAAATGGAGTTGCTTCTTTCAACATATAGTTCCACTCTGAGCAGATTAGGGCTCTGGCAAACGAGGACTATTAATTTTGTTGGGGTGGAGGAAGGGGTTACTGCCCTTAATGTCCACCCTGCCACTTTGCCACGGTCTTCCACACTACTAGTGGAGGCAGCAGATGCAAGCAAGTGCCAGTTTATCAACTGCGGTAGTTTGCAGACCATTGGCAGTTAAAATTAATGTTCTGGCTCCGAGCTGTATGGATGAGGGCTGGACCATGTTGCTTTCTGATGGCTCTGTTTCAGCTTCTGATGGGGGACCGCTGCAGGCAGCTGGGAGAGGTAACCTCTTAAGCCATTACCACTAAATCCAGCACAACGTCTCTGACTGAGCTCCAAGTCTTCAGCCTTTGAGAGCTGTTAGGACTAACAGCACTGTTTGGGGTCCTGAGGCTGTATCTGCAATGGGTTGTAGGCTCAGTTAAAGTCAGTGGAGCGCCAGTGATTTATGCAGGCTGAGGATCTAAGCATGGTAATTCAGATTGCGATTGCTGAACCTAGATTTTCTGGAAATTGCATGTATTTTGCAAATGAAAGAACTGATGTTACTTCATATAAAAACCTTGTAGGTTTTTATAAGGTTATTGGCACACAGTGAAACAATTAAGCACATGCTTAACTACTGCAAGATAAGTATCTTCATCAAAGAAAACTAAAAGGTATTGCTCCCATGCTTAAAGTTAAATGCTTTGTAAGCATTTTGTTGGACAGAGTCAGAAGATTTATCGGGTTTTTTGGGTTTGTCTTTTTAAAATACTGTTAAGTCACTATGGAAATTCTAGTACTATAGGCTTATTCAAGTTCTGCTTAAAAAAAAGAGTTGGTTGGTACAAAAAGATCAATATCTTTTATCCATTTGGTTTTTTCCTCACTTGCAGACTGACTTTTTCCCTCTATATCTTGAAGCATTGAATGTATCTTAACTGTTAATAATTTGGCCTCCTTAGCTGGATCAACACGTTTTGGTTTGAATATCTTTGAATCAAGCCAAAACTCCAGTGACAGAAGGCAAAAAGTTCATACTAGAGCAGCATTTATAGAAAAATACACTGTCCTGCTTGACAACCAGGAAAAAGCGCTTTTGCCAGCATGTTACATTTAGGACTTTGAGCATGTTCAACGTATTCTTTTTTAACTATTATTTTGCTTTGCTATTTCATATTATTTGGAGAAGTATCTTTCATGCATTGCTTGCTGCCAGCTGAGCTCTAACAGACGAGATCTTCACAATCAATGACTGGTCTTGGGTCCTTCAGTTTCTGAGTTGTCAACTTGTGATTCTTTTATTTTTGAAAGGTAGCTACTCAGCATTTCATAAAATCATCCACACTTTATATTGTCTCAATTTCATCAGGCTCAAGCACAGGTACTGAAAATCACTAATTGCTTTTGAAATCTTGGGCTGGGTGGACAACACTTTTTAAAACAAAGGAAAATAACAAGTGAGGAGGCTTTGTAATTGTTCTTTATGGCTAAGAACGGACAGTCTGAGTAAAATGTAAAAGGGTTAATAATTGCAATGAAGTAGGCCTCATTGTGTTGTTGCAAGTTAAAAAATATGCCTCTTGCCGTAGGGCTTGCATTAATATTGTTTGAGAGGAGTAGCATCAATGTACTGTAATAGACTTTTATTAATAGGCTAGCACAGTCATCAGTCTCTGGGTTGGTGTGATGGCTGAGTACAGTGAACATGAACACCTTGACAAGCAAGTAACAAAATCTATCAATCACATTCAGCGCAAAGATGGTGTGATAATTATGTTTACAGTGGTAATAAAATATGGATAAATAAAGTGTTCAAACCCATGGAAATTTTAGGGTCCATAGTGAATATCCTATGAAATACAAAAGACGGCATCACCATAAATTCACCTGGTTGCATAGACTGAGATCATTATTCTCTTGACCCATGTTGCTATTTTTAGAATAAATTTCATGCGTTTTTCATTCAGCACTGTTCAATGGTAAAACCACTCCAAGGCTGAAGGCCTAGGTTGCATTCTTTTCTTGCTGTAATCACATGCAAGGATGTTTGGTGGCCTTCATGTTGATGGTGCTGATGCCTTCAGAACATCAGTGCAGTGGTGTTTTATAATTTGTGTTAGTCACTTTTTCTTTCCAGTATTGGCCAGATAAAGAATGGGGCATGTTCTGCTCCCTTTTATGGTGCTTTGTGTGGGTAGTTAACTCCATTTCAGAGGAATTACTCTATGCTTATGATACAAGGAAAAGCAAACTTCTTGGTCTAGTGGCTTCTGGTGTCAATGAGTCAGTCTCCTAGCCTAAGAAAATGATCTGTCATGTGATTGCTGGGAAGAAAAACGTCCTGATTTTTTTTCTGTCCTAGGGCCATGGCCCTGGCAGGACAAAGAAGCCTTATGTAGTGGGAATCCATTGCATTTACATCAAGTTTAAATCTCTTTATAATAGCAGGTCAATCTATACTTTAGCATAAGGAAGAACATGGCCCAGTCTGAGTCACCAATCTGCCCCACACTAGACAGCATCTAATTTATTATTTTTTTTTTTTTTTTAAGAAAATTAGTGAATTTAGATCCTGAAAAAGGTGCTAGTTTAACAGTCCACAATACTGATGTCTTTGTGCTCAACCATGGCACAGCCCTGCTCAGGCAGCAGCAGAGAATGCTTCTCCTGCCAATGTGTCTCCACCCTGGCCTGTAGTGGGGGAGAGGTAACTTTGCTTCCCATGCTTCATTTAATTCTTGGCTCTGTCTGCTGAGAGTGGCAACGGAGTTGCCAGTTGTGGCATGCACATTTATTGCTAGGAAGTGAGCCAGAACCACCAATTCATTTTGCATAGACACTGAACAGCAATGTTAAATACTTCTTGTTCATTACTAACCTAAGCCGGATTTGAACTGAAGACTTGGAGGTGAAAGACTGTCTCCCATTCCTTAATCCACTTAACATTTCAGTCTGCCTCATAAAATTTTCTAAAAACAAATGTAAACCTTGTGTATAAAATGAAATCCAGGAGAGAAAAGAAAATCTAGAGTGAAGCCTGAGTCTGTTTTCTTCTTCAGCAAGCTTCTTTGCTAGTAGTGACCCTGGAAAATTGTTCTCTGATTATTCTCTTGAGAGATTACTCTAATTTCTTGCTGCTGTAGATGGCCATATGATCAATTGTCATCAGTCACTGCCTGATGATGGGTCATTACTTACCAGTGCATACTTGGGGGAAAAACACATGCGACTTCCATTAGGAGGCAGAGTGCACCTACATCAAATATGAAGTATACAGTAAGTTCTCATTAATAACATTTCAAGACTGTCCTCCTAAAGTTCCTAGCACAGAAGCTGCCTTCACACTGGAAGAACTGAAACGAAGAAAGATTTGCTGTTTACAGTCAGAAAAATGAGTATTCCCATAAGTAAAAAAAAAAAAAAAAAAAAAAAATTCGATTTTTAGTTGAGCATTTCAGTAACAGAGATTGGTTTTATTGAGAAAGAAAGGTAAAGCTCATTATCTTCTGTTCTTTGCTTCAGGACCTCCTAGCTTGAGAGAGCTTTTGTGTTTTAATTAAGTTAATTAACTAAATTAATTTACAGCCAGTATAAATGTTCCCTTCTTTTTCCCTTTCAAAGTTAAGAATGCATGTATGGCACCACGGAAGATGCTGCATCTCATGGGTACTGTATTGGTCAGGAAGTCTGGATGTCTTCAAGAACACGCAGCATAATTTTAGTGAAATTTTTAAATATCTTTCATATTTTCTAAACATCCTAGCAGCAATTCAAATCAAACAGACCTTCAGCTGAATAAACTACTGAGAATTAAACAATGTAGAGCAAGCACAGCCCAGCTATGCTGAGTGGCCTTTTGAATGGATTCTGCAAGGACAACCTCTTTTCTATAAAGGTGAAGGTAGTTTCTGTCTAAATCACAAGGATTTTCATTTAGGCTTTCAAAGTGAAATCTGGTAGACTGAGAGGAAGAAAGTTGGAAAGAGGTGAAATTGGAAGAAGCAGTTGGTTTTTTGGTCCCAGCAAATGGAGAGCACTGAAATATGTAGAGATAGGATTGGATGAGATTCGGTGTCTAGCCACACTGCTGTGTGTTCCAGCCTGGCACTGAATGACGCTGGGTCTGGTGCATACTGTTGGAAATAAATAGATATACCCATAGATGTTCTGTGAGTAGCATCAGTTTCCATGCTTCCCCCCCGTTCTCCCAAAGTCCCATGTCTGTGTGGAAGACCTCTTAAGAAGAAGCCTGAAGAGAAGTAAAGAAAGGAAAGTTCATCCTCTGACTAGTGCTTGTTGCTGTCTTTGGTGCAAACTGCCAGTAAGGGCATTGGTGTGCAATCACAGGCGTAAGTTCTTGTCTGTTTAACGCTGAAATGTGCTTCTTGGACACGTTTTTGGGAAAGGATCTCTTTGGGGAAATATCACGGTCTCTAGACCTTCCAGCTTAACACTCTATACTCACTCATCTGTATTTATTAAGTTGTATGGTTTTAGATGGGGAATTTTGTGGAGGACGTTTGAGTCACAATCTCACTGAAACATAGGGAGAGCTCAGTACCTCCTTCCCTTATATTTGTTATAAAACTGTAGGTAAAATCCCTTTGCAAATTATTCCATTTGAAGTCATTTAGGGCTACATAGATGCCAGGTGGAGTTACCAAGGGTTCCTAAGATGGTTAGAGGCCTGATGTCCACTGAAGGTCAATAGGATTTAGGCTCTTTTCTGTATTGTCCAGTCCTACCCTTTGGCTGATGCCCTTCTGCTGTAGATGAACATAACCACCCTGTTGCGCAGTTATAACTAAAGCAAGACTGTAGTGTTAGCAACGTGTATTCCTCTCTGGCACCATCTAGTGACTCCAGAACTAGACTTCCAACCACTGCTCTCTTCCCATTGGAAAATAAGATGTGGTTTCCTTTAGCAATAGCTTAAAATTCAGTTCAGTGCAGATGCTGCTCTCATGAAATGAACTCACCTTAGAGCAATGGTTGCAAAGCCTTTTGAGAGAAAGCTTTTGTAGTATGGCTCTTGTACTAACAGCTTAGGTTCGTAATTCAAGGTGCAAAACTGCCAAAGCACATAAAAAATAATGCGAAGATCTTGTTATAGATATTTTGTTCCAGTAAGAATCAAGAATGGGGGGGGGATGTCTGTTTTAAGACTGTCATAGTCTTTGAGCATATTTTCTAGTCCTAATAAAACAGCTGAGAATGAAATGAGCATACTTAAATTATAGAATGATTCAGGGCATCGTGTTGTTAATAATGTAGAGAAATGAGATATAAAAGCTTTTACTCAAGCATACCCTAAAGCAAATTTAAGTAGAGCACACAGCTATGATGCTGATTGTTTTCACAGGTGTTGGCACCATATGAATTAAATGAAGAAAAAAATGGTGAAACATTTATGACTCATTAGAATTATGTGGTTTTCTATCCTGTCCTAACAACTGAAAAAAGGTGTAATTTACATTTGCAGCCAAATGGCGTGAAGTAACATTATACTTTACCGACATGAAAAGAGGAAACTTCCAGATGACTACTATTCTGAACTTCTCTAGTTCTCAAATCCTGGATTTTCAGTTTTTCATGTGGACTTTTGAGAGCTAAAATTATTGCCCCATAAAAAAACCAAAAACGAATATGGTAACTTTGAATCTATAGAACATGTGGTTTCAAGGAGCTAAGTGCTGTTCACTACACATAACACCTTTACAATCAGAATATTTCTCCTTTTCATCAAAGAATACACTTGATAGATCTAAAGAGAGTCACATCCGTGTTTTTTTAAATAAATAAAACTCTGCATCCTCCTTTTCCCCTCTCCTTTTCAGAGTTTAATTTTTTTTCTATCAGAATTGTTTTGTTGTAGATCTTTAAATATTTACATGAAGGAGGTATCCTGACAGGCTGATCTATAGCAGGAAAGCAACAAATAAACAAATCCATGTCTACAGTATTTTAGATTCTGGTTTCCTGAGCAGCTAAGTGTTTATTTTTCCTATTGTAAAAACCTGCATTGAAATACATTTAAAATGGAGTTCACATGGCAGCTTTCATGCAACGTCTAATGTTTTAACAAAGCCATAATGCAAGCCTCAGCTTCCCATACACTGCATAGTTGGCTAAAAAAGTAAGCAGCAGATTTATCAGAGCCTCTGTGCTGTGGATGAGTCTTCAGAAAAAGAATATGATGTACTTTGCAACCAAGACTTTTTTGCAAACACCTAATAAACCAGAAAAAGAAAGTTTTACTGGGCTTCGTGAGCACATTTTTCTCCTCTCACCAGAGCACCTAACCCAGTTTGTAATCCTACTTTCATTTATTTCGTCCTCCCCTGAAATTTCTTATAGCACAAACTCGCTCAGTTCTGGCTGGCTAATTTGCATCTCATGGCCAGCAGTATCTCTTTAGGAGGTGAACTATTAAAAATACATTAGCCTGGTGTGGATGGTAATGGGCCAAATGCTGCTGGTTTTGAAGGCAATCTGGGAAGCCTCATGCTCTCTCTGACTCTTGATAGCTGTGAAGTAAGTTGTTTGCTTTTGCTGTCCTTGGACTTTAAAAGTTCTAGCAGCAGATGTAGGTGAGATGATTGTTCTTCTGAAAGTCTGGATTGAGAAAAGCACTTTTCTTCCTTTCCAAGCTTGCTCTAATCTTTAACGTTACCCTTATTTCTGTTCTGCCAGAACTGTGTGCTATTAGCATCCAAAAATGTTACACATAACTTTGGCTTGCTTACAGAAGATGATCCAGCCACTAACATTTGCCTTCTGTAGCCGAATGCTGAAAGAAAAAATAATCCACATTTGAAATGTGAGACTTTGCTGCTGTCAGTTTCTGGAGCTGATTATTAGGGCTGCAATTTTTATCTCCTCACTTGTACAGTAATTAAAAGCAATTCCCTCATCAGTTATCATCCTGCGAAGCCAGCTTTTAAGCAGTGCTTGATGTACAGTTTATTAACCTAAGCCCATGTTGAAGGAAAGGTGACATAGTTTAAAAAGTAAGAATGAACACATCTGCTCTGAAACAAAGAGCTGAATGTAAAATAGATGCTTATTGTTAAACTAGCAAAAAATGGCAATGTGATTTTAATTGGCAGAGTAGGAGTAATCACCTAGCTTAGGCCAGGTGTACACCTTCATTCTGTCCACTCCCATCTGTGTCCTTTTTACATGGATTATTTTCTGTGTGGATGTCTCCGGTCATGATGGAGTAGGTGGTTAAAGACTTGAGGAAATCAGGGAATCAATTACTGTGGCTTGCTGAAGAGGAAGAGCTATTCAGCTGCCTGACAACCTTTGCCACACCTTCTAGCAGGCACTGATGAGCACAAATGCCTATCAGTAGCAGCTCCAAACCCAAGATGCTTTATATTAACTGAATACTGTGCCTCTAGCCACTAACATTGTAGCTGAGGACATCTTTATTGCAGGAAAGAGATGTCAAATAAGAGGCAACAAAGATCATGATATTTACCTGTGCTAACTCTTCTAGATGGGTGCTGGAGACAAAACATTAGGCTGAATGAAGGCAAACTGAAAGTGAGCCCAGCTTTGGATCTATCACACTGGACTTTTCTTGACCACTGAGAATAATGTGGAATCTTGTGAGAACGCTCAAAGATTAGAAAAAACAGGCATTTAGAGAAGAAAGTGGAGCAGAAGTCCCTAAAGCATTACACGCTTGCAGAGCACCTAAAGCGTCAATGTGGGGGTGCCTGAGAAAGGGGAGTAGAAACAGCTCTGGTATAAAGATGCAGACTGCAGCATTGACTGATGAAGTCCTGGTATATGCAGAAGGGGGAAACAATGTGGTGAAAAGTTATTACTGACTCTGCTCCTTCAAGTGGAGCCGTTCAACGCAGTCCAACAGAACAGCATGGTGTGTGACAGGCACTAAAGCAATTTGCAGTCCACGGTCAGCCAGAGAGAGAGGAGTAAGTGCCACAGGAGGCTGTGCCCACCCCCAGCCACACTAGGAAGTGAATGAGGAACTGCATGCATTTTGTTTTAAATGGAACTGAACAGTAATCCCAGGAGATTTAAGAGCTGAGATCATGCAGTGGATACATATTTCACACCTGGGGATAGAGACATGCCTGAGATGAGCCAGGAAATGTATCTACAGGCCAGGCATGAATACCCAGTTGAAAGCATACATGGAACAGTGCAAGCTGTGCAAAGAATATAGTGATTGACAAGAAACGCCTCATGAAATCCCAGCCCAGCCCTGGGAAAAGGTCAGAACAGACTTGTTCATTTTTAATGAAAGAAACTTTATGGCCACAGTAGATTACTAACCTAGTTTTTGGAGGGTGCACAGACAAGAACAATGATCAGAAAACTCAAGGCACAGATTTTGAGATGTGCTATACCTCACTCATTGGGACCAAATGACAGGCTCCCGATGCCCTTCATTTAAGCATTTGAACATTTCAGTGCCTTTAAAAACTTCTGCGTAAGATTTGTCTCCCTGAAAATACACAACAGAATAGAAGGATGGCAACAGCCTTGACAGCAGCCAAGAAACTGATGGCAGTGTTGGATAATAAGGGTGTTTGGCCTGGTTATTTTGAACCTCATAAATGCTAAATGCTCCCATGGTTTAAATAGAGACGTATACTCAGACACTGGCCTTGCAGTCTAGGTAAGCATGTCTACTAAAGTCTGGGGCAAAACCAATTGATATTTTTTTCTTTATAGTTCTTAGGAAAGTAAGCAATCGCAAAGGATCTAAAACCCAGAGGTTACTGTATGCAGGAAGGCATGTATGAAATTAGCTATGAAGTTATTACGAAAAGTAACAGCAAAAAAGTTGTTATTGGGTGCAGGATGTGAAATGAGTAGAACAAGCAGGAAAAATGAAAGTTGAGACCCTAGGCTGTGACTGGGATCAAAGATAGCACCAGGGGATCATAGTCTGGATCATAATGTAAGCAAGACAAAAAGGATGTGAAGTGTGTGATCGACACAGAGGATCAAAGGATCATGGCTGATCCTTTCAAGTGCCCTCAATAATAACAGAAAACAGGGAAGTTGAACAGTACAGAGAGAACTTGGTGGCTTCATCATTGGCATCTGGTGTTGTTTTAGCTATTACAGAGTAGCCTGCCTGGCATCCATTTGCTACCCTGGTGGAGTATCAATCTGCTTCAGGTCCTGCGTCATATCTGCTATTCCCGTACAGATGTCCTGGATGCCTTGGGGCCTCTCAAATGGCACCAAGCACCTGTGCATTGGGCAGAGGAATCCTGGCCTTTGCTTTACGAAGCAGCATGCTCTTGAAGGGCCACAACAGCATGGTAATAGCCACAGCCAAGCATGGCAGCAATGCGCAAGTTGGAGAAATCTTTAAACGGGTAAGTCTGTGCATTTATTATCTTCAGCTTGGGTCTTTTAAGGCTGGCTGTGGGCTTAGCCCTGCAGCTTCCTGCCTTGGCCAAGAATGAATCGCCTGTGGGGAGCTGTAATTCCCAGAGCAGATAGGAGCTGTTGGTTTCACAGTCAGAAATGATGGAAAGGGATACTATGTGTAACAGCTCCCTTTGGGCAGGAGAGATCAGGGGGGACAGGTGGGTCTCTCCAGCCAAACAGAGGATATCACAGATGAAGATGCTTTAACAGGCAATCAGGTGTCTATGTAAAATACCCAGGGAAGAAAACAATTAAAAGAGCTATAGTTGATTAAGGGGGGGTGAGGGGGGAAGTTGAAGAAAATGGAGTTAGTCTGAGAATGAACTTAATCACCAAGGTGCCCTTGAAGTTTATCAGACCACCTAGAGGTGCAATATCCTAGACAGGCAATGAGTTCTCAGAAATACCCTTTATCTAATCTTTTTTTTATTATTTTTCCCTACCCAAGAAAGATTGAAGTGGTTTGGTTTGGTTGGAAGACCAAACTAGCTTGCCAGAGGGAATTCAGAGGAAACCAGAACATTTTCCCAAAGAGAAGGTAAGGCCCAGCCACACCTTGCAACATCAAATCTTTAATCATGTACCTGCCTGTATAGCAGAAGCAACGTTCAGTGTTTCTGTAACATCATTCATGCAAGAATTTCAAAGCACTTCATAAGCACTAATTAATCAAACCTCGCAAACACTCAGCAAGCAGCAACTTTGCCCACCAATGAAGCGTAATCACTTCTAAAATGGAACACGATGGCAGTTTGATATCACATAACGTGACGCAACAGGTCAAGGCAAGTAGAACGGGAGCAATTGAGGGCACTTGGGAAGTACCCATCCTTAAACAGCTTTGCAGATGCAGTGCCTCTGTAACACTAGATATGCTTTGTGGAAATATTTAGTAAAAATATTTTTGTGAAAAAGCAATTTTTATATTACACCCAAAAGAGCAATTTGAAATATATTTTTTAATTCCTAGCGGAGCTCCTAATGCTAAAGGCAAATATCTATACTTTGCAGGGGCAATCCATCAGAATGTTTTCCTCTCATTGTGGGACCTATTGTTTCCATATCTCTAGCCAGTGGCACTTACAGTCCTAGAGATTGTGAAATAAAGCACTCCTGTGTGGTTCTTGACACCCAGGTGCTGCCAGCTGAGGTTCCCCAGGGGGAGAAGGAAGCTGTGTTGGAGGCTGTAGGCTTTACCTTTGGTTGTTCTACGTTTTGAGGGACTGCCTGGCACAATCAGTACTTTACCCCCTAGATGGGTCTCTCAAAGCCATAATCTTCAGCCACAAGACCTGCTCCAGCGCAGAAGCCATAGGGCCTAAATTAGGACCTTCTTTTGGCCTAGTTAAAGCTGTCAACATTCTAGTTGACTATGATGGGAGAAAGATTGGGCTGGCCCCGTTTCTTTATATTTCTGCCAATCCTATCTTGAGGGGCAGACTAATTCGGATGTGTATACGTTGCTAATACTCTGAGCGTGTATCTTCCCAATTAAGCATATGTTGAACAACCTTGAGCTTTTCCTGTCTATAGAAAAAACATCCCTGTAGTTTAGGTCTCCTATCCCATCACTTCTCATCTCTTTTGGAAGCAAATGAGACACGTATTTTTTTTGACATCATACAATAAAATTACATTGTACTTGTATAAAACAATGTGCAAACCATTAAGTAGAATAATGAAATGCTGGAAGTTAAAACAATAAGCTTGGATGATTTAAACCTTGCAACATTTTAAACGTGCAATATGTTTGCAAGAATGAAATTGGTCTTTGGGGCTGAATAAATAGTACAGATATTCAGCCCATTTTGGAAAGAACAAGTAATACCTAGTAACATAATTTAAACCAGTGTTGTAATTAGCTGGTCATTTCACATTACTAGAGTTCTGGTCTTGTTATTTGGCTTTATAAATGACCCATATAGTCATCTTCTAATTATACACAATATGTTTAAAAAAAACCCAACAAAAACCACCAAACTGTTTGGATGAGAATCTTTCCTTTGGCAGAATAGTGAAGAGTAAATTATTTAGATGGATTATGTGGTACACTCCCCATTAATATGCCTTTGCAAACGTATTTAAAAACCCAAGATCTGGAGGCTCCTTTAACCATACCTTCAGGATATCATAATTCTCCCTGACTTCACTTCCTGAACATGAAGCAACACAGTATTTTCAGTCAAAACTCATCTTGCCATACATCTAACTGATAAATAATGGATAGTACTGTGAATGCAAAAAGATGGCTTTGTTCCTGATTACGGTAGATACTGTCGAAGCAGAAACTCTGTTATAGAAATTCAGTCAAACGTTTGCAGAACTAAATTGAGAAGCTAGGAGGACTGGACTTTTCCTTGGGACTTGTCTTCTGTCTGCAGCATAGAGTATGAAAATCTTTGACTTTCACACTGGGTCAATCATATGCCGTGCTGATATTGAGATGGAAATCAGAACTGTCTTAAGGCTGCTCTCAGTTACCATCACCTTCTTACCACCCTCAAGAAATCATTTAAGTTCCCTGAGATGAGGGAGAGAATGTTCCTAGTCACAGTTCCCTTATAACTTCACCTGTAGCAGATTAGTAAGTGATATGCTGTAGAGGAAGGCATTGTAAAGCTGCTGTGTGGGGTTTTTTATTTTTGTTTTCCAAATCTAACATTCTCCCGATAGAGCATGAAGGTACGGGTACATGGTTAAACTGACTTTTTGTCCATTTCATTTTTGCCAATTGCTGGAAAGCAGCTACCGCAGGAGGTCAGCATCTGGCCCCAAATTTGAGTTCTGTGCAATAGAGTGAGGATTCTTTAGTAGGCTGAATTATTCTATTAATATCAGCATGTCTGCAAATGCAACACCTCAGTGAAATCATTTCTGGGGAGATTCTCGATTGCTAATCATGATGCTGTATTGTGAGATTTTGGCTGAACTAGCTGTCATGTAAAAGACTTTCTGAACGCATAGATTTCAGCCTTCTAACTAGCCCCTTTTTACCAACCTAAAAATTAAGAAAGTAGTCTTTTGTTTATTTACCTCTTTTTTTATCCTCTTGGCTTTACAACTTGATTGAAAATCTACACTAATTATAGATTTGCTGCAACAAGAGAGATACATTGTGTCTATTCATATACATACACCAGAAATTAAAAGTTGGGGGTGAGAAATGAAAAATTCATAGCCTTGGATGTTGAGAAAGTCAGACCTGCTGTCTCCCCTTGAAGTAACCTAGGTGAGGCTTTTTGACATAACGGAAGCATCAATGAACTGCTCTTGATTAAAAGTTTGACAGGTTGACACTATCCCCCTGAACAGGAAGACCAGGGTTGAAAGAAAATTTTAATACAAACAGAATTTCATTAATACTGCAGTTTGCTATAATGGGGGTCTTTTTTTCCCCCCACTGTTATTTTTGCTTAGATGGTGTCATTACCTTTTAAAGGGGAAAGACACTATGGTTAAGCTTTGTCTCAGAAACAATGTCATACTAATGGAATGGGGGCTTTCAAGTAAAATCTGAAACAAACTGCCTGGAACAGTTCTGATTCTCCAGGCACAAACAAAACCAGTTTTAATAGGGTGGTTCCTTTAAATGCAGGCTCTATTCATTGAGCCAACATTTATTTTGTAGAGAAAGTACAGAAATTCATTAAACAATATAAAATAATCAATATAAACAGAATATCAGAACGGTCTTACATCTCCCAAGATCCAAAAATATAGCCTCACTTCACTTTATTTACCTTCTGAGAGCTTTTTTTCTAATGTGGTAACTGTTAGACTCTATCTGCTCTGCTCAGTGTTAGGGCTGTCATGATGAAAGTGCATAAACAATATAAATAATAGCTGTTGGCACATGAAAGGAACTCTGAGTGGATTGTTCTTTTGGAATCTAACCGTCAGGGGTTTTGTTTGACTCTCAGGGATTTTTTTTTTTAAATATTTTTTATGTTTAATCCAAAAATTCTTATAGTCTTAAATTGATTATTTGAAAAACCGTCATTCTTTTAATATTTACATTGCAATTTAATATTTATGGTTGATGCCAGGCAATTCTTATACAATTTAGTAAATATTTATTAAATCAGACTTGTTTTTAAAGACTTATAGTTTTGTAACCACTCTCTAGCGCTAATACTCTTTGAAGTGGAATGTCAGCCTGTGCAAGTCAGTTTCTGTATTGTCTTTCCATTCCTTGTCTGCAGTGATCCTTCTTGACTTCTTTTCACTGCTGAATAGTTAAATAGTTTAATCTCTTTCAGATCCTTGATATTATCAGGTTATATAACCTCCCACTCCATTCCCACTCATCATATCTGCGGTGTAATATTTGCACGTGGATTTTTGACTTCTCATTTGAGATCTGCAGAGGCCTTTAAAGCATTGTTTGAACCCACAACATCTCTTCTCGTGATGCATTTTTAATTTCTCATTTACAGGCAAGTAAATTGACTTACTGTGAGCTTACAGTCAATATTTTCCTGGTATTATTTAATTGCAAGTGTTCCGTTTTTAGATGCAGAGCTTGAGACATTTACCACCTTATTTGCAGACTCATTCTAACTCTTTTTGAAGATGATGAGTGTTGAAGTACTGACTCACAGTGGAAAGTAGACTATGTACATCATCTCGGTTTGGAAACCTAAAACCGAGCCATCTAAATCAATGAACTTGATACAATGCTATAAACAGCTTACCCAGTCACCAACAGGGTCAGTAATAGAGCTTGGGCATCTGCTTCACATTTTCTTGTTCTCCTGCTATGCCATTTCTCTCTCTCAGCATCAGTGAAAAATTAAGTAAAAGTGGACATGTGAGGAGTATGGGGAAGAGAATGTTGAAAACAAAGCAATTCAGAGCATTTTCTCCTTTCTATCCAAGTTAACGGCAGGTGTTCTATGTCCTATTACAGCCTCGATAGCGTGTTATGTTGCATCATTTCAGCATACTTACTTTCAGACTGGATGACTAAATGTCGGTTCAGATAGCAGTTATCCAATCCAAATGATCTGCAGTTGGATGGCAGCAGGTGAGCAGAGGAGTGTCCAGTTCAGAAGCCTACCCTACCATGCCATACATGGAAGGCTGCAGATATTCCAGATTTTGTTCGTGGAAAGAAGCAGATGTAAACTAGGAAATATTTTCCTGTGATTTTACAGTTCTTTCGTGATTGATTATGGGTCTACACATGATGGAGAAGAGAGCTTTTCAGAATAAATATGAACAGTTCTGATTATCTGTCTTTGCATTTATTGACCCAAAATGGGCAATAGACAACGTGTTATAAGCAAAAAATGTTTCACTACATTAGGAACTATTTCTTTGCTAAAACACCCATGAAATCAGCCTCTTGACATATTCCTCAGCAAGTTAATCTGATCATGATTGGCTCTGAGTGAAATGGAAATGAGAAAATTCCAATAAGCATGTGAACACACAAACTGATTTTCAACCCATTTTAAACACAGGTTGGCTAAAGACATTACTTGTGTAGGCGAGTAAGTGAAAAGCTGAAGCGCATCTGAATGTAAAAGCCAAAATCAATTTAATTTTAAATGATTTTCAACTGATTTTAAAAAGCAATGGTGTGGAACTTATGTGTAAGGTTAAAAGGCTTCAATTTTATTCCCTTCAGACTAAAGCAAGCTTATTTTTTCTCCTTTATTCAATTTGTTATTTTTTTATCCCACTACTGTTTTCAAGGGCCTGTATATTACTTTACTAGTTTTAGTTGGAATTATTGGACCAACAATGCAAAGTATTTTTATACACAGAACTGAACACCAGATGGGACTCTGTGAATATTATATTATTCATGGCCATTGAATTAGAGATGCCTTAAAAAAAAAAAAAAAGAAAATCTAGTCTGCTGTGGTATGGCCCCAGCTTTATTCTAGCCACAGCTTGCTTTTACCCACGTTCATTGAGTAACCCAATGGACTCTGATCAAAATCCCCTTTGAAAATAGCAAGAGCTCTTCCTGTTGAATTCAGTAGGCTGCTGCTCAGACTGTGATTACCATTCATTCACTGAGCAAAATGATGCTGCGATACAGGATCCATAATGAGCCTGAAGAAATCTGGATTCAATTTTTGTTCTTGTTTTGCCCCGTCTTGGTAATCTTGGGCAAAACATTTGTTCTCTCTCAGCTTTTGTTTCCTAAACTATAAAGTGAGAGTAATATTTTTTTCCTTTTTTTTCATCTTTTGTTATCTGTCAATTTAGACTTTACTGTTTTTGGCTAGGGGGTTGATTTTTATTGCATGTGGACCAGCAGCAACCCCTGTTTATCCCATTTGAAAAGTGGGTTGTAGCTTCTTACAGTACTGGGAATATTGTGGTACTAATTAACCTGGAATTCCAGAAATATTTTGATCAAACAGTGACAAGGAAACATAAGGTACTACAGCTCCTCAGGTTGGATGGACAGATACTAGCCAGGGAATTCAAATTGTTCTAAGCGATTGCTACTTGTGCTTTGGAAGATGCTTCTCAATACAGACACGATAAGGACTCAAAATCGTGGTCAAACACAGGTTTAAATTATGTGGAGAGTTATTCCATAACAAAGCTGAGCAAGATTTAAATGAGTTTAAATTGGAGCAGAATAGAGCTTGCTGAAATTTTTGCACAAATATCCGTGATTAAGGATGGCGACAAATGTGTCTGTGCTATTAATTGTAGAATCCCATATCATAAAGGATTCAACGTAATCCATTTGTCTGGCAGTATTTTAAAATGAGGAGTAAACAAGCTGATTTCTGAGCCTTCTTTACATCACAGTAAATTGAAGTAGAATTTTCTCCAGAAATTAGACTGTGTAAGTGTCAAGAGACCATTTGTATCCTCTCTTTCAATCTCTCTCTGCATTCTAGTCCTTATGGCTTCCTACCCTGTGATTTAGTTTTCTGTTTGTATTTATAAGGGGATTTTATCGCTAATGTTTTTGCACAGTGTAATTAAAAAGCAGCTTCCTTACTGAATGCAAGGACTCTGAGTTAGTTCCTCGTATTTGATACACCCCTCGCAAAGCAATATGATAAATCTTGTAGATGAAAAGAGATTAAGGATAAGGATATCCTTCAGAAAGGATAAATTTAAAGTTAGACTCTTATTTACGTATTTATCTATTTTTCAGTGAAAGTGCTTAAGTTCTCAGCACTTGGAACCAACTTGAGTATCTGAGGGTCTGAAATCTCAGTCAATGCATTTATCCCTTCACTTTCATTTAAAGATCCTTCATGGTACAAAATCTCAGTTTTCCAATCTGCGTATTTACTCACTGTGTACCTTTTACTACTGTTTTAGACTATTCATTATTTTTAAAGCTTCTATTTCTGCAATAGTGAAAACTTAGTGCTATAAATAGGCTATGAAAATGGCCGTTTAGCTAATCCAGCTTCCTTAGAGTAATACAGTCACATTAGTACTTTCATAATTTCCTTTTTGAAAACATTCAAACTATTTTGAAAAAACATTTGCCGAGCTGAATTTTCTCAAGAATTTTGTGCAAAATCGTTAGTTGGTGGAAATGCTCTAAAGATTTTGTGCATGTGTATTTTCGTGTGCCAAAATACTCACTAAGTTGGTGAGCAGTTATATTGGTTTTTTTCACTTCTGTATACCTACACAGATTCACAATTGCAAAAAATTCTGGGACAATACCGAGTATGAAGTGTATGATAGGAATCTATAACAGGTTTACATCTTGAAAATTATACGTATTTCTTGTCCTCAACTCAAAAAGACTCTATATACAAGATTTAGAAAAGGTGACAGCAGTGAGCCAATTTCTGGAAAGGTTTCCATGTGAGAAGAGGCCAAGTAGAATAAGCTCAGAAAGGAGGTCCGAAGGCTGCATAATTCCTCTTGGTAGAATCTTAAATTGTATGAAGAAGTAACAGGGAATGCTTATTCTCTATTTCTTAAAATTGTAATAGTGCTTAAACAAATGGAAGTGCTTTTCCACATAAAAAACATTAATAAACTGTGGAACTCTTTGCCACAGGATGACATAAAAGCCAAAGTATAATCAGATTAAGAAAGCAATTATCTAGACTTGTGAAGGGTACGCTTGTCTTTGCAATTAAAAAACAAAATCTGTCCTGCTGAAAACAAAGGTCTTGATACAGTCTCAGCTCAGGAAGTCTGGAAGAGCCAAATTACAGGATACATACCATAGAAAGGAGCCCTCTGTGTTATATAATGCTGAAGCATTGCTTTTCCAGAAGTTTTTGGTTTTGTGTTTTTATATTCCACAATGAAATTTGATGGAATGTAGGAAAATCTTACAGAAGCATTATGGCATCACAATTGTTTCACTAATTTAAACCTGTCACTTAGGCACACTGCATCAACATCAAATATAGCGTCTTTCATTTCCAAGTATGCTGATAATGTACTCTCTCACTCTGGTACATAGCAACTTTATTTCCTGTCCACATTTCACACCCCAGATAATACCCTGGGCATTCTGTAAAATAAATGTGGAGCGTATAGCAAGTACTAAAAGAAATGGATCTATTCACATGGGCAAATGGGCAAGATTTTGAACTTGACTCCCAGTAGCATATGCATGCATCTACATGCAAATGTGAAATAAAGCAAGATAACCTGAGGCCTACAGACTCCAAAAATACCAGAGTTCAGCCCTGGACTGTATTCATCTTAATGAGGGACTGAAATCCATGGTAAGACCTAAGATCCCAGAATTCAAGTCATCCATCTTATGTTGAGAAGCATGTTGCGACCAGTGATGATTTTTTTTTTTTTTTTCCCCTCAAGAGCTAATCTGGCACATAAAGGATGAGAACATTAGATGTTTGCTGCTTTTTATCGCAAAGTAGTAGCTGTTTTTTGACAGGACAAAAGTTGATTCACTCTCAGGAGAATTGAGCTACCAATGTACTTTGCTTATTGCTATATAGTATTGTCTCAACAAAGCAGAGCCTACTGTTATCCATTACTTTCTTTTCTCATAGAGCTGCTGTGGATTAGCCAGGCAAGTTGCTGGCTGCTTAGCATTTTGCACGCTACCAGCAGAAATAGTTAGCTCGTACAAGCAACTCATCTTGACAGAGATGGCTGCACATTTTTTCCAACTAGTGTTTTTATTAGAGTTTGACTGTTCATCCACTGGAAGTGCTGACTGAGCCCGTGGCTAGAACTCCCCATGGTTTGGCAGTGTGTTGCACATTTCAAGAAAGGAGGAGAACTTGATCATCTTATTATCTATGCATGAAGTTGTATTGTGAGAGTCTGGACATGCTTCATGAACCAACGGACTTCCATTGTGGCAAGTGGCTGTGAATGAAGTTACTGCAGGGCAGAGAATGGTGAATGAAGCCATTAAACTATTTTCTTGGGGTTTTTTTTTTTTTCTTTATTGGGTCTTCTAAAAGTGAAAAACGCAGCCTTTACAGGCTGACTCCCCCTTCCCCAGTCCACACACAACCATTCCAGTCAGCCCAGCCACTCTATTGAAGTGTTTCTTTCTACTAGCTATGGCAGCAATGATACATGAAATGTCTTTGAGCTTATGTGTCGCTAGGGAGAGGAGAGCTGACCCACCAAAGGCGAGCAGCAGCCAGCGTTTTTACTTCACCTTCAAGTGCCCCTTTACTGTACGCGAGCACCTGTAGAGGCTAAAATCACCTGAAAGTGATTGCCTGGATAACCAGCTCTGGTGAGTTTGGGGCTTTGAAAGGTAGGGGAGGGGGAAAGTTTGGGTGCATAAATAAGCTGAAAAAATCCTCACTGTCAAATGAAATGTTCCTCTGCTTTATCACCATTATTTTTAGTGAGATTTTGCATTATGGTACCTTGAGTTTTAAATTAAATGTCAAATATAATTTGGCACTACAAAGAATGAGTTATGTGACTGCCCTTAGAGAAAATCAGAAGGCTTAGCTCTGTGAGTTAAATTGGTATCTGCCTTATACTGAGCTGATGTGGGCTAATTGATTAGGATCTGACAGGATACCATATTGCAAATTCAGCACAATCTCTTCCATTAAAAAAAAAATAGACCTAAGGTACCTTTAGGGAAAAGCAAAAAATCTTCTGTAAAACAGAATGGGGAGAGGAAAGGAGTATCTTCAAGGACGCTCTTTTGCATTGATGGTTTAGATTCCCCAGAAGCCCACACTTCTGAAGGGTACAATATGGATGTTAATGTGCCCCAGGTCACTTTGGAAGCAGATTTGCAATCAGATTTCAGGTTCTTCTGGCCTAATTTTAAAGAGCAGCAAAATATTTTCTCAGATAGCTGACTAAATCTATCTCCATAACAACTAAGATGACAAAGTGCCACTTTAGATCATTAAAGGAGGGTAATACATTTTAATCAGCAATTACATGAGGAAGGACAAACTAAATGCTATAGCAGTGGGTCATTTTATAAATTCAGTACTTGTGGCCCGCTCCCTTTCAAAATGCATGATGCTATTTCCTGGAAACATCAGTCTTAAAAAACTATTGTCAAGTAAACAAGCCTTGTGTTTCTCACAGCCTTCATGTCTGTGTAGTCTGGGTTTAATTTTCTGTTAAGTACGGGTAGTGTTGGGGAGGGGAGGACTAAGTCTGAAGTTCTAATGTAGTCAGGCTGGAATCTGTCACTCAGCTTATTGCATGTTGATGACTCAGTGCAGTTTCAGCTGTAAGCAGACCATGATTTATGGACACCAAGTGAACTCCTGCGGCAAAAACCAGCCATGAGATCAGAGCAGCAATAGGGCCCTTTTTTGGCAGGAGACAGCGCCTGCATTTTTCTCATTCATGCCAAACTGCTTTGCACGGCAATTAGCTCTGTCCTCATTTAGTCTCCAGTCCCAAAGGGTAATGAAAGTCATATATCATCTTCAAGGCTGCTAATTATCCAGCTCAGTTACAGGTAGGCTTTGTAACTGTGAGAAGGGCCTGTCTGCTTGATATTTATTGCTCTTCCAATAAGCAAGCAAAGGAGAAGGGGGGAAAAAACTTTCTTGAAAGCTTGCCCATACCCCTTGCCTCAGATCCTTGACATACCTTCTGCAAATGTGCTAGTCAAAGGGGAAATGTCTTCATTCCGCATATCCATTTTTCATGCTGTAACTAAACATTCAGCAAGAACAGAGAGCAAGTGCTTGAAACATGAGAGAACATACATTTGGGGTGAGCTTGTCTCTAGTCGTTTGCTTTGGAAAGACAATTCTCTGAATAAACAGCCATGAAAACAGGAAGAAGGGCAATAGGGAAGAATGAGGAACTTCTTTCTCCTGCTCCACTCCTTTCTCCTCCCAGACCTTCAGCACACACCACAGCAGCATCTTGGGAAAGTGATGGGGTTAGAGAACTGCAAGAGTTTTACTGAAGATATACCAGAGGAAGCCTAGAACTCCATATTTGAACCTTCTCACCATCAGTCCTGAAGTACAGTAAAATTCAAATCTCTATCCAGAGTTTGGGTCCTACCTGACTTTCTGTAACAGGCTGAACCAGATGCTTGACAATTTCAGTTGGTTTGGATGCTGGTATATGGAGAGCCAGGTCTTGCAACTAGGAGCCGTCTTTTGCTATTGTCAATATATTGGCTAAATCAACAGTCCAGATATCCGAGTCTTTACTCTGCTAAGGAATGAACTCCTTCCTAAACTTGGATGAGATACTGCTATGTTTTAAAAAGGTTTGGTTTGCTTTTGGCCTCTTTGTTTCACTTGTATTTTACCTCTTTATTTCATACTTATTTTGATCAGTAGGCCTGAAGGCTGCAAGGTCCAAGACTAAGCAGTCTGCTGCAGTGCCAGTGTGGAGACGTCTCCAAATCCCATCAGCCAGTGAAGAAGTTGCCAGATGTCCTCTGTAACTGCCCAGGAAAATCTCACGCTTCATATGAAAAGCTTACAGAAAAGCTTTCTCCATTATTTCACGTCAGCTGGGTGCTTTTTCAACACTGGTGGTAGTGGCTGCTAGGAAAAAAGCTACTGTGCATGTGCAGGAAAGTAATTTTGCTAGCCCCAGCACAAGGCATATCAGTGCATACGTTGTGCAGCTGACCTGCATGTTCACAGCAAGCACGGACTGACATCGCACCTCAAGGTACGACATCTGATCTCTCTGGCATTATCAAGGCTCCTGTTTACTACAGGGTCCATTGTCTCAAAATCCTTAAGACAATCTTGTTGTGTAGAAAGGCAGCTATCAAAGTAAGCACATGGAAAGGGGCAGCTGGGGTAGAAGCAGTCAGTAAAACTCAGCAAATAGCGAGCTTTGGATGGCACTGACCTGCAGCTGGAGGTACAATGGGCAGGAGGAGCAGAGATAGTCATCATTTGTGTACAATGAGAGCAGTATGTGACTATACTGGTAGAAGGCAGAGAAGATATGGATCTAGTGTCATAGTAGAGACGTGCTGAAAAGAGAGTACGCTGCTAGGTATACAGCTCTTTCCGTAGGGAGCTGAACTGCAGCGTGGTGGGAGTTCTGCAGCCTTTCAAGGCTTTGAACTGCAGTGTGGCATTGGGAGGGGCCCAGCACTGCTCTGGTGCCTCTGGGTATCTCCACTGGGTTCATCCAGGCCTGACTTTCATTTCTGTCAGCAGCAGGAAAGCACTTAGAGGGCGGGGATGTGAAAGAGGGGGAGGAAGTTCCTTATTCTTTTTTACAGCTCCTCTTCCTGTCTTTGCTGTTGTGCAAAGATGGAGGATCAAGGATCAACTTTCATGATCAAATGTGATTTTATTTTTCTTTGTGTTGAGGACGGCTGAACGTTTTGCATGGTTTTCACCTTCTTCCTGGCCTGGAGGAAGCACTAGAAAGCTGGATGAGATCCAAGTGGTTCAGATACCAAGACTCAGAGGAACATTGCAAAGGAGTGGGCGCTCATCTGTCGGTATTGGCAGGTTCCCTTGAACTGGGCAGTACTCATCTGATTTATACCAGTCACAGAGGTGCCCTGCAAACCTTGAGTTATTTGTCTGCGTTGTCTTTGCCAAGTTTCCAAACCTGTTGACTTGAACTTTCAGCAGCTGCATTCCAAGTGCTCTCACCCCACCCTTCCTGGAAATAGGTATCCACGCAGCTCCTGACGGCCGTGGGAACTGCTGTTGTATATCCTGCTGCAGAACAGAGCGCTGGTGTCTGTGTCCCGCTGTCTTGCAGGATCAAGGCTTGAGGCACCGTGCCACTGGTGGTGATGTGAAGGGCAGTGAGTTGGATAGAAGTCATCGTTCAGGATTGGAGTGGTCATCTATCTAATCTGATATCTTGGCACTGATAATGGATAGTGCTAACTGCTGTAGAGGAAGCTGTCCCTTTTTCTCCTATTATTTCATTCTTTCTCTGATATGGGTTTAAATTACTCTTTCCTCAGTAGTAAGAATTTCTGTTTCTAAAAAAAGTTGATTTTGCCCTATTCATTCTGTAGTCCCCTAGACTTTTCTTTTTACACCTCTTGAAGTTTTTCTGCAGTCTTCCATGTGGATTTAGTAGAGAGTGGGAGATGGATAATAGGAAGAAACAAATGTTAAAGTCTCCATCCAAATCCTGCTGAAGCCACTAGTGTATTGCCTTTTCCACCATTTGGTTTAGATCTGCCTCCTAAGCCAGCTTTTCATGTAGTACTAATTAGCGTGACACCAATATTAAATATAGTTTTGGAAGTAGTATTCTCTGAGATGAAGATGAGAAAGTAATGAAAAATGAATGTTCAAGCCTTACAGTTCTCTGTCCACAAAATCTTCTCTTAGAATTTCATTTCGTTTGGTTTAATTTTTCCATTTATTGTCCCATCTCTTGAAATAAACATTTATCTGACTTATATCTATTTCCATTTGTCTTAACAATGACCATGGTGTCATAAAGGCAGGTATCCCAAAGGCTTATTCTTTATCAGTAATGTGATTTGTTGTTGTGCAGCAAATAACATGGGAATCTGTTGTTTCCTTCCGTCACCAAAAAGGGGTGATACTTGGGTGTAGTTTTGTATCAGCCATGGCTAATCTATTTCCAAACTGCTGAAAAGGTGGTGAAAGGGTGAGTGTCTGTCCCCCTGTCCTTGCTGTTGTGTTAGCAGCAGCACTCATCCAGCTGTGCAGGCAGCTGCCCTGGGGAGCGGACCTGGCTGAGTGCTGGGGCGTGCGACCCCACGAGCTGACACAAAGCGCGGAGGAGAGACAGGTGAGGTGGTGGAGAGGAAGGTCTGTTCATTTCAGTAGCATCTCAAACTTCGACTAGATGAAGCTGACCATGAAATCGCATCCTTACTTGTAGCTGCATCTATACTTTTTCTATTTAGGCTTCAGTTTGTTAGATGGCTTCTTCAGCAGGTGAAGAAAAAAGAAGAAACATATAGACGTGCTTAAAGCATATAGAAACATACAACATAAAAAGACACCTTTTTTTACCTCATCCATTGAAACAGTTAAAGTCTTCCCTGTAAACACTGCTCTGCAAGTATCTAACCACAGCCTAAAAAGAAAGCTGCTGTGAGACAATTTTACTCTTCCCTTTCAGATGAAGCTGGAAAAAAAAAGAATATGGGGAAAACTCTATTTGTGGCAATTGAACTATGCATTTTCGAAGCTGTTCTTGAGCGTGAGTTAACTCCCATGGGAACCTTGGTCTGCTCATTCTTTGTGGCAAACTGTTGTGATAAGCCTCTGTGTTGAACAGTTTGGACTGCAAGAGAACTCCAGACAGCTCCTGGAGAATTTGTTATTCAGCATTATGTAAAAATTCACTCAGAGAATTCAGGTCTTCAAAATTTTTTGACTAAAATTTCTCTGTGTATAGAATTGGTAGGAAGGAATAGGCATGGTGTGTATTTTGTCATTCTTGAAATCTTATTTTCACGGAGAAATGACTAAAGATTAAAGAATGGCCTGTACAAAGCACCAATCAATACATGTGATAAGGGAAAATCATGCAGAAGAGAGGTCTGAAGTGTGAGGTACAGGACATGAGAGTATTGTTTTCTTCTTATGATGAAGAGGTTTTTTTCTTTTCTAACTTACATTTCTACACTCAACAGTAAATGTATTGCTTCACTTCCTTTTGTAACAGGCAATCGTTACAAATTTGACCAGCTCCAACAGAGAAGACCTCAATCAGGTCTTATCTGGTAAATGTTAAGCTCATGGTCAGGACTACCAAATCTTTGGCATGTGTATGTGAGGAAGGGTTGGGGGAAGAATGTTCTATCCAGTCTCTTCTTATATATTCTGCTCAGTGTATGTTCTTGTACTATGGTCACCTCTTTAATATCATCTACATGTACTGTTTTATGGCAGAGCAAGCAAGGTCAAACAGACGCACTATGTGCATAGAGCAAAAGATGCTAAGGTTTCCAGTGTTACTTAGCTCTTTTGGAAATTTTTTCTTCATTTCATAAAGAAGTCTTGAAGAGCCCACAAGAGATCCCATCTCTTGTGTAGATGAACTCTGACCTGTCTATGGAATGTCCTATTGGGACAGAGGGCTGTAATTGATGATTATGGCTTTCATCCTGTGTGTATATGTAAGTATGCCGGAAAAAGAAAGAAAGATCTCGGTTTGAAATTTTCTGAGAAGTCCTTGTAGGTAGCACAGAACAAAGGTATCGTGCTGACAGCACTACTGATGAAACGTACAAATGTGCCCTTTTATGGGAACCAACTAGCCTCTTGTGAACTCCCATGAGAAGCCACAGTAGCTGGCTAGAATCAGCAAATTAAACATGGGTTTATTCTATGCTGATTTTTTTACTACTGAATTTTTAAGGAAATAATGGAAGGCTCTTTCTTAGATTAAATATTGTATGTCTCAGCCAGATAGGGTAGCCGTTGTTCATGGTTCTTTCTCTTAATCCAAGAGGATCACCATCCCCGGGCTCCTCCACTGCAACACAGAGAGAATCCTGGCACCTCTGTGCCTTTCCTGCTTTGGGAACACTGGCAGGATAAAGGTGGTGAGTAACGGCCAAATGTGTTCCTGCTGTTTGAGAAAGCTGCCTGAATATGCAACATTTTTTTTTCAAGTAAGTAAGTAAGTAGGATGTTATTTCACGCTTGCTGTTCTGTTCTGCTCAGACTGTTTGAGGCTATTCCTATCAAGAGCCATCGTGATTCTGTACCTGGTAACACCACAAAAGTAAGTGTGGCCATGCGTAATTCTTACCTAATTGTGTTTCTAGGCTATATCTCTATATGATTAATTAACATGCTTATTAAGCAAGAAGGAAAATGTTTTATTTACTAATACAGTAAACAAGCTACCAACAAACCTATGTTTAGTGAACCATCAGTGATAGTTGTTTTCAGATTCAAAAATTAATTATCACATTGAATAAGTATATTCAGAAACAATCCTTTTATTCGTCTTGCTTCATATAGCTGGACTCATGTTTATATGGTTTTCAGTCTCCAAGCCAAGGCAACCATCCAGTTGTCCTCATTCAAACCGAAACAGAATTTTCTTTTAGCAAGTCAATTGCAGTATTTGTTCAATCTAGGCTATTTCAATATTATTGTTAAGAAACAGGCGAGCACGGGAACACCTCTTCCTGTGGTTGGTCCTGCAAGCAGTGTCCTAGTATCATATCATAGCTTTGGCGTGGCTGCTAGGAACGGAGGTTGGAGGATCCACTAGTCCCAATGTCTCTGCAGTACAATAGTTAGCACCTGATTAGTTAGCAGGGCTCAATTACAGCTTGTGGTAGGTAGCTGTCCAAGAAGAGAGCAAGAATTGTAGGAGCTCGCTCTCTTTCATGGCTTCCTGAGTACACTCCTACCACTCCAATTTCTGCTTTCCCGGCTCCTGACACCTCATATATATCTGTGTCCTAGTTGAGACTCATTGGCAGAGGAATGCAATCAGAGCTTGCCTTTCAGCTTTCCGCATGATTCCCGGATGCCTATATGCCTTGCAGGCAAAATACCTTTTGCACTTATTACCGATACGGATTATTTTCATCCCATTTATGGGTACATCAACACTAAAAGTGCTGAGACACACACGCTGGCTCAGCATGAGGAAGTCTGGAACCAGGAATAGTGGGGAAGGACAGCAGATGTTTCCATGCTTGCTTTGTAGAACGTTGCTCGGTCTAAGAAACATCGTGGTTGTGCAAACACAGCCAAGCAACCTCTAGATCTGAGCTCTTATCTCCACACATCATCACATGGACTAACCATTCAGTCTGCATCCCGGAGTCAGATCCTCAAGTGCTCAGTGAGGGAAAATTCTCATTGGAGTCTGGCAGAAGGATCATACAATTTTATCCAAAAACACTGAATATGCAGTAGCAGCTGTGGGTTGTCAAATCCAGCATAGGATTATACTCCACATCATATGCTTCAGCACTTTATACAGACTATGTTTAAATTAATTTTTAATTAGCTCATTATACAGATAGAAGATCTGCTCATCTCAAGTTTCATAACCACAACTTTGCCTGTAGGTCTCTCTATCAGACAGTTGGATGATGCCAGCACCCTACTTGAGCTGGAAGTGCTCAAACCCCGCAGCAATGAGACTAATATTAAAAACCCTGATAGTATCAGGCACCACCCTCCATTATATCACGATTGCATTTCCATCTTCATGCCCAACCTTCTTATATACTATAAAGAGCTTGTGGAGGGTGGGGGTTCATGACTGCTGGAAAACCTACATGCCATCGAGAGCCAAAGATATCTGACTGTGCATAATGGTGCTACCCATAACCTCTGCGTAGGTTTTGATGATTAAGTGCAAGTTCAGCCCACCCAAAGTGATTCATAATGAATTGTTGGTCCAGAGGTTGCAAACCACAGATCTTCTCCCTGTTCTGGTTGGAGAAGATTTTGTAGACATACATGCCTAATGAAACGTGACAGTGCCAGTTGCCTGTTACAGTATTACCTGTTTTGGAAATACCTTCTCTTCTCTGTTCAAAATCTGTCCCCTATTGTGAGATACACTGTACATGTACATAGCTTGCAGCATGAATAGACATGGCTGAGAAAGTACTAGCTTCACAGGCCTGGAGTTAAGGTATGTATAAAGCCATTTGTTTGGATTTGTACAGGAAATACGTGGCACAGTGAGGGATGGGCCACAGATCACTTAAGGTCCAAGTATTGTGCTTAACCAGAGTTCATCCTTATCCCCCTGGTACCTACATGTTAACAGTCTCTTCATTAGATGTTTTTAGTCCTATTAACATATTCTCCTTAGAGCTTCCAACCCACTCCAGTGTGACAAGCTGACAACAGTTATAATGAGATTATTCAGAAAATTGGTTTTTTCTTTTTTGTTTCCTTCCATTTACTATCAGAAATACCCTCAGAAAACTAAGTTCCATGAGACCAGGAGGGAATAGACGTTTCATATGTTTCAGTATGTCGTGGTTTAACCCCAGCTGGCAACTAAGTACTACGCAGCTGCTCATTCACTACCACCCCACCCCACCCCCCTGCCATGGGGTGGGGAAGAGAATGGAAAAAAAGGTAAAACTCATGGGCTGAAATAAAGACCGTTTAATAGGACAACAAAGGAAGAGATAGATAATAATAGAATATACACAACAAGTGATGCACAATGCGATTGCTCACCACCCACTGACAGATGCCCAGCCCGTCCCTCAGCAGCGATCGCGCCAGCCCAGCCAACTCCCCCCAGTTTACATACTGAGCATGACATCGTATGGTAGGGAATATCCTTTTGGCCAGTCTGGGTCAGCTGGCCTGGCTATGCTCCCTCTCAGCCTTGTATGCTGAGCAATAACTAAAACATCTCTGTATTATCAACACTGTTTCCAGCACAAATCCAAAACATAGCTCCATACCCAGTTCTATACCAGCTATCAGGAAGAATATTAACTCCATCCCAGCTGAAACCAGGACACACTATGACTTTTTAAGGATAGCTGCACTGCAGGAGACTAGCTTCAGACTGATCAGATGGAAGTAAAGGCTGTCAACTTAGCTTGACAAAAACTGTAAACTTGACTCAAAAACTCTTGTGAAAAGTTGTGTGATTTGTTCTTTGTGCTACAGCAAACCTTTTTGGAAAGATACTCAATCTCAATTTAATTTCTATGAAATCCTATTCTTGGCCTGTGTGGAACCACACTACACTTCAGTGATGGGAGGTAATCCAGCTGCAGACTCCTTAAGCTTTTGTCCAGCCTTTTGCACCTCTGGAATTTCATAATAAATTGAATCAACTGAACACGTGGAGGGGGGGTGTTAGACAATGAACAGATCTGAATGAGTGGTGAAACCAATGACTCATCTCAGTCTCTAATTTCATTCCTGTTCAGATTGTTTATCTAGGAAGAACAGGGCAGGGAATGTGTAAGGATATATGTGCTGTTTATTTAGATCTGTAGTAGGAAGCTAATTCCTAAGCAGAAGCTCTGCTATGAAGCAGAGAGAGAGAGAGAGACTGATTTGCTATAGGGATATCGTTAATTTATTTATTTTAATGACATTTCTTGTCTTCTGTTTTATGTGTAACAAAAGGAGATAGTGACTTTCTTCAAAGTCCATCTGTTTGAGATCCTTCATTGTTATTGATTTACATTCAACTCCTTCCAGATTTTCTATGACTTGATGGCATTCAAGGGCCAAAGCTTTGTGATATATTTACTGTGGTTTTGTCAATGCCATACAAAGCCTCATCTTTTCTCTAGTTCCTGATTGTGGCGAGCCTGAGAATGGAAAACTAAGCTGCACTGAAGCATTTCAATATCCTATTTCACTGCAAACTCACATTAAATTTGCTATTCTCTTTGAAGTCAGCAGAAAAACCTTGACTGACATCAACTGAGTATCTGGTTCTGTGTTTCTGACAACATTACTGCTTGTCTGGTATAGCAGTCCCTGTGGCCTCTGAGAGTGAAAAGTAGCTGAGGCAGTTTCTCAGAGGTCGGGAATACTAAGAGCCCAGATAATTCACCCTCTAACTAGCCTGGCATCCCCTTCCCCCGTTCTTTTCAACTTGTTCTATCCCGTTAGTACCACTGCAACAGTGCTGAACTGCCAGCAAGCATAAAAACGGGGGGATGGAGGTAACTGTTGGGCATGAAAGAGGGGAGGTAAGCAAATATTTTGCTTGCCCAAGAGTGGGAATGTGCTCTCAATGGACCTGGCTATTTTTCTGAATATAGATATTGCAGAGGATTTTCTGTAAGAGACAGGGATCCTGCCTCTAAAAATAGCTTGTGCCTGATCTTTCAGAACCCTTCATAATGTACCTTGCCAGTTATATGTTGCTGAGCAGGAGGTTTGAGAGGATTATTTCAGCTGTGGCAATCAGTTTACACCTTGAACCACAAGATCGGATTACTTTTGGTATTTAATTTTGAAATATTTCCCCCAGATGTACTGTACCTTTGCATGTTTCCCGGATGAATTTCATTTTGTTATTTCCTGCTCTTATTTCTAAGCTTTCTCAGATCCTCTGTGTTATTTCTCTGTCTTCACTTGTGTTTCCAACACTTCCTAATTTCGTATCATCTGCAAATTTAATTATTGTATCAGCTCTTTATATCACCTGATCAGTGGTTTTAAAATATTACTGAAATATTAAAAACTTGAGTTTAACACAGTCTCTGCGAAATTCCCAAGGGGTAGTTCCCTCAAACCATTTATTCTTGGGGAGTTTGTGTATGGTTAGTGTATATGACGCTGTGGATGTGCATAAGACTACTCAATAGACATTGCTGATGTCAATTAACGCTTTCTTTGCTCTGAGAAACTTAGTCTACAGACAGCTCAAAGGTGTGAAATAGTATAAATACAGAGTGGGGACATGGTTGCACAATTGAACATGTGAGTTTTCTATGGGAAGCCTTTGGCAAAAGTGAATTCAAAGCTGTCACAAACATACTTAGGTGATGTCGTAGGTGAAAAAATAAAGACTACAATAGAAAAAGAAGACTCAGATAGTCCAAACAAGCCTGATAGTTCTTTTAAGGAGCAGGAATAGTGAAAGAAGTATTAAAGAAAGAGGTCTAACGGCAGTGTTTTGTGGTACTCTAAAATGGTGTTTTGAACTTGATTTATAATAAGTGGAAATCAAGGAGCTGAGAAGGACGAGCACGAAAAGAGAAAAATAGTTGAAATGGCCATTGAAACAAAGGGAGTAAGAAAGCTGTGAGACCAAAAAAAAGTATGTTGATGTAGCTGAGGCAGCAGATGACTAATGTATGAACGCTGAGCGGTGGAATAAAGAAAAGGCTGAATTTTTAGTTTTTAGACCCAGTTTTATGCTAGCGTCTAAACAAACATAGTTGAATATTTCAGGTGACTTTCCATTAAATGATTTACTAACATGTAATGTATTGCACATTGATTCATTTATTTTTTTTTTTTAAATTTAGCTGTTCAGCAGTTTAGTAAACGTTTGTCTGGCAAGTTCCTTATGCAACCTCTTTGTTACTGCTTCGTGCAACCTCACGGTTCTTGCAGGTTATTTTTTTCTGTACTTGTTTGACTTCAGCGGAGATTCCTTACTGGGCTGACATGTCTTTATGAATTGCTTGCTCTTCCTTACCTTTTGTGATTGCCTGTATTCTTACTACAGAAGAAAGATCATAACGAGATATTTTGTTTACTGTTTTCCTTTTTACACAACACAAGCTGTCTCTTGCATTCTGAGAGGAATTTTTATTTAGTGGCTTTTAGATTATTATTTAATAGCTATATCCCCAGTATAATGGATCATGTTTCTCAATTACTGCCACTTTGTATTTTAGATACTTTATCAGGCCTAATTGTGAACCAGGTGCTAGGTGCTGAGCAAACACAAAGTGAAAGCGTGGGCTTTGTCCCAGTGAATTTGCAGCTTATTGAGTGTTGTCGCGCATTCAGCTGTTCTGGTGTTTGGAATTGATAACATTGTATTTTAAGCATTGTTGGTGTTCTAAAACATAGTCTTCACTAAACTGGAGATTTTAATGAATGCGCTTTGGTAGGATGAAACTGGAGGGGTTAGTTGGATTCCCTGATTGTGTTTTTAAACCACAGTCTAATTTCCAAGACCACAGGAAAGTGATGGTCAAATAGTATTTAAACCAAAATGGTGCTGTTTGTACAAGAGCTTGTCATGACGCCCAAAGCTTTTTGTGCGGGGAATTCAGTATTCACATAATCAAACTTCAGATGTGTAGCCTGCATGTGTAAGCTAGGTGTCTAGGCCCTTCATATACTCGATAGAGAGAGAGAGGTACCTACACCTTCATCGTCCTCTAGAAGTTCCACTTTCACATGAAACCTCCTAGCCTAGGGACCTAAAGGAAGACTGTGTCGCTGTCCCACTGTGTAGCCACACTGCTGTCTCCAAGCAGGGCTCTGAACAGGCAGAGTCTCAGCAGTGAACAACTATGTTTTGTTTGGGGTTGTTTTGTTTTGTTGTTGGTTTTTTTTTTTTAAGAGGTATATCACTGAATCTAGAGCAATTGTCCACAGCCATAATTACAGCTATGCTTAGGAATCAGTGTTATTGGGAGGGGGCAGCAGGCAAAGGAGATCAGCTTGTAGTTTACTCAAAAAAGAGTCTGTGCTGGAGAGGGTCAGATCCGGAGCTCGTCAGTAAATGAAAGCCCTGCCCTCACTAGGCTACAGTCCAGTGGAAAAAAAAAAGGTTCAGTGCAGTTCTCTGGTAACCTCACTTATTAGGCAATTTTAATATAGCTGTAACAAGCTCCCTTTAAGCCAGACCTTGGGTAAGGACTTAGAAATGCTCAGCTGTGCCATGTGGCTTGTAACAAATATCACAAAGTATTGATTTATTCCATAACCACTCCCTGCCATGTGTTATGTAAATAACGATGTTTGATAGAGTGTGTGGTTCTTCGTGCTGTAATGCATAGGTCTTGGGGAGGTCTTGAGTCAAAAGATGAAAGGCCAACTGCCTCCAGTTGTCCTCAGGATGTGTGCATGACACTGCAGCTGCACACACATGCACCAAGCCCTTCCCTTTTGAGTGCATTTTATAATGATGGTTTTAATGTTTTATCTGGTTCTGATCTGGGCGGGTATAATCTTCTAATTACATAACTTCAAATTTTCTCAAGTTGTCTCCATCTTTAACACTGTTAGTAATTCTCCACTGGAAAACCTAAATTCACAGTGCTTTCACTGCATATGCTCGTATCTATATGGATTTAACCTAGAAAAAAACATGCAGTCTGAAAAGACCACTAATTGTACTTCAGCTCGTAGGTTGCAGAGCAGCCTCGTTCTGTTTTCCCACAGCCAAGAGAAGGCCTTAAGGCCAAAATGTCACCTCAGATTTCTTTTGATCTCAACTTATATTTTATTAACCCTTTTAACTTCACTGAGGGTGTGCAAGGAAACATGTATATTCCTTTTCAAATAAAACCAGTATTGTCCTTACATCTTGCGTGCAAATGTATGGACAGTTTTTCATACAAAGGATTATTTAGATGTAATCTATATACCTTGTGAGTTACAGATAAGAAGGGGCGGGCAGCATTTATTCTGCAATGTTTATGATTTATTCCCCTTTTATTTTCTCTCTTTAACTCCATCCAAAATATTTCTGAGAGTCTTAGTGAAATACAATACTAGAAGCCTTTAATGGCACCTTTTCATCTCACAATTGCAGAGTGCTTTTCAAGGCTTAATTAAATTTTACAGCGTGCCTTTCAGGTGAGTGTAATTTGAATGCATCCATTCCTGTTTGTGAGGAAACTGAGGCAGAGAGTGGTGATTAGCTCAAGGCTGTGAGCCAAATAAAATGTCAGAGTGAGAATTATGGCCCAGGAGATTTGATTAGTATCATGTAATTCCAGCACGATTTGGTTCTTAAAGATTTCATCAAATAGCACAAATGATGGCCGCCTGATCTGGCAGAGGAGCCAAATAGTTTCTCCAGACTCTTCCTTCCCTTAGCCTTTGTCATGACTAGTGGTTTATGCCTCAGTCCAGTTTTGGGGCCTCTCAAATCTTTGGGCATGCCAGATGTTTGCTCAGCCCTCCAACACCATCAGAAGAAAACGAGTGGATGGTTATATTCTGCTTCTGTCGTCTTCTCAGCATATGGTGCAGGCCTTTCATCCTTTTGCACTGACAGTCGTGTTAGGGAGGGATCTGAATGCGTCCGTCAACTCCTAAAGCCATGGTCGTCTTCAAGATAAATTCTGTAGCGCTAGTTGCGAAAGACATGGGGCTCCTTACCTGGTCCTTGCCAGTGGTGAAGGGGGGAGTTTTTCATCCCTCTCCTCACTGAAATCTATTGAAAGCAGCCTGTCCTCTTCTTCACGTAGGCAGGTGGAAGGGAGGAAAGCGTTTATTTACTCTGCACATTTATCTTACAAAGATCCTTTATGGATTCCATCAGCAGCAGCTAGTACCCAAACACTGTTACTGATGATGCTGTAGGATAGGCCATAAAGCATCGTATGGGAGTGGGTTAGGAAAGTGGGAAGATATTCTTTCTGAGCCCTCAGTGATCATGGGTTGAAAATCATACCTGCTTTGACCAGAGCCTGACTGTGAGGGGAATGGAGCTCTGTGAGTGTCTCGTGCACATCTAGCTCCCCACTCTGTGCTCCTGTCTGCAGAGGGGATGGTATTATCTAGCCTGTCTGGCAGACCTGGAACTGATGTACACTGGAATTTAAAAAGTGAGGTATAGCTGTTTCTTTGAAGGTACGTGAAACAAAACTGAAATCAAGCATGTGAGAGATGACGTAGATACAGTGTGCAGGCTGAGAGTGCCCTTCCCTTTGTACCAGCCATCATGGTGAGAAAAGGTCTTCTGGCTGCGAGACAGACTCATAACAAGCAGAGCAGTAGTTTTAATGAGTTAAGGAATCCGTCTTTGAGAAATCATTGGTGTGAATTAACTTTTCATTCTCTCAACAGAGAAGCCAAAGATTGAATGATGTTCCTCTGTCACAAGAAACTGGTCTCAGACCTAGAGGAAAGAGAGAGGACACTCTTGCTGTTGAATGCACAGTCCTTTGGTGCCTGGGTCTGTTGGAGCCTCAGCCTGCACTGGGCAAGCACTATTGCATCTGGGCTTTCCAAAGCCTGAGCAGGACTTAGCAATCACGATGTCTGACTCCAGTCCCTCCAGGCAGGGCATGCCATGTGGTACGCTGTTTTCAGTGTGCTGTAAGACAACCGGTCAGCAGCCACTAGGCAGGTATAACGGTGGCAAAGAGAAGTTTTCTATTTACAGTGTTGTCAGCCTGTTCTCTTAAAAGTACTTGCCTGTGAGTGAAATGTCTCCTCACAGTCCTGCAGAGGCCAATCTTCCATTGCTCTTTTATGAAATGGGCACTGCATGTTTTGTCTTTTTATCAGAATAGTATAATCAGAGTACAAATGAAGTCATGCAATTGCTGCACAGTTTTTGCCACTTATTGTTGATCATCTTTCTAATACCTTTCTTTTCTCCTTCATGCTGACCTCCTCTAATAGCGAAGTCAACAGCTGTGGCCACGTGCACGGGACATACTTTGACAGCAGCAGGACTCATCTGACAGACTCTGGAATATATTATTTCAGCAGCGTCATCTGGGTCTGTAGCTGGCTCTTCTGTAACTGTATCGAAGGTTGAAGGCCTTGGGTTTTTTCTCCTTTTCATCTTCTTTCCACAGCATTGCAGGGGGACCTTAAAGTACGAGTAGGAAAATGGGCCTTGGGGACAGGCTTTACTTCAGGGTTAGAAACCCAGCTTTTTTTAATTTACAAGTGCTTGGTTGTGTGTAAATCTGTTTCACTACCATAACTTCACATCAAAGTATTGGAGCTGTGCTGTACCCTATGAGAGCAAGAGTGCATGTTTGCCATTGCATAAGCAGAACAGAAATACCTTTGGGAACAGGGAGACAGAGACCTGAGCACAGTGCACCTTAGAGGATTTGCTGCTAATTTCAATGACAGAAGGGTTTTCTTAACGTTATTAGCATTCCTCCAGATTAAAACCTCTGCAACAAATGCTATTTTGAACCTCACTTATGATGGAGGCTATTTCACAGGGGTGCTTAGGCTCCTTTGAAACCTCTGTGTGGGGTTGAACTAGTGACTTGGGAGACTCGAGGCCACCGGGAAGGAGTGCAGAAAGTGCCCAGAAGCCTAATTCGCCTCTCGCAGAGCACAGACCACTCCCGTTGACCCCCCCGCCTGAACCCCTCAGCTGCCAGGAGAGCCATGGCAAGAAGTCAGCCGTGTGTATCAGGAGGAATTTCTGCTGATCCCATGCTGCGTAAAGCAAGAGGAATTCCCTCTGAGTGGAGAGAGTGTCCTCCAGATCAGGATGCATCCCAGCTCTTTGGTGAGAATGATTCCAGAGGGGTGTTTAAGTGTTCAGTTTTCAGGAAGATTAGCTGCACCTTTCATTTGTCCTTTGAAGATTATTTTTGCTCTGTAAAAGGACTTAAAAAATGGTAAACCAGTGTACAGGCACGTACAAAAAAGAAGAAAACACAAGGTTATAGGAAGAAGCTGAGATTCTATCTGTTTTATTGAATGATCCTGGAATACAGTAACAAGGGGACAGTCGCATGCTTAATCATCTCACTCTTACAAGTGGAAATGGTGCTTGACAACGGAGTGCACTGATATGAATGTGAGAGTTGGGGGAAGGAAAAAAAACCTAAGGAACAAAATAAGCATAAAATGTAAACAAAACTCTGCTAGGAGTATTTGTAGTGACAGATGCTTTAGTAGATAGGGCAAAAAATATATTCCTTTCTCCTAAAGGGAAATAGGTGGAAGTCCATCAAATAAACTTTGTCCTGGCATATTTTATTTTTGCATGGAGGAAAAGGAAAAGATCTTTTTTGATGTGGGCTTTTTTTTTTCCCCTTCTGCTGTTTTTTTCCCTTTCTGCCATACCAGAAAAAAAGATCATGGAAGACAAGCCAGGCAAAAGAAAAAAAAAAAGGGGGGGGGGGGGTTACTCTGAGTATCAGAGAGGGGGCTAATTGTCAAGGTTATATCTCCAAAGATGATTGATGTGAGGCTGGGTTTTTCTGTCAGCCTGTCACAAAGCAGGAATGTTTAATGTTCTCATTATTGGTTACGCTGTTGTGTATATTTCTCTGTCAGCACTGTGGACCCATCTGAACTGCCAAGGCACTTCAAAGCCCTGCAGGTCATTTATCATCCTCCTGACGCTGCGAATGTTCAGCCTCAGCTGAGTGCCAGGGATTTGTTATGACTTGAGAGCCAGCTGACAGACAGGTCTGCTGCAAAAAGGATTCCTTTTTGTCACACTGCGAAAACATCAATGCTCCTATAATGGCCTACAACTGTCAAAGGGGACTGCCACCTGACAGTTGTGTGGTCTCACTAATTTGCAGCCCGGTGACTTGTTTCCTTGAGTTTAGATTCAGTTACGGTGTCACACGCAAACAGGTCACCATCTGTCGTCCTGTGCCAGGGGGCACATGGCGGGGGGGGAGAGAGCGAGGAGGAAAAGATGAAGTGGCAAACTGGGGGTGGGGGAGAGGCGAGGGGAAAATGAAAACGGCTATGCAAATCAAAGCCGTGTCTTTATTTCAGATTCCTGTTTCCTGCATGTTTCTAGCCCACCACAATGTGAATCTCTGAAAGTTGTGATGAAAATCGAGGCAGGGAAAGAAAGGGCCCTGCAAACAGCCAGAGCTGGTGAGAGAGAGGGGGGAGAGAGAGAGAGAAATATCAGGGCTTTGTTTCCTTTCCCAGGCCATGACATGATTAATCGTTTTCTTCTGATCTAATTTTGGAACATGAAAAACAGCACATTTGTCTTGAAGAAAAATGATGTGCCGTACTGCGCAGATGGAAATTTCGAGCAATGAAAAAGATTAAAGTGAAATTCCACTCCTTAGACCTAATCATGAGTTGTAGATTATTCTGTCGTTCTAACCAGATGGTAGGCTTGATTCCACAACCCCCTTCTTATATTAATGAATACTAGACTGTTATATTTGACTTAGGTAAGTGAAATGTCTATCAAGCCTAATGGACTGCCAGCCAGCATAACACATGTTGTACCACTGAGGGTCCTTGCTGCATTTTTCATGTTTTATACTAATGTAGAACATTTTGTTTCCTACTGTTTTCCATCATTGTCACTGTTTGCTAAATATTTTCACATGTAGGGGGAAAAAAGTAAAAAACTTGTGTCCAGAGCTAATTTCCTCACGTTGGTCGCAGCTATAATTCTACAAGTAAAACAGTCACCCGAAGCAATGCATACAAGAACTCAATAGTAACTTGATTAAGTTCCCAGTCAACAAGACTGCACTAGGCTGTATGTTAACAAACCTAATTATAGGCAGCATGGTGATAAATTGTGCAGAGTGCGTGTAGCACATCTCTGAGGTCATGTCTAGAAAAGAAGTTTTGCCCCAGGGGACAGGGATGGGGTGTCATTTCTAAATAAAGTAAACACAGGTTCACTGATGTTTCCCATTGGGTTGCCTTCCGCTTTCTGACAAACGTTTTTCTAGCAGGGGTGTCCCAAGAGATCCCTGTGAGAACAGAAGAGCGGAGGAGCAGAGGAATGAGAGGCTGGGGGATTCTCTTTAACCTTTCCAACTGTGTACAGTCCAGTAACCGCCGCGTAATTTCTACCAAGCCTGGACTTGTCAGAGTCACGAGTGCTGGTGGTAATATGTTAGGATGGATGCCGCCACTTGTGCTCGGAAACAGTGTTATCATTTTCAGCATTTAGCTGAACAAAATAACGCTTGTCATGTGTGCTGAATGTGAGCGCGGGGTGGGATCTCTTCCTTGCGCCTAAAGTAAAAAGTAAAAATGTGTTTTCTCCTGTCGAAAAAGCAACAGTTGGGCCTTGGTTGCACCGGGCACGTGCGTGAGTGCCTGCCCCCGGTTCTGCCGGGGAGCACGCCACCAGGTAGAGGAAGCACGCGTGCACAGTGCTAATTTTAGACATTGAAAGAATCAACAGGATGCATGGATCGAGTTACTCTCTGCCTAGGAGAGAACAAGCTCAGAAGCTTGAGTAAGCAGGCAAGAGTTGTCCAAATCTGGACTTACTAAAGTGTGATAGATACAGAAAAGTTGTAAATGTTCATTTAGGCTGAACAAATCCTGGTAAAGAAAAGCAAGGCACCAAAGTACACCTCCTGATCGAGCAACTAAGACATATACATTTGAAGAGGAAAATCTTTTTGATAATGGAATGAATTTAAAGCTTACATCATTGCTTTAGTGATTTTGTTCTCAGTTTCTAAAAACTATTTTTTAAGGTTAAAATCCTGAACTTGAAGGGCATGCCTTCCTCAGCAAAACTACCATTGATGTTAACTGCTGAATAAGGACTTTTGGATTGCACGATAGAATAAACTCCGAATGGCCCTCCAGTGTGAGTACCCTGCACTTTAGACCCTCTTTGTTGACAATTTTCCCTTTTTCTCAGACACATGACATTTTCTGAAAGGACAAGGTGAGGCAGTCCTGAGCAGCATGCCTGTGTTTTGCTCATAGTATCTTGCCCACACTAAAAGCAAACAAATTGGAAGACTTAAATTAGTGTGCCTCAACACGTGGTGGTTGGGTTTTTTTAGTTAATTTTAATTACAAAAAATATTTTTTGTATTTGCACTGATCGGGTCTGTCCAAGAACACAACCTAAAATACCAAGATGCTTTCACCACATTTCTGTTATGGTTGGATTTAGATTCTGTCTTGGCCCTCCTTAAAGCTTGCTCTCATGGGATTAAAAATTTTCGACGATGAGAGTTTCTATGCAAAAAGTTACATGGCAATTTTCTTTCAATTAATTTAGGACAAAACTCCCACTTACCTTGTGTTTACTGAGCGCCATATAGAGGAGTAAGTTACTCCTTTAAAACGATCTATGCAGATTACAGGCCTCTGTAGTTCATATCCTCTGGGGAAAACTGGCTTTTTGCAGTGTTGCTTCTCTTCTGTGCAGGGCGTGTGGAGCTGAGTTGGCAGTGAAGGGAAAGTAATTTGTTCCTGACAAGGGCCAGTAGCAGACTATTTCTTCACTGGAAGAAAGTGACAATCAAGCAGGGAATTGCGACTGCAGTTCCTTATTTGAACTGATCTTTCTTTGGAGCTGGTAGACATATCTTAACTTAGCCTTTAGCTTGTTTTCCTCAGTCTCACGGTTTTGCTTTTCGTGAAATGTCAAGGACCTCGAATTCCTGCAGTGTTTACAGTTTGACCTGTGGAATTCGTGGCCTGCTCAGGGTGTCGCAGCTTTACAATTTTATCGTGAAAGTAACGCAGGAAAGGCAGGCATTGCTCTTCTCCTGGCAGCGTTTCCCAAGAATGATAGCAGCTTGGGGAGAGGACTTTGGCCCACTGAGGAAGAGTAGCAGCACATCTGAACGGGAGAGCAAACTGTATTTTGTTGCTGAATCCTTACTAAGCCAACTTGTTTCCAAATGCAGGGATGGATGGATGGATGACTATGCTATAGCTATAGGTAAGCCTCAGAAAGCACTTGTCTTCCTGGAAGAGTGTATTTCAGCCTTTCTGTTCTGTGGTGGGTTACCCTGCTGTAACTTTGACCAATGGCAAGTGATGGGACCAGGAAATAAAGGTCCACTGTTTGCGCTCTGTAACATTGCCCAGGAGGGCAGGACCTCGACCGCGTGGAACATCTGTACAGATTTGGAAGAAAGTTGCCTATAGCAAGATCAGCAAGATGTTTGCCAGTTTCCACATGTCTAAACTCCATGTGAGTGCTCAGAGCTGGTGTGCTCCCACTCATGTTTCTAATCAGTATGCCCCACGTAGGTCTTGTTGTTCCGAATCAGCCCGATATTAACTTTCTGAAAACAAGAATCCCTGGCTCCTAGCATATCTCTTATGAGAGGATCACTTACCTGCGTGGTGGATACCCTTCTAAAATCCTAGGCCATTCAAAGATGGCTCTTGCATGCTATGTCCACACATTCTACCAGTCTTGGTTGCCTGCCTTATTTCTGAGAAAATGACTCTATTCATCCCTCTGACCTGAGGGCTCAGATCCTTGGATGCCAAAGCCATTCCCCCCTGGGCAAAGTGACTCCCTCTGGTGGGGCTGGGGACAAGGAAGGAAGGAACGTGCTGTTTCTCATCTGAACTGCAAAACCATCCCTTAGAATAGTTCTCATGAGAGGGGTGACAAGTCTCTTTTTTTTTTTTTTTTTTTTTTTTCCCCAAAATGTTTATTTCTTTTTTACATATATTCCCAACTTCCCATCCTCCGTGCACTCTTCTTGCTTTTGTACCCTGTAACCTTCATCAGTTTGTTTCTTTCCTTTCAGATGTGCTCAAGGCACAGCAAAAGTTGATACAATCTAATACAAACTTCCCTGTTTGCTGTATCATAAAATGTAGTGCCTGGTGTGTTCATTCCCCTCCTGTCATCAAGTGCCAGCTTCAGCAGTGCTTAGTACCTCCAGGTTCTTCCTGCTGTCATTTTCACTTCCCCCCAAGGACTAAACATTTAAAAACCAAGAAATCCTAACTGAGATCCTAAGTAACACTTGAACCACGCTGATCTTGGGTAAACAGTTCCCAGAGTGTTGCCATTCCTGATGTTGAAAGAGCAGATCAGTGAAAGAAAAGAATGTGCATACAAATTCTCGGTAATCAGGCAGCCAGCTAATTTCTAAATATTGAAAGATTCCTTTAGAGAAGCCATTAATTTTGTTTACTTTTAAACTGACACACAGGCTAATGAGCCTACCATTTACTCATGAAAGTCTTTTACCCAATTTTTAATAGGAGCTAATGGTTTAAGGCTTAATTTAGTGAGGGGAACAAAGAAACGTAAACCTGGGTGCTTTTTTTGTCTATTTCTTGTATACATATTTATATATTTAAACTTTTCTTTATTAAACTGCTTGCTTCAGTTTACCCAGCAGACAAGTAAGAGGAAAGACTACCTGTCACCCTTTGGGCAGAACATTTTTGCCCCAACACATGCCTATGTGGGAGGTGATATCAGGTACTGAAGAAACACCTGATCTTTTGTTGGCCAGAAGCCAGCCTTTCAGCATAAGAGTGGGCGTATATTTTTATTGAAAGGTAAAACCTAGGTCTTTGCTAAGCAGCAGCATTTCTTGCTTAAACAGGGCTTTGGACTCCCATCTCCTTCCAAAGTATAGGTTGGGTAGTGTCAGGGTCCTGATTGCCCTTAATGGCTCTGGTGAGGCTCACCTGAGACACCCCCTTCCCCCAACCCCTGCCTGCAGGTCCAGGAGCCCCATTTTAGCTCAGCCTTGGGCACCCAGCTGTCCCCTAAGCCAAGTTATAGGTGTTCCTGTGCCATCCGTCTGCTGCCCTGGCTTGCTGACTTCTTTTCTGGGGTGGACCGCAGACCTGCTCTACAAGGTAGCTTTGTCTCCTGCCCTGTGTCCTGAGTGGACCTTAGACCTGTGTCACAGACCCATCTCCAGCCTCCTCTCCTGGCTGGGCTCCCTGGGAGGATCCTGTGCTTGACTATTTATCTCACCTTGTCTGGAACTGTCAATGAAGCCCATCACAACCACCAGCCCAGTCCTGTTCAGACAGTGTGGAGCTGCACTCAGGTTACCCTCATTTCCCAGCTTGTTCTCTCCTTGGAGAAGCCCTGCTCTTGCTGCTCCTTGATGGGTGGCCTTTTTTAGGATTCAAGATCAGTAAGTATGCTATGCAGCAGGAGAGCTCCTGGCCAGCTTTCCTTTTGTTAGTGTCTGGCCCCTCTGTGGCCCTATCCCATGTTCCCTGCTCAAAAAAAACTGGGTCTGCTTGAACATCTCACTTCTACATGTGGTACAACTCTGCGCAGAGCTCTTGCACCAAAGCTGAAGACTTCTCAGGCCCATGAGCGTGGGTTTTCAAGGGGCTGGGGACAGGTCTGTTACTCATTCTGCTTGGTTTTGCACCTGTATAAGCAGTTAGTGCTTTAATACGTAATGTTTTTGTTTTATTTAGGCACAGAACTCTTTAACCTGCTGTGTGACTTTGCGCAGGTTCAAAATGGCATCCTTGTCCCCATTTGTTAGTGGAAGAGGTAGTTTCCCTGATGCAGTGCCAAATTTATAGAGAATTCAAAATGTTCTTCTAGATGAGATGCTGTGTTCTGTAATCCTCAAGGAGAGCATAATTTTGGAGGGGGGATATATATAAATACACTAGTATCTGAAAAAAACACCAGTATCTTTAAATGAAACAGTTGAACATCTAGCCTGTATCCCAGTTTCTGTTGTTGTTTTTTAGAAGCATATACTCGAGGTGAATTCATACCAAATTTCTCGGAAAATTTGACAGAAGAGAACTTGAAGAAAGGCTTCGGTATTATTGGTGACTAGCTAACATAAGCTGACAATAGCAGATGACTGTGGTGAAATAGTGATGTTTCCTTAGTCCTGCCTCTTCCTCTTTCTGGGATGTTGGTTCTGAGAGCACTTATTAGCCAATGGTTTTACCACATTGCTAAAATTAATCTCCAGATTGATGTAAAATTAATCACAGAATTCTACTTTTATGGAGAATAACGGCCACTGGAAATAAGGAAATCTTGCTCACCTCTATCCTATGACGTGAATGTTAATAAAAAATGAACTCTAACCCAGGTTGGTGTCAGGAGCAAGGAAATATAGGTCAGAACTGTGATTTATATGATCAACTATAGAATTTAAACACCAAGATCTCGTTAATCTCAATGACAATTATTTAGCTAAATCCCCATATCCTTTCAAAAATATGCCAGTGTTCTACTACTAATTTTGTCACGTTCATACATAGTGACAGATTTTGTAAAACTGCTTTCATAAATGAACAAAACCCCAAAGTGCCATACCGATTACTACCAGTAAAAAGTTAGAAGACAACCTGATTAGATTTCCTGTGGTAGAAGTACATTATCAAATAAAATACGGGTTTTGAAATGCAACACCCCAAAAGAAATACAGTAGGCTGAAAATTCCCATAATGAGAAATCCATAAGCCTAAATATTTGGTGTTTCTGGCTTGCTCGCTTCCTCAGGTTAATGTTTCTTCAACATGTTTCCAATTCTTTTTTTTTTTTTTTTTTTTTCCAGCTGAATTGGTAGTTGTACTTTCAAAGGTGATGATTTGTAAATTATGATTTCCAGCCTACTGTATTCTGTGTATGGCAGAATGTCCATCAAGATGCCTGTAGGTGACATTAGTAGTGCAATCATTCAAAATGCAGCCTGACAGCATTTCAATCAATTCACTTTTCAGCACTAGACATCAAATATACATTGCAAACCCAGCACCTGCTCTACTTGTAGCGTAACATCAAATAGGTTAGCCTTGGGTCCTAAGACAGAGGCTGTCTCTTGAGCTGCTACATTAAGAAGTGACTTTGGCAATGACACTCTTGGAGATTAACGCTCCACCAAAACTGGCTCTCAACCTACAATACAATCTAATCCCTTTACTCCTTGTGTTTCTCTCTCTCGCCACAGCCCACAGGAGCTCTGTATCTGCTAGATGAGTCAGCCACGGAGTCCAGCTCTTAACCTCAACCTGTAGAGATTCACATTTACAGCAAAGGTGCGAGCTGAATGGCAGCCTTATGTTTATAAAAATTTGCTCCAGGTCTGAGCTCCCTGGGGACAGCTTCCTCCCTTTAGTCACAGCTGCATTCCAGTACCCCCAGAGGCACCTGGGGGGGCCAAATTTTGCAACTCTTCATGCTGTCGTGGTGGGTGTATCAAGACTTGCCTTTTTAAAACAGCAGGGGAAGCACTAGGATAACATCCAGCTCTTGTCATGCTGCTCTTGCGCAGAAGAGGTCTAACTGCTGCCATCCCAGGGTTTTTTTGTCTTTTGCTGGGGATCAAGAATGAGTCAGTTAATGGTGCCCTTGTAAGTTCTCATTTCACTTTTGTACTTTGGGCTGAAGTAAGGTCTACTCCTTGACCCACAACAATCTATACCGTGTCTGCTCATTCTTTTGCTTCTGAGTCAGATCCATACTTCCCTCTAAATGAGAGAACAGCTAGCTGCAGTTCAACACCGTGGAGGTGCCTGAGAAAGCAGGCAGGGACTGGATGTGCCCAGGATTTCAAGTTCAGAGGAATAAAAAAGGCATGCCAGCACTCATAAACCTTAGAAGGACGGTGTCAATCCCCCTCCTTCTGCTCTGTTTGCTATGAGGCTTTGGTGCTGGTGGCATAAGTCATGAGGATAAACAGCTGGGAGATGAATCAGACAAAACAGTACTGGAAAGGCATTGTCAGTTGGTTGTAACAGTGGCGTACCCAAGGGCACGCAGACCACTGTGCAGCACAGGTGCAGTTTGCACCTTCTGAGGGGACCCTAGGAGACAGGAGTGGGGACCCAGGTGTGACAGGTTTATAAGGAGAGAGTTTTGATGTGGCCTATTTACCACAGGGCTCACCACCGCCCCTACTAGTGCTGTAGGAGATGTGATCTTTTATGCCTACAGGGACAACACCTGGTTCAGTCCTGATTCCATCCCAGGCACTAGGCAGGATGGTGATGATCGCATTGGCACGCTGATCTGGGATTGCAGGTTCACATTTCTCATATGGGGCAATGTCTTCCTCACAGCATGCGTAGTGAAACGGTTTGCAGCTAGTCTCACCGTTAGCTTTGAGCCCAGAACAGGCAGGAGGTTTGTGTCCCCTCACCCTGCAGGAACTCCCTGCAATCGCATTCCTGGAGCTCCACAGAGGGCACTGCCCTGGTTATCGCTGCCACTCTTGCTGAGAAACGTTCCACATCAGGAATGCAAGTGCAGCAGGAGTTATACATCCCACGTGGCACAAAAGAGGTTAATGTAGGGCCCAATAACCTTCACAGATGAATCAAACAGCTGAGTAGAAAAAGCTGTCATAAATATTTGCAGTCCTAGCAGAGTTAATGGAGGAAGAGGAATGCTGTCTTAGAAGGTGATGCAGTAGAAGCAGCGTATGGACAGACCTCAAGGAAGGTAGGAAACTGTATAGGGGTGGGAGAGATTATTCAGAGTTGCTTAACTCAGTGTCTTTGGGCTGGAGGGATGCTTTTCTCTCGGAGAAGTGACTGAATCTCTTCCTGGTGGGGAAGTTGAGCTCTGGAGATAGACAGGCTGGATGCTGGTAAATCCCAGGTTAGGGCAAGGTCCCTGCAGGCCTGCTCAGTCTGCTCTTTGGGACATCTCTGGCTGGTGCACTCTCAACATGCAGGCTCACAAGCCAGCCTGAGTGCTTGCTGGGGACACAGATGTGCTCTGAAGATTGCTTTGGTAGTTATGTGAAACGATGGCTTTTTATTAAGAAGTGTTGAAACTAATAATAAATATTTATAAATCACTTTAGTGTATTAAATTGTTGACATAACACAAACAAATATTTCTTAGGAAAGTGAATAAACATATAAAGCTACATTACTTTGTAAATGAATTCATTAGTATTTATTACAGGAAATTACAATCAATTATTAAGCATTATGATGGCTGGCTTGGAGAATGAGATATATTATTTTCACTATTATTAATAATTTCAATTACCAACTTTAAGTACTGGTGATTTCCCCCCCCCACATCCCAGGGCACTAATTTTTATACAGCATCTAAAATACACTTAGCATTTTTGTTTTAGGTAGCTTTGTAGTACACAATAAATAGTTGAAAATAAAGTTAATTTCCTAGTCGCTAAGTGGAAATAGAAGCTCTGGGTGTCCCTTAATCAGTTATGACCTAGCTTAGGAGAACTGGTTTATATTATGCAATAAGAAATTTATTTCTCCAAAGTCTTCTGCATCCTAACCAAAAAGGCAAGAGGCCAGGTTTCCCCCTGCTCCCGACTTTTATCTCCTTTCTGCCATCAAACAAGATTTTGTGTGCTCAAAAGCCTGCTGCCCCTACACTTACTGTATTAAATTGGCCTAACAAAACATGCTGCCTCAAAAACATCTGTGGATTATGATGGTCTTACTGTTGGACCTATAATTATTCCTGATGCTAATGTGGTTGCCCCTACTACTATCTTGTAGATCTCCAGTAATTAGACCTATTACACAATATTCAGACAATCTATTTTCAGGTATCTTCATTTGTCAAGCAGGTACATAACCTGAACGTAGTTTTTTGGCTTGTCACCACGCATCTTCATGTCCCCAAATCCATGCTCTAGTTCTCTTTCCACATGCCCTCGTCTGACACCCCTATGCTCTGATCTCTCCGGTTGCCTGACTTCTTACTACCTGACTGACGTGCTGTGCTTGGGACACACACACTCATGTAGAGATGAGCATTTCCATTTCTCAATTACCACAATTAACTTTGCACTCAGTACCCTGGTAGAAATGGGAGCGCCTGGCCAAACTGTACCTCTGACCACCCCACCCTTTCCTATGGTACTTCAGCGTCTCCTGAACTCGGGTTGTCCTTCCAGTCTCCCACAGGCCCCTTGCTGACAGGAGCAATGGCAGCTAGGAGCTGTTGCCATCCCTACAGTGCCCACGCAATCGGCGTACAACCCATGGCCACAACGGATGAAGGTGCTGATGAGGACACCTGAATTGATTTGGTGGTGATATTCAGCTGTTGAACCAATCACCAGACTATAAAAGCAGTGAGGTGGATTAACAGAGTATTTTGCTTAATACTGAGGAGCAAAGGCATTGTCTGTACGGGGCAGAGTTTCTTTACGGTATCTCATAAAGCGCTTTATGCTAGAGCAAAGCATAGTTATTCTAGTTTTACTAGAAGTGGGATTTAAAAATACAAGTAATTAAATTTTTACACACTCTTCTGTGAGTTGCTAAATAACCTCAGTGCTACTAAATGGATAGATTGTGGATGTTGTGAATAGGTTTGGCTATCTGGAGTGGGGTGAGGGGAGGAATATTATAGTAGAGCTCTTTCTAGCTTCCTCAAATTTTTTTCTTGTATTTTCAACATAGAGAACTGAATGAATTCTTTATGACAGTTGCTGGATGGACAACTCCTGTTTATCTTCACAAGCCCTGGAGGAACAGCAGTGGATTCCCCTGCCTTGCTTCACCTCCTACTCTGGTCCCTTGTGTCTGTCTCACACATAAGAAGAATCTCCATTTGATGGCTACTCTACTTTTCTGTTGAGACTGTCCAAAGTAAGTGTTTGCTTCACAGGGTTTTTTATTCCTCTTTTTTTTCCTCTCGTTAGGAGTGGTTAGCCATTGAGTAGGTATGATGAGGTCAGCTGATATAGATTGAAGAATGCTAATCTGATGTTAGTAACTTGTATTAACAATAAGTGTGCAATTTTACTAATGCTACCTGAATAATCATTTTGCATTGAAGTATTTTCTAAGCAGGAATATAAAAAAAGTTGCCTGGAATTTGCTATATAAGGTTACGTGATGAATACGCATTGATTCAGCAGAACTGTTATTTTATGAAATCAGTTATTGTCATGCTTTTAGTTCTGATGCATTTACAGCAATGTTTTCCCTCTAGCAGGGCTTGATTGAGATGGGATCCTTTGCCTTCCATTATAACAATTAAATATTTATTTTGATCTTTTTTTCCCACATTTTAAACAGTAATTTCTTGTTGCAATGCACTTTGATATGCTGTGCTCAGATGGAAGATATTATAGAAGAATTCTGTTGCTGCCAGGATTGAGTGAATGGTAAAAAACATAAGTAATAATTCAAATTTAGAAATAACTTAAGCTGGATTTGTGCTGTCGTTGCTCAATGCAAGTAGTGTTTGAAAGTCTTGGTCACAAACTGGAGCCCTGCTGCGCTAGAAGCTGTTTTGACACTGGACAAAAAGGTAGCCACTGCTCTGAAGCGCTTGCAGTTTTCCCACAAACATTTAAGCAATTAAGTTGGAGGTTCAGTTTGTTTGCTTGCTTTGGTGCTTGCTCCAGCTTTTTTGTTTTCTTCTTTCCTGAATGATAATTAAAACTTATATTGAATGCATGTGTTGTTTTAATTGCCTAGAATACACCTAGGTGCTGTTACCTGAAGACTTCATTCACTGAAGTTAAGGAAAACCCTCCCCTTTACTTCTCTGCTCTGCAGCCAGTTGTCTGTTCTTTGACTATCTTCCTTCATGTTCTTAAGCATATGTACAAAAACTATGGTAAATCTGAATGAGGGCAAGTGCCGCTGACCAGTGACTAGAAGTAGTATATTTTAAAAGGGACATAGCTATTCTCAACCTGTTCTAGGCAAGCCTTACCTGTCCTCCAAAACTAGAACTACAGAATGTGGCGTTTTCAAATAAGGCAAAAAACTTACGGCTGTTTCACTGCTAATACTTACCTTGTGTGTATAATTGCTCTGTGACATTGGAGGTAAAATTAGAAAACCAAAGTCATCGGTGGTGTTCCAGAAGGGACTAAGCCTGTTCTGCTGGGACTGTTCAGCTTCACAAAAATACTGTATTCCCAGCATTCATCTGATAAACCTGATCTGAAGGTCATTTAAGGTCTGAAGCCGATAGAAGTTTTTTCTATTCGCCTTGGGGGCAGAATTGGGTCTTAAATGATCTAAGACCTTCCTTTCCCCAGAAAGGGGCCTACGCTCACTTGCACAATTATTTGGTGCGAATTAAATTTAAACTCTGTAGCCAGCTAATAAATTTAAAACAGTTTCATTTGTTTTTCCTAGCAACAGTGCTTTAGCCAAGGCCTGTGAGATTCAGAAAGGGAAACGTGTGTGTGTGTAATATATGTGTGTGTGTATATATATAATAGTAAGGTTTAAATTGTAGCTTTGAGTACTTTTGATATTAATTTGATCAGTGTATAGGTACTAATGTAAATAACTCCATAGAATTTTTCCATCATACATAAATGAGAAAAACACCTGTTTGCAGACATATCTTATGTATTGAAAAAAGATGAAATCTAAACAATTTAAGGCTTCTGAAATTGTTTTTTTCCACTTTTTCAGAGTATGAATAGCTATGGTCAAAAGTATTAGATGTATGCTTTTGCTCATCTCATTATAGTGTTAAATACTGACAAAGTAACTGAGTAAATTATTTAAGTATATACTCAGCACTAATTATTCTATGTTGTGGTTCAGTGAATTCAGAAAATGAATTCCACTGAGCGTATCTCTACTTGCAAAAGGTATACATTTCATTGAGTGATTCTGTATTTTCTTTATGGCCTGAAAATTACCCAGTATTAGATAACGTTTCAATCCCCTTATAAGTATTTTGCACTAAATTATCTATTTGGTTAAATGTTTTTCCATTAATATAGTAAAGCTTTTATCTGCTCTGTTAGCCACTAAGGTACATCTAGATAGTTATAAAGGCCTCTAGTAGCCCCACAGCCTTTTGTAATTAAAATGGTTTGGGTTTAGTGTCTTGTAAGTAGCTGTAGTGGCCCTAAGCGTGCAAAGAAGGCGTAGAAAATGAAGCACCAGGGGGAGGGGGAATGAAATAATTGAATGGATTAGAGAAGATGGGTGGGGAAAATTAATATTAGTAGTGTTGGTTGTATTACAGTTGTATGTATAGTTGATTCCAGTTGGTTGGATACCTGATACAGTCAGTATCGCATCTGCGGGTGGAATCATAGAGGTAAAACAGTATGTGCTCTGCCCCGAGGAACTTGCACTACAAAGTGTGTGTGTAATGGTCAAGGGAAGGAAAAGGAGGTAATGCTACTTCTGCCGTCACTTGGCAGTTCACTCCTCTCTCTTCATTGTATATGTGCCTATGAGAGCAGCTTTGATAAGTACGGGGCTGAAAATTAGCAGAGGACGCTTGAGGGTGTCTACACACTAGGAAAAAAAAGTGACAACTGTGATTTTCACTCGCATGAAAAAAGTGGCGCTATCTTTTATAAAGGGCTGTGTAACGCAAAATGGCCAAACTCAGGCAGAAGGGTCAGTTCCACAGCTGGCGTAAGCCGGCATGGCTCATTGACCTCAATGGAATTGAGTTGCTTGCCACCAGCTAAGGCCCCAAGTGCCACTCAGGTATTAGGACAATGTGTTTGATGTGCCCTTTGATCATATAAGTCAAATCGCGTGAGTCATTACTCAGAGTGCAGAAGTTGTGGTTTCAAAAATTGCTTGCTTCCCCATGAAAATTCACTAAAATGTTTGCCCTGAGAGTCCTGGAATAAAGTTAAGAATGCATCAGGAGCCACAAACCTCTCCCTGAGGAAATTTATAGGGGGAACTGACACACAAGGGTGAAGCATATTCATGATGTTAGGGTCAATCTCATTTACTTTGGTTTGGCCCAAGCTATGTTTCCACCTGTTGCTTTCTATGCCTGTGAATTCCCTTAAACTGCCGTAAGTATAAACCAAATCCATTTTGGTCTGCAAGCAAGCAGTATTTCAGCCTTTTAGGCTTGGGGTTACTTGTTTGGCTTATTAAGTTTGTGCTTTAGGTGAATTCATACAGATGGTGAGATAAGGCAAGAAGATTTATGTTTAGATTTATTGGGGGAGCCTATTTTTCCCCTCCTGGCTGACATCAATAGGGTTGCATGGTCTATTCACTCCATCAGAAAGTGCACCCTGAGAAAGTACGGAGAGGACCCTGATTGCAATCCTGCCTTCGAACAGGTCACAACTCCATTGTTCTGGAACAATAAAGGTTTTATAAACAAATTCTGACTAGAAAGACTGTGAGTTATGACACTACAAAGAGCCTTGCTGAAAGCAAAACAAGGCAAAAAAGAAACAGGGTAAGGCATAGAAAAACACTTACAAACATTAAGTTAAATCCCAGGTCTTGAGTGAGACATTGATCCATTGATGTCAGAGGAACTGTGCCACCTTACAGCAGTGCTGAAGTTGGTCTATTAGTGTTTACACCACACAATGTATATGCTGTATAGTTAAAGTGAAAATAAATGCGTAGGCACAGAAGTACTTAAAATCCTGATTACTACTGACTTCAAAGGGATTGCTCACCTGCTTGAAGGTAGGCATATACCTAGGCTTCTTGTTGGGGACTTGAAAGAGGCTGTGGATGATGCCCTTCTACTTGCATTGCCTATCACAGTCATCTCATGTTACCTTAAGTTACTATTTTCAGTGACCATCTGCTGCTTTTCATCATAAATTTAGCACTGCCCCTATAAACTCTCCCACTGGCAAGGCCTGCTACAGTTACTCGTAGTGGTAACTTACGTGGAAGTATTTTTGCAATGCTGGAACTTGCTCCTTTGAGGTATGACTGTCTCTTTACTGCACAACATGCAGTACCTGGTGTAACAGGTGCCTTGTGGGTGTAAAGCAATGCAAGTGAGTAATTGGTGCCACTCTTGGTTGGGGTGGCACAAGTGAAGGATGCTCTGGGAAACACAGAGCACAAAAGGAAGGCTCTTGAATTCAAACAGCTGTTGTGTTGAAGGCATTCAGACTTGTATACATTTGAAATTAAAAATAATTCCACTAAGGTAATCTGGTTAACTTATCCTTTGTGCACAGACATTTACGTGATCTCTTTTTCTAGGTGTTATTCAGTAGAGGGGAAATTATCAGCATTTCAATCCATCCCACCAAAACCAAGAAATTTTCACTCTTCAGAGCTGTTCTGTAAATGTAAAAATTTTTTCCCTCCCTCTTGGAACTGTAGGTCTCTGAAAAAGCAAGCTCATATTACTTTGTTATATGAGCTGCTAAAGTTTTTAATTTTGGTTGCTGGTGCCCAGAGGACGAGTAATCAGTTATTAAGCTAATCAGCCTTATGTTGTAGTGCATCAGTTTGATGAGGTTAGTGTTAAAAATCTGGCATAAGTATTTGCAACCTTCCTGTGTTAGTGGAATGTAATGCTTTTCCATGCGAAGATCCACTTAACAAGCAGATTTAATCCGACACTGGGGGGAGAGGAGAAGGGGGGCTGGGGCAGAAGGGATTGAAACCCTCTGTGTGCTACATTTCCACCTCTATAGCTATGGCAAGCGATTTTTACCAAATGAAAGGTCCAGGATGTATTTCAGTGAAGCAGGTGGTCAAAATGCTAGGCAATAACAATTTAGAAGTTGCCACTTTTCTGCTCTCTTTTTTTTTTTATGCATCTATAAAGAGCATCCAAGAAGGCTGTGTGCAACTATTTAGAAGGATTATAATTAACTAGCTGTCATTTGTTAATAAGTGGATAACAAAAGATTGAAAGTATCCACTTGCTATTTTATTTTGCTTTTTAACTAAATTTTAAATGGGTCTTGAATAAGATTTGTTAGTATGTGATGTCTGTTTACTAAATGTGCCAGGCAAGTTTTTAGACAAAAAGCAGGGAACTTGGATAGGACTGAACAATAATTATTATACAGAAAAATACTGCAGTTCAAGCTTCTAGCTAGGTGAAGCCCAGAACCACTTGGGATTACATTAGTTCCAGTAAGAATGTGTTCACGGTTTTTATCAAGAAACTAGATGCCAGAGTTTCTGCATCAGGCTTGTTTGGGGCGGAGCGTGGGGGCCATCCAAGTTTATCGAGCTGAATTTTGCATTCTACAGCCTTAATCAGTCTGAAGCTAATTAGCCGCCTCTACACAATAAGGCCACAAGTCATTAATCACAGGAGATGAGAGCAGTCAGCCCCCCATCCTCGACATTTCAAGAAAAGTTTCTCTCTCACTTTTTTTTTTTGTGATAGGGCTTCAAAAGTCGCAAGATTGCTTTTCATGGTCAATAGTGTGTGAAGTATAAGCCATGTCTTGATGTGACAGACAAGGGACCACTGTTCAAGGACCCATTGGACCCTTTTTTTTTTTTTTTTTTTAAATGCTGTCCTCTAATAGAATGGAGTCAACTGATGACTTTATTTGCTTTGAGTTGAAGCATAGTTCAGCTGGGAATAAAAAAAAAAAGTTTTAACAAGTATGATTTCTGTTAAAGGGAAGTTCAAATTTTTTACAAAGCTGCTTAGTTCTTTTTAAAAGTTACAATCCTTTCTTACGCGCAGCTAATGAGGAATGAAAGTCCTTTCACATGCCTAATACAGTTTAGTACAGTGTGTCTTGAAATCTAATGCTAACAGCCACAGGCTAAGCACCAGGAAACCCTTGCAGGAAAAAAAATAAAGTTTCTTGAGGCTATTGATCAAACTTCTTCCAAACAATTTGGAGCAGTAAATTTAAATAACAAGTTTGTTCTCTTAAATGACGCTGAGAATTAGATTATGCATTATATTTTATTCCATTCTATTTTCTATGTGCAGATGTCTGTTTTACTCCCACAGTAAAGGGATAAGCATCTAAAATAACTAGATGTGCTCATGGAAACATTTTCTGTAAAGGAAATTCTGCTTCCTGTGTCTTTTAGTCTAATTTTTGGGGGGAGTGTGTAGGTGATACCTGCATGCCTGATGCACGTCTCTAGCAGGTCTTACTCCTTAGTTGTCCGTAGTGCGGCCCTACACCTGTTGATAGCATCACTGTTTCAGGCTGAGACTATGACAATATTACAGCCATTTAGAGCTTCTGGCTGGGACAGTTGGAGAGACAAGGTGATTTTATAAGTAACAAAGATGTTCGTACAGTCTTCTTTTATTAATCACTGAATTTCCAGTATAAGCAAAAGTGTTTCTTTACAGGACAGGTTTTAGAAAGATTTCTGGAAGACCTAAGTGTCTGTCTCAAGGCCTCCTGGTTATCATATTGTTCTCCATGGACGTTACTGTTTTACTTGAGGAATTACAGCAACACTGAGAGCTGCTAATGGGCTTTTCTCTATTTAACTCTCCAGGAGCTCCTTGTTCTAGCAGGCACTACACTAAACTCTACATCCATCCCTGTGCCTGGAGTCGTCCAGTGCAGACGGGGGATGGCTTTTAGCAGGTGTTAGCTCGAGCAGCAAAGCTGTGTGGTGACACAGTACTGCACAGCACTGCCAGCAGCCTAGACACACTGACATCTATTGCTCCTCTATAAGCAGTTCCAGTTGTGCTTTGATTTGCTTATTTCCCCTCTGCTTATTTGGGGAGTCAAAATAATGTTGAAAGCCTGTTTGGTTTTGGGGTTTTTTTGTTGTTGTTTTGGTTTCTTTTCCTGTTATCGGTCTTTGAGATAAAAAGAGTGAAAGTCAGGAAAAAAAAATTAGAATTAGGAGGCTCAAACAAATGGAATCAGAGCTCTGTCTCCAGAAGCTCAGCAAGCAGCTATCTATACCTGTAACATGGCTGTATGTTGTTCTGTTTATTTGTCTGGATCACCAATGGATTTTGTCCTTGGACCACTGTTCTAATTTGTTAAGAATGATGTCTTCAAGCTGTTTCACATCTTGTGCCTATTCTGGGATCCGAGAGTCTGTGGGGATCATCAGGTGATCACGTTGGGTGATGGCAGGGAGGAGATTACCCCAATCATAAGACTATGGTTGAAAAGATAACTCTAGGTAAGACTTCAGAGCGAGAAGGCCTGTGTTTTGGTGCCTGAGTGGTATACCTTTATTTTGATATGTTGTTTCCTCCTCAGAGGAGGATTGGGAAGCCCTGTTAAGTGCCACCTTTTCACTGTATTTTTGGTTCCTGCCCCTGTCGACTTGCGCACTCCCATGCTTACTCCTTGCTTTCCAGTTCTCCGTTTTTGAAATGTGAACCCAGTGATGTTCCAGTTCACACCAAGCTTTCCATGCTGGCCTGAGTGGGCCTGGCAATTAGGCATCCCTAACAAAAAAGGCCCCATGCAGAAACTTCAGAGAAAACAACCTAGGAGCACTGAAAGAGCCATTACATTCCTCCTGTCCTATCAGTGAAATGGTACATGTTTTGAAAAGTTTCCCTAATATATCTTTAAACCATATAGCATAGCACTGGTTATGGTCTATTGTATTAACTCATACATTTCAATAAGAGGGCATTTTCTTTCTTTTCCTCTCTTTGTAATACTGGGGGCGGGGGGGAAATATGACATGCATCCACACAAAAAAATTTGGAACGAAATCACATTAGCGATTTGACTAAGCCCACACAAGCAGAGAGTTAAGACTGATATTCTGTCATTACCTCAGCTCATTGCATCTTGGGGTTTTGTTACTCGTGTAGTCCGTAAGATCACCCGCTGTCTGGAGAATCCTGTACTACCTGGAAACAAAGGGAAGTGTTATGCTGTAGCTTTACCTCTGAAATTTCCTTGCTTTGCCAACTTTCCTCAGTGTTACCATAAAACAGTTTTTGGTGACTTATATGTATTAATGGCATTAATTAAACTATCAGCACGGCTGAATGGGAGAAAATGTGTCTTCTGAACTTGTTTCTTGAATAGGAGTAAATGCCTCATTAATCTTAAGCATCAACCCAAGAACACTGTGTTTGTTAGATAGAATAATAAATGGCTTTACAGGAAATACACAATAGCAGATGCTGGAATGCATCCATTCATTAGTCACTGTGCATAAATATCCCCTTATTTCCATGAAGAGACATTTAATGGAGGGCTAGTCTGACAAACATGCGCAAGCTTTCACTCACTCACTGAGAAAACGGAAGGGAGAAAATGTCACACAAATTTGCCTGCTGAACACAAAGCATCACATACCTTATCACGTGTGCTTTTTCTGCTCCTTGCCTATCTTTCATCAGATTGATATGGGCATTAGCAAAGGCAAAACTGTAGGACAGGTTTTGGGAGCCCATAAGGCATTATAGTTATTTCTGCCTCTCGGTTACAAAGTCTGTTTCACTAGTGTGTCATCTTGGAGACAATCACCAACTTCGCTCCTATTAACACAGACTCAAAGCCCAGTTCAGTGTCTGGTAAAATCAAAGGAATGCTATTGGCTTCAAAACCTTACAGGAAAATATTGTTGGGTTTGTTTTGTAATCAGCGTCTCCCAAGATACTAAGAAACAAGCTTGTTTCAGTGAGTAATAGTGTATTAAAAAAAAAAAAAAAAGTTATTCTCAACCCTACCATTCCGCTTTCTGTCAACTTTTGCAGACTTGTGTATATTTTCTAGTCTTGTAACATGACTGAGCCAGTGAAGCACCTCTGGCAAACAGGTACATCTACAGTTGTTCAAAAAAAGGTAAAGCCCGTATAGTAATTGTGTGGAGGGGAAAGCAATGCAAGTGGTCAGAACTCCTGTTTTTCTTGGACTGTTGATTCAACACACAAGAATCTTAGCTGTATTACAGGAGCGCTTAAATAATTTCCTTGGTATGCTCCCTTGTTTCTCAATGTGTGCCTTAATGAAATTTGACTAAAGGGTTACATTTTGGCATAGTAGTTCTTAGAAAATGTTAACAGAGTGTTTGGATGTCCTTTTGTTTTTGAGGTCTGTCTGGTTTCTAAGGCTAAATTGAGCAGAAAGACAAGAAAACCTTGATTTATGAAACAAATTCTTAAGCTGGTGATTGCATTGTGTATCAAAGGTATCCGTGTGCTGTCACAGCACCCATCCCACTTGGGAAATCAAAAATCTTCCACTTAAGCATGCAAGTGCCTTGTGTTGATGTATTCTTCACTGGTGTCGTAGTGTTTCACGCTAGAATACTAATCAGGGTGCTTGGCTTTTAGCCTGCACAGGCTCAGCCACACAACATCAGGGAGGACAAAGTTTAATTTCTCATACTGGAAGTTTCTGAATAAGTATGGATTTGAAAACCTGCTATGTGTGATTTGGGGAAACTTCTCATCTGAATTGAGAGCTTGGCAACACTTTATGGTATTGTCAAATCAAACGTTTTGGAGCAAAAAATTCAAGCTGGGTACTGTGGTAACTTGGGAGGTAGTGCTTGTTTTCCTACTGGCCTAAATTTGCAGTCTTTGCTCAGAAGTCCTGCTTGCATGAACAAGCATCAGTTTGCTTACAGAATTAGAGCCATAGGTCAGCACTGAGTTATTAACAAAGTCAAGGGAGGGAAAGTTTTGTTTAGAAGTAATACGTAGTGATGATAGCAGCCTAAATTTTCAGAGGTGACCAGTGATTTTTTGAAATTGAAAATACCAAAGAGCTTGGTGTTCCTGCACATCTGTCCTGTGAGAACTAGACCCACTTCAATCGGTCACAGAAATTACTGCTAGGCTAATAGTTCCCTAATAATGACAGACAATATTAGTACTTTATGAAGTGAGGTGCAAATTTAAGTTTTTAACCAATTTTTCATTATTAAAGATCCCAGGGAAACCTCACTGGAGAATTAAAGAATTTTCCCTTTTGTGACTGACAGATTTCCCTTTGGGGTAGCTTACATTTTTCCTGTATTACACTCCTGGTATGGTTTCATGGGGGTAGGTGCACTGGTACTGTGATTTAAGTGTTCACATCCTTCAAAATCTGTCCCATGGGTGTGCTATATTTCTATCCTAGGAGCAGCTACGTTCCTGTGACCAGCCAAAACCCTCTCAATATATACAACACTACACTGAATTACACCAAATGTAACTGTCTTAGCGTTGATTAGGCAGGTATTGGGCTGATAAAACACAGCATTAGCCTTTTCTCCCAAAGGGTCATACTGCGCAATGCTAGTGGGTCATTCCCACTACTGGTCCCAACAGGTCAACCAGAGCTGGAGCCAGAAAACTCCTTTTGGAAGAGAAGGGCAGAGTCATTCTTTACAACTGGAATGCCGGGTGGGAATCCTCCGGACTCCATCTGGAACAGCTTTGACCAAACAAAGGCCCTAGATCCGCTCGCAGTGCCGTTGGTGGGAATACTGCCACAGCATTCCTTGGGAGCAACATTAGGCTTCGATTACGGTCACAGCAAGAGAGTAGTATATGTACAGCTGCCAAAAAATATTAACAAATAATTCTAGAAATGTTTGTCTCTGCTTTCCTTCCTTCATTTTTCTTTAAGGCAACTAACAGAAAATGCTTTTGCCTGTCAGGAATGAGAATTAAAATAAAAGTTTAAGGCCCAAGCTCCCTCTGCTTCCCAAGAGAGACAGGTCAGGAAAGTCATGGCTTTCAAAGTGCTCTGAGCCACCGTCCCCTCTTCCAAATGCAGGGCTGTGCAAGGGGCCTTGACAGCCGCTGGTGCTCCCCTCAGCCCGCCCGGGGAAGCACAGCATTGCTGAGCGCAGCCTGCCGTGGCCACGAGGGCCGACGCTGGGACTCCTCGAGTTTTTCTTTTACGGCCACGTATGCTGCTGGAGAGAGCTCAGCAAAATAATGGTACAAGATGTGAAGAGCAGGGGCTGGGTTGTGGCCCCGAGTCTGCAAAGGGCCAGGGAGCAGCAGCACCTTTCACATAGCTCTTACCCACCAAGGGCATTGTCCTCATGCACTTGATGCATCTGCTCCATGTTCTGTGCGTTAGCTCTGCCTGTGCCTTTTTTATTAGTATTTCACAGCATGTGTGCTCAGAACAGCTTTCTTACGTTATAATCTTGATGAACTAGCTTTGTAAATCGGAATAACCTTAACCGGGAGGAGAGGACAAAGCAGACTTTGTGGGTGCTGAATTCTTTCTTGCCTGAAACAATTAAATGTTTGGGCAGACCCTAGACCTTTTTGGCTGCTGATTGGAGTAGAAATTAAACAAAATACAGTACAGTGGGAAGAACCAACTGCAGAAGAGTTTTCCTTAAAACACAATGTGGACAGATTTAATTCCATGAGATTAATTTTAAAGGAAAAATGGCATCAAAGATGTATAACTTCCTACAGTTGTGTTGTTTACGAACATTGAAGTCTTACGCTCCTGAGGTCAACAGGGTTGGGGTTTTTTTACTTCAATGGAAGTACAGCAGGATTTTTAAAATGCTTTGTCTAGAGACCTCCATAATTATTCCTTTCCTGTGAGACCTTTTAGAAAGGACTATAACATAGATTTTCCTCCTTCTTAAGAAATAATTCAAGACAGTCAGAGATGCCTCTTTGTTTGTAAATTTTCTAGCTGTATAATCCAGGCTTTAATGCTAACCACAGCGTGAGAGCTGAAGCCTCGAGTCTGGAGTGCTTTGTATTTTGTACCATGATGTTTCTTCCATAAGCTACAAAGGAGAGGCCTTCCCAGAAGTGAAAAAAATTGAGAGTATGGTCCTGCTAGTCCAAAGGCAGGTCAGGACAGTCGGTAAGTTATGAGAAAAAGAAAGCCAAAGGCCAAAATGAATGCTGTCCATTCTTATAATTAAGAATGCTTTGTGTAGATAGTGGTGAAAACATAAGTCTATAAATAGCTGCTGACACCAAAGAACTCATTGTAACTAGATTAAATTACTTTGGTTTCTAATTCTATGAAGACTATTCAGAAGCATATAAAAATTAGTGAGTAATTCTAGACTGCTCAGTATCATTGCATCGTGTCAGCCGAGGGAAGCAAATGTAAAACTGAATCATTCTGACTTGCTGGATTTTAGATCCACTTTGTCTTCACTTTGCAGTTGCAAAACATGGCACAAACTTCAGAGCAATTCAGAACGTAGCTACAGCTTCCTTACAATTTAGATCATACGCTCCAGCTACTGAGAGTCCTCAAGAGATTGCTTTGGCTGCAGAAATTAGTGAATTTCATTTCGTGTGTTTTGGAAACACCTTTCCAACCCCACAAAGTGGGGAAGAGTACATGTTTACTCATTCACCACTCCTCTGTGCTTACAGAGGCAAGTACTTGCTGTCTCTTAACTGATCTGTCAGTTGTCTTTGATTCAAACATCAGGGTACTATGAAACATGGTACCACAGAAATATGCTTGTGGGGTAATGAAGGGAGAAGATCCACAACTGAGCTATTTGGTCTCATCTAGTTTGCTAGGATGCTGTAGGATGTAAGGACTGCCTCTGGTGTCTGAGGACATCAAAGTAAACACAGATGTGCAATCCCTATTTGTTCAGCTTCATATCAAGTAGATGAGAGAGACTGTGGTGGGGGTATAGCTAGATGCACTCGAAGAAGCACTCTTACCCTCTACTCATGGCTCTTCAGTGACTCATTATGTGTCTCAAAAAAAAATGTATGACACTATTTTTTTGATCTTGCATATATGCAAATCTGCATTTCACTTTGCATATTTGTTTTGCGTAGGCGATTGGCATGCTGTTTTAGCTGTTGTATGCTCTTGCAAAGCAACGCCCAAAGAATTGTAGCTGTGCATGGTGTGATATCAGTTGCAGGCGCTACGTATATGTTTGCATGCAGAGTGCTGAGACTGTGATCTCGGTGTGCTACACTTTACATCTTGATCCCACCTCTGCTTTTAAGTGCATGCCTGTTGGTCCCGCTCTGCTGGCTGTCAAGCAGTGGGCGAGTCTGCTGTGTCTGTCCACCTTCTAGAGCTAAATCCTCCCACTTCCGCTTTAGGAGTTCAAGGATTGACACAATTTGGACCCCTAATATGGAGTTATGAAAGATGAGGCACTCTGGTTCCACATCTTTTTTCCCCCCGCTAGCACAGATGCACAAACTAAGCCTGTGACTAAGCGTCCTTTTGACTCAAATTCAGCAAAGCACTCACTCAGGCTTGATCTTAAGCATATGGATAATCTGTTGCTATCGAGCAACTTAAATACACCATCTTTATGGGGACTAAGCATGTGCTTGGGTGCTGAAATGAAATCTTCGGGGTTTTTAAATAAATTCATGCCTAGCTATAACTACAAACAAATGCTAACGTACATGGTTAATGATGCTCTAGCCAGAATTGCTCATCCTTGCAGCTGTACATCAGAGTGTAATTTTAATTAGAGTTTAATTATCTTTTCATTTATTTTCTTCAGCAAGTAAATTTATAACTTGCTGTAAGTTTTCTTGGGAGTATAAATTAAAGTAACATTAATAACATTATATTTGTCCTAATTTGTGTATCTACACTTATTTATCTGGGTTTTTATTAGTCATAATGAAGTATGTTTGGAGAAATCAGGCAACTAATCTATGTATAGAAGAAAATAATGCTAGGCAATGTCATTATAATAATAAGAGACTGTTTCTGATTTAGTGAATAGAAATAATAATATCATAAATTTGCGATTAGGGTTTTTAATATATTTTAAAAATTAATTTGAGGGAAAGTTGCATAACAAGGGTTTAAGTAGAAAAAAGTCTGTATTTGACGCTGGAAATGAAATTGTTCAAAAACGAACTTGAAAATTTTTTTCTGTTCAGAAGTAACCTATTAATGGAACTTAATGTCAACCCAACTTACAATTATTTAATACTTCATTATGGAAATTAATCTCTTCTGGAAGATATTTGTGGGGAAAAGTTTGATTCGAGCATTTTTACCAACTTAGGGAAGTTCAGATTGTCCAAATTTTCCTATTGGAGTGAGTTATTCCTTAGACATAATGCCACATACTAAATAATTTAAGGACTTGTATTTCTGCTGACATAATCTCCTTCAGTCCAAATAAATGCTTTAAAATCATTCATCAATATATCAGAGAAGTGGAAAACTATCATGAGCCTCACTGTATACAGCAGAAACTTCAGGCACGGGGAAACAAGGTACAATGAATTCAGATAAAGTGACCAATAATTCGAATGATCAAATTTTTGCATGCTTTACTTAAAATGTCTTAAGAAGCCAACTTATCTGTACTGGACATCTATAAACTTTTTCTGCATCTTCTTTTGTCTTTCTACAGTCAGTGGATTATTTCAAAGCATTGCTTAGCCAGCATCCATATTAGGGGTGGGCGGCTCTATTGTGTTACTTCTGTTTTGTAGTTCTGAGTTGCTTGGCTCTGCATGCTTGAGTCAGCTGGTCTCACTTCTCTGAGGCATCTAAAAGTTCACAAAACATTTTCTCCTTTTGTTCTTTCTTCAAATTTTATAGATTTTTGGATGGCTGCTAATGTAGGAAGGCTGAGAGTCTTCTGAGATGCACATCAGTTAGAGAATGATAAATAAACTGTCTGCTTCACCCCCCTTTTAGTTTCCCTATTATGAAAAGTAATCTCTGGTGTTGGGGTCTCCCCCTTCCCCCCTTTAATTCTGGGATGCTATCTTTCTAGCCTCTCCAAAGTAGCAAGACTTGCTGTGGAGCTAGCAAGTGATTTTCTCCTTTACTTCCCGTATGGCAAAGTGCCTTGTGCAGGGACATGATCTCTAGTCATAGATTGCCTCTGCAGAAGGCACAGGATTCTTGTTGTGGATGTCTAATGGTAGGCAAGGTACCAAGGGATTGGCGGGGCGATGTGGTGCCAGGGACCAAGGCTAATTGTTACAATTGCATTTCTGCAGGCTGTTCTGAGACTAGAGGGTGTCACTGAGTAACGTGGCTAGGAATAATGAAAACATTGTTTAGGGAGGTTAGGACCAACCCAGCAAGGTGCGTAGTTGGTATTTACCAGGATTGTGTTGTCTGTTCTGCATGACCAGAAAATGATGGCAGGACGGGTGATAAACCTCTGCCTTGTAACTTTAGAGCTCTAACAGAGTCCTCCTTTGACTAAATTCCATGTTATATTCCTCCAGGCAGTCACGAAGTTGACTATGAAATAAATGTGTTGCAATGTGACAACCTTAGGCTTAACAACAGCCTGTCTCTCCTATACGTGACAGGGTATTCTTTCTGTTTCCCAACTCGATGGAGCCATTAAGCTTTGAGTCTCTTCAGAGCAGCGTAACGCAGAGAGCAGAAACTGGGTGAGCCAGGTTTACAGAACTTTTGCAAATGTTTTAAACATTTTCCTTTCTAAGCCACACAAGTCTTGCCTGAGGCACCATTCCTAAAATAAAATTAGGCTTCTGAAAGATTTATTGGCTACTTTTGGAATTCAGCGTAGTCGTCTTTTTGCTCATTCACATAATGAGGCAGTTGTGAAACCCTGACTCAGGGGTGAACTAAGCCCTCTTCAAAATGGGGACAAATGGGAATGTGTGGTCACACGCATGCAACTGCGTCATAGGACTGAGTCTCTGGATGCGGCACAAACTGTGCTAGAGAAGGGCTGTGTACAGCACCCCCAGCTCCCTGCTATATCCACTCCTGCTACACTCACTGTGAAGACTGCTATAGTCCACAGGTATTCATGAAACAACTGGTGCTGTATATAGAATAAGGAGCCGCAAAGGCATGCAGAAGCAGATCTGTGTGGCCCCTAGCGATGACTACCCTGTCCCCTAACACAGCTTGTTCTTGCCTATAGTGACATTCTGATCTTTCCTATTTAATTGCCCCTGTGTTGGCTTTGGTTCGTAGTAGGGGGTGATTATAGAACCATGTTCCCCTGCTGTGTTAAACAGTCTTGTCTTAAGTGAAGTGTACCAAGTGCATTACATTTAGCGCTGTATACTTCACATAGGAAAAGACTACAGCAGCATTTGAAGCTGTTTCAGTTGATTGGAGCTAAAAGACCAGAACTTCCTGCTGCTACTGCCACTCCCAACCCCATGCAATTCCAATGGCCTGTTTTGCTGAAATCAGCCCCCCTCCGGGTTGTTTACTCATCAAAACTGGTTTTGCGATACAGAGGACATCAAATGCATTTCAAAACGTGGAATAATCTTCAGACCAGATCCAGGAAAGGGTGTGTATTTGTGCACACAGCTTCTGCGGCTAAGATGCTTTTTCACTGAAATCTTTCAATAAACACTCTGAAAAGTGTTGGTTTTTTCCCCAGCAGTGCTTGCCATAAGATTGATTAGATTCAGGTGGCTTAAAGGAAGTAAAACTGTTTCTATTCTGCACCTAATTCTTTCCCTTTTGTCTTCCTGTGCAAGTACAAATAACTAATGCAAGCAAACAGTAAATTGCAGTGAGCAGTGGAAGTGCTAAATGGTAGCAACACTTAAAACATTGCTGAAATTCAAAAGAGCAGCTGTTAGACATTTAAACCTATCATTCTCTTCTGAACATACATCAAATTTACTTCATAGCACTGTCATAAAAATGTATGAGAATGTAAATGCTTGAGTGACCCATTAATCTTTTGAGTAGTAAACATAAAATCTTCTTAACCCTAGTGATGATATAACCATACTTTATTTTGAATGAAGGCTTTATCATAGAAGTGAAGATGTTCTGTGTCTTTCTGTGCTGTATAAATAAGAACAAATTAATATTAAAGTCTGATGTCTATGAAAAGTGTACCATTATATTGATTGCAATATGAAGATATATGTAGTGAACAAAGCTACACTCAATTTCTGATGAGCACAGAAAATCTAATAGTAAATACACAAAGAGCATAAGCTCGTTACTCCTTGACAGCAATCACTAGTCTGATGCTGTTATCATTATTATTTACTAACTAACTCAATAATGAGTGTTTGTTCTTACAGAATTGTCCATAAAAATGTCCTTTTTATGTGTGTCAAATGATAAACCTGTTTTCTAAGCTGTCTTTGTGGTGAAGAGACACCCTTAAATATTGGAAGTGTTGATTGTTCATTTCCATGCATAGGCCAGTCAGCTTCTCTCTAACCAAGCAAACCTGTCATTTATATCAAGGTGAATTTTGCTTCAATAAGGACTAGAAAAATATATCTTTTGGCTCCAGTTTTGGAACACTACTATTCTTCCATTTATTCCGATTCTTTCATATATCTTCCATTGCCTCTTGAAGCCTTGTTTGAAAGACATTGTGACACTTTGACTAGGCTTTAAAGGTGTTGCTCATGAACAACAAACTGCTTTCTTCTTGCAGAGCTAGATTTAGCCTTGATATAAATAGGAGAAATTCCATTAAACTTCTGAAGTTGTCCAGTTCAAAGCATTGTGCCCACAGGGTAGAAAACTGGGAGAGTTGGAAAACTTCTGTTAAATAATCAGTTTCATGCTCCCATCCAGCCAGGATTGTTTCCAGCAGTACACTGAGATTTCTTAAGCAGTGGGACTTCATGTGTGGGGAACTTAACTTTTTCATAAAACACTTGAAACCTGTCCAAGTAAGCATAAGAAAATTTAGGTCTGTCATTTTTTAATGATATTTGGAAATGGAGGTGATTCCAATGGAAAAAAAATGAGAAGTAAAAAATTATAAACCAAGTAGTTTAACAGATTGAGATGAGCTGTATTAATTTAATTGTAGATGCAAACTGGCGACCAGGCTACATACTCTGTCTTTGAAGGACATCTTATTATATTAACTCTCCCTTTGAGACAAAGTGTGTCTTGGTGAACAACAAACTACAAGGTGTAGGGGCCTTGATGATAAATGAAAAGGATTACCTGAATCTGAAAAGCTTAGCTTAACTTGAAAGGCAGGTTGCAAAAATCAAGCCATGGAACAGAAGCAATACATTAGAAAGTAGAGTCAGCCCAGACTTTTATATATTTTGAGTGCTCCCTCCAAAAATGGCATGAAAGTCAAACCAAAATATCATTGATGTGATTTAATGTACGTGGCAGTCTAAGTCTTGTAATCTTTCTTCGGTGTTTGTATTAAAAATACCCTATTATGGCTGCACAGCTTTGGAACAAAGGGCTGGCTTTAGCCAGCATCCTAGAATGAAGGACAATCTTTGAGGAGAGTGGCGTTGAAGGCAGTGGGCTCGGGGAGCAGACCACGTACACTTCACTAGTCAGACCAGAACCATCAGAGCCCGGGCTAGCGCTACTCACACTTGTACTGTAGCACAAAGTCCTACAAAATTGAGTCCCAACAAATTGGAATGAGGTGGTGTGGGTAAAAGGCTATTTAGGGAAGTGGTGGGAAGGGGAGAAAAGAAAGGAGGTTTTTTGATAGGTTCCCCAAATCTTCCCACATCCTAGATTTCCACTGGCATTTCACAGTCTGAGAGAATGGGGAATAAAAATCTTCCCATGCAACCCACTCTTCCTTTACCACAGCATGGAATGTTGTTGCTCCCAGCAACGAGGTCAAAACAAATAATACTGGTTTTTATCTGTGAGCAGCAGAATCAGTTTTGCCTACAGAACTCTAACAAAACAAAATTTCATTCTTCAATATTACACTTACCTCCTTCATAATATCTGAGTTAAGGTATTTCTGAGCTTACTCCCATGTTCCCAAATGACCTTCCTCTTATTCTACTGCTTTGGGACCATATGGTCAGTCTGGGTAAGAAAAGAAGAAAAAATGGTTACATGTTACTCTGAGTGTACATATAAAAGTATGGGGAGCGTTGGACAGATGGCATTGTTTTTATAGAAAAATAGCTACTCACTGTGACTTTCAGTCTTCCTAAAAGTGTTCAAGTGTATTTAATAGTACTGCAGTGTTCATGGTGGATCTAACTACATTCCTGGGGAAATTCCCACAGATCTTTCACTTTGAATAAGCTCACGTGACTCATCGCACCTGCAGGATACGGCTGAGAGATGTTAGAACACCTGCCAGTGAGGTGAGGGACAGCTTGAACATACTTGATGAGGTACTGTGAGGTCTAAGCCAGAATTATGAATAAGACGTCTCTGAGATTAAGAACACAGTACATGAAGGAAATGCAAAAGACTGGGCCTTAAGACAGGACAGGCCCTAGAGGTGGCAAAGATGATACAGGCATTTTAAGAGGAGCAGTTCTGCCCTATTTATCAGCTTTTTACTTTGATTAAAAAAAGGTTTCTCACTCTGGCTGAGTGCACTATTGCAGTCCTTGACAGCTCAAGTATTGCTCTTGCTGGAAGGACACTCACGAGTTCAACAGAGTATTCATTAGCCAAAAGCAAAGAACTGCAGATAACAAAATAGATCTGAGCCAACAAGCCCTTAGTAAGATCATACTAATAAATGACAAAGCTGTCTGAATTTTGATACCAATCTTTCACACACACTGTAATTGAGACTGAGGTTTGATATCCAGTGTATTCATGAGCCTCCACCTGGGCATGTCAGAGCTTGCATGATCTTTTGTGTAGACTTCTGTGACGTGTATTTATTGAGGGCATGCACATTCTTCTGTTGCCCATCAAAACAAAAACTCTAATTTAAAAATGAGCAACAGCACTTAAAAATGTGCAACTCAAGATAAATGCTTTCAGTAGAGTAGGCTACTGTGTCATGCTGGAAAGAGTTCCCTCTCAGTGGCGTTGCAAGTAAGCGTGGAGATGTATGCCTGATGCTTACAGCTGGAGCCAGGCTAACGTCACTGCACGTTACTTCCTCAAGCAGTGCCTGAGCTCTGCTGGAAGATGGCTCTGTGGCTCTTCCCCTCAGCCCACTTCACAAAGGAGGAGCTCCCTTCAAGAGCTAAAAAATGCCGTCTCTTTCCATTGTGAAATCAAACAATTCTCCCACGCTTACACATATGTGAATGCAGCATCAGTTGAACAGTTCTGGAGTCTCAATACACACACCTATAGCTGTTAAAACATTATTGCAATTGTGCACAAGATTATCCTTCTCCTCTCAGGTGCTTTCCCCAAAGTGCCACAGGCTGAGGACTCAGTTGTGGTATCTTGTCCCTTGCAGAAGCTTCAGAGTCAGCGTTGCAAAGAGGTGTCTAGGGCAATGCACGTATCTGAAGCGGGCGCTCTAGGCATCCTGCCTCGTAACTCTGTGAGTGAAGAAGGCAAGTGAATAGGGCAGAGCTTTTGATTTCTTTTAATCAAAATTGAGTTTCTATTAGTCCAGAAAAGAATGGACATCCTTCACGTAAAGATACCGTCTAAGATACCTCCTTTGACATTCAAGTCTCTATAGAAATACAGATGTTTCTCTCAGCTATGCATTTCCAGTATAGTTCTGATTTTCTGTTTATTTTTTGGTTACCCCAAGGAAGCCACATTGGTGCAGAAAGGATCTGAATGGTCCATAATAATGGAAAGAAGAACACAAAAGCAAACTTTTGTCCCACTCGTGCATATGTTTTTTCACTCGCACATAGAAGGAAGGACTGGTCTTTTTTGCCCATCTCTTTTACCAGCTAATGTAGAAAGTTATTGAATACATTGCCTCCAGTCTGTCTTGAAGCTCTTGATAAATGCTACTCCACTACATACTTAAAGGCTTCTGTGACTCACTGTTGAGTATCAATTCCTTTTTTTTTTTTTTCAGACACTTTCATTTTGCTTGTGGTTTTTTGCTACTTTTCTAGTCACCTTCTAGAGTTACTCAAGGCAATGAGCTATCTAGTAGGACAGTTTGTAGTAGCAGAATATTTTAATTAGGTATTGGGAATGTTTCTTGAAAGTAAAGAAGCCTGTAAATGTGAGAATTTAGATCAGAAAACTGAACCTTAAGAGTTACACCTGTCTAGTCAGGGGACAAAAAATTATCTAAAGTTTGCAATTAAAATTGCTCTAAACCCAGCTCTTATCTTTTACTACGGAATACTTTGCAACAAACTATCTAAGGCCAATAACTCTTTGCAGAAAGTACTTAGTTGGAAAGTGTGAATTACGAGTAAATTAGAGAAAATCACTATCTGCTGGTGTGCAATTTGCTAGAATAAAAAAAAAGAGATGAAATGTATTGAATATGTTACTTGTTATGAATTATTTGCCCATTACAAATTGATGCCCTGCTCTTCTCATGGATTTGAGCCATATAGTATTTCTCATTTTCTCTTCCTGTGCAGTTTATTAATATTCATTTTTTCTAGTTTCTCCTTACTTGCAAATCTTTTTTTTTGCAAATGAAACAACATCTGCAGCTAGCTATAAATATTCATCATTTGAGAACAGTCATGACATAAAGACGTCTGAAGAGGGACATTGGAGGACAATTGGTGATTGTGGGTCACTGATGCTGCAAAATTTAGAAATGATAAATCTGAAGTATAAATTTACAAGCACCTGTATTGTAAGGCATACAATAGCTCACCAAAATAGTAAAGCTTCTCAGGCCTACCACTCATCTGAAGAAATAAGTTCCTATTTATGATTAGGAACACACTTTTAAATTAACCTTTCCTCTTGTTTGTAAGCAATGTGATGGGCTACTGTGGCATGGAAAGTTAACTATATCCTTCTTTACAATTCATGTTTTCTCTGTAGGAGCAAAACACTTTTGCATGGCCTAGAGAGCAAATATGCTTAGAAACAACTCAATGCTACAGGTTTGTTCTGGTCAAAAAACCCCTATAAAGTGGGACAGTGACCCTCACCCAAATATATCCTTCAGTGTTTAAGGATTAAGGTTGAGCCTTTCAAAAGTCCTTTTTAAAATGAGAGGATATCATAGCTAATTTGACCAGTCACTTCAAAATTTACTCACAGCTTGAAGTGAGCTTTTTGCTCACTGCAAACAAAGAATGACAACAAACATACACTTGAAAAAAAGAAAATGAGAGAGGTTAGCACCATCCAGATTTTTCTGACCACATGGCCTTCCCTTGCAGAGCCAGTGCATCAGAGTTACGGCTGGGTAGGTTGTTTCCAGATTCTCCAGATCAGCCTCTCCCGAGGAAATTGGATCCTTTGTAGTGAGAACTTACAATGCTCTGCCCAGATCAAGGCTCCTTCACTTAGTGAACTTAGCCACCTTTTACAAAATGATGGAGTTAATCCCTGTTCAGAAGATCAATACAAAGTCTGTGCTGCTGGTCCTGAGCTCAGAAGTGAATCTAATTCCGTATGTGAAAGTGGGGTTTTCCATAAAGTCAGGATCAAGCTTAAAAGTGTGGATATGGATGGAGCTCTTGGGACCACAGCGTGAGAAAGATCAGGGATGTAGACTGGCAATTCAGGTACAGCACTGGGCAAAGTCTTCAGGTCTGAAAGCTCCTAGAGGATGCGGAGGCACAAATTTCCATGGCAGTTGCATGCTAAGATTAAACCGTTATTATGCTAGTAAAAAATCCTTTGTCCTTTTTTACTGCCTCTAGTTTTCTGTGTGTGGGTATTAATGGAAAGCAGATGTTGGAATCAGCCTGCAAAACAGAGATATTTGAAACTGTTGTTGCACTGACAACAACGGTTTAAAACCATGCGGACACTTTTGTCATTGCTGTTGCCCCTTGAGTGCTTAGTCACTCTGTTCCTGTAAAGTCACTGAACAGTCTCACTGCATTCAGGGAGAATGATAAAAGTGCTAAATGCCTGTTTCATCTTTTGTATACCTAGCATATTCTAGAAATTCTGGAAAATCTTTTGCAAGGTAGGACTTGAGCCATCAGCTGCCTCCACTGGGACATGACTCCTTAAGTTTTCGATGTATGCACAGATGAAAGTCCTTCCATGAGCAATTGTTTCCAGGGTAAGGGTGTATGAGTGAATTGTTTCTCACAGTAATGACAAGATGCAGTCCCTAGTGAGCTAGCTAACCCTTACATGCTCACTATATAAAATGCCCTTTTTTTCGGCTAAAACGTAATGGGGAATTTGGGGTACAGGCAATGCAATTCCTCAGACTGGAATTTGCGCAGGACTTCTTGCAAGAGCACAATGTCGTTGCGTTTGTCAGGATGTCAGCTGTACGAGATGGCATCTCTCTCACAGCTAGTAGTTTTATTAGTGGGCACATTTATTACTGGTTTATTAGTGATTCAGAAAGGAAAAATACTGCTAAATTAATAGCTTTAATCACTTCTTGCTACAGCCTGCACTTTCCTTAGAAACTCCCCAATCAAACATATTGACCCAGTTCTCTCTAGGTGTAACTTCTCCAGACACAGGGAAATGGCTCAGAGAGAGCTGTTGGTTGTGATTTGACCTGTATCTGTCACTGCAGCGTCTCAGTGCACCAGGGCTAGAAAGGAAATGAATGAATACAAATATTTTGGTATCGTGAAGAAGCCTGCCTATCCTGCTCCTTCTTTGAAGAATCATATATTATGAGATGTGATGAATATCTCTCTCTTATCTGTGGTCAAGTCACAGTCACGGCATTCCAGTTATTGTGTTGACGACTTTTAAAACTAGTAGCTGAAAGCGTGCACCTCTTCTGGAGGGAATGGCAACAAAAATGAGGGGTTTTTTTGTTTGACTTCTCTAGAGAAATATGCATCAAAATTTATATTTTCTTAGACCACGTGAAATTTTAAGGCAATGAAACTCTTGGAAGTAATGCTGAATCTCTACCAAAAGTAAATTTGGACTAGCTTGTTCTTTAGTGACTTTATCAGCTTCTGCTGAACAGTCATCCACTAAACAGACATCTAGTCTTTATGGTTCTGAAAAAGTCCATGATAGGACTACTTGTGTTGAGCTTGTAATAAAAAATATATAATACAGGGACTTTCACATTTCAAAGTGAACTTTGAGGATGTTAACTTCAACGTCATGAGCTGCATTTATGGCCACTGTATCCAGCTACTCTAGGACTGTGCGTAAGGGCATCTTCAAAATTAGCCTTCAAAAAAGGCTTTGGCCTGGGAATAGTTCATCATGTTTTTCCATCAGTTAGTTCTCTTCTGTCTCAAGCCAACCATCAGTGCAGCAAAAATTTGGATTGAAATCAATTTCAATGGAATGTTGGGTGCAAATCAGTTGAGTGTGGAATAATTTAGAAGTCCACTCTGCAGTCTCATGCATCATCTCGAGTTAGGAGAACTTCTTTCTTCCCTTCCCCTTCAAATAGTAACAGGGCTGTGGAAGAGGACTTTTCTCCACCCTCATCCTCACTCACCCGTATTGCACAGAACTAAATGAGGCTTTTGGAGATTAAAGTGCTTGGGATTGGAAATCTGGAATCAATTCAAAAATATTGCACAATTATCAAATTAATGGGGTTCACACCTTGTGATCTGAGGAATCTGATGCTCTCAGCCAAATTAGTGAATGAATACAGGATTACTAACCACTGGAACATCTCAGTTAGCATTTCTAGCCAAATGTTGACTTACCTGTCTATCCTGAAATTGTTTCTCCTTTTTGCCCATCCTCACCGTACTGGTCAGTTGATGACTTATTGTAATCATAGACCTGTATCATAAATCAGGAAATTGATGCTATCAATAACAGCTAACAAAATTAATCTATGTTGTCCTACAGTCCCATTTCCCTTGTCTCTTTATTTGTTTCTCTGTTGTAGACCTAAATCTGATCATTCGATTGTTGCTTAAAGATACAAGGGTAGCTCTTCTCTGGGATGGTACGGAGAAATGAATTGGCGTTAAAAAATAGATCTTATCTTTCTTACTTGCAATGATAGAAGTGACAAGTGAGTCACTACTGTCCACATCACTCTGTTCTACCAGATAGTTTTTAAATTGTAACTGTAATTTCGGTTTTAGCCTTTTCCAGAATAGATGAATATGATAAAACAAAATTTTCAAGAAAATATCCTAAGGCTGTAAGTGAGTCAAAAAACCCCCCATTCCTAACCTGCCAAGAGAAAGGCAGAGAGAGATCTTCTGGCAAAACAAAAGCATTTAAAATGTCTGGAACCACTTGAACTTCTCTATCTTATATAGGGAATGAAGCAGCATACAGGAAATGTGCTGAATCACTCCCTGTCCCTTGATATACCGCTATATAAAAGGTCTTTGCCCAGACTCAGTGGTGTCTTCATTTTACAGGCAAGCAATTAGCTGAAAGGAAAACTGTAAAGCATGTCTTTCCCATTCCACCTTTGTACGTTGCTATATATTCAGGCTGATAGAAAGAACCTGACTCAGAATAATTCATTAGCATTTTAAGGGTTATATAGCATATTCATACTGTTAACAATTGAGCAAATCAATGCAAGGAGAAATGCTAAACAGTATAGTCTTTTTTTATATGGCGATTTGCTAGAAAGTTCTAGTACATGGTTTTTAAGATCCCAACTCCAATAAACCCTGCCATGTTATACTACTACACTGTAAATACAAGTTAAATTTTTCTTCAATAAACCCATAAAAATAGCAACCACACCCCACTGATTTGCCATTAACGGTAGTGTCCTTCCTTTGCATGGTGTCATTTCGCCTTTCTGCCTTCACGTTACCTCCTCAACAACTGTGCTGGCTCCTGAGTTTTGCTCAGAGGCGTGCCAGGAAAATGGAAGTGGAGCAGTACATGGAAGAACACCGTTGGTTGTTATTCCCTCTGGCTCCAGCAGCTACGCTCCTATGAGTAAATGCTATGCACCCAATAAATTGCAAATTGTTTGTGGTGGTAAATGAGGGAAGCAGCAATTCAGCTAAGCTGGGATCCACGTTCCTGAATGAATTTGGGGGGGGTGGGATGAGGGGTACCAGAGAGTCTTATTCCAAACCACAACAATAAGAGGATCTTTACTATTTATTTTATTGGGAATAGGTTTGAAATTACACCAAGTAGCTGTGATTTTAATAATTTATTAATGATTCTGGATGGCTAACTGGAGACGTCGTAAAGCAGAAACTGCTGAGCTGCTTTTCTTTCAGAAAGAAACACCTACGTTCACAGCTGACTTTTCAAACCTTAACCTAGGTCTTGCTGCAACAGTTTATTAGATTAGTCCATATGCACACATTTGTGCTGCTTCGAGACATTTGTGTTGTAGGCTATTCATAACTATCCTGCCTTTTTTTCTAAAATTCACACTACCAGTAAAAGAAAACAATCTGAACTCAAACTGGAATTGTTTGCGCTAATGATGTAGAGAAGTTAATCAACCTCTATAGCTTTCAAGCACAAGATGGAATAAACTTCTCACGATCTTGAGAAATGCATAAACTTCTGTGCATTTTCCTTTTGCCTTTTAAGCTCTTTAATATCTGCTTAAGCATTAAGCATTAACTTGAACAAGTTCACCTTAATCATTCATAAGGAAACAGAAAATGGAAGAGTTCTCATTCCCAGAATAAAGGGGGAGGAGGGAGCACACCGATAAGTGAACTTCATTTTAGTTTTGACACTTAGAAAACTGCAAGTTTAGCATATCACTTAGCAGAGGTTAATGCTAACTGTCATTAGAATGAGCTGATAAAGTAATGATTAATATAGTCAGTGTTTGCAAATTAAATTCCCTGGTAAAATACAAATAAACCAAGGGACTTCATAAGATGGTCACATTTGAATTTCTCAGTTGGAAAAAAACCAGGATAAGCTGGGAGTGGGGTTCTTGCTATTTTTCAGTATTGTTCGAGCTTCCCCTGCCTTTTTTTTTTATTATTATAAGTCCAAAAAATTAGTGCAATAGAATTTATCTCAATCTGCTTCATATTTTTTAAGCAAAACAGTATGTTCAAAAGATTAAATAAAACCAAACTTTTTTCAGTGATATACCAATGACATTCCACCCCTTAGTTAATTTATATGGTAGACAGGTTTATAACTGCTAAGTTAGCATCATGTTTTACAACAGTTATTTTAAAAAAAATCCTACAAAAGTGGGCAGTAGATTTAAGTGCTTTCTAACAGCTGTCTTCAAAGGCCATCACCCCATATCAGATATTCAGTTAATCCTCTGTTGCAATAGTGAGTTCTTACATCATGCCAAACACTATTTTAATTGTTCAATTTGGATAGTAAGTGCCAGGTGAATATTTATTTATGTATTTTTTTTTCATTACAGCTTTCAGCCTTCTTGTTGCTGAAATTATTTAATTTACTAGCCAAACCTAAATTACTAATATTCACAAACTGTGTCTAAGCCTGGTGGTTCTGGTCCTGTTCCCAGGAAAACTGGTCAAAGGAACTGCTCAGTTACATAAAGCACAGCATCTATATTAGTATTTGTAGACTCACAATATTAGGCAGTTACTCTGCATAATTTTATGACTCTTATGAGTAAAGTATAAGGAGGAATTAAAGTCATGCCAAGTCACAGAGGACACTGCAGCTAAAAATTTCCAGTAGCCCCTGATGCTCAGAGAAAGCTCCATGGCGCAGTACTGTAAGACCCAACATGCCGCTTTCAATCCTGGCCTGCAAGAGGGTCCCCGGATCCTGGGAGTGCAGTGAGCAAGGACGGCAGTCGGGTGTTCCAAGTAATCTCATAGCTCAGCAGCCCTGAGCTTTCTGCCTAGGAGGTGGGACACAGGCATAATTCAGGCAGGCTTCTACATTGACTAAACTTGTAAAGAAACATCAAACTAATACTGGGCTATTTCAGAGGTTTTTTCAGAGGTTTTTATCATAGTTGGCAACTAGTGGTCCAGTATATTATATCTCTGTAAGAAGAAATCTCTTCTTTCCTTCTTGCACTTCCCAAAGTTAAAAGCAACTGCATGTCTTCTCTTGGGGGCGTATTTGTCACAATTAGGTAAGAGACATGTGCTACAGCGTGTGCCTTTTCTTCCTCATTTTGGCTTCCTTCTCCACTGCAAAGTAATAGGTCTGACTCCCAGTGTGCTAGAAGAGTCATATTTCAGCAGCACCCCAGGCTGTGTGTCTGAACAGCAGGTTTTTCCTCTGTTGTTCTATTGAAATTAAGTGCAATGGTTTGCTTTGTTCAGAATATTTTCTGTCTGGTTTTGCCTGTCTTTGTTTTCAGTACTCCATGCTAGAGCTTTTGGGCCATGAAGCCTAAATAAGGGCACTACCACCTCGGTGAGATTCTGCCAACCACAGCAGGAACCACAGGGCAAGAACTAGTTGTGCTTTCTCAATCAGAACCAGTGTTACTCAAGGATCCCTTTAAACTGATGTTCTCTTTCTGTCCCTTTGGCAGGAAAAGTTTCCCCTCACCTGGAAATACTCAGTCACCCCAGAAATAGTGTTTCCATGCCCGGGCCATCAGGAGCACTGAGACGTGAAGGGACTGCTTCCGTATACAGAATGAGGCTCCCGGGTGCCAGATGTAGTTATGGGTAACTCCAGTGCTGCTAGGGATGAACTTGTCCCATTGAGTTATTCTCTTCTAAACTCACGCTCAAGGATATAAAACACAAGTAGGGACGTATTAAATACTGTATCTCTATAAAAGGCCTGATCCAAAGACCAGTGGAGCCAGTGGGAATCTTTCCAATAATTTCTGTATGCTTTGGATCAGGCTATAAATGCTTTCGGTCAGGAATGTGACTCAGAACCGGATCCTACAGATGATCCAAGGTCATCGAGACAACTTGCTTCGGTGAAAAATGATGCGAGGGGCTAGAATGCTTTGATGTCCTTGTCATTAACTCTTAGGCTGCATAGACAAACCTTTTGCCTTATGAATGATATGAGAAAGACATAACGCTGGGGAACTGAGAGAACGGACTACAACCAGTTTTGTTTTCCTGCTGTGGGTTACTGTATTGTTCTGGCTGTGCAAGATCCAGACCTTGGTGTGCAGCAGCCCCAGAAAACCTTTCCCTGTCCATTCTCCTTAGTTAGTTATGAGGGTTTTTTATAGTCTCAGAACTTACTTATCAGTCCTGAGTGTGTACTTGGGCTATACTCTGTAATACAATTTACTCTCTCAGTTACTGTATTTCTATCTGAGTAACACAGCAATGAATGAACATGAAACTGTCTATTAGGTGGGATCAAAAGCACTGTGCATCATCAGGAAATAAGGTAAGAATGAAATGAAAACATTTCTTAGGGGCAGATAAAATGGCTTACAGAGGTTTCACACACTAATCCAGTCAACCAGCACTGTGTTTACTGGAACCTTTACAGTGTAGTTTGACAGGTTAAAGTAGCAAGAACACTGACATATATTTATATTATTATTTAGGCTACTTAAACTGCTGTACCTCAGGAATAATTCTTAATCCATCAGATTTTGAATACAATATATACAATATAATAAAGCGTAACTTGAGTTCTGCTAGGAAAATGCCTTCCCTGACACCAATAAAATCTTACGAATTAATGTTCCCATATATTTATTTCTAAGGCAAATATAAGCAAAATAATCCATTAGTATTCAAAGAGGGAAATGTAATTAGAAATAAAAATGTAAGATAACCACATCCACCTTCCCAAAAAGAGATTTACATTAAAGAATAAGATGAAAATGTTTGCTCTTAAAGCTTTTTTGCTGGGTAATTTTTAATAGAATAGCCTTCTTTTTCCTCTGTTTCACACAGCTGTCCCAAACCAAGTAAGTGCTATATTTATCTTCAGTTCTGAATTTCTGAACTTGTGCTGTCGTTCAGCAGCTCTTCTTGGATAAAATAGATCATCATTTACTCTATTAGAAAATAAATGTATGGATGTATTATGGAATTTGCATTCCATTACCTTGGTTTGCATGCCATAAAACATTTATTACACCCTTGGGCTACAGTCTTAATAATGACTGGGTGAAATGCACTAATGTGGTCTTGGCCTTGCTATAGAACAAAAGATTAATGCTCTTTGATGTCACCCAGCTAATAGTTGTGCTCGCCAATTTGTCCCTTCAAAAGACATTACAGTCATACAGACAATCCCTGTAAGACTAAAGTGAGCAGAAAATGTTTAAACCAAACCACAAGCTGAAGCCCAGTTAACCAAATAAGCATTACATTAGATATTCATTTCTAAAAATAAAGGTATGCAAGTTCCCTTCAGCAAGGGAAGAAAGATCTTCCATGTGTTATTTCATCCTCTCCTTTTCTGATTATACCCCGCTGACATCACGTTTAAAAAAAGCCATCAATATTTTCTTATGTTTTATGGCAGATACAAAATAACATTTTAGTTAAGCTCCTGGAAGGCATATATCAATACCGTCTACAATCCCAAGCCTCTCAGGCCCTTCTCATGTAATAAATTTTACTTGCCTCTGATAAAACTATTGAATTTTTTATCTACCTGCTCCTCTTTAGAGAGAGGAGGAAGAAGTTGTCCCTTTAACCTTAAGAGACAACTTTGAGACTTTTAAACTTTTTTTTACAAAATGCATAGCTAATGTTGGTGTAGCTTATAAAAAACCTATTGCAAGTAAACCACCCTGTCATACCAGCAGAAGTTGTAATCTTGTCAGAATTAATGAATTGAGCAGTGGATCAATATTTGGGTGACAGACGTCGGGGGGAAAACTGTAAGGAGGAGCCTTGTGGTGCAGAGGGCAGGCATCTCCCCGAGCCCGTGTCCCAGTAGTATGAAGAGGGGTGTCTGTGCTGCTGGATGCGCCAACTTTCTAATGATCCTGAATTGAGAAGGAGGGCCCGGTTCACCATATGATGTAAATCAGCATTGCTATTTTGAAAGCAGGGGAGTGACAGTGACTTACGCCAGCTGAGTATTTTGACAAGACTGTATTATTTGTCACACTGTGCTGTGTTCCAGTCTGGAGATATGGCACTATGCCCATTTGAATTTTCCAAATAATTTCAACAGAGGATTTTCCTGCTGCTGCAATTTCATATTTTGACCAAAATGGTTCTGCAATGTCCTTTCCAATTGAAAACTAGCTGCTGGTATTTCCAACTAGAGGTGGCTGTGCTTCTGGGATGAAGGAAGCCTGTATCCGTTTGAAGCAAAGCTGTTTGTAATTATGTAATGTAAAGCACCAGATATATAATCAGCATGTACTAGATTAAAATCCTTTCAAAGCTCTAGTGTATTGACTGACAGACTATCCAAAAGCTTGCTTATATAGCATAAAAAAATTTATAAAGCTTTCAGAAACACTCAAGTAGTGGTCATAAGGCAATCCTTTGCAAGCAGTTGTGATTAACGTAGCAGATGAGCCAAAGTGAACATCTTTTTCTTTTGTCTTTCATATTGCAAGAGAAAGCACAGTCTGTTTTAAAAGTCCCAGTGCACAGGAAATATAGTAACACAGAGAGGAAACTAAGACTCTATGGTATCTTTTGATAAATAGATTATAAAAATGAGTGAGAAACTGATATTTGTTTAATGGCAGATGGAAAATGTCTTTTCATAAGTAAAGAATAGCCCCACAAAAAGTAGCAAATATAGTGTGCCTAACACTGATCCTGCAAATGAGATGACAAGGAAACAATGCAGATTATATTATTTTTTCCAAGACTTATTTTGAAGTAGATATTTTTAACACTTCTCTAACTACATTGCAAGCCTTATGTTGCTGTTTGTGTATATTATACATATCAGACATATGATTTATGAAACATCAAGCATCAAGGGATAGATATGGGTAAATTTATTTAGATTAGCGGTTTTAAAGGGAAGGGGAAGTCTTTACAAACCTCCAAAAGCCTATGTAGAACTTTAATCATTATGCACGCATAAGCATAAAGACATTTCTGTTCTAAACATGTATGTTGTGCATCGCGAAGGTAATATCTTCACTTGAAACTCCAAAGCCTGAATTAAAATGTAACAGGACCAGCCATGCAGATTTGGGGACCTAATATGGGGAATAATACAAAGTTTAATTAAACAGCAGGGAAGTTAACTATCTAAATGCCAGGGCTTTTTAGTTGGCTGTGTATAATCACCTTTCTTTCCTCTTTTCAAAATGCCAGATTACCTGTAATGATCACAAGACAATTGGACTGCAGCCTTAAAAAAACCTTTACCAACACTGGTGCATGGGTCTGTGCAGTACCATAAGACATTTATTTCAAAACCAATTTCAAGCGAATTGCAAGTGCCACTTCCTCTGCTTGGTTGGATTTGTGATTTAAGTCTCTAATCTAAGTCCTAGTTAAACCTCCCTCTCCTCAGCTTTAGTTCTGGTGAACTCAGGGTCTGGTGTCTATGTGTTTGGAAGCTGCTGAACTGTCTCTGTCTGCCTGCCAGATAACTGTTATAGGGAAGAATAAAGATATTCCACTTTCAGGTATAAAGTAGGCCGATCTCTTCATATTTCTCCTCCCATATGAGCAGCACATCTCTCTTGGCAACTGTATTTATGCCAGCTTCTGCCTGCGTTTGTTTTCCCTTTGGGTGACTGGTGGGTCAGAAATTCTACTGGTTTGTAGGTAGACTAGCAACACCTGATTGTAGAGCCCAAAGCAGAGAGGCCAGGCCTGTTCTGCTCCTCTCCACAAACCCTTCCCAGCATGGTAGCCAGATGTGACTACTGTTTGTGTGAGTTTGCCATATCGCACTGTGATGCTACAGCTCAGAATCACAAAACATCTGCCCTACGAGAAGCTGACCATTGCTTTTATCCCAGAGCTTAGTGGGTAACACACATTATCACTGTCAATCTTGATTTCCCCTCTCTCCTTACACAGATGCCTTCTACAAACAATGAAATATCTTTGCAAGACCAAGTTTAACCATTAATTGACTACTACTAAACCAGTTTAAGGTCTTGAATCAAAAAGTGGCATGGCAGAATACAGAAGGTTGGTTGGGTCTCCTACCTCCTAGGACTTCTGTATGCTTCTCTAGAGGTGTTCTTGCTAGTTGTTGTTTCTCTAAATCAACTACTTTTCAGAAAACAGAGCATCTAAAATGCTCTTCTCGCCTCTCCCAACAACCCAAAACTGTGTGTTATGGTTAGTCCTTACTGTGATGCCATGTTATTTCCATTAGACTCCTGCAACTCAGTGAGAAAGACATTTGTTTACCTCTCTTACAATTTTATCTTTGCTGTATGGCCACAGACTTTATTTCAAAACTATCACTGAATTATCTTTTTCACCTGTCTCATTTGTTTTCTTATTTTATACACACAGAGTTCTGGCCCAGCCAAAAAAAAAAGTAGAATAGTAGAATTGTCCAAGGTGTCCGTGTTGAGACATCTACAGCTTTGATTTCCCTCAGTATTTGGCTTTTTACAAAAAGGATCTAAAGTTCAAAGTGAAGCTCCAGTCAATACCAAGCACAGTTTAAATTGGCCAGTGTTTCAAGTTGATCACTTGAAGCTTGAGGAATAACATAGCTGGTGACTCCCTCTGAAGTCTTGAAGTGGCTTGTTCAGCATCATATAAAAATTCTTTGGCAGAAGAAAGATAAGTTCAAATTCTTCACAGTGGCACTCAGTGGTTTTAGCCATAACTGCTTTTTTCATGTGTTTTAACTAGTGGAAGAGATGAGGTAAGAATCCTGCCACACACCAGTTTCATTGGCTGCACTGTTCTGGGCACAGCATCCACCCTGCGCTCTGAATAGGGCGGTAGTTTTATGGAATAAATAGGATGCTTCATGGTGTACGTGGCAAAGGAACCAAAATAAGTCTGTGTGGCCAGTTTGGTTCTCATTACCTAAATCTTGATTGACAGACTTAGAACTACTGTAAGATGACTTTATCTATTGTTCCACATTTAAAACAGACAACAGACAGCAGCATAACTGCTAGTTTATCTTCAGGGGATTTTAGATTATTAGACCAATACACAGATTTCTAGAGTTTAAATTATCAAGTGGTTACCAAAGAAGGGCTATTATTTTCCTTCTATATTAGTCTTTAGAAAGGAATTGGACACAAACTTTATCAAAGAGTTTCACAGCCAGCTGCTGACAGAAAAGAGATGAGACGCAACATTAGGCTCAGTTTCCAGAACACGAACTGCAGCTGCAAGCTCCTCTGCCCCTGTGAAACTGGCCTCTTGGCTATACCTTTATACCCTTGCTCTTCCCACAATTCAATCTCCCCCATCTTCCACCTACCGCTCTGAGCCCACAGCGACTGCCGAAAAACCATTGCTTAATGTTTGCGCTCTGGTCAGAAGCGCGCATCAGTGCTGCGTAGCCTGCGTGGCTCTTCTGGCACAGAAGGCATAAAGGGGATGTGGGATGTAGGTAATACATTGCACGGTGAGCAGAAACCAAACTGAGTGGCTACTCTTGAAGCATGCTCTTCATAATGAAGTGTGTGTCCCAAGGGTGAAAAACTGTAGGCCCCCTGTAATTGTAGAGTCTCATGGGATGTGCAAGGATGGCACAGTAAAGCTTTCAAAATCAAATTCTTACTCACATCTCACATATAGAGCCTACTGCTATTTCTTAGTCAGCTTTGAAGTGCCTGGTCTTAAAATCCATTCCCTCCCACTTTCCCACCCATGTGCTGCCACCAAACTGTAGGATTTAAAGTCTCTTCCTTCAGCCTTACAAACTGCAGTGACTTTAGTAAGTAATGGTTTAAAAACCCCTTACATTTCATGAAACAGCATTTTACTTCACTGACGTACTGCCATTGTTAGTATCTAAAGTGTCATACATTCATTGTGCCGTTGATGAGTTAGTTCTCTTTTCTGCCATGTATTGTAATGCCTTCCAGGTCACCAACATAAATCAGTCATTCAGATTTAAAAAATCATATTCCTATTACAGAATTCATTGTATCCCAGAATGGGGACTTGCTTTGCAGGAGAAAACATCTGTCCAACATTCATTCATAGCTTGAAAACAGGAAATTCTAACAGAAGGATGGCTTACTAAAATTTTCTGCTTAGGCTATCTCAAGGAAAGTACTACAGCCCTTATGGCATAGCTCAACCTAAGAATAGTAACCTATTATCTATTCATAGCCAGTAATGGTTGTCTGTGAGCACTAACCTTGCTTTTCAGTACAAGTACTGACTTGGCCACAGCCCGGTACGTTAATAGTAGCATTGCTGTTTAAACCGGGGAGAAAAATCCGTTCATGGAGTGCCTGTGTTTGACACGGCCTTTGGTTTAGTAGCCATTGAGTTCAAGGAGCTCCTGCATGTTGAAGAAGTGGGGAAGTGGTAAAGAAAACCATTTGCTATATGGCTGTCTTCTACTAATAAGTTCCTGGATACCGGAATCACTGTTGGTAGGTCAGTGCGCATCTTGCTTGCAGACATGTAGACAGCCCGCTTCTCCATGTGGTAGGTAATTTTCAGTGTACCGTGCAGATCATAATATTAAAATTTAACAGGTAGATTCTGAGAAAGTGGGAGTGGTTTGTAGAGGAGACATATATACCAAAGTTATTGGGTGTTTTTGTTTGGGTGTTTTTATATATGGGATTTAGAGATACCTATCAGTTACTTTTTTCTATAGACAGAAAGATAGTTGCTTGCCCAGTGTGGCTGAAAAAAGGCAGTGGTTCACTGGCTGAGTTTTCAGCTCTTTTCTATAGAAGGATAAGACATGGGTTACCTCTAGCAGGTCATCAGGACACTTTTCAAAAATCCATCTCCTGCAGTGGGTAACAGCTAGTACAGCTGCCTCGTATCAATCTTGTGCTAAGCCTGACAGAGATCAAACTCGGACTTTGAGGAAAAAGGGCTTTTTCTGCAAGGCACAAGTGCATGCAGTTCATGTAATTGTTTCAGGAAGTCATGTATACTTCACTCATTTCGGACCAAAATGCATACTGGTTGTATCTTTCAATTGCTTTCTGTACAATTAATTACAAGATGTTCTTGGCTTGCCGGGGTATCTGGTAGGAATGGTATGGTTGATCTTTGCTGAGTCAGTTCTTTTCCTTCCAATAAATCTTAAGGAATGTTATGGGATGATTTTTTTAGTAGGCTCTTTGTTATGGGAAACTCTATAGGATGCCGTTCTGTGCAGCTCTTTTATTTGATATGTATGTGAGAACATTTGAGACTGTAAGTGGACTTATTAATGTGCAGATGGCACTCAGCTGTCTCTCTCTCCTACCACACCGGAAGGTTTAATCTCTTTGCTCTTGTAGAACCTGATCACTTGGGATGCTAAAAGGCAAGTTGGACCAACCTCAATTCAGATAAAATGGAATTTGGACGGATGGGGGGAAGTTCCTGAGGATGATTGCTGACAGGGCAAATGTTCTCTCTGTTCTAAAGAAGTATGCCTATATTTTTATTTTCCTCTGGCAAAACCAGTATGTTTTTGTGACTTTCTGTACCTTTTTCAATACTATCAACTTCCCTGTACAGGCCATTGAAAGAAAAACAGAACACTGGTGACTGAAACTGCAAGCTGTGATGGCCAGCTCATAGTAGGAATAAATGTCATAACCCCAGCTTCTTATTCTATTCCAAATTATGTGCAGAAGAGAGCATCTAGAGAAAGCCAAAAGTTGTCATAGTGGCCACGATTTTCTTAGTCTGTCCTAAAGGTCCATCACCTAAATGAAAGGTGAAATAACTGAACATATAAGACCTTAGTAAATCCCATCCATATTGCAGTGAGGAAGGCTGAAAACTGCTGGAAGCATGGCAAATCATCGTTAAATATACCTCATTCTCAAACTGACTCTTGTTTGGGATATCTAGTGAATTCGGAGCAAGTAACACTTAGACATAACCTTTAGCTATATGAATCAGTGAACTCCATTGTAGTCTGTGAAGAGCCAGTGATTTAGAAAAGCTGTTTTGTCCCTATGCTTTTATTGATGCAAGCATACATAGAGCTATAAGCAATGTGTTTATATGTGTGTAAAATCAAGAAAGGAATGAATGGAGTTCAAGGAAAAGCATGACAGAACAGGGAACCCTTTTCCTACCTGGCACATTCCTCCATTGCAAATAATCAGTTGATGATATGTGCAATGAACAAAGAATCACTGCGTGAAAAACTGCAACCTCCTACAGTTATTGCTTTCCTCACGCTTCCTGCCAGAACAAGGGAATAGAAGGCTTTCAATTTGATGTTGACGTTATTTCCTCGAATGGTTTTGTTAAAGTGCTGAACGTACAGTTTGTTTTCTAGCAACCTTTGGATTTACGAGTTGCCACTCCTGGAGACGTTACTGTTTGTCATGCATTTTCCTCCTGATTTCCCTTCTTTATCCTCCTGCCTTCAAACCTTTTTAAAGTCTTTCCATTGCTGATACTCGCTCTGATGCTAACCGGTAGTAATAGAGTGCTGTGCAGCTGTGGCACTGTAGCTTCCCCCTGGATAATGCTGACCGCAGACTTAGCAGCATGTGCCAGCTCAGCACATCTTGATAACTCATAATCCCTACCATAGGTTTTTATAGTTTGTCTGGTCTACTGTAAATCTCTAACTCACTGTCATCGACAGAGCTCTTGACCTGATTCATAGGCACCAGGAATTAAGCTCCTGTCACACTCTGTTAAAAGACGACACCATTTATGCTGTGATATTACACAAACAAAAATAGATGCTCTTGAATATAGTGAATCATGGAACATCATCAAAGGTCACGTTATTGTTTTGAGTGTTGTTAATTAAGCCAAGTAACTGAAAAGGAGGAGTTAAAAAAAGAAACTCACCAAAAAATAAACCCAGGCATAAGGCAGCACTTAAAAGTACAAGCGGGTTGTTATCTTTTCGACTAACACATCTGTAATTTGGGGCAATCTAGTGTGTAATAAGAAAATCATGTACGTGTACATTACTAAAAATAAGTGGTTGTGCGTTTTTTCCCTCTGTCTTGCTGTGAATGTATAAGTTGTGTTCTAGTGATAGATAGTCCTCAGTCCTATTGCAGTTTGCATTGGTTCTCAGCTATAGATAGATTCTGTCCCTCTAAGGAAAAAAGGACCTCGAGAGTATTAAAAGAAAAGAAAGGAAGAAATTAAATCATTTTTGACGTTTTGATGCAGCAGAAATTAGATAGGTTGTGCTGTAAAAAGGAGCCTAGTCCAATTCTGTCTAGTTTCTCATTAAAGATCAATTTTGTCCAGTAATGAGGACCCTGGATAGGGTACCAAAATACCAGAATTTTATTCTGGATCAGACCCTGGCTTTTCATGGCACTTCTGTATTGAGGCTTCACTTCGCTGCACTTTTGATTTTTACTGTACCATTTGTAAGTCTTGCCCACTCCTAGCCTAAGGCCCCAGGAGACTGCCTCTTGCCACATGTGCTCCATGCAGCTGGCCTCGTGGAAGCTCTGGTTGCAGGTGGAGGAGCAGGATGCTGTAATAAAATAAACTTGATCTTTGGGGGCTCTAATATAAGACAGAACCATCGAGTTGCTTTGAGTAAATCATATTTAAAAAGGCATGAGCTAACTTTATTCAATCATTCCAAACATTTTGCTTTTGTTACATGAACAAATATAGGGTAAAGTGTTTTACATAGATACGGGATATAATAAGAAGTTGATCTTCATGGAAGTCTTTTTGTATGTTTAGTTATCATATTTGCTAGCATGAAATAATTTGATAATTAGTAGATTCCTTGACTTCATAAGGCTAATTAAACATTCTCGGTATACAAACATGATTCGATAACAGAGGCCTTGTTTGAGGGAGTACAAGTTTCTTTCTAAGAATTACACAGGTTTCTATTTTGCATTTTTTGGCAAATGATGGTGAAACTATAACTGCTCCTCCAGCTGTATTTTCCTGAAAAAATATGGTTGACTGACCCACCTATCACATGAATACGTTAATGCTCAGAAAAGTATTATTATTATTTCAGACAGTTCCCAGTCCCCCTTCATGATCAAATTCCCAAACTGTAAAAATCTGATGAGTAAAAATACGCGTAATTGCAAAGTAATCGGAGAGACGGAGTAATACGGTGTTTGTAAGAGCAGAGACTACACAAAGACCACGTTACACCACCTCTCTGCTGTATGAAGCCGGTTTGACTGCATCAGTAGTTGTCATCTGAAAACTGGTTTGTGAAGTTAGTTAGTTATTTTAGTTCACGTGCAGAGGAGCTGGCAGAGAAGGGGACAAGTACCTCACGAAACTAGTCGATCTCCTTTGGGCAAGTTTAGTGCAGTTAGTAAAGAGTGAATGGGCACAGACCGGCTCCTTGGAGGACTTTTTCCCTTTTGGCTGTGATGGAGGGGCACTGGCACTCAGAATAGTGAGCACTGTGTCTTCCCCTGTCTACTGTGTTGTCAGCCTAGGATTTCAGTTTCTACAGACGATGATTTAGCTTCTTTCATTCATATTAAGTTCACTTGAGAACCTTTGTTTTGCACTTTGAATTGTAGAGGTATATCTTGTCATTAAAATAACTTTATTGAAAATTTGGCCCCATTTAACCTCATAGACATATTTTTCCTCTAGTGGTGTCAAGTTTAGATGATGTAGCATTTTAATTTGTCATAGATATGGCCTGACAAAATCGAAACACTTAACAGCATAATTCAGTATTCTAAATTCAGTGACCTATCTGTGGTGTGATACATATGATCTATAGCACTTCTGTCTATATCTCTAAGGCACATTGGTGCCAATTGATGGTGCTAAGGAGACACGGAAGGAAAGACAGCCACTTCTCTGGTATGTATTTCTTCTAGCCTTAGGATACAGCAAACCTCTGTGTGAACTCTCTAATGCTCTGACTGCACTGATCAGAAAGGAGAAGATCCAGCAGTTCCTCACCCTCAAGGCGTGCTGAATTGGGTACAGGTTACTCGTGCCAGGGCAGCCAGGGACAGGGTAACTGCTGCAAGGCTAGCACTGCCTGCAGACTTGGGTGGTCATGGGTACTGCTCCATGTCTTGGTAGCAAAATCCTGCCATTTGGGTGCCTCTAGCGCTGACAAATGCAGGATTTCTAACATACCTTCACAGACGGGTAAATCTCAGTTTCTCTTGAAATCTGCTGATCAGGACTGTGTCTCAGCTTGGGTCTTTTGAGTCCCCTGCAGGAATGACCAACCCATTGGGACAGGATGGGACAAAAATGTAGATAATTTGTAGCCATTTTAGCCATAACAGAGACAACTGTTAGAACTGATAGATACTAATCTCTCCAATAGAAAAAGGGTATGGACTACTTGCTAGCCTGACGCATGCCAGCTGGCTAAGCGCTAAAGCTCTGTCCCTACCTTAGCAACATCATTGCATGTCTTATCTTTATTATAGAAACAAATTAATGAAAAATTATATAGATTAAGGCAGGTATTATTCAGATCTAGTTCTCTTCTGTAATAGAGAAGCTATCTAACGATGATAATTTCCAAATTCCAGTGTGTTTTTCTGTGCTTTCTGATTTGATATTTCAGTGTGCTGTCACTTGAAATTAATTGCAACTAATTAAAAATGATCCAGTTAGGACAATTGGACAATAGCGCTCTGGAGATTGCTTCATTCCCAGAGGTTTTAGTGGCTTGCTGCTGCACTGCTTCAAGTCTTCAGAAGGGTGCTATACATCATAATGTCATTTTACATTGTTATTTCTCTGAAAGCAGCAATTTAAAAGAGTCTCCAGTGAACCTTGAGCAACTTTGCACTAAAAAGAAAAATGTTACTGTTCAAGATCTGTAAAATATAAAATATAGATTCAAAGAAATCACTTGACATGAATAGTAGCATTAAATTTGTGCCATTATTTGCATGTAATATATAATGTTGTAGTAAAAGGCTAACAAAGCATTTAGGCTGCTCCGGGGCTCATTGATTTTCTGCACCTTTGTTCAAACTAGGTCAAAAACAATGTTGGTCTTATTTTATCACACACGTTTTTCTCACGTTTGAGACTTATGTCTTAAAGTGATATAACGCAGTTTAAGCCCACAACATATTGTGGCCTACAGCACCTATTTAGAGAAAAGCAATAGTCTTGTTTTGGTTTAAATTACCCTAACCAAGCAGCTGGCTAATGTGAACTAAACTTCAGAATATACAGAGGGCCCATTTTTAAGTAACTTGGGTGAACTGAGGGCTTAATGGAATAAGGCTTGCTTTCATGTTAGGGTGAGGGCCAGTCATTTAAAGAATTATGAAAATGAACCTTGCAACCAGTCCAAACGTGTGGCTCTAACACAGCTAAACAGCTCATTTGATATTCTGCCTCACCACCGTAAGCAGAAGCATAGAGCCTACTAAAATTAGATTTTGTCCCAAGTCCCAAAGCAACAAATCTTACTGCCTGTGCAACCCATACTTAGCAAACTTTATTCTGTGAAGAAATAGAGATGCAGAATTGTGGATCGGTATAGTTCTCAAAGAGGAAAAACACAAGCCAGAGGCTATTTTTAGACAATGATGAGGCTTTTAAACAAATCATATACAGTCTTGACATTTCACATCATTTCTCCACGGTGAAACATGTGTTTTATCATTGAAACCAGCGTATTTGTTATAGTGTGTGATCCTTCCTCCCACTACAGCACAGCTGGAACATCACCTCCTCTCAACATACTTTGCTTTTCTTAATTCATCTGATTTCTGAACAGGACCATCAGTCAGTCTTTGAATAGGTTTGATTCAACACTGTGTTATTTCATTTTTACACTGCCATAATAGCACAAAAATCAATGGAGTTGCACTGACATACAAATGGAGTAGCACATTGGCAGATCAGACCTATTGAGTCTATCTTGCTCGCAAGACCGTTAAAAATGGTTTTAAAAAACTTCAGCAATGAGATAAGCAGTAGTTTATTTTTGTACATGTAATCCATCCTGTGTTCTAATACTTGTGCTGATGTTAATGGAGAATGAGTGGATTCTTGACTTTCTTGTCAAGAAAATTTTGAGGAAAGTTATATTAAAAAATGCCTGTGTTTCTTTGTACAACAGTAATCTCCATGTCTCTTATACAGACAGAGAGCTGATCACATACAGATATGCTAATGGATAAACTACAGAGCCAAAAACCCAGAGACAAAATGCTGGTCCCACTACAGTCAGGTGCAGTTTTGCCTCTGACTTTGCTGGAATTAGGAATTAATCCTCGGGATCTCCTTTCTTTATTTATCCCAACTCAGCCACACTAACCAGTGTACACAAGTACATGCTTCCACGTAAGCATGGCATTATTATCTTCTTCATTAGATCAACACAAATCTCTCAGCATTTTTCTGGGACTATCCCAATATCCTCTTACTAAATGCAAAGTGAGATTAAGCAGACTTTACTTGCAGTGTGTTTTGTGCACGCTGAAGCCCAGGCTTTGGCAGACTTCAAGAGAGAGTGTTCCAGAGAGAGTCAGTAGGAATGTTTTGTCCATCAAGATGTTTGAACCAGACAATAAAAGTACTCCAGGCAGTTGTAAGTTATAACCACTAGAAGATACAGAGAAAAAGGCATTCTCAGAGATAACTGAATCCTAGACAATGTACTTTGGTTGGAAGATAACTCATGTCACCACTGCTGCAGTTGGTTTTTAAAAAGTAATCTTTTTCTATTCAAGGCAGGGAAGAAAATCACTAAAACAAATAAATGACTGGGTGAAACTTAAAGAAGCCTCACATGCATTAGCCTTTATTTTGTTGGTAGACAGATATGTTTTGCTCAGAGGGCTGGTAACAGATCATAGAGGTAAAGAGGGAATGAGTAGTCTCTCTCTGCTTCTCTCTCTCTCATCATTTCTCCCTCCCCCCGTCCTCCTTGTTTCTCCCTCCCGCTTACTTTCTCTCTCCCCCCCCACCTCTCTCTCCTTGCAAGTTTTGAACCTGATTCAGGCTGTGGTCTGACATTCACTGCAAAAACTGCTTTACTAGCTTAAGACAAAACTCCTGCTGGTTTTACCTCTTCCCTTGCCAAAGGTTATTGGCCCCACAGCAGTGCAAACTTAAGTGGATTACTTCAAACAGTCTTCTATGGTAGGTTAAACTGCCTGGGCTGACTTTGCAGTGACGTGGGTGAGGATCACTCATCTGCCCCACTCTGCTGGCTCTGCGGGAAGCTGTGGAGAGCAGCACAAACAGCTGGTGGCCAGCACAAAGCTGGTGGCCCAGCCACCTCTGCAGTGAGTGCCTGAGCACATCCTCAGTATAATCATAAGCAAAAGTTAACAATTTAAAGTAGCATTTGTGCTAGATCCTCTTTACTAAGGTCTCTGTGGCACTGGAGCTGTGTACTTCCACACCCATTCTGAAAGAACAGCTCGGGATCTCCTTGGTTTTAACCCACTCTCTCTAGCCACCTCTGATGGAAGAGGTAGTGGGGAGAAAATCCTTGACAGATTAAACCTCTCAGACCCAGCTCCCATTTACTGAACTTAAGGGAAGTTTAGTTGAATAAAGATAGCATGGTTTGATCTGTATCAGAGAACTGTCTTAACGGTATTTCAGAATCACTAGGATAACCATTAAAATAATTTTACATAATTACATATACTACAGATTCCATCATAGAGACAGACACATAGAGACTGGATAGTCACTGTTAGTACATATGTGACATTTCTGTAACTTTAATTAGTAAAAATGATAGGAAAATAGTAGCACAGAGTCCCATTCTTTCAACTTCTCAGTGTAAACCTTCTGGTTTTGTATTCTGGCAAACCAGTAAACAGAAATCTGTTTTTTGCAAACATTTTAAGGGCTCTACTCCACGATCTACAACACCTGGTGTATCTCAGCTCTTGGCATAATTTAAACAAACAGGTCATGTAACACATCTCTCTCTCAGTCAAATAAAGCAGACTTGGTGTGCTGCCAATTCTGCTCTCATTCATTTGCTCTAACCCTTGGTTTTATTTATTCCCTGAATCATCAAACACATTGCAGAGAGTGACAGGAGCAGACAATATTACATCTAATAGCTATATAATAAAGTAAATAAAATATGGTAAATCATCAGGTACATTACTTGCCTGTTTTTAACTACCCCACTTCATTTTGTGCACTTGAACCAAAAGTATAGTAAATGAAAAAGCTTTTTGCACAGAGCAGAGTTAGAAAGAATGTACCCATTGGATACTGAAGCCCCGTCATTTACATTAAGTGAAAAATACGTTTTACATAAAAATACACCTGGATGTAATACAAAATTTGCCGCATGGGCCTCATCCTATGCTCATTATCGTCTGTGGCAAAATCTCTTCTGACTTCAATGGCTCGGGGATCAGCGCGGTGCTGCCTAACTGTGGGATACAGTCCTGTAAACAGTAACGGATGTGAGGACCTGTGATATGCTGGAACACTGGAATGCTTTCCAGTGTTGAGTAAGAGTTACCGAGAGGATTTCTATGATCAGAGGGAGAGAGGAATTAAGGGGGAAGGAGGGAGGAAAGCCATGTTTTGAAGTTAAGAAGTGTGAAGGAGATCGCTCTCAGTTCCCACAGGGGAGAAGAGTTCATGGTCAACAGACCATTGTGTGGATTAGATAGGCAGAACAAGTGTGTAGGTGACAATAAAGCCTTGCGTTTGTTTAAGGTTTGTGCTTTAACAAGATTTGTCTAGATAAGGTCTAGCTCAACTTTGCATCAGATTGTTTTCCCTTAGAGAGTTGATTTGAACCCTCACCAGATGAAGGATCGGAGCTGACAGGTCAGTTATGTGTCACTTCTTACGTTAACTATTCAAGAGAGGAATTATAATTTTTATATCTGTAGTATTGCTGTTGAAATACATTTCTGAAAACTGATTCCATGAAGAGTCTCCAAGAGCAGCACGCAAATAATGAAGGGAAATTGACTGCCTGCAGACTTTTGTGTACAGTTTCTGACTATAAAGTTCACCAAACACTTACTTTCTTCTGTTTATTAGTTGGCCATTCCTGCTAGGTTAACATGGGAAGAGAAGACTCTGCAGTACTTGGGGTTGTGCCTTGACCACGTAATTGGAAAAGTAAATGGTTTCCCTATGATCCGAGTTGAAATCTGTGCCAAAATGACTGAGGTCCATTCAAAAACCCCTTCTCATGAGTCATTTTGTGGCAATGCATGTTAAAAGAGATGGCAAAATACCAGGAGTAAAATAATCAGCACACCTCAGGCTGCTAATAATAACAAAATAAGCTTTTCCTACTGTGAAGTTGGCTCCTCTGTAGAGTCTTCAGACTTACATGAGCTTCCTATGCAAGAGTTTAAGTCAGAATCAGGCCACTATTTTTTTTTTTAATGTACATCAAGAGCCCAGTTTATCTCCTGCCCTAAAATGTAAAGAAGCAGTGCTTAAATTTCCAGTTTGTTAGCCAGTCCCAATGTCCTTTAGCATGTGTCCCTTAGAGAAAGAATGTCTGCAATATTTTGCATCTGAAAAAGAATGAATGGCAAGGCACAGTTGCAGAGGCTGGAATTCAAGAATCATTGGCCTCACTACTGAAAGCCACAAATCACTCACTTGACTGTTCCAGGTCCAACTCTGGACCTCTTTGTCCCCTAAACCCATCACAATATATTAATTTGTACTGAAGCTACTCATGCATTGTGCAATACATTCATTTTACTCTCTTCTACTCATGCATTGTGCTCAAAAGACACAGCAGATTTTTTTTCCTGCTACTCTCAAAAACAGCAGAGGGCTGCGAGTCCTCACAGATTTGAATGGAGTACATGCTAGCGAAAACAACTGTTTCTCATCTTCAGTTTATCAGTTAGTTCTCCAGGATTTCAATAGCCATACTGAGGAGGAAAGTATACCTCTTTATTTCTGAGGATTTAGCTCCTTCCTCTATTATGTGGGCTGGGCAAAGAGCATGGCCCTAAGTATTCTTCATGTGATTTATTCTACATTGACAACCACTTAAGTGGAGGCAAAGTTAGACCCAAAAGGCACAAAGTGATGAAAGCTGGAACTGAAAAATAGCATGACAGTCAAAATTGCTGAGTTTCACACAGCCTCTGCTCTGACAGTGTTAGAAAACTCTTGGTCTGAAAGAATCCCAAAGAGCCCTCTGGAAACCCAATCCCATGACTCATACGCTCTCCTTGAAGGCTTTTTTCTTTCCCTCTACCAAATGACACTGGAAAAAAAGCCTTGTGGACTTCACTACTTGCTGCAATTTGACAGCTTTTAGTCAAAATGTTTTCCATTTACAAGAGAAGGACTTCTCTGTATCCCAACCCAAGTTAAATGCACTAGCATCTGCCAGTCAGACTGGACGGTCTCTGGTTGGGTCGTAGGCGGGATGGTCCCACAGAGATGCAGTGCCTTCTCGGCAGGGGATGGGAAGAGATGCAGGGGAGTCGTGCTACCTCAGGAGCTTCATGAAGAATTAACTCTGGTGGGTCAGGCACCGTTTCCCAAGGACTCCCAAGAGCTCAGTTGTCACTTAACGAGTCACCGCTTTTGTGTTTGCCTAGCTCGCTAGACTGGTTGAAAGACTGACAAGCCCACGCCGCTGCATCACCTGCTGCAGGTGAAGCTAGGAGGAAGTGATTCTGGCCACTGGGTATGTTATGATTGTTCCCATGCAAAAGTAAATGGGAACAAAGGACTACCCTTTCCTTCCCAGCAGCCACCCTGTGTTGATTCATAAAGGCCAGATGCTATCTGATCTTCCCACCGGGATTCAGTTAAGAATGCAGGCGTGATCTCAGACCCTGAATACTCAAGCTCCCTCTGAGTATTACACAGAACCCAAAGTTAACTGAGCTACTAAACGGAGCATACATTACACGCATAAATAAAACTTATTTGAGGACAGAGGTGTTGCTTTGAGGATTGCTTTTCAGAGTAGAACTTCACATTTAAATCATAGAATCATAGAATTGTTCTGGTTGGAAGAGACCTCCAAGATCATCGCGTCCAACCATTAAAGGTGAAATGAAGAGCTAGGGAATTGTCCATATAAGCTCAGAAGTATTTTTAAGATAGCTATGGCTAATCCATTGAAGCCAATCAGTCTTCTCAAGTTTGTGTGTTCAAGACCCTTTTATAATCCAAACAGTATAAAAAAAAAAGTGTTTCCAGTATTTTCCAGCTCCACTGTCAACAGCTAAGAAATGGGTCATCATGTGTGTGCTTTGGTCATCTTCTGTATGTATAAAGACGCAATAATAAACTGTTTGTGATTCCCCCGGCCCCGGCATAAGAAATGGCATTCAGAAGGAAGGGGAAAAAAAAAGAAAGAAAGAGAACTAAGGAGCATAGGTAGGCCTTTTCTAAGTGATTTTTCTAAAATAAAAATTCAAAATTAACTAATTCACCTTATGGCAAAGGTTGGCTAAAACTACAAAAAACATGAGTATGTTTATATACAGTGAGTATGAAAAAGTGTTTTCTCATTTCCTTAGATTTAAGTTTGCAGATCTGGTACTGCTCCCCTTGCTGCTATGCATAATAACCTTTTGTCTCTCTAGATTAGAAGCTCTACAGTCAGCTAGGACAAAAATGAAGGTGTCAGCTGCAACATTAGGGTTTTCTTCTACGTGACCCGAACAGTGGCAATGTCAACTACTCATCAGGAACAGCTGGTTCAAAGAAGTGATGTGTATTGTAAAGCAGGCACCAATTGGTCACTGCGTAGGTGCCTAAACCTGCTATACTTTACATGCCAAATATCCAAAAGGCAAATCAGCTGTCAGGAGTTTTTCGCTATGTTCATAAGGTCTCTGCTGCCTTGCTACCTTCATGGAACTAATGCTGCCATGCCACTAAATACATGTTTGAGGCATATTCCACTGTTTTTTTCACTGTATTGTTGATGTTACAGATTGAACTCTGCATATCTAGTTTACGTTAATTCCCATGGCTTCTTAGTGCTTTTTTATAATAATATAAACTTTTCATGTAGTCCAATTATTGCTTCAACCTGTATCCTTGATATTGACTTTTAAAAGCATTCTAGATTTCAAATACAACCTTACAGCTACAATGTAATAACCAACGACTTATTCCATGGCAGCTAACAAGTGAGAATGTAATGAATTTTTTCACTAGTTATTACAAACCTGAGCCAAATTCAATTTGACAACATACTGGAGAGAAATTTAGGGCCTGAATGTCCAGCACTGCATATTCCGCCATCATTTTCACTAGCGCATCATGGTAGTAAAATAATAACTCTGCTGTATGTTGTCTGGAATATCCTTCAGCGCACATTTACACGCAGGAGAATCCAGCCTTGTATACCAGTGTTGGGTACCCCGCATCTTCTAGTTGGCTTTATTATTCTCAACTATTTAATGGTCATTTCCTCAGTAATCACTTGTGCATTTATTTCTTCAGGTAATATTATTAGCTTGTAACTAGCAATGTTACTAACATTAAAACTTTGTTTTGCGTTATGGTGCTTAGTAGATTGATTTATTAAGTTGCACTAAACATAAAACAGCAAACAACATATATGCATAAAAATTAAGATGCTTTCTATTCTTAACCTTTTTTATAGGTTTTTAAAGTAGGTTTTCAGCTTGTCTCTTTTCAAATAGCTCCTAAATAGTATAGTTTATTTTGGATGATTGATTATAGGAATCTTGTGCATGCAACCAAAGCATGGTATTTTAAATCATGTCTTCTTTTCATTTTTAAAGAATTAAATGATCTTTATATCTTGACATGTTTTATCATTTTGAGACTGAACCAGTTATCTGTATGAGTTCAACGTGTAGCTCTTTAAACTAATAGAATATTATTGGGACTTATTAAAAACAAGCACCGCTTCCTATTACAGCTGTATTTCAAAAGTGAAACAAATGGATTAACAAGTTCTCTGTAATGTTATCATTAGTTAATGGCATTTTTAATAAGTCTTCTGCTAAAAAAAGTTAAGATGATGTGGTATTTTAGTACTATAGTAGTGGCTCTTATGTGAGTCCCACTGCTAAATACCTTATACAAAATTCTCAAAGAGGATTTTTATCATATATTTATTAAAACTTGTTCTCTGGGAGGACCAAATAATAAGAAAAAAAAAAAGAATACAGCATTTTACTCTTAATTATCAGTTGGTCCCATGGGACTGTCCGTATCCTTTTAATGGTCATCTTTGCCCTGATCCATACCCCTAACAGGCATAAAAGTGAGCTATTAGAGGCACTCCTGCTGTCTTTTGCCCACTGTATGTTTTTGTTCCTTCATTTCTTGCACATAAAATTGAGACAATCCATCCTTTGTCTTTTTAGATCATAATTATTTTCACACAAGTGCTGTTTCTTACCGGGACTTGGTCTACATGGGAAAATTTTGGTAGCACAGCTATATCAGAGTCTATTTTTTCCCTTTACTTCATTCCACCACAGCTGTGCTGGCAAAACTTCTGCTTTATATGCACTTATACCACCAAGAAGTCCCATTGCCAGTTTTGCTAGTATTGCTTGAGAAACAGGTTTGTTTCTATTGCCTACCTAAACCATATCCCTTCAAGGACAGATTACTTTCATCTTGGCTTTACTAGTAAACCTTTGTAACAGTAGACGTGTCTAGGAGGTACTAGGACACAGGTTTGGAGGAGGAGTAGCTCAATGACACCATTATCTCACTAAGACGTTACACAGTAGCACAAAATCCTATGAGAAAGATGGGGGGTTTTGTTCTTCCTCACCAGTGATTCTTTTAGTCCTCTAACCACCATTACTGATGAGCTCCACAGATGTCTGCAGCCTGTCAAAGATTAAGTAACTTGTTATGTAGGGCTTCAAGTATGTGAGTACTGAGAGTAAAAAGGACGGTGACAGAAAAGGGAAAGCCTTCACAACCCCAACATTAAAAACACACCATAGATAGAAAAAACAGATTCTTAAGGATTCTTGGTAAGTAATGTGACAATCTAAGTCATAAAATCTTTAAAAGCTCTTTAAAGGTCAGCGGATTCCAGTAAATTTGACATTAGTACTTTGAGGTTTTGAAATTAATGCACTTATTGAAACATTTTATTAGCATTTTTTATTCTAGTCAATAGATACGATTTTTACAAAAAGTTGGTCTTTGTGGTCTACTTCTTCAAGCCACTGTTATGTCAATCAAAAATAAGTCCAGCTAATAAATTATTTTGACAAATAAATGAAATGCTTTTGTGGTTAGTTTAGTGTTTTCTTAAAGTCCCAGCACAGCCCAGGAAGTATTCTGCCTTCTCTCTCGACCAGACTTACTGATTGCTATGCCTCAGCCACAGGCGGTCTCTAACATTGCTTTTGCCTTGCCCTTACAGCCTTACTAAGATGCATCTTAACCCACACTGGCTTAAAAACAAATGCAGGAGGCAGCGGTTGCTTTTAAAATTATTACCCCAAACATTTCCCTAGTGAAACATAAACACATATTAAATAACATGACATTAATAATTGCATAAAAGGAATGTTAAAAAAATAGTTTCAGGAGAGAGAATAAACCATTAATGAATTACTACATTAGTGAAGTAGTTTGGGTAATAGTTGAGATGTTTGTACTAAGTTGATAAATGCTGCGCTAGTAAATCACTTGCATATATCTTCTTTTCTAGCCTTAGTTCAGAGTCCTTTAGATCTACAAAGGTTGTAGATAATTTTTGCACCCACTCAGTCAATGACTGGCAATGCGACATGTAGCCGCAGTCATTCATTCTGTCAGTCAGCAGCCCTTGATAATGTGCCTGTCAATATAATTCAGTGCCTGTTCAAGGAAAGTGACACTTTGAATAGTGGACACTTTTCAAAAGCATTCATACAGGGTCAGTTCCATGATAAATAAATATATTTTGTGTTTGGAAGAAACAGGCAATACACAGGAGCTGGAGCCTGAGCAGAAATACACAACCAGTCTGCAGGACACAATAAACTGCAATGAAGAGTGAATATCATAAATGCAACTTTGTTTTTCGTGTTGTATTAATTATGGGATAATGGATAATAAAGTCTTCAGGATCCTACTTGGCTCAATGGAGCCCTGATCCATGACCAGGGGCACTATGCACTACTACACCACAAATGAGATATTAGAATAATACTATCAATAGTTCTTTACACCCTATAAAAAGGGGCACGTATTTTCATTGCTGAATGAAAAACAGAGGCAGAAATCTTTAATTACCACTAACGGCATGTTAAAGAAATTATTTATATGGCATACAGTGTTTAGTTTCTAGTTTCTATTAATACAGGCTGAGAATGTGAGGAAGAAATATGTGATAGTGACAGGATTTTTAATGGTACCTCACCTTAAATGCATTTTAAAATATGTAAATCAATAAAAAAATTATTTGTAATAGCAGACTAAGAGTGCTGGTTAGCCTTACTGCTGAATGAAATGTATGCTACAAGCCCTATTACCATACATCGTGGGAGCTGTAGTTAGGATTAATCTGTCAAAAGGGATGGTTTAGTGTTGATGAATATGACATGTGACCATTAATGATGTTGATTTTATCTCCTGAGATTAGCATGATTTACTTCGGATGGATAATAATGTCATTTGCTTGATGCAGTAGATCTGTTTACGAGCTGATTAAATTGTAAGGCCTTGCTTCATTTCATGCTATTTGGTTTACAGCTTCATTACTGCAATCACAAAAGCTGTGGAAATGTCCCACATCCCATGTCACAATAAATCATTGTTTAAGATTGCAGCTATGTATTTTAGCATTTCAGTTTTGCATGGACCATGCATTCCTTAACAAATATGTGATTGGGAATACATTAACAAGATATTCTGGAACATACTGCTGCAGAAATGTAGAAAATCAGCCTGAATCTTTTAATTGAGATTAAGGAAGCACTTGAGTAATTAGCTGTAACAAATTACCTTATTATTTAGACAGTGAAGTAAACGTTTTTGTTGCAAGAATGATTATCATAAATCTGCAGAAAAGTGACAGTCAAACAACCATAAAGGAAACTTGTAAGCAAGCTACATCTTCTGCCTATTACCTTTTACATTTAAATAACATTTATCGGAGACATACTCTAAAAAGAATGTATTTGTTGTTTAGGGATAGTGTATGTTACAAGCTATAACTACTGCACTGGGAAGAGTATATGCACGTAAAACAAAGAAAAAAAAGAATCTGTTAATTACAATGGCAAATGCTAATGTTGCCATAGTTAAGGCTGTGTCAACGTTTTCATTATAAACCCAGTTATAAAGAAAGAAGGAGAGAGAGAGGATGGTAATCAGCCATTAGACATTGCTGTGTGCTAAAATTTTGTATACAAAAGGGCACATTGAGCTCTCACACCATGTAAATCAGAGGTATCTGTGAAACCACGCTTGCAGTCCCAGCGAGAGGAGGACCAGGGCCAAGCTCTCAGCTTGGGAGAGAAGGTGACTTTTTGTTGCAATAATTTTTTCACATTTCACATAAAATGATATTGCTACTTTTATTGTACAAATGAAAAAATGTTACATTTATCAGTCAAATGGGGCCTTTCAGAGCTTGTGGCTTACCACTGGCTGAATTTGGTAACTACGGTAGGTTAAGTCTTGGTTCATATGCTTAATTTTAATGAAAGTTTTTATAAATTTGAAGAGCATGCTTAAATAATTAAGTTGCATGTTTTATTGTAATAGAATGGAATTTCTCTTAGTTCTTTCTCCTTCCTTTTTTTTAAAACCCCCCAAGTTGGTTCCCAGTGGATTTCATGGGAACATCTCAAGTTACTTTACATGTGAATTCTGCTGGGTTATTATATGATCAAATGTGAACTTTATAGTGAATTTGTGAACTTTGTTTTCCCTTAGCTTTTACCTAGCAAAACTCCGCTCTCCACCTCAAAATATTTCAGTTGGCAGATGAAGAAGTGGGAACCCCAAAAGCAACTACACTCAGGTATAGTCATATCCATGTACTTGAATGATATTCTAGGTCAGGCCTAGAGCATCCAAGGATTTCCAAATGTGTTGCACCAATCACCACGGTCAAGATTTTTTACAAATGATTCATGACTTGGCTATTCTGGTCACCCAAACTGAGACATTTTGAAAAGCCTGAGTTTTTTCTTGTTTGTTTGTTTGTTTTTAATGGCTGATGCATGAAACATTCTGGAAAGTGGATTCTTTCAGGAGAGTTCATGCTGTGGATTTGGAAAGAGGGGACAACTCTAATGCTTGCAACTCAATTCTGTCTGGTGGTTTGGGGACAGATTTACGGAGCTGATTTAGTTTTCCAATATATTGTGGCTGCTGGGCATAGATCTACCACCTCTGACTTTTTGCAGAGCCAGTCCCTGCTGACATTGGTAAAGTTAATGAAAATGTTTCACATGTTGAAATGTTGATATTTCCAGCAACATTTCAACTAATCAAACGAAAACAGTGATAAACATTTTCTCCTATTTTCCAAATAGCTCTAGACCTGAGTTAATGAAAACATATCCTTGAAAATAAATGGATGAGTAAGTTTCTTTTTCACCAAAAAAATTTAACTGCTGGGGCAAAAAGAAAGGGCAAAAAGAGGAAACCACACTTTGAATCTTCATTGCTTCAGGAAACGTTTGGTAATATATTGCATCCCTGCTTAAGTTGGCTGAAATGTTATTACCACAGTTTCACAGTTTTATGTTTTATAACTTTGAAATTAAACAAAACAAAGGCTTCCTCTCTTGATGAGCTACACCTTTTGACAGCAATTTGGTTTCCAGCCAAAAAGAAAATGCAAAGGCAGAATTTTTCAGGGTGCACATTCTTTCACTGATATTCCTGTTGAAACTAAAAGAAGAATGCCCTTGAAAATCCCAACTGCTGGCTTCACTAGAAATATATAATTTCACCACTCATCTGCCAGTGATGGTTAATTTAATGTAATTTATGCATAGAAGAAAATCCCTTCCTAGCACTACGAGGTGGAGAGGCTATCAGCCAGGTTGATGGAGTAATGGTAGTTTTGTGGAAAGAGAGACCTTTAACCTGAATAGCTGAGGTAATCTCCATGGACTTTAGTAACCACTATTCATATTAACAAGGACAAAAGTACTAAGGACATATAATTTCTTAGTTCACTTACAAGCTGTCCCTAATCTGCTCTCTACCATTCCTTAGACTCCGTGGTGTTTGGGGAATGTGTTTAACTACAACTCATGAATTCTGGCTCTGAGGGTGTTTTTTCTGAAAATGGTGGCACTGTGTAATACATTTGTGTCTACCTTACTGATAAAGCTGCTACCGTGGTAGGAGTGAAGACACTATTTGATCTTCGTGACTGAACCCTGAATAAACAATTTATACATTCAGAAAGTTGATGGCTGCTGGAAGATGCTTCATCAATCTTCTCTGCAGGTGCCTTCAAGTATGACAATTATTGAAATAGGACAGAAGGAAGTAAAAGAGGGGGTTTAAATTATTTGGATGTGTGCAATTAAAGGACAGAAGTTGATTCTCTGAGTGGAAGAGGGGAAAACCTATGCAATATTTTGCAACAGGAGAATTGGTTTAGCTGCAGGTCTGTTCGCTGATAAAGGAAGCAAGCTATTCTGAAAATAATAATTAAAAAAAAAAAATGTGGTCTACAGTAGAAAGATCCTGGGCAACTTTAGGCCAAAGAATTTTCCAGACTGGTGTTGAAACTCAGGCAGGAGAATACACTTTCTGTCTGGCTTTGGATCTTGTACTTCTACATCGAGTATTCTTAAACCTAAGGCAAGGTCTGCAGATGTTACACCCACTGCATTTGAAGATCTAAATTGTATATTCCAGGTCATCCGCATAGCTGGAGCTCTTGGGTACCAAGAAAACTGCGGTATTTTGGAAGACAGCACTGCTCACGAGAACTTATAACAATTGGATTGCAGAATTCCAGATAGAAAGCTGAGTCCAGCAATGTGTTAGCACTGTTTTCTGTTTGACACCAATCCTAATAGAGATATTTTCCCAAATTTAGGCCACTAAGAGAAAGCATTGAATTTGCCTCCAGCAAACAATTTATGTTCTTTCATGAACTTGCCGGTGTCAGCAGAGTTGGGCAGGCATGTACTGGGACCAAATTTTCTTTAAGAGGTTCTTAAGGAATCAGCACATTCTAAATTCTTGGCTGTTTGAGAAGGCATCCAAATGGCTGCTGAGGAGGGTCAAAGTTGTAAGCAAAAAAAATCTCCAGGGCAGCGTGTGTGCATGTACTTACATTATGTCCATTGTCAGCCTCACTGTAATATTTAGAGGCTGCTTGATGGCACTTACAGCAGTGAGTTCTGAGCATCTTTAGGAATCAGAACAGTGTGTTTTCTGAAGAAACATAGATTCCTAAAAGATACCTTGTTAGATTTCAGAATGAGAAAAATCTCTATGATGATGCAGTCTGATTTTCTGTATTACCAGGACCACAGAATTTCATCGAGGAGCTCCTGCATTAAGCGCAGCGATGTTTGATTGAGCTAGCTAAAGAATATGAAGACAAATTGGGGCAGACAATTTGTTATTTTCTCCCTTCATAGAGTTCAAAAATAGGTTTCGCAAAAAGCAATTGTGCCTCCTTCAATTATTGCATTACCTCTAACACAGAGACTGCTGTAGCCAAGCCTTTTAATGAACAAATTTTGTAGAATTTAGGGTCTCTGAAGTGCAAAGCCACAACAGAGTGTGGCTCTTAATATGCCATATGAGCATTATGTTGCTTGCTTTCTCTGACAAAGCTGGCATGTATCAGAATGCAATAAAAGAAAAACTGTTGCATTCAAAATTAAATGGCGACATCCAATTAAAGAAAAGACTCAAGTCTGAAACTGTAAAATCTATTGAAAGTTTCTTTCTGTTTTAGAGGAAATGTACCAATTGCTAATGGAAGAGTTACTCTGAACGATCGGCTACTAGTTAACTATTATGTGTTCTAGCAGGATTTGTGGTTGGATTTTTTTTGTCATTCCTCCTCCTCAGAAGATTTGGAGAAAAGAACAGAAAACTATTGAAAAGATTTGCTTAGTCTTTTATCTTTTGAATCAGTGTCATACTAACAAAAAGATGTTTTGAAGTCTTTAACCATTAATTGACTAACTGGTTTTCTTTAGACATAAAACTTGTCAAGGCCTTGATTGTTGTGAATCCATGGTGATAGATTCTGGCTGACTGCCTAAGTACAAGGTCTCTGAACACTAGGATAACACTTTCCGAAACAATTTGGGCTTATCCTCCATAATGTCATTTAAACAAACTTAATTGACTAAAACTTTCATTTTTGTGTATTCTGTATGAGGTACTATTTGAGAGAAGAGGCCTTTTAGGAACAGACCCTAAATGACAAAATCTGACCCCTACCTAGCCTTAGATTTCTCAATTCTTGTTTATTTACACAAAATAAGCCAATATTAACTGCGTTAAAAATTCACTATAAGCAGAAAGCCTGTTGTATGCTCTCATTTTCCTTTTTAGTGAATAACCTTTAGAATGGGTCCAAACTGAGACTCTATGAATAGCATAAAATTCGCACACTTCTGCAGTAAGACTAATCATTATCTTCAGATAATTGCCCATGCATGTCAGTCAGTAAGCTTGTTCTATATGAAAGGGATAAAAAGTTTCAGACTGAAAGTTAAGTCTTGACATTTTTTTGTTGCAGTGAAATTTTACTGAAGAGATGCCTCTGGGATGATTTTCTTAAATTTAGAGTTCTGGACATACTCAGAATTACACATCCATCTCTACAGAATAGCAATTTGCATTTTCCACTTCTCTTTCCCTGGTAAAATGACTTGGTTTTGAGTAGAAGTAGTATCTCAGATTTAAATAATATACAGAAGTGACAAAATTGTACTCTAACACTTTTTCCAGGGAACATGACAACTCTGGAATGACTGTTTCATCTCTAGGAAGTCTTCAAACATCAGAAGGTAAAAGTTCTTAACACCTAATGAGTTTTGAATGGCCCACAGGACATGAGTTGGTGGTAGTACTCTACTCTGTAGTTGTCAGGGCCCTCGGCGCTCTAATAGGCCTTAATGGCCCTCACCGGCTTCACCCAGGCTCTCCCCCAGCCCCTGCCCACAGGCCCTGGAGCTCCCTCAGTCCCTGCCTGAGCTACACTATAGGAGTGCCAGTCTCCAGCCTGGCCACCGGCCCCACTGATCCTGAGCCCGACCCACGAGCTGATGGCCTTGGCCTCACTTTGTCACCATGGACCAGCTCAGAGATCCTCAGTTACACTCATAGGGTCTAATCCTGACCTGCAGGTAGACTGCCAGCTCGACCTTGGACCTGCCTCATCACCACAAACTTGTCTAAAGGTCTGAACTCTTGGTTGAACATCAGCTGCTATCTATGGTCCTGCCCTTCCTCACTGGGCCAGCCTGGACCCTGCCCTGGTGACCGTGGCATTGCCCTCAGCTCCCCGTTCCCTGTCGGAGCAGCTGCCCTTGCTGCTTCCTGACAGTAGTGCAAAAGGTTTTATCTTACCAAAACAATATCACAGATAGGACCCGTAGAGCAGTCCTTACTCTGCTGTAGTCAAGGGGTGACTTCCAGTGATGTTGGTGATCTTTTTGTTTGGGAGTCTCACTAAGAAGCTCATCCAGTGAAGGAAGCTCCTGTTAGCGGTGTACTTGTTTCATGAGCAGAGGATTTCTGTCTCACAATTCTTTTTCTAGAATAACCACAGAGCTTTAACAGAAACATCGCACCTTCTTTTAGTCTTAAAAAAGAAAAACAATTCCAAGAAAAGAGAAGTTTAGCCTAAGCAGCTTTGTAAAGAGTTAAAAATCACATGGCTGAGTTGGGACTTGGCCTTAACAGGCATATTTCACTACAGACAAAGTCTAGCTGCAACCTGGGATACTGTGGAATAGTCATTTTTGTCTCTTGGACACACAGAAGTACTGCAGCTCTACTGCAAACCTAAGAGCCAAGCAGCCACTATACTGCTCAAAGGGTGCCAATCAATGTGCCAGTTATTTCTTCAAAGAGAATGAAACTATTATTAGGGGTTATTGCTAGTATGGAAATCTTTCAGATTTAAGGGATTTTATTATATTTGGTTTTGAATTGACCTAGGTTTTGCTGACCAAAACAGAAAAAAATCTCAATCTTATTTGAAGACAATTTTTAATGGAAAAATGTTGTTCCAGTTTTCAATTCATGGAACACATATTCAGAGCTATTTTTTTTTTCTTTAGAAGTTTTATATATATTTTTATATATATAAAAAACCCAACATTTTTGCTGTGCAGGATTTGGTTGTCTTGACTTCTGTGTTTAACTAACCACTTTGGAGTTAAAAGGCAAACATCAGTGATGTGGCAATGAAGTTTGTGAAGCAGCTAATAATGCGATATATCCACAAACTGAGAATGTTTTTAACATGTCTGAAATAGTAACTTTGAGACTGTGCCAGCTTTGTTAAGTCCATTATCTCCATCAATAACACTTGTATATGTGATACCTAAAAGGTATTATTTAATTATTATGCAGGTCTTACTTGACTACAGAGTACCATTCAACATGAAGGTGCAGTGTCCTTAGGCTAACTTTTTTATTTATCTGGACAAGATGAGATTTTCTGAATAACAGTGTGTCTTGCCGTTGTTTTACAGAGCCAAGTCTACTGAGAGCATACAGCAGAAAGCTTAACTACACAGTTGCAGAACAGTAAAAGAGGGTGTCTTTGAAGGAAAAATGGTGCTGCCAATGGTGCTGCTAGCATCATTATTTTGACGTGCTGCATCTGTACAGCTGAAAATGAGATGCAGAGTGAAAATTACTCCTGAGAAAAGGCTCAAGGCCCAGTACCAACAAGAAAAAAGCATCTGCCACCACTGAAAAACAGGATGTGTAATCCTTTTTGGGCTGTGTGCCCCATCTCCACAATGAGTGGTAACCTTTGTGAAGGAATAATGAGAGAATGGAGTGTGCTGTTGTAGCGTACTGTTTATTTACTGTTGTTCTTTTCCTAACATTATAAAATAGTTTGAACATTATGAAAGTTTTCTGATATAACTTCATGACCCTTTCTTTTTCCCCAAGCACTTACACCTTAACATACTTTACAATTAAACCAATTTATTAACAAATAAAAAAATATTGAAATACCAAATACTGTAATGAAAACCGTTACAAGAATCCCTTCTGCCAGTAGTAAATAACAAAATTGAAAAGGTATGTGTTAAAGGAACATTAATATCGGGTAACACAGTCTCACTGGTAGCGGTAGTGGAGAGCTGAGTGGTTGCATGGGAATTAGTGAGAACCAGGAATAGCTGTTTGCTGCACAAGTTCATGGACTTGTTTCTCATCTGTCCGTCACTGCAGGGTTGTGAGTGTGAAGGACTATCCACAGGTACCCATGTATCTTAAAGCAGAGTTCAGCGATTTAAGTTAGTGGGATAGTAGGGTAATTCTCCAGCTGCCATCAGTTCTGCTCCCTCATCTCTGGCTCAGCATCAGAGAATGAAGGGGCTGCAGTTTCATCCCTGTCTTCTCACTTCTCGCTCTTTTACACTTTCCAGTTCCTCGGTGACTGAGAGGTGCTGGTTCAATCTGCATTACAAGTCTTTATGTATTTCTTGCTATAGGTCATCCAGGAAAAATTTCCCTGTTGATTCTTCATCTGCTCTCCAGTAATGTGGGTGTTTGTCTCAGACCTACCAAGGCAAGGAAAGAACAAGTATTTTTTTATCATTGGAAAGACGGAAAAAAAAGCCTTTCCTTCTACACTAAGCAGCTTGCAAGGCCAAAAGTTGATAATTTTACATAATTAAGATGTCTTTATTTCATCTCTGATCATTCCCTTGTTCAAAAGCTGTTTCAGGCCAGTTTACTAACTCACAGACAGACCAGTAATTATGGTAGATTTAAGGCACCTAAAACCAAAAAACTGTCAGGCCTGACTATTGCACAAGGGGATCAGACTAAAAGGCTGACACATTACTACTTTTTCAGATTAGCAAAGCCTTGGATGCAGGCTTCCTTCCATCATTCCTAAAATGATGCTAATCCCTAGACCTAAGGTTTTGCAATTCTATAGCTGGACAGCACCTATACTAAAAGGATTTTCCGTTGCTGCTGTCTGCTTAGCAGATTAGTTATAGAAGGGGACTCTACAGAACAGGCCATGCTTGACCTGCACAGAATCTCCAGCTGTCTTGAGTTTTTCCTGTTTAGAAAATTCTCAAGCATTAACAACTAGCAGTTGAGAAACATTAAAATTATGTCTATATTTTACTCACCACAACGTCTCAATTTTTCCCTTCTGAAAAAGGAAAGACCAGTGGCCCAAGACAGTTGTGACTAAGGAAGTTCTTAATTTAATCTTTAATTTAATCCATTGTGATACATCATAGATTATGCCATAAAGCTAGCACTAGTAAAACTGTATTTAACTGTATAGCAGTAAGACAAAGTTATTCAGAGAAAGTGCTATAATTCCACCTTTGATTTTCCCCCCCCTTTTTAGTAATCAACTCAAGTATAGCTAGAAATAATTAGCTGATTTTAAAAACATTTACCTTGCTTTGAAGACATCTGGGTCCACTTTAACTTGATGGGCTAGAAGTTATGATGGAAGAAGAGTGGTGCCGAGGAGGTAGCATGCCTTCTCCCCTCAGTGAAGTTAAGGCATTTCATAGCGTGATACACCATGAACAATGATTTTGTGAGTCACAATCTGGAAAATCCTCCAATGTATAGAGCAGTTGGTCTAGAACAATAGTAAAGATGACGACTTCTCACCAACCAAAGCTCTTTGTGCCTTCTTCTCTACCTCTTGCCTGAGCAGACCCTTGGTCTCGGATCCCAGACCTTCCCATTTGCTCAATATTCTGAGCCCTATGACTTCCTCTTGTTCCTATTTCTTCCTCTGCAACCTATTATTGCCTAGTTCTGCCTCAGACCATTCCTTTTATGTCCTAAAACTCACACTGTGCTGTTAAAGACTTTGCTTGTGAGACTGCAATCTCCGTGCTGATAGAGGGGTGAGGAAGGAGAAGGTAGGACATTCTTAGTCCTTTCAACAGAGGAAGGAAAAGATAATTTTTAGAACTGCTTTGGTCTCTTTATTATGCAGGATTTGATGCTGAAAGTTTTAGTTGTCTCAAGCCAAAGGCTAATAATTTATTTTATCCTCTCTTTTACTGTTTCTTGCACAAGCTTTCATACAGAGCACAATTGCGGATGTCCCTCCCAAAACTACTTTCTGCTCCGTTCACACCAGAAGGCGATCAGAACTCACGTGTGATCTTCCGTCCTCCTACCAGTTCATAGAGACATCTGACCAGAGACTGCTGATGCACAGCCAGCTGGAAGATGCACTGTCTTATACAGAGAAGGAATGTGGGAATAAGCAAACAGAAAGGCCAGAAATCCTCACCCTAGGGAACTGTGGAACCGACGCTGGAAGACTGTCAAGTCAGTATGTCCCCAGAATGAGAGGACATGGATTCAAGCCACACATAAATCCAGGTTTCAGAGGCTTGAGCTCAGGTAAGACTCTGGATTACATGAAATTTGTAAGGAAAGTTCAGGACATCTACAGTGATTTCATGCATTTAAAATCTGTTCTCAATCAAACTAAGACAAATTAGTTTCAACAGGAAAAAAAAAAATCCTTGAAGGGATTCCCAGAATTTTGAATGCAGAGGTTTTTAAAAATTCAAGTTTAAGATACTACTGTACTTGACAATTATTTCAGGCTGAGGCAGGGTGTGAATTTAATGGTAACAGCCCTACAAAAGTATTCTACATATAGAAGCTTATCACATAACATGATTACTTTATTCTAGTTTGTATTCTAGAACAAGTGTGTCTGCACAAGAAGTTATTCAGTAAGAATGCCGCTTTTATTCTTGAATAATTCCATGTGCAGTCAAGCCTTTAGTCAAATCAGCACAACTCTGTATGTAGATAAATCGTCAGTCTATCCCTGCTTGCAGCTGACAGATCTGAAAATGTCACATTTGTTTGCAGAATAAGCATAGATCTTACAAGTGCCCCCCTTCCCCCCTTATTAACCTACTATTTCTTGTGTCCTTTGGAGGTTTTATGAACTGCATATCCTTCATATTTTGTGTTCAATGTCATTAGCAAACTAATAAGTACTATGGAGAGAAGGAAAACGTTTTTCTTCCCTTGTTTGCTGAATAGCCAAAAGGGAGAGATTTTGAGTGTGACAATGCTCCATCAACTTCATATAAAAGTCCAGGAGAAGACAGCAAAGTTGCTTTTCTTTCTTTTTTTGGGTGGGGGGTGGATCTTTGTTCTACTTCAGTAAAAAAAAACACGTTAGACCTTTTAACCATAAAGGCTCTCCTTTCTTCACATGGTCTAAGTATTTGTGTTTGTCACCTGTGTTTGCCTAGTTCTGTCATGAGTGCTGTCTCAAAGCCTTAATAAAACATTAATGTCCAAGCCCCAGAACTTCCACTGTTACATTTCTATCATTTATCTCTGTTACTGATTTTAGCTGTAGTTACTTTTTAGAAAAGTAAAATAGCAAGCCATACATTTCAAGGAAGACACAAGATTAATGAATGCGTACAACTGGGACCTGCTGCTCATGATTTAAAATATCAGTAGGAACTCTTAATATGTGGCTAAAATTGTTCATTTTCTACTTTGTGTAGTTTTTGTACCTCCACTTTAATATTCTTCTCTAATACAGGGTTTAACAATTCAAGTACAGACTGGGTGGCCTTATTAGCGTCTTTCTCTGAATAAACAACTATATCTTTTAATTCAATTGCGCCTAAAAGTTGCCGCCACCAAATGGCTGCTTTCTAGTCCATAAGAAATTACGTGGTTCTGGCTGTTCAGGCATGTTTAACATGAACTTGTCTCAGCTGTATTCTCAGCAGAGAGCAACCCCTGAAGAGCCCATGAAGATTGATCTGCTTTTTTTCCTACTACAATTACATCTCCAGTCCCGGTGCTTCCCCCAGCAGACTGGAACGAAGAGGTCAGTACTATTATCACATTTACAGTTTACGTGCTGCGGGCAGGAGTCCACATCCCTGTTTAACATCATAGCAGACTATAGATATCAGGCATTACACAAACATTCGGTGATAACATTTTTCAGAAGCGGGCGAGCCCAAGACCAATTGGTTTTCTTTCTGGGGAGATCATTCTAGATTTCCAAAATAGGATCAGTGAACAAGATAATTCCTCCATTTCAGATATGGTTTTGTTCTTTAAATATGTATCATCAGCCTTACTGATTATTGGCTGTTCTGATCTATGATGCAATAAAATAAAGATATATTTAGGAGTGATGCAACCCATACTTGTGTCACTCTGCTTGCACAAGCTCAGTATTAATTTCAGAGAGCATCAGCTCCACAGTATTCAAGGTACAAACTGCCTGGGAAAAGAGTAATGACTAAGGCCTGGCTGTCTCTCATTTGTACAGGGGGGATACCCAGCACAGGCGCAATCCAAAGTACCCTTCCTTCATCCTAATAAGCCCAGGGTTCCCGAGCAGGCTGGAGCCAGGAGACTAGCCAGCACATGGGACGTTTAGACCTGGAGTTTCCCTCAGGGCTGTCATGTCAGCAGCACCTTATTCACTACATAAAATGCCCGTTCCCACATGCATTGGCTGTAAAAGCAAAGCTGAAAGGATTCCTGCAGCCACACGTGTCGTCTGAGGCGGCCTGCGCGGGGCTGACAGACACCGCTGGCGCCTGGGGCCCGGTGGGGCCGGGCGGGCTTTCTCCACCGGGGCCTGCAGCCCCGTGGCCTGTGGGCAGCGCCCCCTGCCCCCCAGGGGGTTCTAGAAGGTTCCCTGGCAGCTCCCCTCAGGAGGAGCCGCACCGCTGCCTCAGCTCCTCGGCGGTGAGGGCCCAAAGGCACTTGTGGAGTCAGCCACGGCTGCTGCAGAGGGGGAGGATTGGCGCGTCCCCCTCCCCGGTTACTTGTGAGAGGAAACCCAGCCTGAGGCGTAAAACACCTGGGCACAGCCACTGCGGGCATCTCCCCAACTCTTCAGCCGCCTCACAGAAATCTGCTGGGCCACCAGCATCCATCCCCAGTGTGGGGCACTCAATTACACTAATTGGGCAAATTGAGATAAACTGTGTGATTCAACTTGCTCACCTGTGAAAAATCAACCCTTGTCACACCAGGCTCCTCTTTAGAAGGGAAAGGATGGCTGCCAGGAGGCTTTGGTGTAGGTAGTCCAGCGTTTAGCTGCCTGAGAAGCAGGAGCCATTTTGTGCTACCAGAAAGATGAAGAGCAAGGAGCGGGCGCTGAAGCGTGGCCGGGTCGGTGTGGGGCTGGCTCTCCCCTCTCCCTGAAGCCTCGGCCAGCGGCTGAGGGCCCTGTGGGGAAGGCTGTGCGCGACAGCAGCGGGGAGCACCCCTGAGGACTGCGGGTACAGGTCAGTGACGGAGCAGAAATTAGATTACTTCTTTTAGCTGAAGAATTTTTGTTGTCACGTTAACTTCTTTCAGACCTTTTCAAAGTGTACATCAAGGAAAATCCTTTCGAAAATCATCGTCTACTGAAGTCTTCTTTGGTTCAAATGTTATTCCCTTTGCTATTGAAAGTAAACCTTCTTTATAAAGAGTTATTTTCACTTAAAACAGAGGATTTTATGTTTGATATCAAAGTAGCCTTTGGGTTGCTTGCTACTTGCGTATCTTGCAGTATGGTATTTCATTTTAAGGAGGAATTATTTTTGGCAGGATTATTTTCTTCAAAAATATAAAAGTTGATTTGTTTGACTCAAGATTGTATGGATTTTGCTAATAACTCGTTTTCCACAGGAAAAACTAATAGTTTGTCAGGATGGCTTTCCTCTTCAGAAGGAAGTTCTGTAGCATTTTTTTATGTGTAATGTGGTTGGCTCTAACTGGTTGTTTTGTGACTTACTTCTGTTGTTAAAAAACAAACTGGAGCTTCTTAAATGTTAGAAGGAAAAATACACAGTTTTTAGACTATTGTTTACCTAACTATTAGTATCGTGCAGTTCCTTATATCACAAAAATGTTATTTAATCATTTAATTGTGGTAGATTTGATGCTAACTACCAGCTCCTCCATTGCAAGGCTTTAGAACAGGAAGGCACACACTGGGCTACTGAGTCCTTCCCCTCCCTATTGCAGCCGTCACATCAGGTAATCCTTTTTCTAAGGGTGTTGTACTCCATCTTAACAACAGTTGTGTGGTTTATTCCCACTATTCCCAGAGGATGGCTGTTACAGAATGTGATTGCTTTATAGCATTGCTGGTGAGCCATTTGCCATTGGCACTGACTTGGGATAGAGTCAAAAAAAAAGAGCTACCACCATACACTTTAAAAAACCCAGCAACAACAAAAAACACACCCCCCCCCCTCCCCCTGCAACAACAACACACACACAAAACAAAGGGAGAAAAAAACCCCAAAACAAACCACAAACCCCACAATGACAAAAACAACAGCAACAACCCCCCCTGCACCAGCTATCAGAAAGGTTCATCACTAGTGCTCTGTTGGTTTAAGAACCACCTTCTAATTTCAAAGTTAGTTTATTCATGGCCAGCTAAAATCCATTTGGTCTTGTGCCAAAATTATCTTTTAAATTAAATAGTCCTTTTTTTTTTCTCTCAGCTTTTTAACTAACACGGTTAGACAGCAATCCTATCCTCTCTCAGCTTTTGTTATTGTAGACCGAACAAATCAAGCTTGTTTAATCTCATTTCATAAAACAGGCTTTCCATTGCCCTGATCTTCCTAGTAGTCCTTCTCCTCTACCTGCTCTAGTTCCAGTTAGTCTCTCAAATGCAGGTGACTAGACTGTATGCAGTATTTCAGGTGAGCTCTTCCCAGCGCTTCACACAATGCTATTGCTTTTCCATGTCTCTGTTGGAAGTTACACCACCTGCCTTACCCTGGTGATCCATAGACATTGTATTTTAGCAGAGCCTTCTTGTTAATGTTGAAAAATTACACCAACGATGCTTTCTTAGCCCAGAATGCTAGGATTTGGGGTTTTTTTTTAAATAAGAGAAAGTTATTTAGTGTGTTGTGGTCTACTTTGAATAATCCCAGGCTATATTTTCTAAATGTTTTTTCTTTAATTTTCTGTACCTTGTTACTTTCAACTTGTCATTGCAAAGTTTTGGCTATTACTGGAATCAGAATGATAAACATATCAATCTCAGACATCATATTTCCCTTCTTAAAATAGTCTTTCATTTTGTGCCAGTTTTGTTTGAGTTAAGTTTGGTAGAAAGTCCTTGCTAGTGTTATGGTCTCACATTCTAGAGTTCTGAGTTAGAGTGGAGAGTAACTAGACTCCTATAGTTTACAGCTATACCAGATTTGATTTTGTTTCTACTTCACCTGATTTTCATTCTCTAACATCATTCCTAATAGCTATTTCCCTTTCACCCCATGCTCAGTGTTGCCCTTCTTATTTAAATTAATGCAACATTTTGAGGTTGGGAACATGACTGCATTATCCTTATTCTCTACTGCATTCCTTTCTTTTTCTCATTTTACTTGTGTAACTGAAAAAAATATCTTCACCCATTTTAATGTTCTTTGCAAAGCCTAACATAGCTCCTCTTTTGGCAATTCTTACTTCACCCCTATGCTTCTAAGATAAGGACTGATTAGCAAACAAAAGGGTGTTTTCCCGTGTGTTGTTTTTGTTTCTTTTTTTTCACATAAATATGTTTCTTGAGGTGCTAGTACATCTGATTAGGCCTGGAGTACCACATTCTGGGTTCCTTTTTTCTTTTTCTTGTGTTTGGAATATAGATTCTTGACATGAAGTATTTGTCAGACTTTGCTCTCTACTCAATCTATTAGCTCCTCAGTCCAGCTAACATGACTACACCAGAATTTGCCCTTCTGAAATTGAAACCTTTAGAGACCTACTTCATTTGTTCTCCTGTTTAACTTCAATCAGTTTTGTCTGACTTGATCCAGAGCTGACTTCTACAACTCGCTTATTTCTAATATTCTCATTACTTACCAGTAATAGAATATAAAGCATCTTATCACCTCTTATTGTTCTGATGATGATTTGATTAAGTGCATTGTACATTGCATCCAAAAATAACTGGATGTTAATGCTACGGGTAACGTTTGTAGTTCATTCTGTCCCTAGTTTTGTAGTTATAAACAAACACCCTTAGCCACCACTCCAGGAAAAAAATGCTTGTGTCACACTGCACACAATGGACCCTGACTTAGGGAATGACAGAATCTAAGAGAATGTTTCCCATGCTTTCCTATACTGTACTGAACCCTGCTAACAGTACCACCAGAGTTAAGCTGATTTTTTTTTTTTTTAAGAGACTTGAGCACCTGTAGTTCAGCTCCACTGAAAATCAATTTCTTAACCTATAAAATGGATTAGTCTCTAGCCAATCTTTAACTTGCTTTTGAGTAGGTATGCATATGTAGCCCACTGTTCACTGTGCTATGCCTCCCACTCTGTGTCTGCATCTGGCCAACAGCGGATATGAGTATGCTACAGCTGCTTGCTAGGGTATTTAACTCGAGGTGTAAAGGTTTGTGATTTAGCCCTGGAGGTTCCAGGTAATGAGCAAGATGATGATTATTACACTTCCAGAATTGTATGTACTCACATTCCTAAGAACAGCTTGTGATGGGGGTGTGGAGAGCAGAGTTTCCTTTTATCTGTTCTAAAGCTCACAACACATTTTTTTTCAGAATTAAACTATTACAAAATACATCAAAAGAGACTTCACAGAAATATGCCTGTCCTCATTTTACTGTCCACAACAAAAAGACTAGGATAATGTTGCACAAAAGAGCTTAACATTTAAGAGATGATGAAATAACATGGTTATGCAATAATTGTTGGAGATGGAGATGCAAAACTCACTACCTCATTCTGTTAGTACTCAAGTTAGTGTGCAACTAGTCTCTGTATCTATGCATACAAAAACTGAGCTAAATTACTGAGCAATGGAACTAAATTATTGCATTTGCTTCATCCAAGATGATTAGGTATCAGAACAGATCTAAATATTTTCAGAGGTGCTCTGCATAAAAAAGTTGTTCTTTTACATGTGGAACCTTTCATTTTCTTCTATTTTCTTATTAATTTAAAGGATATTTTAATTTTTTTTAGTTAATTTTAAAATTACTATTCTATGATTTTCTTGGGAAAAGACCTAGACAAGCCTTTTCTGTGTAAATAATATATACAAGGTAAAAATGCACACATCTTGCCCATCACTGAAATGCGGCAATTTCTTGAGTAAAACATGAGATGACTGATCAGACAGATGTGCTGATTAAAGTCCCCATGCTCTCATTACCTTGAAAGGCATCGGCTCAAAGTTGACTGTGTCTGGGATACAATGGCCAAAAGCTACTCTGTTCCGTTTTGCATAACAACATCTAAAAGTACATGTGTTCAATGTTTTCTTTTTTACCTATTTACTACTGATCTACCTTGCATGGCCTCTTCGGATTTTGTCATCTGAACCTTCTCATCATAGACAGAAAACAAAAATTCCCATAGTTTGCTCCAAGGTGCACCCAAGCACCCTCCCAAATTGTCATGAATTGTACAACTGTGTTGCAGGTATTTAGTTGTTATTTACACGGAATTAGAATTTGTAAGCTTTAGGGCTTTTTGTCCCAGGAGAAATCCTGCCTTCCTTAGGATTGCTAGAAAACTTCTGTTGATTTCAGGCTGACTAGAATTTCACACTGGGTGTGTGCAAATTTAATAGCTTAAAAATATAAATGTAAATTGACACAATCCCATTGACTAGCAAACACAATTAACCATGTGGAACACTGTGTTTATACAAGTTTAAGTGTTTTAGTTAGAATAAATATTTTCTCCCTTAGAGAGTTAGCTTTTTTCATAACCTGGGACCTGGTATATATGCAGCTATGATGATTCACAAGTACTTTCTCTACTAGGGATAAACTATACCAGTATCATCCGTCAGTAGTGGTAGAGTTTACCAGTATTTTTACTTACTTTGATAATATCTACATGTAGGAAATTGTACCATTCTAACTCAGTCCCTTTAGCAATAGGTAAGTTAAAATAGTATAAAGTGTTGACCGTCCATTGAGGAGGTAAGACCTGCTATAACACTGCTCCAACCTATTAAACTCTAGAACAAGATTGTGGCACTTTGAGTAGCCAGTTTTCTCAGAGAATTTATCAGTACCTGATTTGTAGATACATCAACAATCATTTGTTTCTCAAGCAAATGGTACAGTTAAACTAGAAAAATTAGTTGCTCCATCTGGTCTCTATTTCTTTCTCAATCTTTTTATAAATCTATTGATGTATGTAGGATATCTGCTTTTGATCAAGCATAACATTTTACCCTAACTCTGTAAAGTCAGCCTGAAGACCATAATTATAAATGTGATTAGCTGTCTTCATAAAATCTGTTTGACACCTCTACTGGAATGTATTTAGCAGCTGATGCTTCTAAAAAAGAACTTATTTCTACTCATCTGTTTTATCTGGAACACATTCCCTGGGCCTGCTGGTGCAATATACACTTAAGGAAACTGTAATCTTGCAAAGGGAGGAGATTTGGGGGGGGGCAGCGGTAGGACAGAAAAAAAAATAAATCTTGTGAGTGTTTTCAGACTCATGAGCTCAAGTATTTCGTGATGGAAACTGGCTATACAGTTATTTTATTTTAAAAAGTCGACAAAATGAACTTGAAATCATATTGTAAGAATACATGCAGGGACAAGTAAGATTTTGACTGGCTTTGTTTCGATCTCTATCAGTGAATTTCTGTGGTAGCCTGATATAGGCAGGGTGAGCAGCAGTGGGCCTGCATGCGTGTGGTTAGAGGGGATGGTCACCAGTGGCTCCATGTAGGGTGGGACAAAGTAACAAAAATACAGACTGAAGAGGAGGAACGTTCTTACTTGCACGGCCAGGGACTTTACTACAAGAACCAGTTTTTCTTCGCTGTATGATCCATGCACACAGTGGGAAATTTTGCTTTTTTACTAAGGCCTTGTCAGGCAAAGCTTGCTGTCACCTAACATGCCGTGGTGGATTCTGCTTTCTTTTAAAAAATGGTGACTCGAAGGTCCCTATTAGATAGCTATTTATCTAGTAACTTAGTGGCTACAGATCTGTATTTTTTCCTACTCCACTTCAGTAGACTCATCTCCTCTAGTTACCATCTTGGGTGGAAAGGGGATGTTGAAAATGTTACTTTGTGTGTGTAGAATGTTTAAAGCTGTTTCTTGGGCAAAGAGAGAGTAGGTTGGAACATGATTAAGTCTGAGCACTGACTGAGAGACCTGAGCTCTGGGCTTTGGCAAGCACCATAACCAGTAGACTAAATAGACTTGTGCCTTCCTTCTCTTTCCTTCTGGCCTGGTGCATTTTTATGCAAAGTGAAATGCCTTCAAAGGAGGGGTGGAGATTTTTCCCACATTAGAATAGCCTGATGATTAGGAACCCTAATAAGAAATGAGAATTGTGGGTTCAAAACCTTTCAGATCTGGGAATTGATACGCATTCTTCTGCCTCCAGACATGTACTTCAAGCACAGAGAAAAAGCACAGTAGATGATGGTAGCAGCTGATCTTTCCTGGTGGGGGAAAAAAATTATCTCCACAAAGAGAGGATTAAGGGCTGTGAATTGTACAAGAGGGGAGACATTTCCCAACAACTGTGAGGCAGATTGTGTTTGAGAATCTGGGCTGATGCTTGCTAACTTCAGTGAAACTAGAATGTTGCATTGCAGCTGCATCTTTAGGCCTTGTGATGGCTGAAAGGGTGTTAAGGAGTGGGATGGCTTCCCTTGCACGGAGCGTGTGTCCTCGCACCTGGGCTGGCTGTCCCAGTCCCAGCTGAACTGACCCCTCTAAACCCATGGCAGTGGATGAACTGCAGTGGTGGCCTTTCACAGACAGGGTGCTTTGTCTCAGAAAAGCTGAGTGGCTGAAAGCGGTCCTTCTCCTGGCCTTGCCTCAACGGGAAGGCCTTTCCCGGCAGGGCCCCGGGGTGACTGCTGCTCGGGCCAGGGCCCCCGGCTGCAGCGCTGCCCCATCGCTCCCGCCGAGAAGGGAGCAGGGAGATGCCCCGGCCTTTCTCTCGGACCCCGTCCGAGCCGGGAGGGCCACGCTGAGGCTCCGCGGCAGGGTCGCGGGGGGGCCGGGCGCGCCCCGGGCCGTGAGCCGAGCCCTGCGCCGGGGCTGCCCGCCCGCCGCCCCGCACGGGCCACATGCAGGCAGAGCGCAGCTCTCGGGCTTTCTTCCCCCATCCGTCCCCTCCTCCTCCCAATATAAATAATGACGGCATTACTAGCAACTGATGCGTTTACCTTTGCAAAACGCCTTAGCGGGTAGCAGCGTACGTGAGCGAGAAGGCTGGGCAGCCAAGGACAGGGTACAAACGCTGAACCTGTAATACGAAGGGTATGTTCATAATTACCGGCATTCTGCTGTCCTACCTAAAATAGTCAGTTCTGCGTGTCTTCTGTGATCTACAGTAATTATCTCTGTTCATTTTACAAGACTCTTGCGTCACTGAAGTACTTTGAAGTGAACCCGTAGGAAACCGCCGGAGAGAGGAGGCTGACTAGTTAGGTCTGATGGTAAGGGCTTGGAAGCGGCGGCGCGAAGGCGCACCGCGCCGCCCGGGGCGCGCCCGGCCCCGCCGGGGAGGGGGCTTGCTGCCCGGGGCTTGGGCTGCGCCGCCCGGGGGCGGCGGGGGCGGAGGGGGAGCCCGCTGAACACAAGCTTCGGCTTTTAGCGCTTCTAAATAATGATCACGGGGCTAGCGTGACAGGTAAAGGAACTGGAAATTAGCTGATACTAAGTGAGAAATCATTAATCAGTTTAAGGCTGGCTTGGTCCAGTTTTCTTAAGGGGATTGAGGGGAAAAAATGGAGAAGGGTTTGAGGAACCCGGAGCCCCTGTACTCACTTCTAAATTGCGTTGAACTTCTAGTTATACCTCGAAAATCCTTTCCTAAAAATAACTGCTGTCCATCCAGTAACGTAAATGACTCGCAAAGTGTTTCTCAGTCTGTTTGATCTCGATCGCCCGGTAGCATTTCATGCCTCCCCCCGTTTCAAAACAATGGGAAATGTGGCGTTTGGATTTAGACTAATTTTTCACCAGCGGTAAAGGGGCTGTTTTCTGTAACTGCGTAGATTATTAGAAACTTGTAATTTGCAGCCCACATTTGCCATCAAGATCGCAGCAGGGGGGAAAAGAGACTGGAGTCCTCAGTAGCTTCAGTAATTCCCGTTCACGGGTTTCATATGACGACGGCGAAAACAACGCTTTCAGAGCAAACTTGCTTGAGTTTAATATACCGTGACTTCAGAAAGTGCAATAAAATCAATTAATGTTGCAAAAGCATTGGCCAAAAAGAGAGCGGCGAAAGGATTTATGGAAATGTAATGGATTTACAAGCGTTTGCCCTGCGACTTGATAAACAGCAATGGGAAGCAGAGATGGTGAAAATAATTAGTCCCGCAGCCTCAGTGAATATGGACAATTTATTGTTATAATTTTATCCTTTCAGTGGTTATTCAAATTTATTTTTTAATTTTGTGATCTGAAGCGCAGGGGGATTAATCTAAAGTTTGGTCTCGGCTTCCTCGGGGGCTGGGTTTCTTCTGACATCTTCTCTCTTCGCAAAGCAGAGCGTGATCTGTCATTTGCCAGGGCTTCTCCACACAGAGAGCTCGTTCTTAGTGTTTCTGCATGTATTTTAAGGACTATTATCATTGGCCTTGGTAAATAGTGTTACCCAACGTGGGGAGGACCAGCTGTTTGCCTCCCTGTGCGCCAGGGTTTGCTCTCCCCTTGGATTTTCAGGCGCGTTTTCGGGGAAACTTTGGCAGAGCCGCGGTTGCAGAGGGGCTGCGGGAGCGTGCCCTGGCGCTTGAGCCACGCTAGCACCGAAAACTTTTCTGCTTGCTCTCGGAAGTTTGTAGCCCCATTATTAAAGTCGAAACGAGACATCTACCATGGAGTACAGATTACAATTTCCAGAAGTCAGAATTTATTACAGTTAAACTGTGATAAGATCCCATCTGTTATGAACACATGTAGCACCAATTGTTTTTCATACAACTGCAATTTATTTACCCTTCAGAGTGAAGGAGATTACAAGCGTGATTAAAAACAAAAAACACAGCCACCACCACCGTGGGTGTTGTTCAGTCCGGCCTATCTCTTCTTATCTGGCTGAATCCCTTTACACTGCAATACTTCCTTCGGATCAGATCGGCCATCCCCTCTGCCCCGAACAAGCGATCGCTATCGGGCCCGGGGCTGGCACGCCGGCGGGGGCGGGGCGCGGCGGCCGGCCGAGGCCCGGGCGGCGGGGCCGAGCCCGGCGCCCTCCGCGCCAGCGGCCGCTCCCGCCGCGGCCGCGCCCCGCGCCGCGCCGCGCGGCCCTTCGCCTGCGCCGCGGGTGCGGCAGCGCCGCCTGGCGGGCGGCAGCCCCGGCGAACCTCGGCGGGCCGCGGGGACAAAGGGAAGAAGCCTCCTGTCTCCTCCCGGGGAGCTGCGCTGCCCCGCGCGAAGTCCCCGCGGGGGTCTCCGCGTAACGTGTGCCACGCTCTGGCCTGCGCCTCAGGAGAGCAGTAACGTGTGTTAGTAACCGGAACGAGAACCTGAAGCGGTGGAGGGGGAGGGGAAGGGGAGATACTTTTGTGTTTCCATTGGTCGTAGTAGTTTAGGAGCAAGGAATGTGCCTGCTCGTCGCCTTGCCCCGTCCCACAGAAGTGGTTTGGATCAAGGAGCACGCGCTTCACAAAAATAAAGCAGGAAAGATGAAGCAGTTAAAAAAAAAAAAAAAATCCCACACGTTCTTACCGCAACAGCCTGAGAACGGTAATCTAATTTTGTTCCCTTTCAAACCGTTTCAAGGCATATATGTGTATGTATATATATGTGTATATATATCCTCCAGGTTTCAGTGGGCGTCTTTCTGCTGCTCTGTTATCATTATTTCTTGCCTTGATGTGACGTTGAAGACAGATGACAGCATTGTCAGGTTGTCTTTAATTCATTTGAAGATTTAAAAAAAAAAAAAAAATACACACAAGGCTTCTTACAATATTCAAAGCCTGAACGGATTTACTTTTTCACATAGGGGACGGGGTGACTGGGAGGGGGGGAGCGGTTGATGAATTTCAGACACGAAGAGAGAACAAAGTCTGTGCATCGCTGTGCGCGCACACACACGCACAGAACGACCGGCCGGAGGTGGGATTTTTGCAGCAGCGGCACCTGGTTGATCTTGATGGAGAAATACCCAGCGTTAGGACAGTCTTTTCGCATTTATGCACAAGCTCAGATGTATAATCTGCTCAAATTTCAACCCCGTCTCTGCTGCCAAAGCATTCCACCTCCAAAGAGCTGGGAGCATACGGACTCAGGGTCCGTCTTTTTTCTTTTGACACCTTTATGCTTCATCGCAACAACATTTTACTTTTTTTTTTTTAAAAAAAAGGCAATCTGCCCCGAATTTCCTAGGACTGAGCTGAGAGAGAGATTTAGCAGGGATTAGACACCTCCGATCAGGACTGGTCGCTTGCTTGCCACAGGTCTGTTCGTGAAGCAGTGCGGGCTGCGCTTTGTGGTGCAGAGAATCGTGGGGTGGGGGGTCTCAGCTCGGGGTCAGAAATGTCCGAAATTATACCCAAATTCTGGATGGAAAGGAAATTTGATGCTGGTAACTCGAGCGATTTTCCAACTTTAGATTCGTTCCTTTTTTTTAAAAAAAAAAAAAAAAAAAAAAGAGGAAAAAAACCCGCAAAACAAACAAACAAAAACAAACCCAAACAAAAATCCCTAAACGGCGCTCTACTGAAAGCCTGTAGTGAGAGCCAACAGTATTAAAGCAAGGCAGCATTTCTCTCCATCTTTCTAAATATGAAAGAATGAAGTTTGATCGATGTTTTTACAGAACAGGAACGCACATTTACTTTTGTTTCAGAAAGCTTGGGCCTTTCAGGACTCCCCTTGCCCGGGTGATTTCGATGGCAGATGCGGGCAGTTCATTACAAACCTCGGATTAGGGAAGAGGCTCGGCCCCAGCCCCCGCACCGCGCGTACCTTGCTGGCTGCCGTGGGGGCAGGTTCAAAGGCAGTGGACGGGCAGCGGGTGACTTTCCGGTCTTAGAAAATGGAGCCTCTTATCGCTGAGAAAAATCTTCCCGTCATGAAGGCATCCCTGTATTTTACCTTAAGCATACGTTTCGCACTCTAAAATCAGGCAAGCAAACGTATATGTATGTGTTTGGTGTGGACTTGCACGCATAAGCCAAGACACGTATGCCCATATAGGCTCAGATATATTGCAGAAACTCCTTTGCTGTCTGTGGAGTCTGGTGTTTTATTGTTTCATAAAACTAGCTTAATTACATTTCCCCATAGATAAGATAAACAGAACCCTTCTTTTCTAAGCGTTGCTTATCAGAAGTATTTTGTCGAAGTGGCATCCAGAGTAAGCCTTTGAGAGGGGATGGAAACGCATTAATTTTTATTTTGGTTCTTCAGTTGCACTTAGCATCTGACAAGAGTTGATTTTAAATATTACATGAGTTTATCTTTAATGTTCAAAAAAGATTTGTGGGCAAGACGAAACTGTTTAAATTAAACTAATGTATGCCTGACTCTGGTCAGATTGATCAGAGTTTCGGGTTTTGATGGGTTTTGCCCTTCTGTTGCTTGTCCTCTCGAGCTGGTTTTTCACTGTGAAATTATTTTAGTTCGGTGGCATGGACCAGCGGCTGCTGTCAACTCCACAACCCATCCAGTTAGTAAGAACGGGGAGGGGGGGGGAATAAAAAATGCAGTCCTTTTACCTAAAAACATTAATGTCCATAAGTCAATCTCTATTAGGAAAAAAAAAAGCAAATTTCCTAGATTAATATCAAGATCCTAGGTGACACTTGCCAGGTCAAATACTTAACAAGCCTGGAAGAGACCTCCTCGCCACCACTCTACATCTAAAATAAGCCATTTTAATTTTTCATTCATCTCGGGGACAGTATCTGAGCAAAACAGTAATAATAACCTTAAGTGTTCATTTCGTCACTTGCACCAGAAGTCTTTACGTGTATAACTTTTCGGAGCTGAAATCCGCAAAACTGCAGTTAGGGCTCCAGGACGCAGAAATCCCTCTCTCGCTCTCTTTAAAATAGCCCCTGCAACACCTACTTGCCGGTGGGTGTAGCTCGCGAAGTCCGAGCTGCAGCTGTTAGAAATCCGTAATTGTAAAATACGTGAGCAGAAGAGGAGCGTGTGCGGCGGCGGTGTTTTTTAATCGCGGCAAATCTGTAATAGTTGCTTGCACACCCCGTTGGAGCCTGAAATGTAATTTTCCTCGAATTAGGGGTGGTTAAAACGGCGAAGCGGGGAGGGCAGGCTGGCCGGGCCGGCCGGCGCACGGCAGCCGGGCTGCGGGCGAGGGCGGGGGGCGTGCGGCGAGGGGAGCGGGCTGCGAGCGTGTGCTGCCTTTCCCGGACTCGCCGGGTGAATCCCCCGCTACCGTCGCCCCCACCCCCGACCCGCAAAGCCCTTCTTTCGATCACTTGCTGCGTTTCTATCCGCTTCCTATTTTATTATTAAAGCTTACTTGGTGCAGTTACCAGCACTGCCCTCCCCTCCCTTTCTCTAGCTCATCAGTTCACAACGAGAGCTCATTTTACATTCCCTAAAGCAGAGATACGCAATGGTCCCTTTCCCATTTAAGGGGAAAAGAAAATACATTTGGTTAAAGCACAAAGCGTTTCCCGTGCCGCTTTCGGATCGGCGTCCCCGAAGAGCCGCAGCGCGGCCCAGCACCCGCCGAGCCCGGCGCCCCCGTGTGCACCCGGGCACGGCCCCGGCTCCGGTCCCGGTCCGGGCCCGGGCCCGGGCCCGGCCCCGGCAGGCGCGCCGGGACGGCCGGGCGAGCGCTGGAGCTTCATTAGCTTGCTGCTTTTCTCTCCTTTGCACATTAACGCTAACTTCCACTAATTATCTGGAGTAAATGTATTAGACTAATTAGCATCTGGGCACCACGGGAAACTTTGAACAGTAATTATATTGTGGGGGATACAGAACGAGGGAGAAAACCCGGTGATTTGTCAAGCGAAGTCGCCGTTTGCAACTTTTCCCCCTGCCAGCGCGGCGCGGCGGGGCCGGGGCGCGGGCAGCCGGCGGCGGGGGCAGAGGGGCTGTGCGAGGGACAGCGGGTCCTCGGCTCCGCCCGAGCCGCCCCCCGCCAGCGCCTGGCAGACCGCGGGAGCGAAGCCCTGCGTGGCGCTGCCTTCGCGGGCTCGGGCGTCGCTTTTCCCGCTACCTCGGCGGCAACGGTTTGTTCCGCAGTTTCGGTAGCTGCTTTGGCTTTTCCGCCGCAGCCCCCGCTCCTACCTGAGCGCAGGACGACGAGCCGGAGCCGGAGCCGGGCGGTGGCCCTGGGCGCTGGGAAGCCCGGGCTGGGCAGGCAGAGACGCGGCGCAGGCGGGGCAGCCCCTCTCGGCATCACGTCGAGTTTGGCACTGCACTTCAGTAAAGAGGAAACTCGCACCAAATAATGGATGGACTTCTTGTTTTCCCCCCTTCCCTTCCTTTTTAAAAGAAAAGGAGTTCTCAGAGCAGTCCGGGGTTTTGGGGAGTTTTGGGTTTTTTGTTGTTGTTGGTTGTGTTGTGGGTTTTTTTTGGTTTTTTTTTTTTTTTAACGTGACGATCGTTTGTGCTGCGGCATGAACTGAAGAAAGAAATTGAAAATAACTGGATGAGATCAAACAGCGCTTCCCTAATTGCTTCTGAACTTCTCATTTAGAAGAAGAGACGAATAGTTATGCATTACACTGTAAAAAAAGCTTTCAGATAATCTTCTTACTCTTTTACAAATGAGTCCTGCCTTCCCTGTTTCTTTCTATGGAAAGAACAAAGTCTTTTAATTGAAACCTAGTTTAAAAAAAAAAAAAAACACCACAGGTTTTCACAGTAAAAACATTTTTTTAAAAAAAAGAGTTAATCTTCCTTAGGACAGTGAAAGAGATTTAACCGATTCTCAGTTTTCCTATTTCGTGCCTACAAATTCTACTGAAGGGGAAAAAAATACTCCCGCCTGATTTTTTTTTTTTTTTGAGAGCCCTGGGGTTACAATAAAAAAACTTTTGGTTTTCTTTTTTTATTTTTAATTAAAATTGAATAAACGCTTAAGGAGAAATTAGCAGTCGCCTCCATCCAAGACCTACTCGGGTTTTATAACAGAATCAAAGCGTATTTAAAAAAAAAAAAAAAAGTAAAACCTTTTAATACATCAAATATACGGAATTTTAATCTTTAAAGCGATACATTGTCTATTTTAGTACATGACGTAAACCTTACTTAACCCTTTTTACAGGGTAGACTTAAAAATTAAAAATAGTTAAGTGTTCCTTTTAAAGAACAAAATAAGGCAAATGAGGTTTTTGGAATAGAATTGTTTTTGTTTTTCTTCCAGAATACATACAAAAAAATACCAATTCTCTTTCAAGGGTATACACCTTAAAAATAATTGCAATTTGAAATTATAACTGACAAATTGCGAGTTGTTTTTTAGTAACAAACATGCATGTAAATTTTTTGTTTCAATGAGACATTAAATAAGAACGTACAATACAATCATAGCAATTTTAAAGTAACATTAAAGAGAAGACCTCTATCTTTTTATTTATATTCTACAATGGGTGTTCCACTTTTACCTATTGAGCTCAGTTAAGTAATGCACTTTATGATTCGTTGTCCTGCTTGAAGCTAACATAAATAAATACAGTGCTCATGGATCCAGTCCTCAAATGAACACTATTTTATAAAAAGTCAGATTTTTTTTTTTTTTTCTTTCCAACTTTTATAAAGTTTCGCAGGGCTTCCTTCCCTCACCGCTAGACTCTGTGTTGTGTTGTGTGTCAAAGCCCCGCTGCCTGCGCTCACTGGTACCCCAGGGCCGAGGCTGTGGTGAGTCTCTGCCCGTAGAGTGCGTAAGGGGAGTAGTAGGGTCCGGTGGCAGCGGGCACGGGCACGGGGGCCCCGGGGGTGGGCAGGGGGCTCTTGGAGTAGGGGTGGTAGCGGCTGCCGAGTCCCAGTGCGTGGTGCGGGCTGCGCAGGGCCAGCGTGCCCGGGCTGCCCGGGGCGCCCGTCGTGGGGATGTGCATGTGGCACGCCATGGCCGCGGCCGCCGCGCTGGCCAGCGACGAGGAGCTGGGGTAGCTGGAGAGGAGTTTATCGGTGCCCGGGAAGGCAGTATGGGTCCGCAAGTGGCTAAGCAGCTCCTCCGAGGTGGCAAAGCGCTTGTCGCAGGGTCCGTTGGCCGACACCCAGTTGCAGATGTGTGGCTGGGGGTCGTTGGGGAGCATGAAGCCGTAGGGGTACAAAGGGTGGCCGGCCAGCGAGGGCGGCGTGGCGCCGGTCAGCGAGGAGTGGACGCTGTGCAAAGGGTGGGTGGGGTAGACGAGGGGGTATCCGGACTTGAGGGCCTGGTCGTGGGCGCAGGAGGCGCCGGCGGCGCCTGCCAGGTGGCTGGCGCAGTGGTAGCTCAGGCAGTACGGGTCTCGGCACAGGCTCGCCGTCATCACCGACGGCGGCGACGCGCCCGCCAGCGGGCTCGACCCCGCCGGCTTGCTGCAGCCCAGGCTGCTGGCGGCGGCCAGCTGGGCTCCCACCAGGCTGGAGGATTTGGTGGGGTCCAGCGCCACTCCGTGCGGCAGGAACTGGGGCGGGTAGCCGGCGTAGGCTCCAGCCAGCGTCCCCGGGTAGCTCATGCCCGCCGGGGGCAGGGGGAAGACGGTCTGGCCCGGCTTGTAGGGGGAGACGGGGGCCACGAGGCCGGAGCCCAGGACGGAGGTGGAGGAGGTGGCGGTGGTGCTGCTGCAGGAGGAGGCGGAGTCCGAGGCGATGGGCTTGGAGCCCGGCGTGCTCTCCTGGTGCTGGTTGACCTCCACGTTAATCCCGGCACAGCTCACGCTAATCCGGCTGTGGCTGATGCTGGTGGTGCCCGGGCCTCCCTCCGAGCCGGAGCTGCCGCTCTTTCCGCAGCCCTCCGAGTCCTTCTTGTCGTCCCCGCCTTTGCCCTCGGCCGGCAGCAGCCCCGGCGAGCAGGCGGAGGCGCTGGAGTTGGGGCTGCCTGTCCTTGGGGTGAACGGCTGGCAGGTGGCGCTCGGCACCCGGAATCCCGACTTCTCCCCGGCCGCGACCCCCGCGGCGGGGGCGCCCGCGCAGCCCGCCGCCCCCGGCTCCTTCTTCTCCGCGCCCGGCTTGGAGTACGGCTTGAAGCTCGACTTGTCCTCCACGCCGATGTCGCTGAGCTTCAAGGGGCCCGACTTAGAGTCCTTGTCGCCTCCGGAGCCATTGGAGGTGACCGAGGAGAGTTTGGAGGAAGGGGACGGGTCCGGCTTCCCTATCTGCGAGCAAGTTTGCGCCAAAAGGGCCAGGGGACTCTTCTTTGCATCCAGCTGCGGAAATCGGAAGGACACACAAAGACAGAGGTTTAATCGGGGTCTAAGAAATACCCCGGAGCAGAGCTAGGACACTTGTCCCGTACGTTTTTGCAGAGAACAGCCTGGAAGTAACGAACACTTTTGTGCGCATTCATCACCCCGACAGCCCCCTCCCCTGCATGCACCATTTTCCACAAAGCCTTTAAAACGGGCTGGGGATTTTCGTGTCCCTGCGAGCCCGCCGCGGCCGCCTTCAGCGCCCACCGCTTCCCGGGCAGCGGGGGCAGCGGCCCGGGCGGCGCTCGGCGCCTCGGCGTTTGCCTCCGGCCGTGCAGGCGCGCAAACCCGCCTGTGAACTATAGCGACTGCAGCATTTCTGCGCCCTGACTGCTGACACTATTTATAAACAGAGCCCGAGTTATCCGGCGAGCCGGGCTCCGGGGGAGAGGGGTGTCCTCGCTCCGCAGAGACCATAATGAAATCATTCATTCCCACGGACACACCCTTCCCACCACCCGCTCCCTTTCGAGTTTCGGTCCCTCGAACAGCGAGCTACGCAGAGAGGGACCGCCAACCTCGACAGAGGAGAAAAGGGACGAACAGGGCCCCCGAAGTACAAACCCATGTCGGTACTTGAAAGGCAACGGTCGGGGAGCTGAAATAGTCATCGCGCCGCACCCACGCTTCAGCCTGTCCCTCTCCGCGCCCCTCCGCTACCCCCCCCCCCAAAAAAAAAACCCCGCTCCCTGCAAAAGCAAGGTTGTTCGGCACTCGGGGCGCTGCTTAATTGCGTGGCCGGATCGTGACCCCAGAGCGGGTCGTTTCCTTCCACTCACCCCTCCTCTCAAAAAAAAAAGAAAAGAAAAAAAGGCTAAAAAAAGGCTAAAAAGGGCAAAAAAAAAAAGTTAATTCACACAGGAATTAGAAATTAGCCCAGTAAACATGGAAACAATAACCAGGAGCGGTGCCTCGCACTAACTCCAGATCAAAAGCAGCCCGTTTCCTGGTGTAAATGCCTTTCAAAGCGCAGGAAAGTGCCGAGGGAGGCTGGCGGAGCCGCCATGCACAGCGAGCGCCCGGGCAGGGAGGGGAGAAGGGGCCGGCGCCGAGGTCCTTACCTCGATGGGGCTGACGGGCGTGGAGGGTAAAGGCTGCAGGTATTCGGGGTGTAAAATGTGTCCAGTCCGCGCCGTGAGCATTTTCAAGACTTTGATGGGAAGGCGGTTGGCTTGGCGTAGCGGGTCCGAGGGGGGGACGGCGTGGAAGCAGGGCTTGGCGGCGGCGCTGCTGCTGCCGTTATTCCCAGCGTGCCCGTTCGGCCCGGCGAGGTCGGCGGCGCTGCGGCTGCGGCGGGGGCTGCCTCCGGGCTCGCTGAGGCTGCTGCTGCGCTTACTACTTCTTATAGCAGAAAGCGAGGGCGATGTGATCATGACCCAAAACCTCGCATGAAAACTGGGGCAAGTGGCGCCGCTCGCACTCGGAAACGCTCGCTCGCTTTCTGCGGGCGAGGAGGGAAAAAAGCCACACGCCCCCCGAGCAGGAAAACAAACATAAAATGTCCCGTGGCTCTCTCTGGCGGGGAGGGCGTGGGTGGGGAGGGGGAGGGAAAGGGGGAGCCGGCCGGAGAGAAAGAGGAGGAAAAAAAGCCGAGTAATCCTTGGGCTGTGCTGGGGGCGGGGGTGGGGGCTGCGAGCGTGTGCCGCTGTCCCCCTCGGCCGCTCTCGGCTCCCCTGGCTGGCGCGGCGCGGAGCGGAGCGCTCGCCTCCGCCGCTCAGCTGTGATGCGAGCCGCTGCCCATCCAGACCGGGATCTGGCAAAGAAACTCACTTCAAAAGCAGCTGAATTAGTCTGAGATTAAAGCCTTTGCCGCCTTCCAATCAAATGGGACCCCGAGGTGATTGGAGGGTCAAGGGGATGTGACGTTCCCTTTTCTGGGGCTTTTTTTCTCTGTTTTTAATGGTCTCTCGCTCTTTTTTTTCCCTTCCCTTTCTCGTCCGCCTTCCCTCTCCCCTCCCCTCCTTCCTTGTTTTCGCTCCTAGGACGGGCTGGGCGTTAATTCTCTGTTTCACATCACGCGCTGCGAACGTTTTTCTTCCTCCGCGGCCGCCGCGGATACCCCGGCGGCAGCGGGGGCGGCCGCGGGGCTCAGGGCACCGCGCCTGCGGGGCGGGGGGGCGGCCGCGGGGCTCCGTCGGCCTCGCCGCCCGCCCTCCCCACGAGCGCGGCCCCGCCACACGCACACGGCCCCGAGCGCGGCCTGCCGCCGTCCGGCCGCCACGCACGGCGCTTACAGGCCCAGCCGCGCCCCCCCTCCCCGGGGTGGGCCGGCCGGGACAGCTCCGTGGCCTGCGCCGCGTCCCCGCCAGGCCCCGAAGAAGGGAGCGGGGCGCTTTTCCCCTCCCTCCCGCCTCACAACGCGGGGGTAGACTCGGACGAGAACCTGCAGAGCGCCGGCCTGCACGTCGCCGCCCGCGGCGGGCGGGAGCCGGGGCGCTGCGGCGCGGCTTGCGGCGGCGCGGTGAGCGCGGCGGGATTGGGGGAGGCCGGTCGTCACACGCGGGGCTGTCACGCACCGCCCGCCGCCGCCTTTCGGGTCTCTCCGCCCCGCCGTCAATTGTCAGTGCTCCCCAACCGCAATCAATCAGTTATTTGTCAGCCCCTGTCAATCCGCCCTTGATTTATGTCAGCTTTTGTTGCTGATTACAAGCCTGGTGTGACTTGAAGGGGGAAAGAGAGAGAGAGGGAGGAAGGAAAACAGAGGGAGAGACGGGCTCCTCGGGAGAAAAAGCCATTCAATTTACGGAATAAATCCTTCGAGTAAACTCGATTTGTGTGCCAGCACCCGGCTGCCTTCCCCGGCCCCGCACCGCGCTGCCCTGCGCGGACGCGCAGGGTTTGCGCGGTGCGGGGCCGGGGAGGACTGCCGGGCTCTTCTTCGCTTTCCCTCCTCGTCCTCTTCGAAGAAGAACCCTTCGTCCCTGCACCCGCCGGGCTGGCCCGGTCGCCGGCACCGGGGGCCTGGAGAGGCGGCCGCTCGCCTTAGCCAGAGTATCGATTCTCCGTGTATGTGTTTGATTTCAGCTAGGCTGTGTTGAGAACCTCGTGGGTGTGTACACGATATCCACCCGGGCGTTATATACATCCTGCTTTGTGTCTGTGCGCTCCCGAAGCGTACCGAGTCCTCTGCCCTCAACCCCGATTTTACCGTGCCGGCGGATACCCCGAGCGGAGTCCGCAGCCCTTCTGTCGCGCCCTGGATTGCCTTTTTCTTTTCTCTTTGTACTTTGCATCCCACTATCCCCCCACCTCCTCATCCCATAACATTTTTTCACAGGCAAAATGTGTTAATCAATCTTTTACTTTTGTTTCCGGATCTGACATGGTGGCCCACACAATCTACAACATTAACAAAAAGGTCACTTAGAGATAAAACACGTTTGACAAGTGAAGAACAAGGCAAGTGCTTTAGGGGTCGCGTCCAATTCCTGACCTGGACTCCGACCAGAACAGGCGCCGATCCTGGAAGGGGTGGGCGAGAGGAAGGACTTTCACTTTCTCGCGTTTCTATCTGCTGAACCAAGTCCTTTTTCTTCCCTTGAAACACCGATCTCCCCCAGTCCCTAAACAGATGTGTCTGATAGCCTTTAATGATCTTCTCTTCTTACGAGGTAGACACAAGGCAGGTTTTCCTAGATATCCCTCCCCCCCCCCCCCCCCCCCCCCCGTAAAGCGGTACCCTTTAAATCCTGCAGTCAAGTAAGTATATCTGCTGTCTTTTTTTAAAATTACTTTACTCTTTTAATCTGGTGTATAGAGTAGGGTAAATATGCTGAACTCCTCTAGCTTCTATAAAGATACAATTCATTTTAACAAACTTTTTAATTTCTGTATTTTCTCTGAAAGCATAGGGCTTATTGCCACAACTTTTCAGTGGAAAGTCGTAAACGTACTTTCATTTTGCAACCACCGCGGTCATCTTACAAGACCGTGAAAATTAAATGGTTGGGGGGGTAGAGAAAGAAATCTTGCATAAAACCCGATATTGCAATAGGACTGACAAGACCCACAACTTGCCCTCAAGGAACTCCCCCCCTTCCTTTATACAGAGTGGAAGTGACTTGAATCTGCCCCAGGTTTTCCCCCAGTTCTTTCTTTTGTTGTCAAGTCCAATTGATAAATGGAGTGCAGTAAAACTCTGGAAGAAAAAAAAAAAAAAAAAAAAAGCTGAAACCTTCATTTGTGTTCATTTGCATTAAAGTGCTTGGAACAGCTGTTTTCCTTACAGGACCGGGGAGACTCCTATCTGTTTTCTCGTTGTATTTATCCTGCCTCCCAGGGTGAAAGACTAAAGATTAATTGTCTTAAGGTAGAGTCAGCTGTGGGAAGGCTCCCCCCTCCCCGTTTTCCCTTCCCTCTATCTTTTCTTGTGGAGGTGAGGGTGATTTCGGGAAGGGGTTGTTTTACCCGTAAGCCAGGGAAGCAAAGGCGATAGCCGGTACATGTGTAAAACAGGCAGCGCACCGACGGGAAAAGCGAGGGGAAGGAGAGGGGGAACAGCACGAACCCCGATCTTTCTGGCTGAAGTAGAAGCATCAGAGGATAATTTAATTAGTAACTTCAGAGGACAGCTTTTTCTTTTTTTTTTCTTTTTTTTTTTTTCCACTCAGCCTTTGAAATGAGATTTAAATCACACTCAGTACTGTAAACTTTTTATGTAGAAGCTTGTAAAAAAATCAGCCCCGAGACATCCCCTCCCCCTTGCCCCCTCCAAAGCATTTCTGAGCCATGAGAGCTTATTCACTGCGCTTAACACACTCAGAAGAGGACTCCCAGCCAGGGTCTCGCAGGCAGGATGCACACGCGTGGGACCGGGCGGGCGGCGGGGCTGCGGCTTGGAAGCGGTGCGTAGGTTTTGGGTTGGCTGCTGCGGGCTCCTTTCCTCTCTTGAGCTGAAGAAGATGGATTCCGTCCTGCTCGTTACCTTCGCGAGGGATCCTTGTTTAATGAGTCCGTGCAGGCGGTTTGCTGTTTGGCATTTACTTGTGTAGTCTTGTTGAAGTTTTGGTGGCTGTTGCTTTTATTCTCCTTAAAAAAAAAAAAAAAAAAAAGAGAGAGAGAGAGAAAAGAAAAAAAAAAAGAAAAAGAAAGAAAGAAAGAAAGAAACCTAAGGGTTGGAACCCGTCTTCCTCATCTTACAAAGGAAAATTGTAACTTAAAAAAAAGGAGAGCAAAGGAGGAATTAATTAACAAGTGCCAGTCCACACTTTCCTTTACCTACCAGCTATTGGCAAGCATGTCAAGTCGATTTTATTTGCACACAATGGAAATGATTTATTTTCTCTTAAAAAGGAGTGGGCTGGCAGATATTTGAGGAGGAGAGCGAGAGAGGAAAAAAAGTTTGAAAATGCCTTGAACTATTCACTGTCGAGATGGCTAATCAGTATTGAGGCTCGAGGGCACTCGGGCAGCTTTTCAATGCGGTTTTCCTTTCATCTCAAGCTGGATGGAGGCGCTCAATTAAAAGCCTATCAGTTTGTAAGTAAATCAACGCCTATCAAAGTTGTCACATCAAACAAAACGATTATTATTGCAGCCCGCCTCCCCTATTAATCTCCCTCTAAAATAATCCGCTTGACAGGTCAGGCTGGCGAGCTGCAAACCCTGGTCAGGATCACCCAAAAAACCCGGACTGCCTGTTTTTCCCTCGGGAGAGGGAACTGCAGAAACCCCGGCACCAGCGTGCCTGCTCTGCGAGCTTGCTCTCTCGCCGTTTAAGTGTCAGCTTCTGTAGATCATGTTGGAAGAGGGCGTTTAGTCTTCTAAACTGAACAGCAACAACCCTACAGGCCCTTTAGATTTTTTTTTCTTTCCACCCCCTCTCTTTTCTATCGTTTAGAACAAGGTTAAGCTTTTAATTAACAGAATCACAGTTGCTGAGTTGTGTCTGGGCTATATTTCCATGCGTAACACAATGCAGCTACCTGTCTGTCCGTCCTGTGCATCAAATGTATTTGCTTTGGTAGTGTTTGCGTTTCACTGTCTACCCCAAGGCTTTTATTAAGATATGCATTGCAATAGATTTTTGTAAACGGTGCATCTCTCTCTCTCTCTCTTTTTTTTTTTTTTTTTCCCCCTCCCAAGAATGATAGTACTTCGGATAAGAAATGTGATGGGTATCAGAAACACCGCACCACGAATTCGTACATCTGGGGAGAGGCACTATTTTTTTTTTTTTTCCTTTCCTCCTTTCTTTCTTTCTTTCTTTCTTTCTTTTTTTTTTAGGGAAAAAAAAAAAACAAACGAGACTGCGTGTGCTCAGATAATAGCTGATGCATCTGCCCAGGTATCCGGCAGAGGTGTGGGGTATTTCTTCCAGAATGTTATTAAAGCAAATAGTTTGAATGCTTGCCAACAGAAAGTAAGATTTCCAAACCTCTCCCCTGTTTGCACAGTACTTGAAAATATTTGCCCTCATGATTGTAATTACTTTCCTAATATATATAAGCAGTATATATTTTACTCTGCATGAGATGTAGGTAATCGTTTTATAGGCGGTGATAATTTTAGAGCCATCTTCAAAATAATAGTCACGTTTAAATGAACGTGAGTTTTAGTCGTCAGTGATATTTTGACTAAACGAGCAGAAAATCACTTGTTTGTTTGTTTGTTTGTTTGCTTACTGCTTTCGGAAATATACCTTCTCCTAAAATGTTTTCGAATGAGTTTGTCTAATTTTCTCCCTTTTGTTACGCTAAGAGATAAGGAAGAGATTAATGCACCTAATAAAAAATCCCCTTTCTCTTTTAAGCCCTTTGACAGATTCCCCTATTGACGCTGTTTCATGTGTGAGTGTGAAAATTTTTACTCCCGTGTTGAAAGCCTTTTACCAACAGCTATTTTCCAAATCTACCCTCTTTCGTGTTTAAGGTGTTTGTTATGCAAACAGCTTTTATTTTAAATAAGCCTTAAGGTAACTTTCTAGAGGGCGAGGGAGAGAGCAAGTCAAACGAGTGTGATGACACGGGAAAGGCTGGGTATGTTTCCTGTTAAGTGCACGGAGATTTTTAGTGCCGTTTCATGTTGTTAAATGTGCTGCGATTAAAATCATCGAGCCCAAAGCAAGCGAACACATTTCCTAACTCGTACGTATGTACTCGAACTGGTATTTGCCGCCTGGATTTTAAGAGTGAAAAAGGAGTCTTTCAGCTTCTGTAACACCTTGGGCTGATCACTGAATCTCAGCAATCATAAAGGCATCTCTGTGTTTATCTTCAGCGAAAGCCTGGAGGCTACGGGAGAGAATTATACCAACTAAGCACATATTTGGTTACAGTAATCCTTCAGAAATTAGCCATGGCACACAAATGGAGGCGATCTTTAGCTTCCTCACTTGGATCCCAAACGTAGAGAGCGTTTATCGACAACTTTGTTATGGAAACTGTGCAGCTCAACCAGATGCGTCTTCAACAGCGTGAGGAACGACGTCTTTGGAGATACGAGGAAAAGTTTTAAGGATATGGCTGGAAAAGGCACCGGAACCCCAATAATTAACTTTATCTAAACACCCAAATGACAAATGAACAATAATCCTTGACGCAATTACAAGACAGCTAGGTTTGGGCGGGGGTAGGGGCAGGGAGAAGCATGCAATATATCTTAGCTATCTTCTTGAAACAGTCTAGGTCCACCATCCGAAAAGGTTAAAATAATCTTAATTTTAATAACTATTAGCTTGTTTTCAGTCATCCCTAATGATGCATTTAGGTCTCCTCTAATCCCCACTGCTTTCATCTTCAGCTTTTTACACCCTAAAATTAATTCCACCTAAAGTACATTTTTCATTTTGTACTGTACTAGCGACGTGCAAATAATTTACATCAGCGTTCATCAGGACTGTCCTGAAGTGATGGATCATTTTGTTGAGTTGCAGTAAAAGTGCAGAATGATCTATAATGATGTAATATATACATTAAAAGGGTGTCTGGATGATCAGAGTTTTGCTAAAAATGTAAAAGGGCTTTTTGATTGATAACAGGGTTGCTGTTTTTCTGCAAAGGCTGTCACAGGCTGACACAATGCTTGAGTTATTAGGGCAGAGAAGGGCAACCATAAATTTCCAACGTCAGGCAAAAACTCTCTTTATTGTCTATATGATGGATGGGCCTCCGTACTAGACACCAAATACTTCGTATCACCCTTAAATGGGAACACATTTTTCGTGGCCATAATTCATGTTTTTTAAATAGAAAGTTTGAAATGCCTGCCTATATTTCACAATCCTGACATATTTATGAATCACTCCCTGCATGCAAATATAATTATTTAAAGCACTGAGGTGACATATGGGTTAGAAATGTACCAAATGCTGTTAGCGGAGTGATTTTTTTTAATTCCCTAAATTGAACACCATAGAAAACTCTGCCTGTCTGTTCAGATCAATAAAGTCGAAGGTGAAGTTTTACTGATTTTGTCAGTGCCACATACAGATATTCGGTTTTGATTAGGTGAAGCTGACAAAAAGGGAGTCTTTTTGCAATTACCGTTAGGTTAATGAAAGAAACACTCATCCTTCTCCCGGCACCCCCGCGCAGGCACGCGCGCTTTGCCCCCTCTCTTTTCGGGCGATGAACGAGCCGGACGCGGATTCGAGAGGCGTTATTTTTTTTCAGAATTTATTTGCCGTCCCGCAGCGGTCGCCTCGGAGGGAGCGGGGGCTCCGCCGGCCCGAGGCCGGGCAGGGCGGCCAGGCGCCCGCCGGGGCCGCGCCTTCCCCGCGCCGTGCCGTGCCGCGCCGCCGCGGCTCCCCGCCCCTCTCGCCCTCGCCCCTGCGCGGCGGCCGGAGACCAGCCCGTCGCTGGCGGCGTTCGCCCCGAGCTGCTCCCGGGAAGCCGCCGCGGGCAGGGAAACCCGCCGCCTCTCCCCGCCGGGCCCGCGCCCCCCCGCCGGCCGCCCGCTGCCCGGCGCCCACCGGCAGCGCGGGGCAGGCGGCGGCGGCGGTCGCCGTCCCGGCGGCGGAGCTGCCCTCCCTGCCGGGCACGGCGCGACGTTACCTGCCGACTTAGGCGGCGGGCTCGGTTCAGGCGCACCGACCAGCGGCAGCGCGGATTAGGCGGCCGCTCCGCTGCTGGTTTGTGTTAGTTAATTACGGGGAAAACCACCCCACCCTCTCGGCGGGGAGACCCAAGCAGCGACGCCTGCAAAAGGACACGGCGCGGCCCGCGGTGCCGGTGCCGCCGCCCAGAGCCGCCGGGCAGCCCCGCGGCCGCCGACACTTCCGCCGGGGCGGGCGGAGCCGCCCGTCTCCGCTCCGCCCGCCGGCTGCGCCCGCCCCCCGCCGCCGGGCCGGGGGGAGCCGCGGTAGCCGGGAGGGAAGGGGAGACGTGCCCGACCCCTAGTAAGTACCGCGGGAAAGTACTGGAGCGGCTCGGTGCCCGCGGTGGGGCCGGCACCTGGCGGGTGGGACTCGCCGGCGTGGTCCCGCACCTCTCCGCGGCGTGCGGTGAGCCCCGGGCGCCGCAGCCCCGCCGCAGCCTGCCCCGCGCTTTGGCTGGGCTCCTCCTGCCTTGGGCGGGTGTGCCCGCGGACCGGGAGCCGCTACCTCAGCCTGAGGGTCTGGCCTGGAATGTACACCTTTGTATTTATTTAATTGAAACTTATGTTATTTTCAGCAGAGCTCAAGCGATGTGAGCATCAAACCCACTTCGTATCTTGAATATTTTTTCCCGTGGACTTGTGTGTAAATGTCTAAAATGTTTGCAGTAGTCCAAACTTACTATAGCAGGCTGACTCTTTGCCCATAAAATGTTAAATCAACCATGACCAGACTCATTTTCCCATGTCAGCCAAGAGGACTCTGTAAATCAACACATTAGGGCTTTGCTGGGTAGGAGCTGCGTGTGCTTCATGCAAAATGGCCCTGACAGCCGCTCTCTTGGTGCCCTGGTTGTCAGCCTGTGGCTGACTGCAGAATTGTCACGTGGCAGCGGGAAACCTTGCAGGTAGAGTGCAAAATCATTGGCGACGCAGTATGCAAGAGACTGAGGACTGGCACGGTGGAAGGAAATGGTACAGGTTGTTTTACCTTTTGGTGTGATTGTGGTTTTAAGACTCACAGGTGTTTTGCAAAGCTTATCCCACCAGCTTGAATCGCTTAGGTGAGCCTGTGCCTCCTGTGAAAGGCTGGTTACTTGTGTGTAGGCAAAGATGTTCTGCAGGCACTTGCTACCATCTCAAGATGGAACCCTCTTGGAAGCCGTTACAGAAAGCTCATCTCAAGGTTATGGAGGGGTGTGTGATAGCTATGCTTGGATGCCAGTGAACTCAGTGGATAAATACAGCTAAGAAAGAACAGCCTTGGCCATAGGTGAGCGTGCAGAAACAACCAAGACAAACTCCCATCTTTGTTCAAGAAACAAGAAAAAAAATTCACACCACACCACCCCCCGCCCCCCCCCCCCCCTAAACAATATGCTGTATTCTGTAAAAAGCCTCAGCCAGCCAGCCCTTATCTAAACCACTATCTCTGGGTAAGGGTTCAGATACTGGAAAGCTTATTTGGGTGCTAGTAGGTTGAAAGGAAAAGGAGACAGTCCAACATGTAACAAAATGATATAATCCCTTACTACCACACAACCAATCCCAATAATTATATACATTGAATCAGATTAGATTCAGATATCAAGGTAGAGCTGTGTGCTATATTTCATGAAAGGGGCCTCAGCATAGAGAAATCATTATCCAGTGCTCCTTGCTGGATTGCCTCCCACTCAGAGGAGTGACCCAGCTATGACCCAGACTCTGAACACTTGTGTGTAAATTTAATTTTCAGCATTACATCATTTCAACCGGAATCTCACCTCTTTGCTCACTGTTGTGCTATGTGGCTTACCTGGAGGTAAAGAAAGAAAAGGAGAGGAAGAAAATGTGCCAAATATTAGGAAATATAAGTTTAGCTTAAAAGTACGCACATAGCCACTTCTACCCTGTGGTCCAGTGAGACAAAATGAGTGAGCCACCACTAAGCTGAGAGGAAACAAAAAGAATCACACGATAAGTTAAAATCCTACAAGAGGTCAAAAGGAAGAGGGTTACTTAATGAAGTGATGATACAAACTCTGCTTATTTTCCTGTGTTAAAAAAAAAAAAAAGTCAGAAGGCATTAGTCAAACAAGTGTCTGTAGCAGCATTTCTTCTTGGTCGCTACTCTCAATACCTGAAGCAGGGCTGAACGATGAAAACTTGTTCTTCAAAATTCAGTGTACTTTCTCGGGTGGTTTTTGAATATTTGCTGTTTTCTCCAGCAAATTTTTGGAATGTGAGTTGTATGGAAATCAACAACAACAACAAAAAGTAAATTTTGCACTGTGAAAGTTTCTCTGTAAGAATTATCTGTGTCAATAAAGATACATTTTTAAGGGAGCTAAAACCAGTCATCTTGCGAAGGCTGCCAGTTCCCCGAAATGTTAAAGAATTTGAAGCAGACTAAGAACAAGAAACAACTAAGCACATACCCTACTTCATCTAACTGTAATTTTTATTTTTCATTAACTGAGCAGAGAGTTACCCTTTATGTCATTTCTTTCCCATAACCCCCCCATATTTCTTTCTTCTTTTTCTGTTTCATTCACAGAAAGTTCATATCCTCAATGGATGACAAAGTAGGTGCAAACATGCAACTGTGAAGAGTTTTTTTCCTGACCAGCTTCATTCAGGTACTCCCAACTCTGATAAATGTACTACCTTTAGTGTCAGGAGTAGAGATTAAAGGCAACAGGAGCTTGGCCAAGGTCACAAGTCCTTACAGTAAATAAGCAGTCTGTTGAAGTAAACTTATTAAATTGTGGCCACAGAAGAACAGAGACTAGACAGAGTTAGTAACTCTTGAGTTCCATTTCCAGGTTTACCGTTAACAGTGTGCAACTTTATTGTGTGGCTCTGTATCTGTAAAATGGGGTCCTGGTATTTAATTATTAATTACAAAGAGTTTTAATGAGGATAAAATAGTAAATGCTTTAATGCATTATTATGGCATAAAAATACAATAACTTAATCTCACATTCCCTGTAGAAAAGCTTCAACATTATGCAGTGTGTCTTGTATAATAGCATAGTCACATCAAGAGGATCATCTCATTCCCATTTAGGTTGCCATACTCTCTTGCCAGAATTAAATATGCTGGTGCTGCTGCAAGTTCTATGTTTTGCATTACTTAGTGACCAGAAAAAAACGTGCTTCAAGGTTTTTCATTCCTCCACTGATTTTCAAATTCATGAAATGATACAACATATGCATGTAATGATGACATATATTTGGTCCTTTGAATTAGTAGATGCCACATGTTTCTATAATACTTGAAGTTAGTGTGCTTGTTGTTTTCTTTAGATTTATACAATATGGTGTTTTTACCTGTGACCTTGAAATCATGAATAATCTCCATGCTAGTATGACAAAGGTACAAATGGTATTATTATATAGCTTTGGTAGTCTTGTTTGAATGTTATTAATATACAAGGGTAAAATCAATTAACAAACCACCATTTTTGAAATGTAATTTATTAACACTGTATAAGAGTATTCTTCGGTTGAATAGCTCTAAGACAGAGATAATATAATAGCGTTGTGGCTACTTCAGTTAGGGCGTGCATCTTCTCTCCACGGACTAAAAGGCAAAATTTTCTCATTTACTTCTACATGAACAAATTAGACTGTGGTAAGCAGCTGTTTTGGTTCAGTAATCACCCATTGTCTCATTCCCACATTTTTATCATGATCTCAATGGGAAAAAACAAATTTAACAAAAAACCCCAAATGCCTTCATACGTATTATGGGTATTTAATATCAAAGGATGTTAATAAGAAAGAGGAACGGTTGGACCCAAATTATAACATCTAAGAAAAACAGTAAACATTACAACCCAATTTAAAAAGATGCTTCACTTTCCCTGAACTGTTGGTATCCATTTATATCTGTTATTGTTAACAATATTAATAAACCAAAGGAGAAAAAATAAGAACTTGATGCCATTTTTCTTTATTCATCATGAAAACTACGTAGAGTAGATAGGATTTTTGAAAGGGTATATTTCTAATTACAGCACTCATATAAACAACCGTGGATCTGTAACGGGATCTTTACAGTGGAGGTGAAAGCTATTCTTGGCCAGAACTGCCTGCTTCTTTCGATGGGCCTCTTAAAATCATTTGTGTAACAAAGACAATGAGAAAAAGTTTCCATGGGGCTCAGTTGTGGATGTGGAGATAAGTTGACCTTGATTTTTTTGGGCTGACATTTTAAATTTCTGTGACTTGGATGGCGTGAAAATCCCTGTTACGTGCGGTAGCGAAGGACAAGATTAGTTCAGTCGGGTTCTGGGTGAGCAACCTGGTGTAACCGAGAGGAGAGCTGAAAGGAAACGTGGTTCTTTCCCGTGGCAGGATTGTAGTTCTATTTATATATTTATTCTGGAGTAATGAAAACAATAACATTTTTACAGTGAACAGTAAATAATCATGGGATGCCTAAATACCCAACCCAGAGTAGGGTATATTTGTTTCTAGTATACATACACACAAAAAGTATTACCTCTTGGAGAAGTGTTGGGCTAAAGATGGTTTGGTATCTTTTACACGATCGTGGCTGCACGTCTCTGGATAGATCAAATGTTTATCAGTAGTGCCCTTACGTCTTCCCAGAAGGCCTAGGTATGCTTTCTTGTGGAATATTATGAAGTGTCCCAGGAAAAAAACCGATCTGCAGCACCCACAGATTTATCCAGTTACCTGTCCTCAGCGTGGGCCCTAGAATATGAATGGATCTGTTGCACTAGGGACTTTCTAAGACCTTGTAAGGTGGCGTGAATTTCATCCCTATAAGATTAAGAACTGAAACAGACTCCTGAAGTACAGAAAAATTAATTTAACAGTTATAAAGACGTCAAATTGATGACACCAGAGAATGAAGTGCAGAATGTTCTCCTCTGCCTTGCCAGAATAATTAGAGAACAGTTCATTCATATCCTCTCTGTTGATTCTGCAAAAATACCAGTTGCATGACCGGACTTCTGTGACAGACATGCTCACTAATTCATCTCACAGATTACCTAACAGCTAGAGTGTGGTATCATCTTTGATACAGTAGCGAGTGGCTACTGTCTCCATGTTTCATTTTCTAAATGTAAAGTTATTTGAATTTTTTACCTCTGCTCATATGCTATGTGGCTGATTTTGATTCTTTGCCCTTTAGAGCTAAAGATTTTTAGTTTACTATTAAGTGACAAGTTCAGATATCAACTTCTCGACTTTTATCAGTTTAGGTTGAATCGTGAGCAGAGTTTTTTGGATTAAAAATGCTTACTCTTCCACCCTTCCATTCCATATAAAATAAAATTGCCTGAAGATATCCACCATAATCTAATCTATGATATTCTGATATGTACTGTATGCTATCAACTTTAACGTTTTTAAATCTTAAGTGAGTATCTGCTATCACTGTTTAATACAAATAGTTCTGAATGATTATAAAAATATTTAATGCATAATGCATGTCACTCAGGTATTATTGTCAGTAATGGATGAGGAACAACGTTTGGATAATTTATAAAAGTAGACAAAAACATTTTTCAGTAGTTAGTGTTTTCAGGGTGTTGGTTTCTAATAATAACATTTTGGTCATAATACCTTTTTAGCATAACTTAAACGACTTTACTTATGCAAATTGGTGAACTAACTTGAGTGCTTTTATTGTACCTGAAACTCTGAAAGTGTCTCGCATTATAGAAACGTGTATAAAAACAGTTTAGCTCTTTTGCTTGCTTCAAGTCAAACAGTAAAAGAGATCACAATTTTTCTTGGTTGCAAAGTAGAGGAGCCCTCCCCTCATCCCTGTGTGTGACTTGTGAGGTGCCCAGGAGTTGGAGGGGAACCTTAACGATAACTGGGTTTCCCCTAACAATGGGGAATCCTTAGATGGCAGAGATTTACAGAGAGAGCAAATATATCAAGTGAAGGAGGGAACAGAGTTCAGGCACATTGTGGGCTGCAGTGGTGCTGAACCTGGTGTGCCTGCTCTGGTGGAGGGTAAACTGCCACGCTGGAGGCTGGTAAAAAGCTTTTCTTCAGCTTCTACCATGACTTTGAGGTGTGCCAAGCCTATCAAAGGCTGTACCTACCCTGTCAGTTTAAGATGCTCTCAGGGCTGTTGCTCTCAGGCTTTGGTGCCCCAGTTGTGTACACTGTTCGCTTTTAGGCTTCCACCTGGAAAAAATAATTTCCTTCCTGCTAAGAGAAATTTTGGGGTTGATTTAGCAGGCAGTTCACTTCATCAGCTGCTGCACTGGGACAATATAGACCCATGCTGGATTTCCTTTCCTCTACCCATGTGAGGTATACCAATTATATCCAGAAGACCTTGGAGATTCATGTGTCCCCTTAGTGCCATCAGACATGCACCACACATTTTATGTCTCATACCAGATTATAGAAATCTGTCTGACTGCAATGCAGCCTTTAATTTTTTAGCCTTCTGACTTACTTTTAACCAACGAATAAACAAACTATAATGTTGTAAGGGCACACAGGTAAGAAATGAGACCTGAGGAGATCGGGCCTGCTGGAGGTATTCCAGGCCTACGCTGAAGAGAAGTTTCTCAGTAGCACACAAGAAGAGGTGACTCGGTGGCACCTTGACATGGCTGATTCTGACCACAGAGACAAGCAACTTGAAGGAGAAACCCTGAAAGCCATCTACTTAAAATATAATGATGTCAGTGGAACACTTGGGTAGCTCTGCATAAGTATCTACATTATGCTGAGCTCCACTGGATTTCTGACCTGACAACCACTGCAGAGCCATCTGGATTCCTTGACTTTTTAGTTTAGGGCCTGATCTCTATGCTAGGCTGGGTGAGTGTAGAAGCTGAACCTCCAGTTCTCTAGGGAGAAAAGAAGAAGGTGTCATTTTCTGCCTGTCTCGCATCTCCAGGGTAGCAGTGGGACAGAAACTCCAGGACGAGACAAGAGACCAGCTTGGGTAAGTGCCCTGATTTTATTAGACCTGTTTGAAGTTGGGGAAGGAAGGAGAACATGGGCATCTTGTATGGCATGTATGCTACATGGCAGTGGACAACCCAGCGGGAGGTGCCCATTGCAGAAACTTTGTGCTCAAAGGCCAGAAATGGCTTCCAGAATCCCTTCATTCCATATCTCCCACATTCATGAGAAAAAATGACCTCTTTAACCAACAGTTTTGCAGGCTTTGCTCGTTGCTTGCATAGTATTGACTACCATATATGCCTACAGACCAACAGTGACACATCTTAGCTCACTAGCAGCCAAGAGCAGGGCATACAATCTCAGCAAGCAGTATTATACACGTATCATCACTAGTGCGCAGTCTGCTCACAACCTAAACTCACTCTGACAACGACCTGCATGTGTTTGTTCACATTTGTGTTCCCACTAGGACCTTCCCCACCTGTATCAAATTTCATAGGACCATTTCAAAGTGGTGCCGCACAGGCTGGGAAGATAAATCCTGTTTATTCCACTTATGTATTCCAGGACATAGCAACTGCAGGTGGCAAGAATTCAGGTTATTGAGCTTATGTGGGATCTCACAGAATTCTTCCCTCTCTCTAGCATCCCTCTCATGCTTTCCCCTCAGCTTTGTGTATCAGTCATATTGCTGGCTCACTAAGGCATAAGATCACGTTTCTCTTCTGATGCTGCCACCCTAACTCGGAAAACATAAGCCTCAGCACATTCCTGCAGCCCTGTCAGTAACATGGATGGTCCGTTCACTCAGGTGGGAAGGTCACCGATTGCTTTTTCCTGGTGTGTAGTTTCTGGACACAACACAGCCTCATTTCTAGCTTTTTGGATACGGTAGTATTGGAATTCCTTCGTTGTAATTCACTCAGGAAAAGCGGGTGCTCATCTGCCCCACGATAAAGCTTCTCAATATAACTGGACATGTTCTTCAACACTTCTATAGAAATCAGTGTAGGCCAGCAAGACCATAGGTTGGTGTCTCTTCTCATTCATGCAATTAAAAGAGCCAGGTGTGAGCATTGTATTGGGTGGATGGCAGTCTGCATGACCTTAGAACCTCTAGCTGATACCGACTATGCAGGGGTAGAAAACTGATGTTACAGAATTCCTCTGTGCCATACTGATCTTCCCGCTTGAAGGAGCTGGGGTGGCCAGACACTGCAGCGTTATGGCCATCCTCTAGGTGTCCTCTAACAGGTTTCTGGAACCCTGGGAGCTGTCACTAATTAATTGACTGATGCATTGGGTCAGATTGCTTTTACAGAGCATACCTGAGAGGTCATGTTAGACATGAAATATTGATTAAGTGATTACAATATATGCAGAGTAGTAGAACGGCCTGTGGCTGGAGCTGGTAAGGGACAGTTGTGGAGCCAGTTTGATCAGTCCATCTACATAAACAGGACTCGGAGCTAGAGTTTTCTCCCTGATACAGGGGCATTATAGATGTACTCTAGGTATCTGTCTCAGAACCTCAATGACAATCATAATGACTCTAAATTAAAAGAACATTAAGCATGCTAGGTCAGGCATGGAAAAAAATGAAGTGCCGGAATGGAGGTTGCCTCTACAATCTTGGTTCTGTCTGTTTAGTTCATGGACACGATGACAGTCTTGATGATGATAGAACATGAAGATCAAATGGTATCACCTCTGTGTGATCCCTGCCTCATTTGGTGCAAAATCTGCAACAGAGTGAATGCCAAGAGACCATAATTTGTCACTGACCCCTCTGCGAGGAGTGGTAGTATAAAACCAAGGTAGCACAATATAGAAAAGTAGCATATTTTTTCTTTGCCCACACAGAACATGCAGAAGTCTGATACAAAATGAGAACCCTGTAGTGGTTTCTGTATCCAGTTAGAGGACTAAAAGCAACAAAGGATTGTAATTTAAGGTAATAATAAAAATGCACTTCTAAACCAGTAGATTTTGAATTCTAGGTATGAGTACTGAAAGCATATAGAAAAATTACCCAGTTATGGTTACTAATACGGGTTACATTTAGGATGTGCACCTGGAAACACATTGGTTTACCATTTTATAATCAGAGACAGACTATAGTACCTCAGATATAGGATGAACAGGATGACCTTTCTCTATTCTGTGTACTAACATCAGAATAGAAAATAGAAATAAAATTATTTTCTAGTGGCATTAGACTGGCAAGTTTGATAGCATTAATGTGATGTGATACTATACAGTTATGTTAATTAGATACCTTCATTTTTACTGTTCAAACAAGTATAAAGTGGCCTGGACCTGCTCTGAGGTAGCCAGCTGAAAAAAACCTCTCCAAGTGGTACAAAGCTGAAGTTCTGGTCCATTCAAGATGTTTAGTCTGGCTTGGGAGGTGGGGAGAGGCAAGGTTAGTATGGACTATACTTCTGTGCCACTGGTTTTTTTTGGTCTACAGGACCACAGCTTGTGGAACTTCTTGTCGAAATCTCTTGATCATATGTAAAGCAATAGTTTGTTTGACAAGAAAAGGTAAAAGTTCTGTAAGAGCCCAAACTTTTGTCCATTAATTTTGCCTTTTATTTTTATATTTTTCCATTCTACAAGAGGGAGAAGGCTGTTCATTTTTCATTAGACAGAGAGAAGCGATTGTCATTCTTGGGATTTATCCCCATTCCTTAGTGGTATTAGCAAGACAGCTACCTTTCAAGCTATCCTCAGTGTAACTAACTGTAAACCGGGATATTAATGCCTAATTGAGATGGGTATAGTAGGGCTTAATTGATTAATGTATGTAAAATGTCATGAAATTTTCAGGTGAATGACACTTTAGAAAAGTTAGGTATGACTGACTTTATATTTTAAAATAACCAGTATAAATAACACTAAGAACTGATCATTATGAACAATTTTACAAACACTTTTACTTATAATCTTTCCACTGAAAGACAAATTATAATACCGTACAGTGAATACAATTTGAAACAGTAAAAGTAGAAGGGAATTACCATGCATTTCCATTCACTAGAGGGAGAAGATGAACGCTAATAAAATTTCCTCGTAGATAAAACTTTGACAATATTATTTTCAATATGTCAGTTTATGGGCCTGTATGATGAAAATATAGATATTCATGTAAGTAGTCATTAAGCTTAAAATAGAATCTCTAAAAACTTTCAGTTGACTTGTCAAGTCTTTTTTTTGCTCACTTACCTGTTTAGTTGTTGATGAATGTTTTGGGTTTTGCTTTTCTGCTTAAACAGAACAATTTTTAATTAGTACTATAAAACAGACACCCTCAAACTTTTTGGGTAACAAAAGATTTTTCAGGCCTGTGGTTATCTTATAATTAGAACTTCTTTCTGTTTGTGACAGCGTGGACAGTTCTGTAGCTTCATTAACATATGCATTTTTTTCATAATGAAAAATTAACAGTAGGGAAGAACTGAATTTAATATCTTGCTATCCTTTCATATGATTTAACATATGGAATAAGCAGAAATACTCTCCATGCCTCTGCATCTTTGAGGTTATTTCGCCAGAGTTTTTTTCTTCACTTCATGAAGAGTTTAATGTGTTTTCAACCCAATTTTTTGAAGTCAGACTTGTACTAAATGTAAGATCAAAGAAAGATGAGGAAAGTTTCCAAGTTAGGCATTAGGTCCAAGGTAGTCAGGATTTTCCACAAGAGGCTCCACTTGCTGTGTCCAGGCTGCTGTATGTGACGTGCATGTGAAACTGCATTTTGAGATTACACAGCTTCAGTGCCGTCTGAGGTGCCAGAGAGCCAGAAGGCTAGGTGAAACCTTTCCTGGCTGTGCATCACCAGTAGCACGGGAACCAGAGTGCACGTTCTCAAGAGAAGAAAATGAAGTTTTAATGCCTAAAAAGCTTAGTAAATTATCAATAAATATTTTAATAGGAGGTTAATGAATTGACATAAGGTTAAACAAGCCAACAGACACTGCTTATAGCCATCCATGACTGCTGCTGCATAACCTCATCTTCAACACATGGTTCTCAGGCTGTAAAATTTTGCAGATTCTCTTACTTACTGGTTAGTAGCACTTTGAAAACTATTTACAAACAGAACCTTCTTATAAAGTACAGCCTAATGGTTGTTTCTTTCTTTTTCTTCTTGTTTTAGTAGAGAAGTCTAAGACAGCTGACGAACTGGGAAAAAATGCTAGAAACTTGGCTGGCTAATCTGGATATTTCTATCCCTTCATCGTGAGAATTAACTGTGCATATTTCTCAAGAGTTTTGAGCTGAGAATAAAGTAGTTTTTGTTGGTTACTGCCAGTTCTCTAAGAGCTCAATTTGCAAAGCTGTGTTTTATTCCTCTGTCCTGTAGTCCTGATCCATGATGATATTTGTTATGACAGCTTCCTTTTTGCTGGGTTCTGTCACATAAATTGAGTTACTCCACCAAAAATAAACAAAGTGTATTTTTTTTTTCCTCAGTGAGAGAGGAAAACAATTAATTTGCAAAATTTTTATGAATAATAATATTTTAAGCTTCCTGAACCTTTTTTCTTTGGCCTGGTATGAAGTCTTTTGTAATATTGCTGGGACTGAATTTTAAAAACACAGCATCATCTGTGACTAGATCTCTTTTAGCCTTCACTTTTTATTACAGAATTCACCCAGCCTCGTCTTAACAAGGTACAGAATCTTCAGTAAGTGACCCAAATGTAGCACAGTAGTCTAACTTGCTACATAATCATGTGAACTATCGTGTCACTCAGATACACCGATATAACCATTACTAGAAAAAAATCCCAAACTAGAACCCTGTGGTGTTTTTTTGGTTTTGGCAAGTTAATGGTATTGAAATGTGCTACACTGTTAACTTTGAAATTGAAGACCGTACACCATTGCGGTGTGACTTATGCTATCTCAGTTCTGATCCGGAGACAAAGCCCTGGAGAGTTTGAAGTGGTTTTGTTCTCTATGTCCATTCAATCATTGCCTTTTTTTTTCCAAATATGCCAACTCTGGTATCTGTTTTTATGCTGATTTTGTAATGTGGACATCTCTCTGCCGGAACTGAAACAATTTGTTCCTGATTAGTCATATATGTTATCCAACACCATCAGCTGGTAGTAGCTTTACTCATCTGACTGGGATTCCAGCAAGAAATCTAAGCATGGAAAGCTTTCTATTATGTTGTTAACAGTCCATCATTGTCTTTACTTGAGAGCAACAATTATTAATCTGAAGCTCTGAACTGTTCTCTTGTGATTGTGGAAAAGGTCCCCAGTATGATGGCCAAATATCAGCACATTTTCGGATACTTTTATATGTATGGAGTTGAAGTTGGATTCCAAAATTAAGACAAGAATTTCCTTAAGTTTAGCATTGGTGTGTCTCTAATATAATGTCTGCAGTATAAACAGGAAGTCTCTTTGGTTTTAGTCTGCTATTTCTTTTGTGTTTCTCACCAAAAGAAGGCTTATCAAAATATTTTTTTTTTGTTATTTGGACAGATGGCTTGGAGACTAAAACATAAGGTAACGTACAGCTTATGGAGTACCACTTTGTTCTCAATCAACGAAAAATTACATTGGCTCAGCTTCTTTCCTTCTTTTCACTTTCCGGCTTGGATAGTCTAGAACAACAGGTTTTTGGAAAGAACGAGTGAGATAGTATTTAGAAAGTTGTAATGAATCTAATCCTAATATCACAGGACCACTTGACCCACAAGTTGGAATTTTTTCTCTGTATTTCCTGTATTTTCACAGTAATGCCATTTTCTTGTTAGAGAGCGGTTCCTGCAGAAAATACCTTACCAACTGCACTGGGCTCCTTTGTTCTTCCACTAGCTTACACGTGATTTTCTAGTTCTTCAAGAACTGAATGTTGTGTGACTGGATTGTGCTAGATGTAGGACCGGAGAACTTAGGACAAAAATGTCTTAAAGGACCAGCAGGTACTATAGAATCTACAGTCGACAATTATGCACTCTTTCTGCTTCATCTTTCCTAGGAAAAGGGATTATGCATGTTATTGGATTTGAAGGATTTCCAAGTTAGTATATTTGCATGCAAGGAGAGTGGAAGAGAGGAGTAAAACACTAAAGTCACCAGCAAGAAGATTCAAAAGTCAAATTTAACTAACCCACCTTGGTTTCCCATGCATTTTCTCTCATTTTCAAGAAGTGTAAAACCTGTTTCTTGTAGTTGTCAGGTTTATGTATGTCTATCTCTCTATATTAATTGACAATATATTGCTTGTGGAGACTGTACCTCTGTAACTTTCAGCTTTCAGCTCTTCCCTCTTGCATCATGTGTGTGCTTGTTCTTTTCCTAGTGATGTCTCCAGATGATGCAGAATTAATGCTAGCTGAGCTATATTTATCCCTCCTCGCCCAGAAGGATGGGTGGATGAAAGTAGTGAGTAATGGGAAAAGTTGCTGTTTAACAAACTGCAGAGGATGGTGGCTTTTGTTTGAGCTCTCTTCTTTCATAGCCATCCAAATTGTTAGCAACTTCCATACATTTCTGTGGGAATCTTTGGTACTTAAAAGGTGTAACAAAAAATAGGAACTGGCTTCAGAACTGAACAATAGGGAACTAAAACTTTTGCTCCTTAAAATACAGAAGTTATTCCATATTGAACTGTACTATGTTGACTTCTGATTGGACTGTATACCTGCTTACTGCTCTCTTTTCAGCAGCAGTATCATATATCTGTTATCTGTGTGGAAGCCTGTGGTTTTGCCCTTTGCCGGTATAACCAGCTCAAAAATGTAAGATTAAAAAATGGGGCCATGAGAAGCAGGGAAGGAACCTGTTTGCTAGTGTCAGGTATTCCCACACCTTGGCTTGAACTCCTTGCTGATCATACAATCTTCTGTCAGGATGAAGACACCTGTCTTTAGGGGTGTAGGGTCTTAGGGCATAGGACCCCTTCCAACATGTTTTTTCAATATATGCCTATTTATAGATAGGTCTCTCTTATTATGGAATGTTATTGGCAAAATAAGATGCAGATTGTGCCTCCTTGGATTAATCAGGTGAATACAGTTCCTTCTGCAAAAAAAAAAAAACAAACCCCAAACCAAACCAAAACCACCTCTGGCTGGTCTGATATTTCAGTTCTACAGTGAACTGCCACGACAGCTAGGACGAGAGAGATCAGCTCAGCTACAAGCTCCTCTGGCCTCTGCAGCCACTTCCTTTGTTGTTTGATCTTTGTATTCAAGCACTTCCTGCAATAATTTTGTTTTGTCTTTGTGTGACAGACAGTTGCTGCCCCAGACATTGTGACAGAGACCTGGAACAAGAAAATACCTCGCTGAACTTCTAAAACCTCAAATCTGTTATTTAGAATAGAACTGCAATGTTGGATGGCCTCAAATTAGACTTTATCCTAGCTTCAATCCTTTTTTTTTTCCCCAGCTCTGTTGCATTCTTATGAGCAAGCAAGCATCGATGCACAAAGATATACAGTTGCTTCAGTACTGCGATTTACTTTCCCACGATAATGCAGCCAGCCAACCTGAAATTCACATATACGTAATGGATTGTAGGGAAGGATAGCTCTTCAGGTTTGTTGTGAGTCAGTCATCTTAGGCTTCGAAAAAAATAATCTCTGTGTATGTGTGCAACATATAATTATAGAATAAGCAGTAGCAACAGCTTCCATACAAAGATTACTAAATTCTTTCAAATTAAAAAATTCTTATGATCTTTTATTAAGTGTTCTGTGCCTCTGTGGTTAGCAACAGGCCTTTGAAACTTGGCAGGAGGGTAATCCTGGCATCCTTTTTGTTGGCTTTATGAAAAAACATGTAGGTTGCACGAATTATAAGCTATTGAAAAATACCATTTCTTGTGTTTGGTTTGTGCTATACATTTAGTTTTGGCAACATGTCAAAATCCTGCAATAATCTACAGAGCTTGTTCATGCCCCACATCAGCATCTTTCTTCTGTGTGCTGTATACTCTAGGTGGGACACACAGAGAATCGTAATCACCCTTCAGCTTGGAATATCTTTTTGCCTGCAAGTATAGTCCACCAGGAGCAAAGCAATGATAGTTCTTCACTTGCTTCTTTTCCTGACTGGAAATAATATTTTTTTATTATATAATACCTGCTGTGCATTTACACGGAATAGGACAAACCAAGGCAGAGTATTGTCTGCAGTTAGGGTATCAGCTTAGGTCTCGGGACGTGTAGGTTCATTTCCCTAGCTCACTACAGGTAATGAACGTAAGTTTTTATACAAATAAATTAGCCTTTCTGTGCCTCGGTTCCTTTTCTGTACGATAGGAAGAAGAGGATTTTTCTATTTTCCTGGCACAGGGTGAGAATAAATGCATTCAAAAATGCTAGGTGCTCTGGTAATACAGTGCATTGAAGAACTTAGTGATACTTTACCTGGTTGAGTTAAATTTACTTAGCTCTGGTCATTCTATAGCCTAAAGGAAACAGACTCCCATATATTAAAAAAAAAAGCCCAACAAAACCAACCCTGTACTATAATATATATTATGAGAAGGCAGAATTAAATTGCACAATTAATTGTTGTTATGTCTTAGTTGTTGAGCGCGTCACTTATTAAATGTAATTCTAGCCTAATAGCTATAGTGTGCTACATAATGTAACATAAGGGATTTTAAATTGTATTTGGGCCACACCATGGTCAACAAAACTGTCATTAACTTCAGTGAAAGCCAGATGAGATTACTGGATAAAAATTTCAGGAAAGTGTTTGGTTTTTTTTTTTTTTTTCTTTTTTCCCCCTTCTGTCATCAAAGCTTTTAGGTTGTTCTGGTTTTTGAAAACTCTTAACTTATAGTATATTGCATTATAAAGCCTATACAAAACCTTACCTTAAAAGAATGCTAACAAGGTTACAAAATGAAGGTTTCCAAAGATATCAGAAAATGCTGAACTTCAAGGTGCCTTTGCAATAACACAGTGAGCGAGCTTATGTCAGAGCTGCATTATTCACAATCACCATGTAGTCTCCCTGTGCTCATACCACACTGGTGCCATATAATAGAAAAATAATAATTAAATATATCCCAGAGGTGGTTTTAGACATAATTCTGCTTTGCTTGGGGACAGAGGAGGAATCAAAGAGCCAAAATGCAAGAGGTTTTCTTAGGAAATATATCAGATTGGACATTTTGCTTCTGTGCTGCAGAAAAGGATAAAAAAGGAAAAACTCTAGATGAAAGTGAAACTATTAACCCTCTTTTTTCTTGTAGGAGTCTTCATGAGAATGGAAAAATGTAAAACAAAGCTATTAGTTAACAGTAGGAAACTCAAAGCAAATTGAGAGGTATTATATGGGCCCATGGCAGTATCGGATAACCAGTTGTCATTGGCTGCTTTTCTGAACAAATGCGTCCTGCAGAGTTTCAAACACACAAGTGTGGGCATACCCTCCTGAAAAAAAACATCACTTTACTGTCATTTGGATGTTCTTATCTTCAAGTTTTATAGCACTATATCACACTGTCATACTAACATAGTTCAAGAAAAGGTGTACTAGTGTATTGAGTGTACACGCATAACTTGCTTTTCAGATCCCTTTAACTTGTTTATCGTTGGCTGTTAAATGTCTTTGTAAGTGGGAATACAAGAAATAGGTTGCAGATAGGAAAAAAAGAAATCTAATTTCCAGCAGTTCAGCTTAGGAATGGCAAATGACATCATCATTACTGTATTTCTTTGTTTTTGTCAATAAGATTAAACAACCTACTTTATTGTATTTTATCTTCTTTCCGTCATGTTTATTTTTTTCCTGTGTGTTTCACAGCAGCGAGTGCTGGTGATGCTATTTCCTGGGAGACATCTGAAGTTATTAGTTTGGACATTAAACACCATCTTTAACTGTTTGCGATTAAAAACAGGTGTAAGTGAAGCTATGTATGAATAAAATGTTCCTCTGGTAATACAGACAAAAATGTCTCTACTATAGTCAATCTCTTTCAGCTAAATTGATTCACTTTGTGATAAACATCACATTGCTGTGGATACTTATCAACAAATATTTCGAGACAATGTTTTCATTGTGAGCATCAACAAAATGAGTTACATAGGTAAACTCTGAGCCAAATTTTCTGATGGTCAAGTTGGAAGGATTTTACAAGGATTCTTGGCTGGGATTTTTTTTTTTCTGAAATGTTTTGCTTCAGGAAACTCAGTTTGTTCAAACACACTATTTTGTCAGGAGAAATTATATACTTTTTTTTTTTAAGAAGACAATAGTTTGTTGTTTGACTTACTCTGAAATGTAAGATAATTGTATTCATGCACATGCAGACATACATGCATAGTGTGCTGGAAGCTGGAAAACAGACCATTTTGATTAACTCAGTCTGAAATATTTTTATAACTTGCAGTTAATAAAACATTCAGGATTGCTACTTTTTCCTCTTATAAACCTTCAGTGTGCTTTTAAGATAGGAAAACACTTGTATACATAGGTTTTATATAAAATTACATAATTCATTTGGTGCTTGGTGCTATGCCAAATTTACTGGTATGTATTAGCTAATTATTTTAATCAGTTGGTCAATGAGATTTCATAATTGTAGCTGTGTATACATTTCAGGCTTATGACTTCTAAAATGACTTACAGCTCTGTTAATACGTAAAGAACCCAGAAATAAGTGACAGATCCGATGGGTATCTACCATGGTTCCAATACATTGCTTCCCAGTTGTTTGGAGGCTGGTTTACGGGTATTACCTTAATTTGAACATCTAGTGCTCTTTATTCAAGGAATGGGTCTGCTCAATTTGTAATATATATATATATATATGTGTGTGTGTATATATAAAAAATATACTGAGCATATTAGTGTAACCCATTTATTATAGCTATACAGAAGAAAACTTACTACTTTTTTTTTTTTTTTTTTTTTAAGTCCATGCTGGTTTTGTCTGTATGTAACTCACATATCAAGCAGTTTTGGCAATACTTTGTTAAAAATCTGAGGAAATCATATTTGGATGGCCCATACAGAAGTGCCACCTTCTGCTTCTAACTGTGCAGTGAAACTGATAATTTAAATAAACAATTATATTTTCTGTATGCATACACTGTAAAAAAGACATTTCAAAGGTCAGCTAAGCTGCACTGTCATATAAATTATTTTGACCTCTACAAAGAATTGTCACAAAACTTTCAGCTTCTACGGAACCACCAACAAAAATATATTCTATAAGTACAAACGTAGTCCTTTGAAGCTTTACTCATGTAGGCAGCTCTATCAAAGCTAGCGAAAACATTGAGATGATTCAGGTTGTGCAGGGCCAGCACTCAAGAAGGTAGTGTTTTGGGATGCTCAGAAGAATAAATACATATGGTAAGGTGAAAAACATTCTAAAATCAGAGGCAGCCTCCCAGTCATCTAGAATCTGTGCTATAAAGTGACACTGATGATCAGCAGGCTCAAAAGCTAAAAAAGCCCTCCTGTATTTATATAGCACTGTAATGTATTTTAGCTCCATAATAACATGAGGCACAAACTAATGAGCACATTGACTCATAGGTTTGAAATCTGAGACAATGTTATAACTTCGTTACAATTTCAGATTAGATGTTACAAAATACTCCTTCAGTGGTAGACAGTTGCAGCTGTGAGTTTTCATTCCTTTTGAAAATTATGTGCAGGTGATGGGTGCTTAGAAATTAAGGAATAAAACAGAGACTCTGAAAAAACAAAGTTTGAGAAATTTGCCAATCATCCTGTAGGAAACTGGCAGCAGAATTAGGACTTTCACGATGTAAGTTTTCAAAGTCTAGGGAAGCGTCGTAACGAGACAGCCGTCTCTCTTCTCCGTTCCTCTGTGCTAGCGAGTTCTGTTTTTCACTTCCTGTGCGGTATAATAGGCCCATTTTGTCTCTGCGGTCGGTAGCGCTCCCTGTTTGTTACACACCACGGGATCTGGATCTATTATTTTATCCATGGCAGATAATAATCTAGGCCAGGTCTGTACAAGAAAACGTTGAACTGGTTTCAAAAGAATGATTATAAGCCAGATGCACTTAAAACAGTTTGCCACCTCCTTAAGTTGTTTTTGTAATTTACAAAATTCAGCTCAACTGATTGAAGAGATGATAAAGTCAATTTAAGTCACCCAGTTTAGGGAGCTGCACCTGCAACTTTTCCCTCTAGACAAGGTCTTGCCTAGTAAGTAGGAGGATCAATGGCAGGTTAATGCCATTGGCAATGTAAGAAGCTGGAAAAAACAGACTTGTTATTATTTGTGTGTGCTATTTCGTAAACTGTTCAGGCAGGAATTTTTTCTTCATAGATATCTCTAAAGTGACAGCTAACACTCTACTAAAATTAATACTAATGATATAGATAATGATGTGCTAAATTGTTTTCAATATAGTTATTCCAATTTTACAGGAGTGTAGTATTGAACCGAATTTACTCCATTAAGACAAATACAGCTAACTATAGCAGTGGGCCACTTTGTGCCTTGAGCTGTACGTGTTCCTTCTGACGGGAACCGCATGCTTGTAACTAAAGGAGAGATAAAAAGAGGTAGACACGGAAAGAGGAGAATGTATCGCTTTGTTTAAATTTACAGTTCACATAGTACTTGTTTTCCTTGGCATACGTTGTTTGTGATATAATCTAAAAAATAAATAAGGCACTGATTGTTTGAAGCGTGCTGAGTGATGACCTGAACTAGCAAGTATGCCTTGACGGAGAACTCTTAGTAAGAGAAACAGAACTTTTATTCACCGGTGTAGGATCAGCTTATTTGCTGTGGCTGAAGGGTTTGATTCTTCTGTCTTACACGATACAAGGAAAATTAGATCCATGCAAAGCAATGGAGTGATTTCTTCATTGGCCGTGTTTTGATTTTTCTACATGTTGGCCCATTTCTATTTCTAACACAATACATTAAAATAACAGGGAGCAAAAAGCGGGCCAGAATGTTTTTTTCCTCAGCTATTTGCTCTGTGTTTCCCATCCAGCAGTCAGTGTAAAAGGAGGAACGGCTCTAGAGAAGGTGTAGTGCCACAGCTGTACCAAGAATTTATTCTGTTGCTATTAAGAGGCAGAGCAGCAAGTACAGTATTAGTTTCTGCTGTGTTGCTGAATAAACTGTAGAAGGTGGTTTGCAGCGTAGAATACGTATCCTCCTGAAACTTATTTCCCCTCACAGCATGTGCCTCCGCTTTCAGCAGGAGTGAGTTATGCTATATTAGCAATGAAGGGGAAAGAAGAGCCAGATTTTCAAAGGTGCTTAGGCAGCTGAAGAGGTAGGTAGATGACTAATAGGATTTAGGATCCAAGGCTGGGAAAACTAAGTATCTTTAAAAGTCTCACATAAAATTCTTACGTAAAACCTTCAGTTTCCCTACTCTGCCTAATCAGTGGTAGCCTACCACCATGCCATTGTTTTAATTAGCAAATCCCCATGCCCTGAAAGGACTGCTTTGACAGGTATTTCCAATAATTCCAAAGGTATTTCTGTTTTCCACACAAATTACCCTATATTCTATAGACAAAAAAATATCGCTATGGCGATGTGGGCCTCTCCTGTAGATAGCATGGGATTATTTCTGCAAGTGTTGCTTTGCCAGTGACATACATCTCTTCAAAGGCGAGTTATGCTTTATGCCGCAAATTAACGGGCTGCTCAGTAGGCGGAAAGCCAGTCCAGGTGGCCCTGCAAGTCATCTAGGTCCTTATGGGGAATGAGATCCAAGCCCCGATTCCTCCGTCGCAGTCGCACCTGTCGGCTATTCCCGCCGCTCCTTCCCAGGGCCCGTCCCGCCACTGTGAAGCCCAACGCGCGGCCCCAGCCCGGCACTGAAACGCGGCAGCCGGACGTGCGGCGCTCGGACCTTCGCTCCAGGCAGGGTGTCGCGGCGGGGCCTGGAGCAGCCGCCGGACGGGGACGCCGGGGGTCTGGAGCCGCAGACCCTCGCCCCACACAAGCCCCACGCTCTCGCCCGTCGCCTCCGTCAACGCCCGGCATTGGAGCGCACCGGTCCTGCCGCAGCGAGACGGTCCTGCCGGGAAGCCGGCGGCGGGGCCTCAGGGCGACCAGCCCGGGGGGCCGAAGCGGCGGCCGGGCGCCGGGGCCGCCGCGGGCGCGCTCAGCCCAGCCGCAGGTGGCGGCGGGCGCCCCGTGCTGCCGCCGCCCCCGCCCGCGGCCCGGCCGCGCTTCCGCCCGCGTCAGCTGACTGCCGCGAGGAAGCGGCGGCGGCCCCAGCCGTGCCCGGCCCGGCCCGGCCCCGAGCCCGCGGAAGCCCCGGCGCGGCCGTCCCCGCAGCCATGGCAGGGGTCGTGGTGAGCGGAGCCCAAGTAAGTGTCCGCGGCCCCACCTGCCGGGGGCAGCCCGCCCCGGCCGGCGCGTCCCCGCCCCCGGCACTGGTAGCGGCTGCCCGAACTCCACGCCGGCTCCCCGCCGCTCCGCCGGGGCCGGGGCCGGGCCGGGGGAGGCTCCCGCGGGGTGGGGGCGGCGGGCTCGCACGGGGCCGGGGCGTTTTAGTTTCCAGCAGCGCGCCACGGGCCGCTGCTCAGGCATCGCCTCCCGCAGACACGCGGGGACAGAGCCGAGGAGCCTCTCTGCCCGCGAAAGCGCCGGGCGGCCGGGGGGAGGCGGTGCGGCGGGGGGAGAAGGCGGGGCGGCCCCGGGGGTGTGCGCAGAGTCGCACGGTGTGCCCGTGCGGGCTGGCAGTGCTCGTTCTTGGCGGGCAGGTAACGCAGCGCCGGGCGGCTGGTGGCAGGGCGTTGTTACTCTGCCGCTTTTGCTACTGCCCTGGCCCGCTCAAATGCAACAGGCGTGTTCCTCGGGCCTTGCCGTGGGAGCAGCGCGGCTGTAACCGTTCGCTCCCGTGCAAGGTCTGCAGCCGGCGGTGGAGCCCGAGGCGGGGTCCGGTGGGCCGGGAGCGTGTCGTGCTCCAGAGCGGGACCCCCGGTTGCTCTTGGACGCTGCCGCTCTCGGGCTTGAACAGGCTGCGTGAATAAACTGGAGAAGGACTGAAATATGCTTAGTGTTGTTCCTGCTGAAAGTAAACACTGTGTACATTTCGTTTTGGTTAAAGAGGGAAGTTGGGAAGTAAAACAAATCCTAGTGGCCTTTACCCAGTGCCTTATTTGGCTACTGAAAAATTTTCTGGCTAAAAATTGATGTCGTTACTGCTGAGCCTGTGACTAAAACTAGCAATTTTTTTTTTCTCCCCCCAAAAGAATAAATGAAGCTTGTCATCTTCTTGCAAATGGTTTGTCATTAAACCACAGTGCTGTCCATCTAATTGCTTCTTTAATCTGGTCACTATTTCTTGTGTGCAATTCATGTAAATGTGTGTGTGATACGAAGGCAACTGGCTAATTTTGCAGCTGCTGCAGGAAATGGTTCCTGTGGTCTCTGTGGTGCACTATGGCACTGAGTAACATGCTGCCTTCTTCTCTTGAGCATGCCTTGAGGCCCTTCAAGTAAAGCATATTCTTAATTTGGCTATGTGCCTAACATACAATCTTCTAACAGCATAGAGTAAAATATAATACTCAACTGACTAGAAGTATTCTCCAGATATAATTCCCTTCAGTGGAAGGGAATATGCAATATCGAGAGTTCATACATGACCTATTTGGTGACATTCTTTAATAAAGATGTTACTTTATGAGTTACTAAGATTACAATATCATTATACAATGGTTGCAGAGATAAAATGGTAATATCCTCTGAAACTAAAGGAGAAGAGAGGTGCAACTGCTGTTGACTGGTTAACTTATGTTTTAAACATTTTGTAAAACCATATTTTTTTCCTGAATTACATGCAGTGTGTTGAAGAGTCTGCAAGAATGTCTGAGACGTCCATAGCCTATCTGATGCTGGGCTTTGTGGGAAACTCTCTGAACATTTCGGTAGGATATTGAGCAGGGCACCAGTAGTAAGGACGATTGACTGTGACCAACCTGTATTAGATCTGAGTTGGAGAATTAGGCAATGGAAACATCTACATCCAGTTTTTAATCCCACATGATGTTCTGTGACTGGTATAGAAAAATCTCAGAAATCTCCTGTTACTGATGTGCCTTGCACCCAAAGAGCTGAGGAGTCTTGGGAAAAGTATGCTTGCTCTCATCTTTCAGTGAGGACATCTCTGGATATGTACGTGAAAGCTCATCCTCATTTTGAGGGTACTTGAGATGGATGGAAAAGGAAGAGTACTGAATTACGTACATTTTATTGTTTTCTGGGTAAATGATTTTGAACTGAAAGAATGAAAATGAAGAAATGCTATTCTTCTCTTGTCCATACTACTGAAGTCTTGTTGTAGATCAGCATTGTTCAAGGATTAAAGACCAGAAGAGTGGGGAAATAACTCTTGAAAACTTGTTCAAAAAGGCTCATCATGTATTGCATCGCTGGCAGTTGCTGCTGTTCTTACAGTAAAGAGAGTTCTTGGGTATCCAAAGCAAGTTCATGTATGTGGGGTGTAGAGATCTGAAGTTAAATGCTCTTTGTGTATTTTGTGGAAAAATAAATCTATTTGTTTTAAATTGAAAAAGGTGCTTGTACTGCGAGTGTGCTGAAGTGGACTTTGTGGAAGTAAAATTCCTTTTACAAGGCCTCAGCATTAAAAGGTCATGACAACCATATTTCACCTGCAAATACGCCTGTGAATAATCTGTTTGTACCAGTTGTGCAAACATATTTGTATATTATAACAGTTCAAAGGCTGAAGCTTTGCAACATTTTATGTATTTTGCCTCCTGTGTGCTCCAAAACACATTTGTATGAACTTTTTTCTTCAACTTCTGTTCTTGTGGAGCTAGAACATTTATGGCCAGGTAAGTTTCTGAAGCAGTGGGAATGCAGGTCAGAGTCTCTTGCTCCTTCTCCTCCACTCCTCTGGGTGAAAAGCAAAGTGGTGGTCTGTCCTCTTGCTGTGTTTGGGGTTGCTCAAGATGGTCCTGCACTCCTAGTGAGTCCGGAAATTTCTCATGTTAACTCCTAGTGTTAATAGGCATCATGTTTTAGTCATTTCTGTTTCATTGTGTTACATTGAACGAAATGCTTAATCCAGAGTATTACTCTGCTGTTAATGTGGTGTCTTTCCAAGGGCTTGCAGGCATTAGTTTAAAGAAATCTACCACTCAGTGAAGAATGAAGCAATTCTTGTATGCATACCTGCATGTATGTTGTAAAGTGTGTTGTAGTTGTCCTGGATGAAAACTGGACCAAAAAAACCCCATATTTAATTCAATAAATTCCCCAAAGCAGTTTCTGTTATGTCCAAACCATTAGGATGCCAACTGCCCAAAACAGTTCTTTTCCCTTTTGTCCTTATATTTACTAAAGTCACATGTATGTCTGGTAGCAGAATTTATTGCAAGAGCAGGTATGGTTTAACAAGGGGAAGAAGTTGTTAAGCTGAGCTTCAAGCTACCTGTTTTCTGCTCGTAAAAATTATTTCACTGTTGTCAACTTTATCTGTTGAAGTTATTGAACAAAATGAATTAAATGGGATGCAATAAAGTATTATCAGATTGCAATCGTTTTTAGAGTGTAAGAGACCGGGATGACTTGCAAAAGTACATACTGTCAGTCTGTTCTGCAGAGGAGTCTCTGTGTTAACAGAAAGTGAAATACTATCAAAACAAAGTTTGACTGACTTTTTTTGCATATTTTTCATCTGACACCTTTTAGACCAGTGGGATATGGTCTTGAAATTGACTTTATATTAAATATTTAGATAATAGCAATATTTTATAGATAGTGTTGAAATCTACTTAACTATCAAGTTGCCTTTTAAGGGCAACTAAGATTTCTTTAGCACAAAATCTGAAATGTCAGTGTTTATACTGATATTTTGAACATCGGGAGGATGAGCCAATATAGATGTATAGAATTCATGACGATGGGTTTGGCAGGCTTTGTGCGGATTCTTTGAAGAAATCAAACCAAAGACTTCTAAGACAATACAGCAGAGAGAATAGAAAAAGTTTAGCTGTTTTATTGTTTGTTTTTTTCTGGAAATACTATCACTCGCTTCATCCTGGCTAAAAAAAAAAAAAAAATCTGAGTAGACTGTATTTTTGCTACCACTAATTCTTCTTGCATTTGTTACGGGTGGGTTAGATGGGCTGGTATGAAAAAGAGGACAGACATTCACAAGTATTTTGGGTACAAGGAGAAGTGTGATCTGAACATAGGTGTGGAAGCCAGGACTCTTTAAGACTTACATGACTGTCTGAAAAAAGCTGCATGCTTGGTTTTTCAGATCTTGGGCAGCCCTCTTGCTCTGTCCCCAGCATGTCACTGGGAATAACAATCTCCTCAAGGAGTGGTTATGAGAATGGATTGACAGTACACTGCTTAGGTATTTCTGGACCAAACTTTCCAAAGTGATGTGTTGTATACTGAGAGGCAAACTAGAAAGTCCTTTGAATGGCTTCTGGTCTTCCAAAAAAATGTCTTCTGCAGTATATCAGAATGGTAATACAAAGTAATGTTAGATCAAAGTATTAACAGTAGAATAGAAGAAATGTCATGTATTTGAGGAAATGATTTTTACCTGAAAGAAGACGACATATTGTACATAAGACTATAGATGTAATAAATATTAAGCTGATTGTATCAATAGGAAAATGAGATTGTGATAGATTCCATAGCAGTAAAACTGGTGTAGCTTAAAGCTGTAACGAATATTTACTATATTGTGTGTTTTCATTGGGTCAATGAGACAGAATCTGGACAGGAAACTAAATAATCCACTTACAAAATGTTTCCTTTTTGCTTCCAATTCTCAGGTGTCCTACATTAGTCAAGACTGTGAAGAAATTCCAGAATTCCTAGGAAGAATATATGGACATATGGCAAAAAGGCTAGATCTTAGCTTCAACTTGTTAAGGTATGTGGCAATATATAGATTTTCAAGCGCAATATGGGGACACCAACTCCAAAAATAGATTTATTTATTTATTTACTTATTTATTTATTCCCCCAAAGTAGAAATATACATGTATGTCGGGTACATTAAGTTGTTATCAAGTGGGTGACACTGTTTTATAGGCAATGTTTGTCTCTTTTTCTTGCACACTTGGAACACAAATAACCAGGTGAGTCTGGAAATTTCTCGTGTTAACATAAATGATGCCCAGTGAGGAGCTTATGGTTTGTTCTCTGCTCAAAATGGAAAATAAGCATTGTTACCTGAAGAAGTGAAGAGTGGGATCAAACGTGAATTGTTCTTAACCAAAATACAAGTAAGTGTGTGCTTCTCTCCCTTCTTTTTGTTTGTAGATGTCTGGTTATTACCATAAATGGTTTGTAATACTCTTTGTTTTTCTTGTACGATTTTATTTTTGGGCAGCTGTGTAGTTAAGTGCTAAAACTAAGTGCAGTTAGAATTTATAAATAAATTCTGATTAATATATGGATTGATTTAGAATGCTATAGTATTCCCATTAGTTATTACAGTATCCTTTTTCGTTTAATCTTTGTGAGAGCGCCTGGTGAGGTTCAGCAGTGTATCTTTCAAGTTGGCAACTCTGTAGGTAAGTAGGGAGAAAGGAATGGAGCATAGTTGTCTGTTTAAGAAAAAGGATAGTTTTTCAGTGGTAGGGTTGGACTCTTGAGTTTTCCTTTTATTTTATTGAGGGTAACACTTAGCGTCTGCTTGTGAGGAGCAAGACACGCAGAAGTAGCGTGCTGGTGCCTTGTTCTCCTAGGGGGAACAACCACTGGTTTTAACTTACTTAACACTCATAAATGTTATCCCGAGCCACTGTCAACTCTGAAAGACTGATTCCTACGTGCAGGAGGTAGCAGAGCAAAGGAGGCACTAAACAATCTGTGGATTGTTATTGTCTTATATTCCTGGCTGATGACTCTGTACCTATGGAAACTGTAATCAGAAGAGAGAATTTTGCTGGGGGAGGGAATTGAATGGGCATTTTTTCATTTTGCCATGAAGATAATTCAAGTTCTGCATGTGTACTCAGATTTAACATGTCATCAACAAGACTACTTCTTTACACCTCTGGAAAAAAAGTTTTTATTTCATTTAATGCATGATTTGAAGAACAGTTCCTCTGAGTTAGTTTTATTTCATAAAGTAAAATATTAACATTAAATCTAGATATAAAATACCACTTTAAAACTTTAAGTCATTAGTTCATGTTTTCATGGGGAGCTTAATTGGTGGTGTATTTCTCAAGTCTGTGTTTTCATCCCTTCTTTCCTTCCCTCCCCATAACACTATCACTTAGCCTATTTTTCAGAAGAGGTATAATTTGTTTTTATTGGGGTTTGGGGAAAACAAAAAAGTGCTTTAAAATCTTTTGTGAGGAAATGTGAGAGAAAGTGCTGGTTTTTTGGGGTAGCTGCAATCAATTTTTGATGTAGGATAGCTTGCTGTTGTAAAAGTATTCTAAGGCCAGAAATCAGATCTGCGGAAAGGGGACAGGTGGGTTTTTTCTGTTTTGTAGGTTTTGGGTTTTTTTTGATATGTGGGGTTTTTTTGCCCCCCCCCCCCCCCCCCCCCCCCCCTTTTTTTTTTTTTCTTTTTTAGCTTAGGGAAGCTAATACTAAATGTGATGAGAGCAGTAATGTTTTATTACTTGAGCTATGATAGCCATACTAAGTATATAGAAACTAAGAATGAAGTATTTATTATACAGTAGCTGTTCAGACTGGTCTGCACTCGTATATGAACACTGTGCCCGCATATTATAGAGAGAGTCGGATAAGATGTAGAATAACTGTCCTACTCTTAAATGAATATGAATATAGAAGAGATGTCTTCGGCAGCTGTTGAAGCAAGTGTAAACAGTAAGGTCATTGTCATCTTCTTTAAACAAATATTATTGCTTGAAAAATCTGACAATGCTGTGGTATAGGATTTTTATCACTGAATGCTTAATTTGAAAAGTTTAGTTTAGTGTGTTGTTTTCAGTGGGGAAGAAACCCTAAACTTAATGTCTTTTTAAAAAGGAGTTTGATTTTCTAGAAAAACTTGCTCTCTGTTGGTAAAGGCATAAGTTGAGTGAAGAAGATCAAGGGTGATCAAAATCTAGAAAAAGATAAAGAGAATATTGTGCTTTGCTGGCACAATAGTTGTTTGCAGTAAAGATGTTAGTTTTCGTTGTAATATGATTCATTATTAGATGAGAGTGTGTATGTGTTCTTTGAAAGAAAAAAATGTTTCAGTGGTCACTAATTTTTTAGCCTGTATTTAAGCCAGAGAAATGCTGAAGTACGTACGTATTTACTGCCTAACACTGAGAACAGTTACCTATTGTTAGTGTTAGGCAGTAAATACATACTTATCAACCTTTTTTAATGTTTTGCATATAAAGAAACTTACAGAGGTCCTGTTCTCTGTAAGCATGGCTACTGCCAAGTGTATTTTGGGAAGGAATCATCCTCCCGTAGCAGGCAATAAATTCTGTTACGTAAAAGTGTCAATAGAATTTCTGACAACATAACAATTACATTAAGAAATTGAGCATAGAGGGAAGTTTTTCTTAATTTTGTGGGCAGCAGTATTTGCAGTCATGTTGTTTGATATTGCTATCATGAGTGTAGTTGCATGGAGAGAAAGAGAGATCTCTCTCTGTCGTAGTAACGTGTTCAGCTTTGTGGTCAGTTGGCAGCAAACTCTTCTTGCAAGACAGTGCTGTCCGTTCTGAACCAGAAGTTGTGTGCAGGTGTAGACTTGCAGTCTATACTGTGTGCACACACACACGCTTATCCACATAAGAGACTCTTATCAGAAAGATGTATTTGTACTGCATGATACAGATGTCAGAAAACTTTCTTATGCAACTGATATAATGTAATACTTGATTGAACAATTGCTTTAGTGAATTGTACTGATTTTGATACCACTATAATGTAGATAACTTTGTTGCAAAAGTCAGGATAGAGCCAGGTAAGTTATTTTGCAGTTTAAGGCTTTCCACTGTAAATACGTGTTTTCAGAGGCTTGTCCAGGTATACTGGAAAAAGGGTGGGAAGGCTGGCAGATGATGTTAGTAAAGTGGGAAACAATTAGTCAAACATACTGTATTTTGTGACTTACACGCAAACAACTTTTGCCAAGCTTGTCCCTTAATAACATATTTCAAAAGATGCTGTTGTGTTTTTCTGGGAAATATAGCTTGTTGTTTTGTATGAACCAAGGAGTTTCTCCCTCCACCCCCCCTATTTTTTAAAGTTGTTGAGTTGATACGCATTTGGATAATAATTTTAAAAAATTTAGGGATATCTTCTAAATAATTATTGGTTGTTATGGCACTTCTGCCTGTTGTCGTCTTTTCTGCAAAGAAAAGTAATTATGTGGATTCAATGTTCTTATGTGTGGTGGTTTTGTTACTCAGATTTCTCTGATTTTTTTCTATTTGGGTGTGATGTAAACACATAAGTGTACACAGGACCGGAGAACTAAATTGGAGGAAGGGAGGGTTGTCATTAGTTCTTTTATTGGCAATTTAATACAGAGGAAAATGTATATTTTTCACCAATTTTTTGTGACTTCAGAGTTCTTCCCAGGCTAGAGCTCCTTCCTCTTTATTAAATAAAAATTAGGGCCTGTGTAGATGCTTAATTGTCTTTGCATCAGATGTAGTAAATCTAATAAAGACACTTGATTAAATGATCACAAAAAGTTGCTCTTTAAAAGAATTGTCTGTCTTGTTTGCTTTTTTTCCAAAAACTAGTGTCTCTCCTTCATTACCCCGAGCGACACGTGGTTCCAACTCTCTTTCTTCTGGCAGCCAAAGTGACAGTTACCAGTTGTAATGGTTACACATCTCCCCGATGCATGGGAAGGAAAGGAAAGATAGAGGTGAATGGCAAAAGAGAGGTTTTTATGGGGATGTTGGGGGGGAAAAAAGACGAGTAACAGCAATTTGTTGTGTATGAGGCAAAGGGAAAAACTGGTGTATAATTAAAAACATGCTAGTTGTAATCAGCAAGATATGGTGCCACTGGATTGCCTCCTGTTTACACCTCTGGTGGACGGAAATCCTTCAACCCGAGACCACTATAGTCCACTTATGAGTTATTTCTTCTCATGCTGTCTTCCTTACAGGTTTTGTTTAAATAGTTTCTAATGTCTTTTGTTTCCTTTTGGGACTAACGGGGGGTGTGAAGAAGACGGAGCCAAACTCTTGTCAGGTGTACAGCAAAAGGACGAGAGGCAGTCGTCACAGGTTGCAGCAAGGGAATTTCCAACTGTTTGTAAGGAAAGGCTTCGCGATGAGAAAGGTTGAGTGGAAGAGGTGCCCAGAGAGGCTGTGAAATCTCCATCCTGGGGGATATTCAAAGTGCAACTGGACAAAGCCCCAAGCACCCTAATCTAACTTCGAAGTCGCCCTGCTCTGAGCAGGGGATTGGACTAGATGACCTCTAGATGCCCCTTCTGACCTAAATGATACATTGATTCTGCAGCTTTATTGGTGTGGTCATCCTAAAATGGCCTGAGTTGTAGCAGCTCTTTTGATTTGATACCGGTAGTGATTTTCAGCTATTTTAGAAATGAACTGTTTACACCGTGTGTTTTCAATAATGCATGTTTCAGGAGCAGAGATGTTTTGCTTTGGAAATCTGCTCCTGAGTCTCTCATGGCAACTGTATTTGATAGCTTTCTCTGATAACAGAGCACTGTAAAGGGCACTATTTTGTTTCATAATACGTGTAAAGCATTTCCCGGTTCCCGTGTAATGAAAGTATAGAGTACGAGAAGGAAAGTCACTGATGTGCCAGTGTCAGTGTTATTGAGAGGCTTTGCTGAAAAGGATTTCAAGGGGGAATGAAAAACTATTGTTGATCATTGGAAGTTAAAGATTTTGTTGGGAAAAAAAAAGGTACATAATAATCACCAGAAGGAAAGAAAGGAATAAATAAGTAGGAAGGATGTAATGAAGGTAGGGAGTAGAGATTTGGATGAAATACAAAGATTTTTTTTTTTTTAGATGTATCTTGCTGTCTTGTGGAGAGACAAAAAAAAAAACCTGTTCAAAGGTTCTTTTATTTGTCTTAGATAACTTTCTTTGTGCCAAATTTCTCCTTTCACATTAAAGGCACTCCAGTGCTTGAACAACAGACGTCAATGTTTTTGTACAAATAGGTGCCATGTTTTTATAAATAAGATCTACAGTTCGATTCACAAAGAAGTCCATCTTCTAATTTTGTCCTCAGTAGTTTTAAACATGCGAGTTGTTTTCCTTTTTCTTGCAGAGATTTCTTCTAGGTCTAAGCTATGAGGCGAAAGGGAGAGTGAATCTTTAATCTTGGCCAATGAGGGAGGATTAATCCAATAATTGTGCTCATGGAGATACAGATATCTCTTCCCTCTCTCTAGGGTGCAGATTATTTCTGCTAGAAGCATGAATAATTTGCACAGTGTGTGCCTGTGCATATTTTCCACTGTCCGATTAAGAGGGTGTATGTATGAAAACATCCCCTTGAACTTTAATCCTAGTCTGGAATGTTCCTCCATGACTTTTGTGAGGCTGAGGATTTGTAATATCCTCTCTGTGGACTAGAGATTGTTTGTTTCTCTCTTCTGCCTACTATTTTCTTGCCTGGGGGAATATGCAAGCGGCAGCTTGAAACTGGGCTTCAGTTTTACAGGGCTTGTTCCTCTTTGTGAGTTGAGTATGTGAAAGAGAGGCTTTTCGTTTGGTCCCCCCCCCCCCCTTTTTTTTTTCTTGCCACCTTCCCAGTCTGTGCGGCAATAAGACACGCAGAACAGGAAGATGAACAACAAAAGAGAGATGGAAATAAAAGCCAGAATTCAAAACAAAGCATGACATATTTTTTAAAAGCCTTTAGACTGATCTTTATAGCATTTTAAAATGCTGAAGAAAATGCACTATTGTTAAAACTTTTTGATGGTTTTATTTATAAGGTAGAAAAATATTTTCACCGTAATTGGGTAACTCTTAATCGTAGCAATTGCATATTTATCAGTGTGAGGGGCTGTTATTAATGTAGCTGTCATGCACAAACACATTTCTGCATTAAATCCATTTAGTATGTGCATTATTCGGTCTAGAATGTCACCAGGACATCAAAGCCCCCTTAGGCATAAGAGCACAGTGCCCTGCTGTGGCTGCAGAAAGGGCTTGATCAATAAATGTAACATGTTAATGCAGAGCAAATAGAATAAAAGATTTCTTTGACAAGACATGAAAAATCACCTTGTGGCAGCTGGCATGGTGATGCCATTTCAGCAGAGACACTAGCAAAGTTGATCTGACAAGTAAAGAGGAGAGATGATGGTTATAAGGTGCTTTTGTTTCAAACTTCTTTCTTGACCTGTCAGGTTTTGAAGGAGCCTGAATGGCCCTTTTTTGTCATGTGAAAATTGTAGTCTTAGGCAGTTATGAAGCAGTTATCTCTTCTCAAATTGTGAATGCTGCTGTTTAATTGATTCACTTAGCATTTGAAACTGTCACGCATTAATAATTGCTAAATCCTGTAGATACTGCTCCAGTGTGTCATGCTTAAATGTGTAGTTATCAGAAAATTAATATCCTTAATGAACCGATGCTTTCAAACTAGCATTGCATGAAATCTCTTTTGCCCTTTCATTTGCTGAAGGTATATCAGCCAGTTTTCAGAGAAACCCCTCCCGACAGTTGTGTGGTTTTATTTATTTATTTTTTTGATGCCCGACAAATGCCAGCTTTGCTTTGGGTACATAGTGTGCTCAATGACAATAAATATAGTAATTATGCTGGAGTTAGTAATTAACATAATTATAGTCAATTACGACAAATACAGTGCAGAGCTAAATAAATGAGGGTGAGAAATTAGCAAGCTAATTGATTTACCTTACTTGCTGCTTTTTCTTGCAACTAGCAGTTGCAGATTTTCTGCAGGAGAGAGAGTGTTGTTTACAAATAGCTGATTGTGTTTTGAAATGATTCTGTCTTATGGCTCTCACTCCTGTTTCTCTTACACTGAGGTGAAGAGGATTGAAATATGGGGTAGTGGTTAGAAGGAGAAAGGAGCTGGTGTTCTGTCCTCACTGAACGCTTTGAAGGAAAATGCATGTACTTGCTTTAATTTTAGATGCTTACAGTATTGAAGGGAAAAAAAAAGTCGTGATTCTTCACAAACAAAACACATTGCTACAGAAATTTCGGTCATATATTTTAATCCCCTCGGATGTGGCCTGAATTACCTAAGAGACATCTATCTATCTGTTTGTTTATTGACATTGGAGAGATCTGCACAGCACTGGATAGCTAAAGAAAGTATTCAAATCGTTCAAGTAATCCAAGTGTGTTGAAACAATATGCCCTTGTTCAGCCATCAGTTTCAGTAATTTAGAACCATTGGACCAGTAGAGATGCATAGTATCATAACATTTGTGCACATTATAATTGCCTGTTTTGTTTCGAGATGATTTATAGTATGTTGTCTGAAATAAGTGTATTGGAGCTCTCCTTGGTTTTTTGTTTTCTTTCAAGCATGACCACGGTTTACTATGTGAAAAAAGAATTAATATGTTTAAGTATTGAAGATTTTGCATTGCTTTTTTTAAAAAAGCTGTTTAGTCGTAGTTGAGATTTCTTTCTTACTCTAAGGAAACAGTGAGTTACAAATGTTTGTAAATTTTATACTTGAAATAGTTCACTGTTTGAAGGTAAATGGAATTGTATATAGAGACTTCAACAAAGAGAGAGCGTTTTCCACAGCTAAGCAATCTGAAATGTATAAATTCTTCATAATTTTTCTTCTACTATTGCAGTAATGTATCAAGTGCAACTGAGTAGGTTTGTAGTATGAGGTGGATACTTAAAGTTTACCCATAAAGGATGTCCTACAGTAAGCACAAGATGCTGTTTTTTAAGTAACGTTGGAATGTTATGAATGTCTGAAAATAAATGTACACTAACACTGCTAAGGGTGGTCATTCTATAGAAGCGATTCAGTTGGAAATCAATTTGCTAGATGAAATATTTATATACAAGGGATAATTTAAATTATTTAAAATTTACAGATGTAGTAGTCTTTCAGATGAAGTCTTACACGTTTATTAATCACTATGGACTACATTATGCGTAATTATCTTTCTATTAAAATAACTATGAAATAGTCTTATCCTACTAGATGGGCTGAAGACACGGGTGATGACGAGTTCACTTACTACATGGGGAATACCTAGGGAGTTGTATAAGATAAAGTTTTATAGGTGTATGTGTATTGTAAAAATGGAAGGAGAGTATTACCAGTAACAAAAAGGATTTTAGACTTCAAATATTAATTCTACTTCTGGTAGTTGGTAGACAAGCAAGACTAAATGTACTCCTTGCTCTCTTCTTCCCCTCCTTTTTCCTCCCACCATGCCTCCCCCTTTTGAAAAGTGGCGTTTCAACAGGAACCAGATGTGATCTGGGTAATGTATAAGGAAAACTTTTTTTCCCCCCTTTGAAAACTTTGAATAATATTAAAAAATACTATTAAGATATACCTTGTCTCCCATACGATAGCCATGCCTGTTTTCTGTTTTTGTCAACTTTAAATGTGACTATAGAATATTTGCCTTTACAAAGTATTATCTGTGTGTGTTTTTGTGACTTGTGTGTTTTCCTGCTGTGTCTTATTTGCAGTCATGGGTTTATTGTTGATATGAAGGGCACCAGTGAATGACTAATTTGAAAAATATCAAACTAATGGCTTATGGTATGTATTTAAATATCTCACTGATTTCAGCATACTGTGCCAAGGATGTAAGTTGTTTTTTTGATGGATAAGTTATTTTTCCAAACTCAGTAATATGTAAGGACAAACTTCGAGTATAAATTGTTGTATTTCAATCTTGTACTGGTGGCTGTTATCTTCTTTAGTCCCAACAGCCTCTCTTTTTGTCCATTGATCCTTGCTTGACTTTTTATGGCCACATAGTCACTAACGGACTGTGAAAACACTGTAGTATATATACCTCTGACCCCCAGTGCTGGCCATTATCCACTGATTTACTGTATCTGACAGATCAGAACATAAGATTGTTTTCTATTCTGCTTTTCTCAAGAAGGCTTAACGCTGTGGAAGGAGTTGTCTTGAGAGGGTTTCATGTGGCAGAATTGGGCAAAAGCTTGTTACCTGAACCTTTGGGGGGGCGGGGGGGGGGGGGGCAGTGTGTGTTCATATTTTGTAGTGGAGAATTCTTGGGAGGATTACTAGAGCTGTTAAATCTGGTAAAAATGTTAAACATACTGCACAATTTGACATTAAGTAAAATAAGGTTGTGAGCTTGAACTGTTACGTCCTTAAATATAGCTAGTGAATATTGCTGTGACGAATGATGGAAGTTGTTTTTTTGGTGACATCCGTCTCTGAGGGGCTGTTGCAGTCATGAGTAAAGGTGAAATCTGTACTCCTGAACAAAGGTGAGTAACAAACTCCTTGGACTTGAACAAAGATTGGATGTCATATTAAGCATCCATTGACTCAAGGCTGTTGATTAGACCTTTTGACAGAGGCGGAGCATTTCCCAGTGAACTGATGTTTGCATCACATCGTTTTCTTTGTGTTTGAATGAGCGGGGAGTGAACTGCTTTCTCTTGATCTGGTTTCCTGTGTGAGACTGAAGTTAGTTTTTGGAGTGATATTGGAGGCTAAATCCACACAATCTGCACTTGTTTTCTGGGTACCCGGAGGGCTTAATTCACCGGCACAGTCAATCCAGCTCCTCTTGTGAGAACTGTAATCAGTCTTAAACAAAAATTAGTTTTTGTTTTGAATTCCGTTCTGAGTGACAGGAATCTGTGTCAGACTGAGAGAAAATCAGTTAGCTAACAAATAGAAGACTACCGCAATCTATGGAAAGTATTGACATTTGGAGGAGAAATAGTTTGATGCACTTGTTTTAGCTTTCAAAGAATGTCTGTAGATTGCAAATAATGTCTTAGTGACTTCTCCTGTGTAGTCTATGGTTATCTGTTTTTTAAGACTGAGAACTACTTTTTTTTAGAGTACTGGGGGTTAAAGAAAAGGGCATGATAAAGAGCATGTTATAAGTATAGTAATCAGATGGATGATTCTTACTTTCTGACTTCCTTAATCTCTCTTACTCTAAAACAGTATTTCCTCATCACTGCTGTTGTGAAACAAGAGCGAAGGACTGCAGAAATAACTGTTGTCTGAGGACAAGGAGCTTGACTGAAGGGAAGAACCTGCATTAACCCTGGAGCTATTGTCTCTGTCTTTTCCTCTCTGTTTTGTTGAAACGTATCTTCTTCTCTCCTTAATGCAATACATAAGATTCCCAGCATCTAGTTGCAGATGCTTGACTAGTTTTGCTTACCAATCACTGAGTAAGAAGGGTCTCTGTCTTCCAGTATTCAACAAACCTGCTGAGTGGTCATGGTACAAATAACTAGTTGTCATTTGGCAGGTAAAATCCTTACAAAGCTGCTGTTTTATGCATTGCTTGTTTGTTATATGTTGTCTTGTGTGGTTTGTGACATTTTTGAGATCTTGCATTTTACATAAATGATCTTTACATAAATTATCTCGGAGCTGATTTTTTAGTTTAAAAAGACAATCCCCAAACCCTTAGTTCATGCAAGTGTGAAGAATGAGTATCATAGAAGTGCAAAAGGGCCATGCATTTTTCTCAGGCTCAGGAGCTAGCATGTCAAACCAGACATGCTATACAATAATTATACTGTCTTTAGGGTCATAGTTAATGCAGTGTTATACCTCAGTTACAGGCTTTACCCATGAACTGATGCTGGTGATTGTGTGAAGTTTTATGATTTTTATTTCTGGTTTTGTTTTGTTTCTCCTGGTCTTTCTTTTTGACCGTGCTTGCCTGAGTGAATTGCTTACTGGTAAAGTTGGAAGATCATTTCCTTTCTTTATAATTTCTTCTCCATTTTTAACTTAATTTGCCCACTGAGTCCATAAGTGGTAGCAGTGAATGTGCTTCATATAGTAAAGCCGTAAGTGTTTGCTCATGTTTGTAGGAACCCTTGCTATGGTGAAAGACTGTAGAAATCACTTTTAAAAGAACACAAATAAGAGATGCAAAATATCTAATGCTAGAGGATAGTTTGTAATCCATCCAAAACTCAGGAAAGTTGATAAGCTCTTGCAAATTGGATCAAACTTGAACAGCTTCTCTTCAAGTGCTTAAGTCTCTAATGTTTTTCCTATGCAGTTGGTGTATGACCTGTACTGGTAGATAGTAGTACTTGAATGTGTTCATTTCACGGGTCATTTTTTCATAGAAATCATTGTGTCTGGGGGATGCTGCTGTCAGAAGTAGTTTACTGGCATTTAACACATATATGCACACACAGACACACACACACAAACCAACATATTATGTATACACTTCTTTATAATAGATGTATAATGCCTTTATATATATTGTATGTATAATATATAAATTGTATTTGTTAATATATAAAACTTTGGGGGTGATGCTCTAGTATTTGGTCTACTTTGATTCAGCCCTTGCAATAGGGCGATAACCTTCTCATACTCAACCTGGAAAGAAAGAACATAGTACTTACAGGTTACTAACAAAAAAAGATACAAGACATCAGAGACTGGTGATTGGGAGAGATAACTGACCTTGAGGGAATTGGACCAAAATGGGAGCAGTCTTGGGGTGAAGTACTACTTAAGTAACAAGAAATTACAAATTTTTATCTCCCTTTTGATTGTTTTATCCAAATTTACCTACATTGTTACAAGTTTTTGTTGTTTTTAAACTCTCTACTCCCTTCTTCACTCCTTCCTCCATAAGCTCTCAGAAGTACTCAGTATTGGTCTTGGCATCAGCTCTTATTGAGGCTGATAGGAGGAAAGTTACATCAGCGTGGTGGTGTTAGTCCAGTGGTGACTGATGGTTATGAGCTGTTTGGCACAGATACCCACTCACTGTGTTTGGGCTTGGTAAAAGTCAGGCTCTTGCTCTATCGGTACTGTTGCACCAAAGAGTCGAGTGATGATGTTTGGCTTGCTACTTGTCAACTCCAAACTTAATTTTTTATTTTTGTAAAACTAACAAAGGATTTTAAAAAGTTGTAGAGGATTTTGGGGGGGGGATTTTTGTTTATATTTTTTTTTTTTTTAGTATGAAGCTTATGTGCTCCATTCTCTCAGCTGGTTCATTTTTATATAATGTATTTGACTGATGCAACCATTTTGAGTACAAATGCTCAGTCCTTAATTTTTGAATTTGTGTTAAGCACCATTTTTCAATGCTTGCTTTGCTAAATGTTAAAAGATGGGGAATATATATAGTTAAAATATACTTAATGATATTGAAAATGTGGTTCAAATTTTGAGTCAACTCTGCATTTCCCATTTGGCAGGTGGGCCGACTGGCGCTGTTTGTTCCTTGTGAATACGCCCAATGGAAAGACATTATAGTGCTCAATGTTCTTAAATTACATTCAGAAATGTGAGCTGCCTTTCCCTTAGAATGCTAATCTATGATCAGACATGCTGACAGGGAACTCAGTTTATGAATTTAATTGAAAAGCTACCTATTACCTACATTTAATAGTTTTTCAAAATCATGATTTCCAACCATTAGTTTGAAGATCAAAGTAAGCATATGTATTCTTTGTAAGAGAGGCATGCACTTATGGTGACTTAAATGACTTCTTTAGTAATTAGTTTAGATATTTGTTCATCATGAATATTTTTTTCTTTTTTTCTTTTCTTTTTCTTTTAATGATTTCAAGACCAGTATATTTTAATTTTAAATCCTTAGGTGTTTGGGAGCATCCAGTTACCTACTTAGAGCAACAGTGCAGCTTTTTACGACCAGGATATGGCTAGTGAAGTTTTATTTTGGTGACAGTGGTTTGAGGTTTTTGTTCATCTGTTTTTGGTCTCATTCTCTTTTACCAAATGCTGAAAATGCATTTCGTCTCTTGAGCGTAAAATCTCTTAAAGTACAAGGAAATGCAACAGAATTGTCCTTGAACCATTTTGGATGTGAAGGGTCCAAGACTTGCTGCAGTGCCATGACTCTGCAAGGCCACGTGGCCACAAAAGCACTGGACGAGGATGCTGTGTTTTAGGCTCCTAGGACTTTCAAGACCTTTTAGCCAGAGAGAAGGATGAAAACTTGACCTAGTTACGTAAGTGATAAAATGTACCGATTATTTTATAGCACCTAAAGGCCGAGGGAAAGGTGTTCTAGACGTGCCAAGGATTAACAGTGTATTGAATATTCAGAAAACTCTGCTTCGAACACAGTTATGTTGAGATAATTTGACAGTCCAGTGTGTGAATGTTAAAATTACAGCTGCTCAAGGATCTGAACACTTTCTTTTTCTACCTATTATCTTGCATTTAATACACTCTCTGTCTTGGACCGTGAAGTACTTTGGAATAGCACAGAAACAGGCATGTGTGAAGATGATTATGTTGGAATGGCTTTGGGAAAAGATTGACAAATACTATGTTTTCTAAGAAGTGGAAACTAGCCAGCTAAGTGAGAGGCTGCGTACATGTCCAGTTTACTTCCTTCCCTCACTCTGTGCCACCTTTTTTTCTTCCCCACTGCCTCCAGCTCCTTAAATCAGCAGAAGTCTGCTGAAGGTGCTGCTGAGAGATTTGAGTGCAGGTGCAACGTGAGGTTCTTGCTTTCTTGCAAATGCTCTCTTTTGTTCACTGCGTTGCTTGTAATCAGGAGCCAGGCATTAGCTAGCTCAGCTGTTGCTGTACAGTGTTGGTTCCAGTTCTACCAGGTGCACAATTAGTAAATTGTCTTCCAGCCTAAGTGGGGAATGTCAGAGGGTAGTTCAGTTTCTTTCACTGTTAATTCTTTGGTTTCCTTTAAATAAGTCATATCAACAAATGGTCTGTTACTGCTGCTAATAATAGGGCTTTTCAAACGTGGACATATCTCTAATGAGAATCTGTCTCAACCCATTTAATGTGGGCCACTACTTTGCCACCGAATTACAGGCTCTGGTCACTGCAGCCACAGGTGGTTTGAAACAAGAGCTTCACCTGCATTTAAATGCCTGAGCAACAGAAAAGAAGTTTCTAAAGTGAGGGAGACTAATGCATTACTGCAGATTTTGTTTTGATCATCATTTGTCTCACTTTCTACTAATTGGTAAATGGAGGAAGAGAGGACATATGTCTGTATTGAGGTAAAAGCGAATGAGCAAGTGTTTCTTTGTGCGTTTTAGTACAGCAAATGAAAATCTTGGTTGCTGTAGCCCTAGTCTTTTAAAGCAAAATAAAAGGGTGAAGTCAGCTTTAAGGTCCTGTCTTTCACGTTTGGTTTTTTCATTTTCTTTCTGTGTGAGGACAGAAGTGCACTGGAAGCAATTAAGACTAACGTGGGTGGAAAAAGTCACACTGGAAACCCTTCAAGATAGCTGGTAGTTATAAAGTTGATACTTTATAGCATAGCCTATTACTATCATATAACCTGGAATGAATAAATAATTCCTATATTGTAGCAGATACATCTTAGCAATAGGTAGAATAGTGTCAGAATTGGTCAGTAAGCTTCAAAGTATACACAGAAGCATCAAACGTTTCAGGTTGTGTACCTTTTGTTTAAGGCTATGAGGTCATAATCTAAATCAGATTTCCTGAATGATTCCTTGACTGCAAAAGTCCATACAGCTCTCATTCTTGGGGGTGGGTGGGAGGGAGGAAAAGGCTTCTGCACCCTAGTGAGTGGAGTGAAACCCTATTCACACCCTTTTTTCCTAGTAAAAAAAGCGTAAGAAAGTCTACAAAAAAGATATGTAGGTACAGACTTATGTTAAAGGTTCATCTGTAAGTTCCTAAAATCAAATAATACCTGAACTCACCTCTGTTTCAAGAAAATTTACTTACTTAAATTATACTGCTGCTTTTCAAACCTTTTACCACTTGCAGAAAATAATAGATACTTCCTTTCACTAGATTTTGTATGCTGAACACAAGTGAGATCCTTGATGTTTGAATCTATCCAGTTGAATAGAAATAACCTTATTCATATTATAGATTGCATTCACATCTGTGTATGTATGTAGAAAGCTAGATGTTAGTCATTTCCATGCTCTGCAGGTCTATTTTTCTGCAGTGTGTTTAAGTCTGTTCCTTGTCTTTTTGCTAGAGAGCATTTCATTTCTTTATTTATTTATTTTAAGGCCTTCATGTCTCTTTAAGTGATCGTTGAACAGAGAAAGTAAATTGCTGTTAAAATTCCCTCACTGGTGATTCCAGCTAAACCAACCACAACTAGTGCATTAAAAACAAGCAAACAGAAAAACCCCGCTTTTTCCTCCTTGGTGTCTCGCTAGCAGAGTGCCTGAGAGTAGGGAGCTTTGACCCCAGAGAGCTTTGCAGGGTAGACTCTTTTCAGATTCTTGTGTAAATCATACTAAGGCTCCATGTGTAAACTTGACAGTACCTCTTTGCGCTTGACATTGTAACTTCAAGCTTTTATGTTATTTAAATATACTAAAATGTACCCTGTATAAAACTGCAGGTGCTGCTACGCTTCTATTAGAGCACGGTAACACTTGCCTTAGAAAAACTCCGAGGCTGGTGAAAGAGTTAAGCAAAGCAGCCAGAAACCATTTTCAGCTTTTACTTTGCAGATACAACCTTTTAAGCATACCTACATTTACCTGCAATGGCAATCGTTTTGCATTTTAATGACAAATCAAGTACGCTAACTTGCATTTGAAACGAAAGTGCCTTAAATGTCTCTGGCTGTCAGAATGAGATGTTAGGAGCTTGATGAAAAGAGAACAAAGAAGACAAAGTATGAAGCCTAGATACAGAGCAAAATGAAATAAAACCTTGTATGGCCTGTCAGGGGTGTCAGTTGATATTCCTATCTAAAGCACATTATAGTATTACTTTGCAGCTCATAGCTTACTCATCTGTCTTTTTTAATTCATCACATTCTAGCCCACATCTTTTAAGTCCCATGTGTCAACAATGGAAGAAATCTGTTAATTGACAAATGAGTGTCACAAATGTGAATTGGTGCCTTTACATCAGAGGCAGGTAGTCTCTGTTGTTTTTTGTCGGCTCTATTATTGGCATAAGCCAGTGTAAGACATCTGTCTTTGCCAGAATGAGAGATGACAGCCAAAGAAGGGCTGTCATTGTTTTAGTGCATGTTCATTCTGCTGAGATACTGTATAAAGATAAAATGTCAGTTGAAAGAATATGAAAAACTATCGGAAGTCCTTAAATTACTTGGGAAGGGGATCCGGGAATTGGTGCCAGAATTGAAATCCGAATGTTCCAGTTTGCATCTATCACATCAATTTAAAAATAATACTTTCTGAGTAACTGGGTCAGTTTATAAGGCATTTAGGAAAACGTTATATTGTGTTGGCATAATTAGCTCATAAGATGGAAGGAAAAACATACCTCCACAGGATATGAGTTTATTTATTACAAGTTCATTTTTCAGACATGTATAGAATTGTCTCAATAAAAATATGCTGTGTAGCATCTCTGGCGTTGATTTGCATCTGTTTTGAAATATTGAAATTGCCCCTTTCCAATTTCTTTTTCTGTTATAGTTCTATTTTAGATTGATGAATACCATAATGAAATAAAAAGCATACCCAGCTGTGAGTTGATGAGACAATTAATAGGAAGAAAATTATTAACATAGTTCTGGGGTGTCTAGAGGGTGTACAGTATACAAAAGTTACTCCCAAATCACTAAATCCCTTTATTGCAATAAATGTCTTTTTAATATTGGATAGTGAAAAAGAGAGGAGGAAAATGTTTTAATGGAGGAGGTGGAAAAGGAGACTAGAATAAAAATGTCATAAAAGGCTGCCATTTTGCTTTTTATTTTGGATGAAAAGTCATAAGAAAGATAGAACAGCACATTAATCTTCAGCAACTTTAACAACCATATGCTATAGGTGCTGCAGGACACTCCCCATGTGTCCCCCTCCTTCCAGAATAACCTGTGACTTGGGTTCTAAATGACCTCGTCTGAACTTTGGGGGTTTTGAGGACTATGTTGACAGAATCTGGTGAAGGACTAACTCTTGATCTGTAGTGAGACTAGCTGCATTGAAGTTTCAAGATGGATGTTTCTAAACAGCAATTTATTAAGTATTAATTTTAAAATTACTTGGTTTTGCATTTTAAATAGAGCTGTCGATATAGTAGATTTTAGAAGTTCTCAATTTTGGTACTACTTATTACAGGTAGAATTGTCATTCATAACTTTGTAGGATTTGCCTGTGTTTGTGTTTTGATTTTGGTTTTGTGTGTTTGTTTTGTTTTTTTTTTTTAAAATTTTATTTATTTTATTTATTTATTTTTTTAAACTTGCTTCCAGCAACTAGTTGAGCAGCAGAAAAAATGTCTAACTGATGTTACTCCCTCCCTTCCCCACCATCTAATGTGGGGCTCTCAAATTTTGTTTGTCTTTGATAACTATGTTTATCTCCAAGGTGCCTCCTGGCTGTTTTACTGCAGTCTGTGGTTAATGTTGATTGCAACTTTAATTTTAATTCTTGGGACCAGTAACAAAGTTAAATACTTCCAATAGGTGCTAATAATTTTATGGGTCTTTTGTGTCTTAGGGTCTAAAAAGCTAAGAATGAGTAGCATACAGCTTCCTTTTATTTTAACTCTTCGGATAGAAATATTGTGGCTTTGTAAATAGATCTTCCTGTAAAAGAGAATACTAAGAGAGAAGGTGGTTTGTCTCTTTAAAGCCTACTTTTTTTTTTTTTAACAAAAAAAACCTAGTCTTTTCAAAGTTCTTTGGAATTCATTTTGCTCAACATCATTTTAAAAGATTATAATCCATGAAATTTAAGAAGTATTTGCTGCTTGTATACAAAGGTTTATGTGCCTAAATTGAACAACTGTAATTTTATTAGTGGAAGCCTTGTTCTTCCATTCCCAGCCTTCACTGGTTCTAACTAGATGTTTAAATTTCCAGTCAAAAGCCAGACTGTTGGTGGTGTTACGCAAAGCGCCAGGCATATCTTTTCAGGCACACTTTTTAGTAGCGTGTTCTCAAGTTCAGTTTCCTTTGAGAAGTGGAAAGACAACACTGTCTCCGTTTTACAGATGGCAAAACTGAGATGTGAGGAGGCCTTGTTGATAAACTATAGATGCCAAGTGTCATTTTCAGCCCTTCATACCAAATTGCATAAACCGTTTCTGCATGTTGTCAGGAGTGATGGTTGACACCTGTCCTCTTGCCAAATCTGTAGTGCTCCTAGAGGTAGTTTATTCTCATGTGCTACTTAGCTGCACTTTATCTTATCTGATAGTGGGTGTGTCAGCAAGAGGATGATACAGCTGAGACTAAAAAGAAAGTAAAAAATTGAATGTATTGTAGACACGGAAGAAATTTTTTTGCCTTCAGGTGGCAAAATTTTCTCATATTTGTTCTCTTGTGGTTGAATGGTATATAACCATAAAAATAACAACAGTAACAACAAAAAAGATGTGGACTGAGACTGTATCTTCTATTGCTGGTGGACTTTCTTCCTTTCCTAGCTAAAAATTAAGAGATGGTCAGTGAGGATAAGTAGGAAGAACAGATCTCATCTCTCTAAAAGAAGTGAGTGAACTTCATTGTGAAAATTCATGTGCGGGAAGTACAATTGGAGCCAGTTAGGGTACCATCCTGTTCCATACTCGGTGCTTACTGCAAGATGCCCGATAGAGCCTCCAGAAAAAATTCAGCCCGTAGAATAGAGCTGCGGGAGCATGTGTTTGTATGACAGTATTGTCACCGTTACATTAACTCTAGAAAGGGAAGATACTGGAATTTAAATACAGAAATGTTGTACATGTGTGTGTGCATACCCTCTTGGCGATTCCCCCCGCCCAACTGCCAGCTGTCATATAGAATCTGAAACAGACAAAAATTTATTGGGTAGTATTTAGAAACATGTCAGTGGTAACGACTGGGTCTCTGATTTCAATTATCACCTACTAAATTTAGGCTAATGTCATGCATTTGTAGACCTGTTGAATGCACTTGACATCATGTTTAAAATATTTGAAACTGCACTGTTTTTTAATATCATATGTTGACCACTTTCTTTTTCCTATACACATCTGGTGCATGGCAGCAGGCATCCCATGTGACCTATAAAAACTTCGGTTGTGCTAGTTTGAGAGTTTCTTTTTTTCTTCAGATAATATTTCAGTGGAGGAGAAGACAGTAGTCTGAGACTACAATACAAAAATTGGCTTAATGAAACACTACTCTAAGATCTGTAATTCACCATTTTTCCCCCCTTTGCAATCAGCGTGTAAACAGCATTTTAAGTTTTATTCCTATTGTTTAGCTTTACCTTTTCATTGAAAATCCTTGGGATTTAGGCACCTTGGTCACTTGGGTGCTCTTAAAACTATTTTAGTAACAAATTACCTATAGTCACTATGTTTCTGTAGAATGACTGTATGACATTTAAGGTGGAATCTGTGATTTTACATCATTTCTGTTGTTAAATTAGCAGAGATCAATGTTAAAATTCAAATTACTTCGAGTTCTGCTTTACTTACTCTGCGAACATTTTATGTGCTATTATTTTAGGATTATTGAGGGGGATCTTCTTAAAAAAATGTTTCCTTTTCCAAGTATTGGAATACCTTGTTGGAGTGTTGAAAAACAGTTTTCTATCTTCAAATCTTATATTCTTTCCCTATCCATCATTCTCATACATATTCATTAAAATTATGCTGATGTTTGCAACTCTGAGCTTGCCTTCTAACTATTGGAATAGTAACTGTTGAAGGCATTTGTTTGGTAGTACTCAAGAGTACTAATCATCACAACTTTTACTTTGTCTTTCACTGTTTTTGTGAAAAATATTATGAGCTTTTAAAGTTATGTTCATATCTGCATGCAAGTAATGTAAGAACAAAATAGTCTCCAAATATGTGTAGGCTACTTTGAATAAGTTCGTTGTTCACATCTTGATAGCTGCATAGACAAACCTGGGGAATTTTGGAAGAATAAATATCCTCCTCCTTTAAAGCAAGATCCCAGCTTGCTTGTACCAATTTTGCTTTGTTGTGGTTTCTCATGTCTTGGAATATATTTTTCAGTAGTATTCTCAGTGGTGGTTAGCAGGTTCTTTTTCTTCCTGCCTAATGCTTCCAGACATCCTTTAGCTGACTTATCCTTAAGAATCTCAAAATTATTTTGAACTGAAATTGTTATTAAAAAAAATCTGAGGATGTTATCTGTTTCTGAAGTACAAGACAAAATAGCAGAAGCTTTTCAAAAGGGTACTGGAAATATGCTTCCTAGGAGAGGAAACAAATCGTGAAGATTACATTTCAGTAAAGTTGGATGTAGGTCTTCTAGTGAAATGGGTAAGGATGTACAGTCTTAGTGATGATTTGTCATTTTTGGAATTGCTAAAAGTGTCTTGGATGGTAAGTTTCGGGAGTAATTTCCTCTGATGCTTATTTTCTGGGGATTTTGTTTGGTTTTGGTGTGGAAATTGTCAGTGATTATTTAGAAATTCTCCAAGCCAAGCATGGATGTAGATGACATCCACTAATTGCAAGGGATCTACGCAGTGGCTTCACGGTGTAATCGAAGTTACCATAGAAAAGGAGCAATGTTTCCTATTCTGATTTAGAGCTTGTCCAGTACAAGCCTAAAACTCATCATTGATCACAAGTCACAGAAAATGCCTACATAACTTTATTGCATCCAGGCTATATTTATCTTCCTTTCATAGAGATACGTTTTTCTCAATGGAGGATCCCTTTAACATGAGCCCTGCATTGTTTGTATTTTTCCTTGGATGTCTGAAAAATGAAACCTAAGGCTTGAGAAGGCTTCAAAATATAAATTTCAATCATAAACTAAGAACAGACTAAGTTTTAAATAGCTTACAGAAGTTACTTTGCTCTGTTATGTATTTCTTTAGTAGTTTGGGACCGCCTGATGAGTGGATTCTGTTCTGTCCCATCAGTTCTAACGGACTTTGTTGTCCCTACCAGAATGCTGAGATTTTGGAAGAGTGCAGGGTGGGTATTTCACTTGTCTGTTTTGATATGTTCTAATGATCGTATATTGGTTTGCAAATACAGGGAACTCCTCTGCTGCTCCATTTTGCTAACCTTTCTGATTGTTCTGTGCTCAGTTCTTCTCAAATCACTCCTGTGCTGCCTGACTGCCACCTTGGATGACCCAGTTTTGGACAGTTTTGCTGGCTTCCACTTTATTCCCACAAATTCTTCTCATCTGTGTGACTGCAAAAATGTTTCCTCTGCTTCCAGGTATCTTCTCTCACTTGATCGCATGGTGCCTGCTGACCATATGTTTCTACAGCACCTAACTGTACTTTTGCCTTTTCTTTAAATCAATAGGACAGTTATTGCTTTCAGTACATCAAGGTGGAACTTCTTCACAAATATGTGTTATTCTGTTTATTGCAAGTCTGTTGTAGATGGTGCATCTGTTGTCCACTTGCTGTGTCAGAATAATGTATACACACTTGAAGACTAGAGAGGGGAAAACAATTTAGTGTGTTGCTGTTCTCTCCTTGTTAAAGCTGATAGGTCTAATATAAAAAAGTGCATGCTACAGTCATGAACTTTAAACTAGGAAGCTCAGGAATTTTTATATTGCATAAGCAGACAAATAACTTATATTTTATGTATCTGTACAGGAGGAAGGTAAATACTGTGGTGTTTACTATAATTTATAAGCCCCATCAGTAATAAAAGTCTTGAAGTGTATTAAACTTAAGCCTTACGTGAAGGGCTTTGTCCTGTTTTCTTGTTACTTCTCACGAATGCTTCATCAACCATCATAGTCCTGTAAAGTGATTTCTGTGTAGTAATTGGAGGTTGTTGGGGAGAACTGTAATCAGAATAAAAATCAGTTTATACTTTGTGGACAAATAATAATTAGAAGCAAAGAATAATAATAAGAAGCAAAAAGCATTACACAATTTCATGAAAGCCAAAAAGAAGGGACAAAAGTAGAGAAGGGTGAATGCTTATCTTTGTTGTTAATGTATGGTTTACTTTTAGTTCATGACTTGTGTCACACAGTGCTGTCCTTCTGCTGAATGGTCTGAATGTCCTTCTGGCATAGATTAGATTAATCCTTGTTTTAAATGTGAACAAATATACATTTACTCCACTGGAGTGGAAATAAGATGACAACTAAAGAAGTTCATGTTTGGAAAGAGTAGAAAGGAGTTTTATATTGATATTGGCTTTGCATTTTGATAATGCTTTGTGACGCTTTCTCATTGCATGACTCCTACAGGAGGGTGGTGGTGGGTTATGTGAAGACAAATGTCTTGGGAACAAAAAGGCCCTTTTCTGCCAAAGCTGGAAGATGGTTCTGGCTTTCTATTTTTTTATCCCCTCCTTCAAAGAAGTCCAAGAAAACTGCTGACACTGACAGAAGAGGAAAATATGATTTATGATGACATCATGTATTACCCAAGCAAATCTGTTTTGAGGAAGATTGTTTTTTTATGGTGTGTTGAAATAAAGAAACAGTGAATCATTCTTGAAAGAGTATTGGTTTAGATTCTTCTCCCTTCTATCAGCACTACCCCACCCCCGCTTTTCCTTTTCTCCTTTGTCTGTCTTTGGGGGTCTTAATGTTGATGCTAGCTACAGAAGGTTGTTAAACAAATTCTCTTCAACCCTTAAACATAGCTGCTTCATGTGGGTTGATGTTATGCAAGAATAATCTCTGCCATGTGGCTGGAGGCCATACCCAGCTGCTACTGAATAGCATTGGTACTGATTTACTGGCTCCAACAACAATTCGTTGCAAACTTTATTTGGAGGTAGGAAGTTTCCTTTGCTGAAGAACTGTAGCAGCCTCATCTGCTAATGGAAGTTGGTTGTTTTCAAACAGTATTCCATTTGTAGATATATGACTTAGTTAAACTGGCCTTTGTCTATCACATGCTATGAATAAGACCAGTCACAATATTTGTTGAGATGTTGTTGTCAGCAACAGAGAAGAAAGCAGATGAATACAATACAGACAATAGCCCAACATTGAATAGGTTAAAAAGAAAGCTAACTGGTAAAGTTAGGTAGATTACACTAGTTTTACAGATAATGCTAGCCAATAAGACTAAAAAGTTGTTGAGGTTAGTTATGTGAGTGGCAGGAAAGAGGTGATGAGTCAGTGTAAGTCTTAGACTGTGACTTGAGCAAAATTCTCAGACCAAGTACCGATATGTGGGCTGAGACGCTGGGAGGCCAAGCGTCTGTTGGATGCTGGGGGCACAAATGATTCCAGAGAGGAGGATGTCACACAAACCTTGTAAAAGCCTTTTCCTTTAAAGTTAAGTCAGAAATGGACATTTATGACTATTTCATGAAGTTCTTTTAGTTTGTCGTCGTTCTTAACTCCAAGGAAATACAAAATATACAGAAACAATTGTCCAAATTGGGGCTTAACAAATGTTTCTTGATCCTTCCATGGTTGATATTAGTTACCTAATGTCTGAGGGCCCTGTGCATCCTATTTACTAAAAGAAAAGTAGCGTAGATTTAAGTAGCTGTTTATACTATGCATCTTTTGCTAAAAAGAAAAAAAAGAAGCCCCCAATGGTACAACCAAATTTAAGCCAACTATGATGCCTGTATTCATACTGAGCAATCTTTTGTGAATTTTTTTCTTCTTTTTTCTTTTTTTCTTTTTCCCTGTCGTGTAGATTGGGCCTTTGATATAAAGTAAGTATCTAAACTTTTTTCCCTATTATGTACCCTTCTGAATATGCCATGCATGCATTTGCCTTTCCGGCTAATGCTGTTTTGAGAAGGAGGGGCAGGGTTTGCAATGGGACATAGCCTTTTCAGAAAGCAGTTTGAAACTCGGGAGTTCTGTGTTGTGTGAGGCAAGATGCTTCTGATCAGTTTGTCAGAATTGTTTTGCCACTGCAGAAACGCAGGAAGAGGAAGGTGCAGCTGTCTCCACAGAAGCAAAGTCTGGAGCCTCAAGGGTAAGTGGAAGTGTTGCCCATGAGCAAGGCAGGGGCTTCAGGCTCACAGTGAATTCCTGGCTTGTTCAGTGCAAAGCGTTGACTCTCTTGCCTTAACTTTGCCAGGAGTCAGTGCTTTGCAGGGAGCTAAGAGTTAATGTATAGTACTTCATTTCTGTACAAAGCAAGTGCTGCCATGCGGTTGGGAGTCTTATCCCTTGTTTCCCCTCACTTTGAGCAGTGGTGTGATACATCTTACTTTGTAATTCTTGAAAAGTCAGCTTGATTGATTTTTATTTAATATGTGCTGGGCCTAAACCTTTCCCCAGTCTCCTTTTAACCTTGTCAGATTTCTCTCTGGTGTTCCTCCTCCTCCTATTTTGAAACAATTAAACTCTTGTAGTATAAATTGATTTACACCTCAGCTTTGGTAAGTATTTTTGAGAAACATGGCGAAACTGATGCTTGCAGAAAAAACTCAGGTTTTTCTTGGAGAGACCCCGCATATTGTGGGCAGAGCTGTGATGACTGAGTCCTTGCAAACTTTCAGTTATAGAGTCATAGAATAGTTGGGGTTGGAAGGGACCTTTAAAGGTCACCTAGTCCAACCCCCCTGCAATGAGCAGGGACATCCTCAACTAGATCAGGTTGCCCAGAGCCCCATCCAACCTGGCCTTGAATGGTTCCAGGGATGGGGCATCTACCACCTCTCTGGGCAGCCTGTTCCAGTGTTTCACCACCCTCATTGTAAAAAACTTCTTCCTTATGTCTTGTTATCCTGTAACTTATTCAACAGAATCTATATAAAGACTACAGCAAAGTTGGTAAGAATCCTTTCATCATCCATAGAAAACATGTACCAGCATAGCAGTAATACAGTCTGTCTATAGTACAATGTAGGCTGTCATGGCACCTGAAAAGATGACTGCTTTTTCCTCCAATTAAATGATAGGCATATAGCATGCACTTAACCATGTTCTTAATTGTTTTGTAATACAGGAATGGAATTAATGTCCTTACGTGCTTTGCTGAGTCAAGATCTTGGTGGATTCCTGTACTCATGTTTCATGGTGTTAACTCTCTACCGTTGTTCGTTCTTTCTGTTAGTAGCGATAAAGTCACAAAGCAATTATACTCCCACAAGCTGTCCTTTAATAACCTTTGTCATTTGTCAGAATGCATTAGGCTCTTGGAAATTTTTACAGACAAGCTATTGGTCTTCATGAACTAATAGAGTGCTCTGATGTGCCAGCTCATCTGACTTGCCAAATTGCTGGTGGTTCAGAGGGGAGCTCACTTCAGTTTAAAGAAATATTTTACACCTCTTTCTATTAGAACAAAGGATTTTCAAACAAGATTAAAACCCGACTTAGCAACAATCAACAAACAATGCTCATCTGAACCGTCTCGGCCTTCCAGTCCTGCAAAGCTTATGTGTTAAGCTTTCTGGTTGTCTTTGGATGTGAATGTAATTTATGTTAAACTAGAAAATGCATAATGATGTTCATGTGCTCAATTGTGGTGGTCTTATCACAAGCATGTATTTATGATGCTATACCTCCGTGAGTACTTGGGACTTCAGACACTGCTGGTTATACTGCAAAGGTAAAACTCGGTGTGATTCTGTCTTCTCCAATTACTTAGTTTCTTAAATTAGCATTATAACTACAAGCAGCCAAGGTGTCCAATTACTTAGTTTCTTAAATTAGCATTATAACTACAAGCAGCCAAGGTGTATTGGCTCGTAATTTACCAGCATGAAGTGGATATTTGGGGTTGGCATGTTCTTGGGTTACCTGCTATAAAGGAAAGTACGTGAGAGGGAAAGAGAGCAACTACCTCTAAAACCATTTAGTATTTTGTGAACTGTCCAGTGTTAAGGATTAAAAAAAGTGATAATTCTATTGCAGTTGTGGTAATTTAAGTATATACATTTCCGTTCACTCCTGACAACCCCTTCAACAGATAGAGAGCTCTGATGCTTAGGGTACGTATTGCATCTCTGCTTCAGGGATTGCCGCCTTCTTGGTTAAATCATGTTGAAGCCTGATGGATCACTTTTACTTTGTAGATGCGTAGACTCTAGTATTCAGTTCTTGGGTACACAAGGAGACAGATTAAGCATGTAGAAGCCAGTCAAATAACCATGTTTTTCTGACCTCTGACTGGAGCTGGGATATAGCAATATATACGGTTTGTAATAGAAGTAGCCTGTGTTCTTTTGAAATATTCAAGTGTATTTTTAGCATTGTTACTACTTGGAAAGTAAAGCTTTAACATAATCTGGATCCCACACTTCTAGCTGTTCTGGCAGAGTTAGACTAGAGACTATGTATGTCGTTAATGAACAATATAATTCACGAGGAATACATTCAAATTAGCAGGTAATAACCATTACAAAAAATTATTGACTTTGATGGAAGTCTTTTGTATTGTAGTCTCTGATATCTTCTTTGAAGCAAACATTGTTTCTTTTTTTTTAATTACTTGTCCCACCTGTGCTACTTTATTATTGTAACAAACTGGGTAAACTATCCGGCAGAGAGATTTCATTGTTATGTTGATGCTGTTTCTGTTACATCTTTGCTCTCTCTGTTGCTTGCATGAATATGCACATATACTTACTCTGCTGGAATTCTGTCTCATTGTGGAGCTGTTAGTCTCAATATTGTGTGTGTGGCTTTTATTTTTATTTTATAAATATCCATCTGGCATCTGAAGACGTATTTTGTTGACGGATTAGAAAGGTTCAAGGTTCTTGAAGTTTGCACATCCTGTGAAAAAGACAGGTCAATTTTTTCACTCTGGGCATCTGTCTCTCATAAGCTCATAAATTGCTCTTGAAGCTAGATAGAAAAAATACTGAAGGCAACATCATATTTAAGAGTTTAAATGTGCTGATTGGAGTGTCTGAGAGTCTAACCTCAGGCAAAAGGTCTCCAGTTCAGTCTTTTTGACTGATGTGGAGTGGTCCGCTGTTAATAATTTAGTTTTGAGACCTACTAAATGAAAAATAGGAGACTCATAGCATCAGTATCACTGTTGATCTTCCCTAGAAAATATGAACTCCTATTTTGATGTATGTTTCCATTCTTTACACACTTAACTGTGCTCTATTGTAGCCACTGCATCAGAATTTTTTTTCTTAATGAGCAATGATTTTATATCTACAGAACACAGAGCTTGCCCTGCAGGACTTTATGTTCATTTTTAGTCTGTTCTATTTGTGTAGTAAATAAAAAATGGGTAACACTCTGCTATTAGCCATTTTATATGCATCACTCCTGACCATGCTTGTGAGTAATATGCTAAAGAGTGTGCACAGGTCTTCAGTTTGTAGCAAAATGGAGCCTGGAATAATTTCATATTTTAAATTAACCTAAAAAGTGTTACTTTTTTTAAACTTCATCTGAAATTTTTGTGAGTTAAAGGCAACATGACAACTGATTTGTGGGAGAACTAGAACAACATTCCACTTTGTCCAACAATGTATTGCCAAAAGCGGTTGGTACTAACTATGGTGGAGGAAGAAATTGTATAAGAAACAGTGGAGAGGGAATTTAATAACAGCAAACCCCCTTTCTTCAGAAGTGTTTCGGATGGAACCTTTGTTTAAACAAGGTTTTTGATGGCTATGTAAAATCAACGTGCTACAGGTTTAGGTCCAATCCTTGTCAGATGCGAGTGTTTGGTACTTCAGTCTCCCATTTCAGTAGGTAGAAGAGGTGAAAAGCGGGACTGATCATCTCTAGAGTGTCTCCTGGAGTTCTAAAGCTTGCTTGTTTAATAAAGATCTTGTATCATGCTTTCATACAGGATCAATATTTTATATTTTAGAACTACAGAGGAAATTTTAGCGATGATGTGTGGGCAGAATATTCTACTACATTTCTTGTGTAGCCTGAGTGACGGTTCAGTGAGAAGGTTTGTTTTGTTAGCAAAACGTGGCATCAGATGTGCACGCAAAGAAGTTCAAAAAAGTTGTTTTTATTCTCTGAAAACAGGTGTATTTTCTGAAGTAGTGTATAGTTTTTATAGATTTTACAGATGAACATTAATTCTTCTGAAGGTAAATAATTATGTATATAGTCATTAGCTTGCTGAAGAGCTTTTTTTTTTTTTTTTTTCTAAATGATTGTGAATATGAGAGTTGAACAGCTGCTATAAGAGGTATAGCTCATCCAAAGCTCTAAGAGCACAGAAGCAGTAGTGAGGAAACAGCCTTTTCTTCCACTGATGGTTACGTTATTACTTTTTAAAACTTGTCTAAGTTGACTTTCTATATTGTTTTTCTTCAAGATGTTTCCCAGTAAGTACAAAGACATGTCCTGGATAGAACCTTGACATTTTATAAATTATTTGAAGTATGATTAGACTCTTTTGAAACTAATTTAATTCTTCAAAAGTACCTCTTAATATACCCAGCCTATACATGGGGTATGTATTTAGAATAACCCTGAAGGTCAGGTTTTAAGTGCTTGTGTTCTAGATCCATGTTGAAAAAAAAATATAAAAATGCTAGTGAGGATCAAAACAGGTTTTAAACTTTTAAGCATTTACTATACCTTTGGAAATGGAATGAACTTTGGTAGCAGCTATTATCTTGCTTACAGTTCATATAATGTTCACTAAAATAAAGATTTATAAAACTGAGCACTTTTAAATTGTTCTTAAGCTTCCTCAGATCATGATAACCTAGTTTAGCTGTACTATTCTGAAATTGGTGCTCAAACAGAGGAGGAGAGAGGGATAATTGGGCAATCACCGTGGCTCCAGAAGATACTGGTGTTGTCCTTGTCAAAGGGGGATGTTTTCCCTTCTAATTGCCTCAGAAGTGTTACTGCCTGTGCCTGGCACTTGCTGATCTACACAGAACATATAACTGAACTGCATAGAATATGTTTTTAAGATTTTTCTAATAAACATATATATGCTGATCTGCCTCCCCCCCCCCCCCCCCCCAAGTTGTCTCTGGAGGCTCAGTTGACTTCAGGCTTTTTAGGGCATCTGTACCACACAGTAATCTTGATTGGGATTTTCTTTTTTTTTAATGAAACTGTAAGTTACAAAATAGAATTCCAGGGAGCTGCATGCTTTCTGTTTTAGTCTGATCATCAGAGCACTATTTAGATACTTGTTGCTGTCCACTCCTGTTGATTTTTTTTTTTTCCCCATCTGCAGCTTATATGCTTTCTACCGCTCATTAAAATATACTTAAAAAGTTGAATAATGCTAAGTGAGATGTCTGTAAATCAGTAGGCACCATTTCCATGTCAGTGTACCAGGCTTTCTTTTTAAACAAAAAGAATATGTTCATGGTTTGGTAGGGGGAATAAAACTTTCTCTGTAGAGGAGAAGGGGAAGTATATTTCTTCACAATTGAAGATAATTAGGTGGTTTTAGTTAAGTTAGGTCATCACATTAGCTATTTAAAAGCGCATCAGGAAAGTACACAGTGTGCTTTGCCTGTCTCTTCATTTCCTTAGATGCTAACAGGGAAAAGAATGCGTGGAACAGGACTCTCATTTTGTTTGGTACTTAATACTCTAAAATTGAGCATGGTTACCAGGGCTTCCAGTATGGGAGGTGAGAAGGTAATGAGACAAATTTCTTCTCCTGAATTTGGAGAATGTTTTTGTATGCATAAATGTGAATTTCCTTAAGATATTCAATCACCTTCAGCTTTGCTATTGTGCTATGTCAAGCATACTGTAAAATCAGAGAAATCGACCGTGTTTTTTGGCAAATTGAGATACCTCGGGGCATATTTGTGCTGCTTCTGTGACATGTGCAGCTTTCTGAGGTAGCTTCTTGAACATCTAGGCTGAAGAGGGCAAAGAGCACATCAGGCTGCCCTCAGTCGTGGCTTCCTATGCAGTCTTCTGGGAGAAGTATTCACAATGTCTGTGGAAGGAACTCATCATAAGTGGCTTGAATACTTCCTATCAATTAAAAAAACTGGTGTCACAAACAAATCTGTTGAAATGAAGAAGTAAAATGTCTAAGGAACCACGGAGTATCAAGATCCTTATTTTTATCCTGGTGATGTTTTTTGGCTGTTACTTCCATGTATTGCTGTTTGTACTGTGCTGACAGACTGAAAAGAAAACTGTGTCTCTAATGTACAAAATCTGTAATCTAGGTAGAACTTGTAAACCCCATTCTCTGAAATCGAGGCACAGAACTTAATTCGTCTTCAAGAAAACAACAAACTCTGCATCTCTTAACAACTTTTTGTTCCAGTCAGTGAAACAGAAAAGAATATTGGATGCTGGAAGGGGCCTTATCTGGCTATATCTTAAAGATAGATCCTGAAATTGGGTTGCAGCGTCATCATTTCAGCTACTGCCTTTCTCTTTCTTTTCTGTCTCCCTCTTCCCCAGTGAGATTGGCCTGAGTGTAATATTTCTGCATGTTATGGGAAGTGGCTCTCCATCTTTTTCACAGCAAAGCATTTCAAACAGCAGTGATGTAAGTATTACTTGACAATTAGGCTGAGCCTGTACCTCCTTGGCTTCATGTAAGTGTTTTCTGTTTTTCCTAGAGCCTAAAAGGACCTTCTTGAAGGCTAATTGTACTTCATTCCTAGACCCTTTATTTTACTACCATCTCTTATCCTTATCCTCCCCCCCCCCCCCCTTTTTTTTTTCACTATTTGACTCTCTACAAAAAAATTCTGATTCTGATGGTTGGCAAACTGGCCAAACCTTCTCCCCGCCGCCACCCCCCCCCCCCCCCCCCCCCCCGGGTTGATTAGCCAAAGTGATGAATGAGAAAATGTGGACGTTGAATACATTACTTAGCCTCTCTTTGCCCTACACTTGCATTTGTAAAATAGAGACTGAAATAGTGAACCACACAGAACGCTGAAGCTTAATGCGTGTTGGTAAATCACTTACAATTGCCAAAGATACTACAGAAATACCTTGTTAATGTTATTTGAATTATGTCATTGTTTGGTCAAAAAATAGAATCAAATCTGTTCTTGCTTGTGCTCCTGAATTTATGGTTCAGCATATTGTTTTCCAGCTGTGATGATCTTACAACATGCTAAAGTTGGTAGGGGTCTGTGTTTTGATAGCATTGGTGCAGCATTTTATTATTAATCGAAGACAAAAACATTTCTGGTCTAAGAATTACAAAGCATGTTATGTACTTGCTATATAGAGTTAAATTTCTCTTCCCTTGTTCCCCAAGTAAATTGCAAATTAACACTAATAAAACATTGCAGCAGTTGGTAAGAAGTGGAAGTATTTTAATAATTAAATAGTTCTTTTCAGTCGTCCCCCCCCCCCCCCCTTCCTTTTTTATGTGGCGATTTTCTAGACTCAAAATCAGCGTGTCTCATGCAGGCTACCTATAATATATAGTTGTTTCAAATCAGCTTTACTTACTGAGCTTTTTCTAGTAATGGAGCTCTGTCAGCAAAAAGCATATGCACCAGCAAATGATGAACGATGGACTTGTGTCAAATGGAAGCTTGAAAGGTGCTTCTGTCGTTAGATGGATTAGTCTGAACCAGGAGTTCAAAACTCCTCAAGTGTAATTGTTTCAGAGAAAAGGTATCCCTGGATTGATAGGGCAGGGTAAGCACTGAGAGGCGGAGGAAGAACTACTTCATCAGATGAAAGTGAGGGTTTACTAATCCACAAGAAGGATAGGCTTTGTTGTCACGAGATTGCTTGCTTGATATTTCTGCGAGTTTCCTTCTCTTTCCTTTTCTCTTTCCTTTTCTCTTTCCTTTTCTCTTTCCTTTTCTCTTTCCTTTTCTCTTTCCTTTTCTCTTTCCTTTTCTCTTTCCTTTTCTCTTTCCTTTTCTCTTTCCTGTGAAATTTGTAAAGATTTAACTTTGTGTCTGAAACATATTGATATTTGGGGTTTTTTTTCTTACAAAATTAGCAAGCTTAATTCCAGTTATGTGGCTATTGGCAACAGTAATTTCAAAATACACTGTGTATTTTTCATACACTTTCTGAAAACGTTGGTTCTTGTTTCAGTAGTCATCGTGTTAGCTGTGAAACCTCTTTAATCTGCTGTAGTTGTTCTATCAGTTACAGGCTGATTAAGATAATTAGGGATAACTATTTCAATGCAAGACATTCTTGTGTAAACTGTCTGTAAATTGTAATTTTATATAAATAGTATTCTGATACTGTAGTTCATTGTTAAATGTATTGTGCTCTCATGTTGTCATTGTGTAAATTTCATCGGGAAGAAAAAATTTACAGGGGAAGAAATTTACATTAGGAATTAAACTTTTGAAATATTTTTTCCTGATTTTTATATATTGCTTTGGCTGTGCTTTAAATGGGCGTGCCGTAAGAGTGTTCAACAAAAGAGTAACTATAAGCAGGGAGGCTTTCACTGCTCCTCAGTCTTTCCGTTGTGCCAGTTTTTCCTTCTCTTCTGCTTCTTTGCAATTGTTAGCCTTCATGTGAACTGAAAGGTACTTCAAAACACTGGAAGAAAATAGTCTGAAAGCTTCACGCGCATTTGCTTCATAGTAAAGAGAAGCGAAGAAGTTGAAGACTTTTTCCACTGACAGGTGTTTGTGTGTCAGAGCAATGAATGCTTTTGATGGCAAACCCACTTGCTTTTCTTCATTGTACTCTTCTTTCTAAATATAATAGAGAGGAAAAAAAAAAGGCAAATTCTGACAACAAAAACAAAAATTCTCCAAACTGTATAATAGAAAGCTTGCTTTATTTATTTATTTTTTTAAAAAGAAGACATTTAAATGATTTCAATGGCTATTCACTTTCTTTCTGTGCGGGGAAAAAGACAGCAGTTGAGGAGTGCCTGGGAAAGGTGAAGGCACTTGTGAGTTGTATTCCTCATTATGTTACAAAAATATTGTCGTCTGATGATTGGTTGATGCGAAATTGCATCGTGTTACAGATTGCAGATCCTCCTTCTTTAAAACTATAAATTGTTAGAACCTCATCTTATAGAGCATAAAACTATTCTAAATCACTGCTTGTTTTTAAAAATTGTTTTCACGTTTTTGAATCCTGTTATGCAAGTATTTTATCATGGCACATGTCTGTCTTCCTTATTTGCTTAGTTTATAATCTGACTAAAGACAGTAATTGAAGATTATTTTGCAGGTGTTAAATGTTCTGATCTTTGGTTGTTTTCATATGTTAAGCCATGCAATGCAATCGCATCATATGGAATTGTAGATGCGTCAATAGCACAGTCAAATCGAGCATGTGGAAGAGATTAAAAACAAGAGTTGAGAAAAACACAACTTAGGTAGTAAGCCTGTTCTTTGAAACACAAGAAAACCCGCTCCTATTTAATATGAAAACACAAAATGTAAAAAAGAAATAAAATAAAAATTGCCTAGTTTGGTTGTAATTAAGTTCATTTTTTCTTTCCATTAACAGTGGAAGCAATTTGAATGATGGTAAATGGTGCTAAAGTGAAGTCTAAACTTATGTAGACAAATGTTTGACCGCAGTGCTGGGAAATTCATCCATGCAGGAAATAGAAACCGATGCTATGTAAATTGTGCTGCAGACTAAAACTGACCCAGTAGCATAAGCCAGCCTTCTCCAGGAACACTCCTGGGCAAACCATGGTGGGCAGAAAAAGCAAATGTCTAACTATGCAATATTAGGTTACTCTGAGTGTGAAGCGAGCAGAAAGCAGGTTTAATCCAAACTAGTTGTCCTCTTCTACCTCAAAGCAATTTCAATATATATGATCCAGTTTTCACTATTTAGCTTTTGTGGATAACTTTGAAAAATGTTGTCACATTGTCTTTGATGGGCAAATGAAGTATTATTTCAGAATTTCTGGACATCTTCACTTTTCTGTACAGTATGTCTAGAAGGTTATTTTATAATACCCTTCCTTCAAAGCCTGGTAAAAGTTTTCTGAAGATCAGGCGTTTTTTAGATTTATCTTTTTATTTGTGTCACTTAACGTGCAAGAATTCACTAATACCGCGTTTGAAATGGATTGCCAAGTAAAGTGTCTGCCTTATTACTGTTGACTCCTGAAATAACTAGACTTCTGAAAATCTCGACATACAATATTGCACCCGTTAGGTCCTGCAAGTGCAGGAGAGCGAGGAGTGCGCACCTGGGTTCTTTGAGTCACCCGACGGGGAAGGGAGCGGGTGTCTCCCAGCATGGTCCTATCGAGCACGGGGCTGCTCTAGCAGGCACGTCCCTCCCTGCGGTGCAGGACGCTCGCGCGTCAGGCTCAGCTGGCCTGCGGACTGTCACGGGGGCCCCGTATCAGGTTAGGGGCCAAGGTGTGTGCTGCAAACGCCGTGTGCGAGACTTGCAGCTGGGGAGTATTAGGGAAAGGTCAGATGAATGACTCTTTAGAGAATGTGCAATCCCCAGCAGTTTTGAAGAAGAGCCTGAGAAGACAAGTTAGGTGTCAGGGCACCCGAACAGCGGATGTGTTGCCTGGTGAGAATGCGCGGACTGGCTCCACAGAACCGCTTGTCATAAGGAAGGTGAGTTTTGCATCTTGGCTGAAGCTGCTGTATTGTTGCTGGCCCGTGTGCTTTTCTGTTCACCCCAAAAGCTTGAGCCAGGTCTCTTGTAGAAATAACACAATAGTAGGAAGGTGCAAACAGGATTGTCCTCTGCGTTACATTGCATAATTGCCTAAAAGTGTACATTTTAAAAAGAAAGTATGCAATATTGAGGTGATGTGTAAATGTAAATTTTGATCAGGCTTCAGCATCGGCAAGGTTACTGCATAGATTTAACTGCCACCTATACAGCAGTGATGCACCTGTAAGTCCAGGAGCACTGCTTGGAAGCTAAGGTAGCCCAACAGCAGGAGCTCTTGTGGTGGAACAGAGGAAGATCGGAGTAGCCAAAGTGCTACAGAGGTCTTAAGGGAGTAGTGAAAACCCTTGCTGGTGAGATGGGAGGTTTTAGCCTGGACTCTGTCATTTTAGTGATCCCTAAAAAAAAAAACCAAAACCAAAAAACTGTGACCTGAAGTCATGCTGCCTTTGTTTCATGTGAAACTGTACTTTGCACTATTTCAAATCTTTTCAGAAGTGGACTGTTTTCCACCCTCCCCCATAGCTTCCTCTTGATGTTAAAGCTATAAACCAGTGATGCCTGAGCAGAGCTAGTCACAGATGCTCTGCCAGCATGTGACTGGTGTGCCTGAGCTTTATCATTCCTGCTAACTGACCCTTTTACTAAAAGTTTAATAGGGGATAAATTCGCATGTGAATTCATAATCCCCTCAGTTGTGCCAGAAGGATTCCTTAACAAGCAGGCAACAAAGAGAATCTTATACAGCTAGACTTTTTTATTCCTCCTCCTCTTCATTCTCCTTCCAAATTTATTGGGTAGACTACTTCAAGGATGTGTCTTTAACTGTCATCCCAATATTTATTTGTGCATAACCTAAACAAACAAAGGCAATATATTCAATGTGACTTTCAGAGCAGCTCTATGCATGGAATTGAATACATTTTTGAGCTTTTAAGTACAATAGGTGGAAATACTATATCTTCCAAATATTTATTATTTAGTATTTCTACTTATTCACCATAACTTCAAAATTATGCTTTCATAGCATGTATCTCTTGAAACTTAAATGAACAGTTTATTGTGCGATATTAGTTCATGGAGGCTTTTTTGTTATTTCAGAGTTTTGTATATTGTTTGCTACTCTTACCTAGAGAAGCCTGTAAATGCAGATACTGCAAATATTTTTAGTAGAAAATGCTTTTAATCAACTTGGTTACTCTTATTTTGAGTTTGAAAAAAGAAAATTGTTTCTCTTGTAATGTTCTGTTGAAGTGCCGTTAAAGTGATGATATCATCACTTTAATACATTTAAAAGCTTCAGGGTTGCAACATTTATGGAGCAATGCTCGTTGAAAGAATATTATGGATGTCTGGAGGCTTTCTGCTTTTATCAAAAGGACACTGCTTTTTCTGGCCTCTATGAAATAAAGCTTAATTTTTTTATTTAAGATTATATTTCTGGCATGGAAAATGAGGAAATGTGCGTCATCTCTTTACAGTACTTTGTTTTCTGAACCAAAACCTACTGGGGTATGCTAGCCTGAATGAAATGTCCTCAGAAGCTCTTGTTCCAGAGCCCCGACTTTCCATAGTTCCATTGTATATGCAACCAAGGTGTTGCAAAGAGGTGCTGCTTCTGGTTAAATCCTGCCTCTCCTATCAGTAGGCAACTACTTTTAAGGAATATTTTTTTCCTGTCAGACCTGTCACATTCTAGAGCTCTCTGTAACTTCAGAACTTGGCATTTCCTCGGTGGAACCAGTAAAAGGTGGTTTGGTTTTGTTGAACTTTATGGGAAGTAGGATGCAGCTGCCTTTGGCAAGAAGAAATTCGGTGTGAGTATGCAATCCTGGGGCTGAGGGTTTGTGTGTATGGGGGGGGGGGGTGTGGGGGGAGGTAGGAGGAGGTGTGTTTGGAGTGAGAGCCAGTTGTGAGATCAAGAAAGTCAGCTGCGTGGAGGCTCAGAAGTTAGTAGTGAGATGTTGCTGATGGTGTCTGGTTCTGGCTCTGATTTGGGGTTTTCTTTTTTGTTTGCTTTTTTTGTTTGTTTTTTAAATAATTTCAGACATTGTGCACTGAAATATTTTAACTTCTGAAATACAATGGATGCGTTGTCTTTCAAAAATTCAGCAACTAACTTCTCTTCCCTTTCCTCTCTGCTCTCCCTGTTCTTCCCCCCTCACCCCAAGTTGAACTGTTTTAGGGACTGAGGATAAATAAAATCGTTTTCCCCTTTAGTAGTTCTTTGGAGTTGCAACATCCTTAATTTGGAAGGAGCTTTTCTGTATTTTGTGATGATGGTTCTGAGGTCTGAAAACAGACAAATTCATCAAATTTGGGCAACTGATACTAGAACAGTTTGGCAGCTGCCATGAATGTCTTTGAGCACCTATATGGTTGCAGTGTATGTTATCCAGCCCCATAAATCTTGAGATACAGACAGGTCATAGCAGCAGCCAGCCACTGGTTGAAGATGGTAAAAAGAAGACTAAGTTGAAAGCTATAACAAAGCTAGGTTGTTTCGGTTTCGTTGTTGTGGGTTTTTTCCCCTTTCTTTTTGTTTGTTTGGTGTTTGTTTTTTTTTTTTTTTTTGTTTTGTTTTGTTTGGTTGGGTTTTTTTAATTTTTTTTTTTAAATTTTATTTTTAGGTCTGTAACTAAGTGTTCATAATCATTCACTATTTGGGACCAAGTGAGATAGTGCTCACAATTTACAAATGAAGCTTTAGAAAATAGATATGGCCATGGGACACTTCTGAATTCGATTCCAAACTCTGCTCCATTCTTTTTGTTGTTTAGGAAAAATCAACACCAGATAAGAGAGCTGCATGCCCTAAAACACTGCATTTTAGTTGAGTGCGGAATTGTGGCTTCAGAAAAACAGCCTTAGCAAACTTGGAATTTGGTCCTCTTTGCAGGTCAGAATTAGGCAGAAAACATGCCTGCAGTGTCCCAGCAGTCACTGAAAAAATGCATAGATGCTTGTGTTGCTGAATCTTCATTTTGATCCTATACACTCATTGATCTCAAAATACTTATTCACTTTTATGGTTGGTACAGAGGTATTAAATGTTGCTGTTTTGGCGGCATTTTTCTTTATATCTAGTACTGTAAATAGAAAGCCCAGTAAGCATACCTTACTGTAAAGGTAAGATTTACATTCTAAGATTTTAAATGATGTATAGGCTTTCAGTGTAAAAGTAATAAAGGCAGTTGGGGTGACCATTTATGAAAGTGATTGTTACAATAGTAGTTTATACAGGCTTCTTAAATGATAAGCATTTCTACTTCTGTGTAAGACTTTGATGCAAAATGTACAGCAGTGTCTTAAACTGCTCAAAAGAGATGATTAAAATCTTCCCCCAGAAATTAATACTGCTATATTTTTCATAGTATCACTGAAATTCACAGTGATTTGCATTGATGGGTAGGAGAATTATCAGTCCTACAAATACCAATGAACTGTAGACTTGTGAGAAGGTTAATTATTAATTCATTTAGTAAATCAAAGAAGAATATTCTTCCAGGAATATGTGGTGTTTGAAAAAATCATGTGTCTTTTCACACTCCAAAGTAGGATGCAGTTACTGGTTGGGTGTTTAAAGTGTTCCAAAGGTTGTTTGCCCACTCAGACAAGAACGGGTCTGGATTGTGAAATTGTTAGAGCAGTGTCCCGACAATGACAGGCATAGAGGTGTGAATACAGAGGACTGTTTTGCACTCAAATTTTGCTGCATCAACCTGTCAAGTAATGTCACCTGCAGTCTCCCCTTCCTGCTGGGCCCCACATGAATACCCCTTTATCATGGTGTAGGGTTGGTACAGTTCTTACTGGCCTGTTTTTTTGTTTTGTTTTTAAAACCTGTCCCAACAAGTGTCCCTGGGAATGGTTGGAGGAGACAATCCAGTATCCTGTTGCTCCCTGAGCACTCTGGATCCTGGCGGCTGGGTGCCGTAATTGTGCATAAGCAGTTGGGTGAGAGTAATGGAGTATGTGAAAGGGCATCGCCTGGAAAGAAAGCCTTGGGATTCTCCAGGACTAGGAGCTGTGGGGTCTGGTTTGAATCCGTAAACACTATTTGTAGGGTGTAGGTGGTAAACTTTCACCACATATTGTTTCGGCGGGCTATCCTGCTGCCTTCCTGCGGTCTGCTGGAACTGCTGCTCTTCATTTTCCCTTGGGTATATCGGACATAACCGAGACTGTGTCTCAAGACTATGCATCTATGTTAGTGTTTTTGTTTGGAGCAGCAATGCGATTTTTAACAGTGAATCCCCCGGAGGACCCTGCTTACTGATCATTGGTTTGTTCCACAAAGTGATTTAGGTACATGCAGGCTAGACTCTTCTTGGAGAAAACTAGACTAAGCTGAAAGCTGCATTCTAGGTTGGTACAGAACGAGCTTTAACATCCAGTGAGGACATAATGATTGAGGCCTTTGAGCATCTTCAAACCATGTGGGTAGTGGCCTTGTTACTCTTACCATGCTTTTTGGGGAGAGGATTTAGTGGGAGATGCATAATGGAAGAATTGTCTTGGCAGATTATTGGAAATGTGAGGACAATGACAGCTTTCTGTTTCTGACAGCTAAGTTGTATTTAGACCAGCATTGCTTTGTTACTGTGTTGGGCGGCACATCCCAGCTTGTTGTTCAATAATTACTACAAGTATACACGCGTATGTGTGTAAGTTGTTTGTTTGGGGTGCACATTTTTGTTACAATGATGAATGTAATCACAGAAAAGCATGCAAGAAAATTAGTGATATATGCTGTGCTAGTTGCAAGGAGAGCATCTTGTATGGGCCTTTTTCCAACTTTTTGTTCCTTAGGGCAAGTAAGTCGTTAATAGTAAATTACATTCTGCTTACAATTTTAGTAGTGCCTCCTATGCCAGAGGATCTTGAGGCTTTTTTAACTAGCAGTTGCTTCATCCATACTCATTTCATCCACCTCTGAAAAGCAACAAACCAACTTAAAATTCTAAACAAACAGCTAGAAAAGAAACCAAATTAATTTAACTTCATCTTCTAAACCTTTCTCCTTCAGTGATGAAATTGATTGCAATTTTTACAAAGCTACAAGAGCATTCTTCCAAAATGTAAATATCTTTGTCATTGCCATCTGTGTGTTTTAGGGTGTGTTAAACCCCCTCTTTTGCACCATGTCACAGGCTCTTTATAGGCCTCGTGTTTCTCTGGGCGTATGGCACATCGCCAAAGACTAACTATATTGCTAGTAAAATACTGCTTTACGGAACTTCTGTGGAAATCGCACTTCCACTCTTTTATTCCAACTAGTTTTTCTTTATTTGGCCCATTTTTTAATGCTTTCAGTGTAGCTGGTTCATACTATCTACCCAATACAACAAAAATATAATCTGATACCCTAATCCTGATAAATGGATGATAGCACTTATGGTATACCTTTCATTTATCAAGATACAAAGCTTTCTGAAGAATTCTGTTTCGTGTTATTAATACTGAATTTAATTTGGTAGCTAATGAATTTTTAACTTAAATTAAATAGGTATAGATTAACTTTTGCCTTTTTTTTTTTTCTTTTTTTTGCTTCCACATACACTTTTTGCAATAGGAGTATATTAGAGGTAGCTTTGTAGTTTAAAGGGTTTTACTTCTTTACCATGTTGTCAATACTGGTCTAAAGGCAGTGCCCAAATCATGCTGTAGTATTCTAGACTAATATCATTGGTTTTGATATTTAAGGTAGGACTATAATTTTTTTTTTTAACATTCTGGTTCTAGGTCTGTAAATGAATTTGCAAGAGGCATGAATGGACAATGAAGTGACTGTGGTATAGAGTTAAACCATGCAAAGTTTGATCTGTATGTTATAATCTATGTTTAGATGGTACAAATTGTTCTCTTGTGAAAGCAGGTAGTACTCTACTAGCTAATGGTTTGTCTTCTGACACAGCTACTGGTGTGCTAGTCTTCAGGAAAAATGTAAGCAAGTGGAAGCTATGAAGGTAATTTTATTGGCTGAGCTGCATGGAAACAGAGCAGAAGTCTTCTTGCTACTCTTAGAGATGCTGCTTGTTTACTGTGACTGCTAATAATAACGCCAGCTATTTGTCTTGAATTTCTATTCTTTATCGAATTTTTCTATGCCTGTGCTAGTGAAACAACTAGGGAGAGTTTATGCTGAGAAGACACATTCATTGTGCTGTGGCAAGTGGCTAGCTTGTTTTCTTTCAGTGTTATATTACAACTTTTCTAATACCATTGCAGTCATCTGTAATTGTTTGGGTGTCTGCTATGCATTATTTCTAGCCATTTTAATGAAATATTACAGTTATTAACTATGACTACTGGTTTATAGTGGCTGTAATCCTGAATGTTGTCTGTTATTGTAGTTTAGGACCACTTTGTTAGAGCATTAGCCACCTTCTGGTTTGCATCAAGGTGGCTGTCTAATGGATCATTAACTGCTAGTGAGGCCTGGGTCCTCGGGGACTTGCTGGGTACAGCAGTTGTGGTATGAGAAGTAAAGCTCATAGAGCAAGCGATCTGAATATAGTGAACCCTGTAGCGGTGGAAAATGAAATTACTCTGTCCTCTTAATATCTTGGGTTTTGCTATGACACTTTGTTGCCACAAGTGCAGTGTGTGGTTTAGATGCTCTGAATGGGCAGGTGTTGAAGTGGAGACTCCTGAAGCAAGCGCGACTGTTCTCTCCTCTGTTTAGGATGCTAATCTTGATGCTACTTTTTGGTAGAGATTCATCTGCTGCTCAAGATGATTGTTCTTATTCTCCTCACTAACTGAAGCCAACACAGTAACAGTTACAGGTGGGGTGTGCATGTTTTCCGCCCCACCTTTTTCTTTTGTGTCCACTCCCGTTCAACTCTCCTCCAAATAAACGTATAGAACTAGCCCAATACGAAGAACAGCCGATGAAACAAACTTCTGGGGAGGGAGAGTTCATGTCTGTGTGTTTTCTGGTAATCTGCACTCTTCTGAGGCCCCCTTCCTGTATTCCTGACCTTCTAATAGTACGGTTAGCATCTAAACTTCCCTTTGTTGGAGACGCTTCTGTGATTATATCAGTCCCAAGCCTTACTCCTCAGCCTCAGTGTGATAGTTGGAGGCAACAGAGAGAGTCCTTGTGAGGTTCCTAATTTAGAATATCCTTTTTGGTCAATTAGGACTTCAACTTGGGTCATTCAGAGGTTGGTGAGAGGTGGTGTCAGATGTCTGAGAAGTGTTCAGGTCTTTGGAGATAGCGAAATATTTGGTCGTCTTTGTCTTCAGCTTGTTTATGAGATTGTACGTGTTTCGTGTGTTTTTGCCAGATGACAGTTCTAGATGTCTTTACCTGTATTTTAAAATTCAGCTGAGAGACGACTTCTGTGGCTCTGACCTTGCTGAAATTCTTCTGTCAGCTGATATATAGTAAATGTCACAGTTAAGGATAAAAGAGTGATTTTTACTACAAATTGCTGCCACGGTTTATCAAGTATTAAGTCAGCACTTTTCCTTAAGTTAGGATTTCATTTAGCTGCCTTTTAATTTCAAAATGACAACATGTACTGAAAAACACTGCTTCAGTCCCTCAAAATATGAGTAAGTGTGGACTGTGAAATAATAATTACAGACTTGAATCTTACTTGCAATGGGATCAAAATATTAAAGCTTTGATGCTCATGCAGCAAAGATCTATCAGTGTTTGGCAAATACTGAACCTCCCAACACCTTTCTCAGAGATAGAAGTACTCCTTCAAGCAATGTATGCGATGAGATACAAATCAGTATAGTAGGCTGTAGTTGCTATTGGATTAATCTGTTTAAAATTGAGATGGATATGTGGATGTTGGTTTTGACTGACATAAGAAAGCGTATAAACAGTTTATTTTCAGCAAATACTGTGGCTCAATTATTTGACTGGTTCTCTCGGTTGGACATGCCATCAGCTTGTTTGTATTTTAAAATTGACATATTTATTCTAAATAAATTAGGAGGATAATGCAAATGTCAATACATTTTGGGGGGAAAGGAAGACAAAAAGAAGAGAAGGAAACAGGAACAAAAATAATATTTAGAAATGTCAGATTTTTCAGAGGCGGAGGGTTGGGGAAAAGGAAAGTTGCATTTAATTAGCTGTAACTGCCCGCCCGCGTGTTCCTGAGCACATGCAAATACGGTCCCGAACAAATGACACAGTTCTCAACTGCAGCCTGTTGATGCACAGTTTTAATTGTGTCAGGATTTAGTTACCAGACTGACACACACAGCTATGCTTTAAAAATTCAGGATTTGTATCTCTTTTATTATCTGGTACTACTGAATTATGAATATATTCTGTCACTGTTAGATTTTCCTAATCTGTAAAATTACTTTAGTGTAGAAAATGTTATTGTTAATGTGTGTGTTTGATAATTACAAAATTGATAAAACAAGCCTTGCTGCTTGACTTCAAGGAGTTCATTTGGCCCTTTTGACGCAAACCCTTGGCTCTAAGAAGCAGCAAATTAAGCTGTTGTTGTTTTGTGTCCCCCCCCGCCTCCATTAGCAATCATTCTGTTGCACACAGTACGTGATAAATCAACCACAGGAGCTTTAGAGTTGCCATAACATGACATTACCTATCAGCTCGTCAAGTCTGTGTTGACTCTGCGCCTTTTAGGCTGTGTATTTCTTCAAAGTCTAGCGCCAGTTACTTAGTCAGCTCTAACTAATTTCAGAGTGGAAGGGAAACTTTACTGGAGTGCTGTTTGGGATCTGCTTTTTAATCCTGGTCTGTTTAATGTTTGCCTCCTGACATTCTAGGCCAGACATCATTTTAATGGTATGTGTGGTGATAAAGCCAATAAACTGTCAAGATGATTGATAATCTAAGCATTATAGCAATATGACTTTCCTGTTCTCCTCTGTGCTTTAGATGATGGTTTCCAAATTGAATTCTTACAGTGTGCTGTATGCTTGTTGGAGAGTCTCTGAACAAACGGTTGGAAGGAGCTAGCCCTCGCTAATGTAGGCTTTTAGATTTCTGTTATTATTGGAAGGACTTTTAATTTGGGAAATGTTAAGTGGGAATTCTACCATTGGAATAGGCTTGGTCTCTACATTTTTGAAATTCTGTTATTTTTATGGCCACCTGGGATGAATTGCAAAATTTCATGTGGCCGATTCCTTTATCTGTACTGTCTTTCAGCTAGAGATAACACAGCGCAATGCAGCGTGTGCATGGCGTCCGGGTTCCCTTAAGCAAATTCAGCGGCCGTTTTTCATCATCTTAATTGAAAGTCATTGATCAGACTTGCTCACTTTTTATTTTGGGGAGCTTGGAGGCAATTGATTTGGATTATTTTTGCATGATGCCTAAAAATAATGGTTTTCATCTTGTACTTTTGTGCTGGCCCCTGGACGGTGACAAGACCAGGACAAAAGAATGATGGATGTTTGTGTTTTGGAACTGCTCTGTGTGTGCCTTTTTTTTGTTTAAGTTTGCCAGTACATCAGTTTCCTGGTTGTATTTATTTATTTTTCTTTAAACCAGAGGTTAGCACTCCTGCACTGGCTGAAGAAATTTTACGCAGGTCATCCTCATTAACGTACATCAATTGATAAATTGTGCATACTTTCAGCAATCCCTTGTGGAGCGAGGTCAAAGCCACTTGGTATTTTTACTTAAACTGTGTACAATTTCTTTTTTTTTCCCGCAGCTTAGTTTGCTGTCTGACCATTACAGCCAGACCCCAGATTCTGGGGGGTTCTAGTACAAATCTCACTTGAAAGATTTTTAGGCCTTGGGCAAGTAAATGCTGCCCCCCTCAGTTTTGCTCTAAACATTATCCCATTGGAAATTAATTGTTAATTGTGTTAGATGGGTGAATGTACAGTTCCGACACGTTAGAAGAACAAACCTTTATTCAGTAGGTTTTCATTGCAGAGTCAGCCTGAATGATTGGGATTAGCCTGTTTTTGCTGGGAACAACCAAACTGAAAAGTCATCTGTGAATTGCTGTGCCCTCGCTGGTGATGCACCCACCGCTCCCCACGTGTGCTGGAAGATGTGTCCCTCAGTTCTTGGCTCCTGGGGGTAGAGCCTCGTTACACTTCCATTCCAGTGGAACCGCTGGCAAACTGTTTCTCTAGGCATTGGGTGGGAGACTGTGGAAAGGCACTAGGAGACCCGGGTACTCTTTTGAAAACCCTTGTCCCATCTGGAAAGTCAGTGGGTTAACCAGACTGATGAAAGGCTTATTGTGTCAACAGGAACTAGATTAGAGATGGCAGCTCGAGAACCTTGTTAATTCTGCGGTGAAGATGCATCTCTTAGAGCAGTCAGAGCTGAGAAAAGAATCTGTCCCTGTTTATACCTCCAGGGTAGCTCCTCTGGCTGTTGAGAGCCACTCTCCAAAAGGAGTCTTTTGCTTTCAGCTTTGTCTTTGTTCCTTCACCTTCTCTCCTCTTCCTACAGTCGACTCATCTTTTTTCCACTGACAGTTAGCCAGTTCAAGTTGTGCTTCTTCATGTTGCCAGGATGATCTAGTGTGTTGCTGTGTTCGTAAAATTGCACGAAAGCACTCTGTTGAATAAAGGGGATAGACCAGAAATGACTTTGGGAGGTATTCCAGAGAATGGATTGGTAGGGCACTTGGGGGTTTATTGCATTCTCTTGTGAGTTAGAGGAAGGAAACTGCAGGATTTAATCCAAACTTAAGAACAGAGCTGATGCACGGTGAATCTTTCAGCTGGGCTTTGCCCGGTCTTCAGGAGAATTCTGTCTGGGTTTTAGGGATCTTTCTCTCTAAGGTGTCTTGTTCTGCTTCTCTACTTCTTGGAGCGCTTGCTTTTTACTCGAGGAAGAACTGGGATGTATCAGTAGTGTTTGCTGGTACTGAAGCCCTTCATCTTGGGGGGAACTGCCAGACTCAAGCCTTGGCCACAATAAGTAGAAGGTTCTATTAAAATTCAGGCAGATGGAGAAGGGGAGTTGACAGATAAGATGGCCAGATTAGGTTTGATTGTGTACTCCTTGAAATTATGTTTCTCAGAACTGCTGGGTCAAATTCTAGTTGTGTAACTCACCTGAAAAAAATGAAGCTGAACTGGCCTTTTTCTTCTTCTCAACCTAAAAACTTCCGAATGCAACATTGCGCTGGTTCGCATCCACAAGCATTAGAGGCTAAAGCTTTAATTTACTTTTGAAAAATTAGAGCCTGTGTTTTGCAGAAACAACTGGGCAGCAGTGAACTAAGTGCTATTACACTGTGCTATTACAATTTTATTTGGTCAGCTTTTTTAAGACCCTGACAGTCAATTTAGTCACAGTGCGCTCTGAAAAACAAAATTGTTTCAGTCAACTTCTTTACTTTTGCTTGCATGATTACCTGTTGTCTCTTCAATTTTTTTGTAACAGTGATTCCTAAAAAAAAAAAAAGCTTACTAATGGCTTGTCTACTGAGGCAAGTGAAACCTTTGTTTTGCAGAACACATTTGGTTGCGTTTGGATAGGTCTTCCTTCTCCCCAAGATGTTCCTAGGGTAGCTTGACTTTTTTTTTTTTTTTAATTTTTTTTTAATTTCCCCCCAAGGTTATCTTTCCCCAAGAAGAGTAGTGGGGGCCAACCGTATAGTGGAATGACAGAAGCAAAACACGAATTCATAATGTGAGCAGAGGATCTTAGGCATGCAGAGAAGGATGCATCTAGTTAATTGGTTTCCCCCACCTCCCCTGTCCTGTAACGTCTGAGGTGGTGTACGCAGCTTTCTGGTGCCTATAAAACTTTTGTCTTTTTTTAAGGTGACTTTTTACTTTCCTGGCATGTTAGGTATTCATAGGAAAGAAAAATGTCTGTAGTAGTATTATTTGCTATTGTTCATCTGCTGTTTCTGTCATATGTATGTTATGATTGGGAGACATTACATTTTTGGTCATTTAATAGCTTTAAAATCTGTAGTTCTTTGGCCAAATATGTCTGCTGTAATCAGATGATTACTAGGTTCACTTAAAGGGATGAATTTGTACTGTAGCTGATTTTGTGTTTTATATGATTTGAAAAAAGCAAGGCATGCCTTGAGATCTTCAGCTGAGATTTTTGTGTAACTGGACATTATTTTATATGAAAGGGAAGAAATACATTTTTTTTTCTCCCTAGCCATACATCACATTCTTATTTCTCTTGACTGTCTATAAAATAATGTAGGCAGCCACTTTGTAACTCTTCTAGGAGGTAGCATGTTAAGTATTCAGCTGTGTAGGTAATGATGATTGTGCAGAATTGAGTATTGCTTGTGTATTCATTGCTAATAGCTCCCCCTCGTTGAGTCAATTTGTACTGTGGGTTTTTTTTCCTTCAGATGACAGGGATATGGTTTGGTGTAGATATTATTTCAGCCATTTTGCCCCAGGAAAAACATTAGTAATTTATAAATAAAATACACATAAAACCAGGAGAAGTCAAATGTAGATTTTTCACAACAAAGGCACTGCTAATTTCAGTACTGTGATGTGAAGTTGAATTAGTTTTAGTTTACTGATTGATGAACTGTTTATTTTAGAATTAGAAAAGTCAGTTAAATTCCTGTAACTTCTGTAGAAGAAGAGTCCTGGCTTGGGTCTCTGATCTATAAGAAAAGGGAGCAAGAAATATCTTCATCTTGTTTTCTGAGCTTTTGGTTGCATCTCCAAGCGATGCGACTCAGCCAGCAAATTAAGCGTGTGCTTTATGTGACGTGTAGGCTCCATATAGCTGTGTGGATGTGAGAGCTTGCAGAAAACTGGTGGTGGTGGTTTTTTCAAATGTATTTTATTTATTTATTTTTCACAGCTGTTAAACAGAAATTGACAGCGTTCACAGTAAAAAAAAAAAAAAAGACAGCATTATCTACAAGAAAATTTTTGCCATTGTATCAGGTGACATTTGGGAAGAATTTTCAATTTTTTTCCCCCCCTCTCTCTGGAGTGGGGATGAAACTGGGGGAGTTGTGAAGGCAGCTCATTAAGGTCTTACTGACTATCCAGAGTAGCGAATATGAAAAGTAGAAATTTTTACAAGACCTTTCTAATTATGTATCTAATCTTCCATTTGTTTTTAATGCTGTTATTTAGGCTATTTGTTATCTTCTGATTGTTTTAAAGTGATAGATCCCTACTTAAAGATAGAACTTTTTTTTCTTAGATTCTTTTTTTTTCTTCTTCTTCTCCTTTTATTGTTAGGCGTTTTCCTTTAGGTATTTTCTTTAGGACTTGTTTACTTCATTTGTGGACTCTGTGTTGTCTACAGTTCAGAAACACTGAGAAGCTGTCTACGTTGTGTTTCTGCAATATTTTCTGAGCGGTGTGGAATAACCCCCAAATTGCTTGTTTTCAGAGTGTTTGCATAGTTTGAAGCTGTTAAAGAGCTGCAAAATAACAGGAAGTTATACAAATTGTTTTTAAACGGCAAAGGGTCTGCTGATAGACTAAAAAATGGGTGTAGAGTGGGATGGCAAGTCTTGAAATCATATCCCCAGTTGAAAGTGTCCGTAGCGATCAGCCGTAGTGAATAAGTGCTCTAACAAAAAGAGGAAAACCATGTTTATTTCATCTTATTTTTGAAAATAAAAATTACAAGCTAATGACCGTTGATCAAAATGTACGCAAATAGTTGTCGAAAAAGTGCCTGAAGTGTGGTAAACCATTGATCAAATCTATTTAGTGAGAAGGAACTATTGTGGGCTGGGTGTTCAGTGGGGCGCAGCTCCGGGCCCCGGGAAGACCCAGGTCCTGGGTGGCCGGTGCAGCCGCGTTCGGCCGGTGGCCGGCGCGTTTGGGTTCGCGTGATCTGTCCATGGTAGCTCTGCTCCGCTCGCTCCCGTGGCCTCTCCAGCTCCTGCTGCTTCCAGGCCTAAAGACACGGTTAAATTACGTAGGGTGGTGCGCAGTTTCATTCGGGAAGGTGGCAAAGGAAAGGAACTAGAGGAAACTCTAGAGGAAAGAATTTGGAAAACGCTCACCACTCCCCTTTTCAAGTCAACTAGTTCATTTCTGAATGTGGCCGGTAACAGGACTGTGAACTTGGAAAATGAATGACTGCTTTGTGGCTGTATATTTCTGCTATAGTTTTCCTCCATGCTCTTTAACAACAACTGTTTGGGTATTGATCTGCTAGTGCCTAATAGCTTAGAAACACTGTGAATGCAATATGAGGATTAGAAAACTATGCCCCTAAACCCAAAAGCATTGAATACATATATATTCTTCTCCCTGTGATTTAGTTCTGATTGAAATTTATGGTACTGGTCATGTGAGTAAAATTACAGGATGGTGACTCCGAGTGCTTTTTATATGTCTGGAAAAGCGTATGGGATACATGAACATGATTAAGTGCACTATATTAAATTGCCTACTTTGCAAAATTGTTCACCAATTATTAAGTTAGACTATTTAGACTGTTTATACATAGAAGGAAAACTGGATATGGTTCAAAGTAAACAAAAAATGCTTTATTTTGCTTAGCTGATCAATAGAAAGGAACAAGTCTATGTGGTTTTGCTTTACATTAAAAAAAAAAAAACAACCCTTACCATAAATTGTTACGCATGGGTTTTTTTTGTGTCAGTCAAAATAATTCTTCAACAGAGCATGAAAATGGAAGACAGAGAATCTGAATGGTTCTGCTTTAGAACCACACTGAAAGTTTTTTGTTTTATGTAAATAGAGATTGATGGAACATTTTACACAGAGTGCAGGTTTTTGACAAAAAGTATTGATGGTTGCTTTCAGTAAGTGTTACTGGAGATGACAGAACATTGCATTTTAAGATGAATTACAGTAGAAACTCCCTCTTTGGGAATGTCATACATTTTATTTCATCTGTTGTTTTGAGAAAGAATGACTAAAGTCATAAATACCACAGGCTGATCTCTCTTTCCTTAACATCTTATAGATCTTGCATTAGTTTGCTGTGCTTGGTAGAAGTGATATTAAAAATAATTAGATAGGTGCATGTTTTTTGCTAAGATCCATTTACTGTACTTTGTGGCTTTTTCAGTGTTAACTTCTATTGATGCTAATCCTAAAGGAATGGTCCTTTTGATTTTTATATTGGCTTATATTTAAACCTTCAGAAGAACACAATGCTTTGTCTGATGCATTTGGAGGCAAACTAAATTTAGAGGTCTGGTTTAAGTGGCATGAGATTCCTTTTTGCAAAGGCAAGTTGATCAACTTTACAGCACCCAAGTGCTAAGTTTTTAATTAACACTTCCAAAAGCAGTTACACTGTCTATAAACAGAAGAGAGGTTTTAAAAATATTTTGTCCTGCTACTGTGCATAGTTTTGCTGAAAGCTCTCTTGAAGCGATAACGGAAAACCAGACATACGGGATGACTGAATTCCTAGAACTGAAAATGCAAGTGGGATTTGGATAGTGAAATGGGATGGTTTAGGTCAATGGGAATTGTAAGCGGTGCTTAGTGGAAAATGAATTCTGTTGTAAACATACATTTGCATTTTGTATTTTAAATGTTTTAAAATTGTCTTGTGGTTAAAATAGTTGTAGCCTAAGTAAGAGATCTAGTCTCTGCAATGTTTATGTTTGTTACTTTCAAATTCTGTGGAATTGGCCCTCCCACACCCCTGCCATCCCTTAAAAAGGCAGAAGGGAGGTTTGAGAAAACATTGTGCAGCAGAGGGTGCAGGTAAGAAGGAAATTTCAAGGGAGGACACCATGTGAATGTGGACTCCTCTGCAGGTTTCATGGCTGGTAATGACAGCTTGAAAAAGAAGACTAGATGTCTTCTCGGAAGAGTGATAGTTTTAACATAGATCAGCTTCTGGGAGTGTTTTTCAAGCCTTTTGAAGAATATTCTCTTTTCTGAATAATAAAAGAGCAATAGTGACATTTTAATGATGAATGTATGTGTAAAAGGGAATATAGCCAAAAGGGTATTGTCTCCCTAAAAATAAAAGCTTGTGTAAAGAAGGCTTATGCTTTAGAAAGGAGCATGGAGAAAGTGACAAATCAAATATCAACAATAAAACTGAGTTTCTTCTAGATCGCCTCTGTTTCCATGTTAGCATTCTAATGCCACCTCTCAGAGCCTACTGAAAATCAGCTCTTTCTTGCTTGCAATGGGGTTATCTACTGAGAAGAGAGTCGAATTTTTCTTTATTACTTTTAAGCTCTTGAAAATGATTCCTTGAAAAGGAAAGTTATTTTGGTTTATCATTCTTCCCACCCAAAATATTTCTTATTGCTGCTTTGATGCAAAAGCATTACTATTTTTTTTCTTTAAATGTATTCATTTTTCCTGTTCTTAAAACATTATATTGCCCGAAATTATTTTGAAACCTAGATAGATATGAATCTATTTCATATATTGATTCTTTTCTTTCACCACTTAATGGCTTCTTTTACCAACCTGATGATAGCTTGGCTTGGATCCATGCCCTTAGCTGGACTAAGGAACATGTCATTGAACCCTGGCTGTTTGGTTGTTTAACAGGCTAAGGCCACCGCTTCTCCGAGATCCCCCACGTGACGTTCCATATTTGAACGGTGAACACCAGTCAGGTAATGATCAGATACCATTGCACAGGCATCTTTTTAACTATTGAGTGGACTGATTAAATACACAGAAGATTCATTGTGGAATTTGTCTTTTACATTGGACTGAAGCTTGTCAGTCAATGTCTCGCAGTATTCACTAGCTTATCCTCTTGTTTAGTTTATAGATCCTTGATTGACTTCTTGACAGCCTCATTTTCCCTGCAGGTTGCTGACCTGAACTGGGATACATGGAAACTTCTCCCTGGCTGCTTTGCTCAAGGACTGTCATTGTTTCTGCTGCGTCAGTGTCCAGCCCCTGGGCCTGAAACGCATCTCTTTCCCACAGGTAGAGCAAGGGTTTCCCGGCTCCTTCACCAAACCGTGCCTTTCTCCACAAGGAAATGTCCTGGCAGATTGCAGCAGGCTGTTGTTTCGCAGCAGACTGTTGCATGGCAGGCAGTGTTGTGAAATGAATCATCAAGCCTTTTTAAAAAATAGCGATTTAATAATGTCTGGATTGTCAACCTTAGTTGGAGGAAGGGAATTAATAATCAGCTGCTGTGTGGAGAGAATGATCCTCTACTAGTATCAGGCTTGAAGAAAATTTAACAACTTTGTGGAAGAAAAAGGCTTTTCTCTATTCTGCAAATGTCCTAAAAATTCCAAGAGTAGTATAGTCAACTCCGGGACAAGATTTAAACAGATGCTTCAGGGGTAACTTAACCCATGAAATCATCCTATCCTGCAGCCAAAACCCCACCTTCTAACTCCTGAATAAATAGATTCTCATGACAGAATAATTCATCTCCAGTCATGAAAGCATCAGCTTTAAACGACATCTTGTAGAGACCCTGTGCTTGTTAGGGCCAGATCAGCAGCCCAGATGCCTCGGATGTAAACTCATGAAGGGAAGATTAATTTATCTGTCATCCTATGCTTTGACAGTTGTTGTAAATCTGATTTAGCTCTGAGCAGAAATAGGGGAACCTTTGAATTTATAAGGGTGATACTAAGAAAACCTAACCTAGACTCTCTGAGCCTTGAAGAAACAGAATGTAGTTATGGTCAGTGAGATCTTAAGTAATCTTCAGGCATAAAAAATTTAAAAAGTGGTGGGGGGCAGGGTGGGCAAGGCTCACTTTCCCCAGGCAAGGGCTGTGCGGGTGCACCAGTGAGGGATGCCCACTGGAACTCTCTCTGGTGCATAGAAGCAGAAGCAAGGCCCTGTGTTTATTGATCGATGGTAGCAGACAACTCCATGAGCCAAGTGCGTGTGCTTTTTTTAAAAATATGTTGGCACTGTTTTCAGAGCTTTTCCTTTTCTGACATTTTGAACTTTACAGAGGTGATTTTTTTTTTTCTTTTTGAAAATTCATAAAGCTGTCAGACTGACTTATTGTGGAATGATACTGTGCAGATTTTAAACATCTATGGCAGTACATTTGTAAAATCTAAATGAAAACTCTAATAGTCATGACCTCATTGGAGATGGACTGTTGTCTTATGATAAGAGCATTTGTCTGTGGAAACAGAACAGGTGGTTAAAGCTAGGAAAAGTTTTTCTTGTTAGGGCTACTCTGCTAGTATCTTGTGCACTGTGGGAACTGGGCAACAGCGTGCATCTTGCCTTCCTTCTTATCCCACGTGCTCCAAATTAAACACAGTATAATAGCTGTGGAAATTTCATTTTCACTTTCATATCAAAGAATTGAAAATAAAATCTGTAACACTGTTTTAAAGTCTGAGCTCCCTAGGGTAGAATGGCGCTATGTTTGTCAGGTTAGTATAAGGGCATCTGCAAATACTGTGGTATCTGCTGCAAAGAAGGCTTTAATCTTTATGGAGGTGAGTTACTGTTGATTTACGCTGAATTCAGACTATATAAAACTTCCGAGAACCCACTTGTAGTATGTTACCTTACGTAGAGCTCAGGTCTCTAAATGCATATCATTACTCTGCAGGACTAGATTGCAGTGACGGACATGATTTCCATCGCCGGCAAGGCGGAAACTGTGCCTTTCCTTGGTGATGAGGAGGTGACCTGTGTGTTAACTGCTGCTGTGTTGGGCTACAGGTGAACCACAGTGAAAAATCACTCTTCTTCCTTGGAAGGATAGAATACTAATGAGCTCCTTTCCTACTTCTTTACTTCCAGCCTGCATCACCTGCTAGTTCAGGACCTCACATCCAATTTTGTAAAGCTGGTGGCGAGTCAGGGACATCACCCTGTAGTAAGCTTTCAGTGGGTTGGCAAAAGTTGTTCTGTTGTTAATCCCCGCAAATTGTAGGAGTGTTAGCTCAGCCCAGAACTGCCGTAAGGGAGCCGGTTCCCTGTGTCAGCATGGCCTTTTCCTTCCGGATGAGTGTACAGCTTCCACTTCACTGGAGGGACAACCAGACTGCTGTTGCTCCTTTACAAGCAGTCCAAGAAGGAACTACTCTGAATTTTAATGAAATGAAAAGGTGTGTATCCCCACACTGTTGATTGAATTGCTGAATGAGTGAGTGTGTTAGCAGAAAAAAGTGTAAAAATAATTTGTGTCCCTATGTTTTAAGCCTCTTAAAAAAAAAAAAAAAAGTAAATGAGGGAGGGAGAATTGTCTTGCTGCCTTCTCTAGCAAGACAATATTTAAATGGAAATGATTTAAAAAACCAAAACCCCAGCTTTTCAGGTGTGGAAGGCAGAGTGGTTGTTGAAAAATTCAAGTGTAGGTAGATTTTATGCCAAATTAGTTACTTGGACTCTATGGATGCTGAATGACTTAATGTTACGCTCAAGGTTCCCTAGGATTTTTTTGAAGAAAGTTTTTTGGTGTTTTTTTTTTTTTATTCCTTTTTTTGCAATAATAATGAGGTAGTAGCTTGCTTAGACTTCTATAATTTAAGTCTGGTTTAGAGTGCATACATGAGGTTTTTAAGGTTTTATTACAACTACAGAAATAAAGATGAGGGCAAGTGAAGATGACATTATTTAACTGAAGTTAGAATCTGAGACCAAAATCTTGAGGTAACTTTTTATTCTGAATACTTCAGCTTGATTCACTAAAGAACTGATTTTAATTTCAGATGTAGTCTGAACTAGACTTGTAGAAAGAAAAATGGCACAATTTCAAATTCGGAAATAATTTCTGCACTTACTCTGGGAGTGTGTAAAATTGTCACTGTTGCAGCAGGACATTGTTTTGACAGTGTCTTGTACAACTCAGAACAAAAAAACTTTGCTGCAAAGAGTTTACGATCTAAGCAATAACGCTGTAAATACTTGCCAACTTCCTAATCAAATAAAGCTTTAAAATCCTTTGTGAATATTGCGTTAAGGTCAGAGACATACGTAGTTACTTACAAAAATATCAGTTTGTTCATAACAGTAAGTCTGAATATATTTGGTCTCTGGAGTAAAAAGCAGAAAACTATATTGTGCCTAATTCTTATATTGGCCTGTCATGAAAATTAATAAAGATAGCTGTTCTAAAATGAATATACTTTCTTACTAGTATTTTTTTCTCACTACTTTGGTGCTAAACTTGATATAGAAGGATATGACTGTTAGCGTTAGAGTCAGTTGTGCCAACTGCTATTTGAGTATGTGGTTTATTTAGAAATGTAGTAGTAATGAACTTAGTGACCTGTAGTAAGTAACACGCTTGTTCTTACTGTGTGCAGTCATCTTGTCTAAAACGTTCTCCAGGTTTCTGTTTCATTGTGGTGCAAGCAATGGAATTTGCTAAATTTTGCATAGCTATGTACTAGATTTGCTCATGAAATGGCTAGGATGAAACTTTATTGTTTGTACGGGTGTAGTAATTGCACAAATTGAAAGTACAGTATTCTGAAAACTTGGCCCAGAGTGTTCCTATTGCTTAAAGTAGGAGGTTGGATTTTGTCACTTTGCTCAGGCAGGGCAAAATACGTGATTGTGGTGTAGTGAGATCTGAGTATTTGAGGAAGGAGGATCAGTTGTGCTGTGATCATGAATACTGATAGTGTTTTCAAATCAGCATAAAGAAGGCATTTCGATATTTTATATTCTCCTCCCGTTGTAACTGAAATCAACTACACAGCCGAGTTGGAGAGGTTGAATGGGTTTGTGCTTACAGTCTTTAATTCTGGATGGCGTGTGATAGTGTGGCAAATGTACTTTTGCAATTCACCTAATTTGTACTAGTAAAATGAATGAATTTTTGTGAAAGATGGGATCTCATTAAGGACTTGCCTAATTCATAAGTAATGCTTAAAGAATCTAAGTAATCTCTAGGCAATCCACTGGTGTCTCTCTTGTTGATTGTTTTTGCCTGTAAAGCAGTGTCTGAAGTGTATCATCTCAGGTATTTCATCTTAATGGCAATGAAGGAGCAAAGTTATTTTGAAAATAGCTGAGGTGGATGGTCTGGTTTGCAACTCAAAAGGGAACCGGTCTGGGAACGCAAAACAAGTCAGTAGCAGATGTTACAACTGTTGACCGCTGCTACAGAAACCTGTTAAGAAGGAGTTGCGTGAATTAACTGGATGAAGGATGGAACCGCTCTAAGAATTAGATCCTAGAAAATCTTTGGCTTTAGTATCTATAACACTATGGAACGTTCCTTGTCACTGTACAAACTGACTGAACCATATAAATCTTTCTCCAATTTTCACACTTTAAAAATTTTTTTAATATCCTTCGGGCAGATTAAAGTAGTTCTCTGTTCTGTGATGCTACAGACAAACATTATTTCAATGAAGTATGGCTTCATGTGTTTAATGGGACAGGATTTTTCAAAAGCAAATGAATTCTTCTAGAAGGCGATATACACTAGACACCTCTGTAAGGCAAATATAAAAGAATTTTTCCTCCTGGATAATTTAAGCTATTTTGATCAGGACATAATTAAAAAAAGAAGATAAAAAAAAAAAGACTTTGCACAATATTTCTAAACCTTTTTTTTTTTTTTCCCCATTCACTTTTAAAGGCACAGTAGGGAGCCATGGGAAATGTATTTTCATCTAGGGTTGTAGGAGGAATACATATTGTTTGTTTAAGGCATCAGGTATTGAGAAATGGCAGGGTGAAAAGTTTGACCTGAACTGCCAGATCTGATCTGCAAGGGGGTAATTGAGTTGCCATGTTTTTTTTCTCCTCAGTTTAAATCAAGTTTTGCTATAGCCCATTTACGTGTCAGACTGGTAGCAAAACTTGACAACTTCAGGGTGCAAGCTTGCTTTTGATCAGGATTTACATGCAAATCATTTTTGCCTTGAACTGTCAACTCCTGTTTTGACACTGTGAGGGGAGGTGCCCCCATTTCTTGCAGTCTTTGCTGCTCAAGCCACGGGGATGATGGTCAATGCTGTTTGTTGGCATGTGGAAGAAAACTATTCTGGTAATATGGTGGTTAAACTTTTTGTATCTTATCTACGTATGTTTTTCTACCCCCTTTCCTGTCAGTCAGCTGTTGCAGCTGGGCTTCTAATCTCCTTTTCGCCTAGAAGAAAATCTAACAATAATCCTGAGTTTGATGTCAGAGAGAAACTAGAGAATTGGGGTAGAGGGTCGCCAGTGTACCGGGGAATGGGTTTAAGCTGCAAAACAACACAAAAGATGCTGACAGTCCGCATTTTCCTGGGCTTTAAACAAAGTCTTTGGTAAGTTTAAAGAATCTTCTCCTTGCATGACTAAACCTATTGATGGTTTAGAGAAAAAGCTGCCTTAGAAGGCTTAAGACTGAACCTTCTTTCCAATTTTACTGAAAACCTTAAGATGTTAAATTTTTTTACATTGTATAATTGGAGAAAAATTACAGAGGGGCCCATGAACAATGAATAAACTGTGTGAATGAACAGTATGTCTTCTTTTTGCGGCCATATCTAGTAAAACTCATGTGTAATATACCTTTTAGATGAATTTAATTTCCATTTACGCTTTACATCTGGAGCTAATCTTTCAAGAAAATCCCACACAGGAAAGTAAACTAATAAAACAAAACCGGTAATTTAATACTTAAGGGTTTCTAAAAATAAAATCAACTTCAGAAACAGACTGGTGAGAATTTATAAAAAACCATAAAATTACTATTATACCGAAATAAACAAATGATGCAAGAAGTTACATCTTGCAAGTGATGCTGCTATTCTGTTTTGCAGTTAAACAATTTTTTCTTTGTACTATTAGTAGAGTAAGGACATCAAACACACTGTTTCACCGAGGTGGCAGGCAGTGTCATGTTTGATAATCTACGTACGAAAGCATAACTTTTAAAGTCAAGATTTTGAGATGGAATCTGATTTATCCGTCTTGGACCTTATTTTAGCAGACAAAGACCTGAATATGCTAACATGTGCTGTGAAATTTTAATTGAATTGTTAATGACACTTTGGAGTGACACAACACGTGAGAAACTTCCAAGAACTGATCATGGGAAGCCCTTTTTCTTACTGTTACAAAACAGAAGACACTAGGAACTTGACAAGTCCAAGTGTCTGAGGCCAGGGGAATAATTGATAGCAGGCTGCCTGTATCCAAGGTCCTTTAGCAGTAATTGCAAGCAGGATCTGACTCTCTGATCTCACCAGTGGTATTCACCATGCCAAAACGACCAGGCTTTGACAGATTGCTTTCCTACAGTAATAACTTAGGCATGTTCCCTTTCTCACATGAGGCCACACATCCCTCCCACTGGAGAAAATGAGTTGAAAATGAGTTGCTTCTTTTTTTAACAGGGCACTGTTAAAATAACTCTCTTCTATTATATAAGCCCAGTAGTGCCAGGGGACTAAATTTATATGGTTATAAACAAGAGATATTACTTTAGAATACCACAATGCAATGTTTCACTATTTCTATAGGATTTCAAATGTTTTGAAAATAATGTGTGGAGTTTTTTCCTCCTCCTTGCTCTTAAAAGAGACCCAAAATGCCACATTTTATGTTTAATTGCTTTCATATCTCTCTGATTTTTATAAACTGAGTACTGACTTGTACTCAGATTTATATCTTGGATGAATCTAAGTCCCCAGAGGGGGACTTAGAACTATTATTTATTCTGCATAGGTTGAAATGAGACCTATTTTATTTGAGTTTTTTAAACTCTCCCACTGTGTTTGGGCTCTGTTACATTTTGAAACTTTTATGTGGTGTTTGTTTTTTTTTTCCTTTTTTTTTTTTTTCTCCTCCTCCTCCCCTGAAATGTCATTTTGTCTGTAAACTATGATTGGAAGCTGTAATGTCCTGGATGATATATAGCAGTTCTGGATTTACACTCCGTTTAGTGACAGGATTTTACTAATTCTGATATAAGGACCCCTGTGTGCTACTCTACGGTGGTCTGTGTTCTCTGGCATAGTTAAAAGCCTGGCAGCTCCACCCTATAGCTGTCTAAACAAGGTTTCTCACCAGGCACTAACATCAAAAGAACTACAGTAAGCTAAGGCTACGGGAAATTGTAACCACAATATTAACTTTATAAAAACTGAACATCTACTACTATAATGACTGGCACTTTCATTAATGCATGCAAACCTCTAAGATGATTAAGGTGCGTTTCCATAAGTGCTAAGTGTGGATGGTTTTATAACTTTCAACTGCAAATAAAAAGTGGTAAGAATGCAAAGTTCTTAGCTGTGAAAATAAATTGTATGCACATGGTAGAATACTTATGGCGACTATATGGCATCTAGTTAGTTACTCCACGGTACTTTGGAGTAAAGAGCTCTAAAGGTAGAGTTACATTCTTTAGCAAAGGTAAGAAAATCGGAAGGTAAAGTCATGTACTTGTTGCTTATTAACTCCAAAATCTGTGAGAGACTGCAGACAAATTCAGGTGATCTGCCTGTCAATGCCATTTGAATCAGTGAAGAGGGTCTTGCGCAGAGTCATGATGACGTTGAGGATCCAATCCTGTGGTCTTGTTACTGGATGTAAAGAGCTAACATTTTTTTACATAAGGAATGGTGGGCCATATACTTGTTCTTCTTTTTTTTTTTTTTTTTTAACTCCTTTGTCTCCCTTGAGTTGAGTTAACCTCACATTTTTTGTAACTGTAGAGAATAACTTGAAAATGATTAACGGAAAACTTCAATCTGTGAACATGCTGCTGTAGATGCGCGAGAAATAACTTACTTTCTTCTTCAAGTTTGTAGCTTTAAAGTAAGATGAATTGTTCACCGTACACCTGATGGGTCATGTAGCTTGCTTATAAGCTTCTATAAACTTTAGGGATCACGTGAGCACTTTTAGAGGATATTCCTACAGCTTTGACTTGCTTTGATTGTAGTAAATAAAACTTTATTTGTAATAAGGTGGAAAAATACAGAACAAAAATGAAGCTAGGGTATTAAAAATAACTAAGTTTTGGGGTCAAGCCCAATTCATTAAAATGAGAAAAGCAGAGGGGAGAGGAAAAGCTTGGCACTGGTTTTGCGATAATAATTTATCCGCACCTTGAGCCCATCCTTTGGACAGACCTTTGTTTGAACTGCAGCTGGCTTGGTTTATGTATGACCTGCTGGGAGCTGAGGTTGTAATGAAAAACAGTTATTCTTTCAAATTACTCACAAGAAGAAGTGCCTATTTTATCAAGTGCTCTTCTTAATTTGGCACATGGTAAGACTTTTAATATTTATTTTTTCTCCATTAATCACACTGTATCTTATAAGAAGTCTAAACACAGTGATGAAATACTGTATGTTTTCCTTAAAGCATTCTGAGGACAAACGCTTCTCTTGAGAGTGGCTGTCAGGCGCTCCTACCATTAATTAATGAAGTTATTTGTTGAGGTTTTTCATGTGCATGTTGCCATATTATAAACTTTTCAAAATTCTTCTTGGATCAGGATTGCGTTTCATAATTTTGCAGACTAGCTAGTGATAGGTTTACAGGACAAAAAAGAATGAGGAAAGAATAACGGTTTAACAAAAATAGAAATGCAAAACTTGCAGTCCTTCCATTGTTTAAAACAAATTTAAGATGACGATTTAGTTATGAAATGGTGGTTGACTTACAGTTATCCTGGTTTTCTTTGTTTTGGATATAACCCTACTTTTTGTTAACGTAAACTGTATGCTCAGAACTGTACAAGGTAAATGTAGCTGCTGTCCTGTTCAATCTGAATAGCTAAAGATTAAATAATACTAGTTTGGGGAAAACCTGAAGATGATGATAACTTAAACTGTGTCTTTGTGTGTCTATTACCAAATAGCAGAACTCAGATGCTCAAGCACAATGGGAGTGCTAAATTAAGATGAATTCATGTATGTACATTTTCTTCATTTCTAAGGTCTGTGATTTCCTGAGATATTTGAAGAAAGTGCTTCTGTTCCTTAGGTAGGAATCACCCACCCTTTGAAGTCATATGCCTGTTAATCCTTTAAGATCATAGACTTAGTGCATAGGACATCAATGCTAATAGCAGATTTCTTGTAATCTCAAACCATTAGTGGAGTTGTTATAAGCAGAGGTGTTGATTCATACAGAGCTGCTTGTAAGAATCAGGACTTATGTTTCTGGGAATTTGGACAAGTATTAAACCAGTGGTTGTTCATGCATTGCATGAACCATGTGATGCTAGTACTGAATCCGGAGTTAAATTCCCTGGCATTATTTCTGTTTCCATTATTCTTGCAGTTGCTGTTTACAAATCTAATTAATGTCTTGTCTCCTGTTTTAAGATATTAAAAAACCCCAAACATAACTAATGATTTAGCACTGATAAATACTGATGATATTTTCAGTACTTATAAAAGACAACTTTTTACAAATGCAATTTGATTGTCCTTTCATTTAGATATTTTCTACATGGGAAGGTTGGAAGACAAGCGTCAGAATTATTCTCTGTAAATGATGGTGGGAAAGTAGAGGTTTTACATATAGATGCTTTCTTTCAGAGAAAAGAATGAGGTATTACCTGGAAGACAAGGGAATGGATGTGTAAGAAGTAGTTCTTCCTAACGTTATTGAAGGATAGGGCTGACAATACTCTTTCCACACTTTCTCTAATATTTTTGTCCTCGTACAAATGCAGCACTGGTCTACTTACTGTGTTGTTATGCATCTCCTCTCATTGCTTTAATCCACAATTAAATAATCTGTTTATAATAACCTCTTGCCACGAAAGGAAGAAATTGAATCTGCTGCTGAAGAAGACATTAGAATAACAGGTATTATTGTTCCCTTCTGTTTTGTGTAAGCTGGGAAGTTTGGATAGGTAGGATACGATGCTGAAATATTATTTTTTTAGATGTTGGCATATTGTGTAAAAGTTGAAGCCTCGGTGCAAGATGAGTCCATCAAATACTGCTGTAATCTCCTCACTTCTTAGTGCCGACAGATGGGGTGGGCTTTGCACCACAGCCTTATATCTTGTGCCTTGTTTAGTCTCGGTTGTTCAGTTTGCTTTTTCTGAAACAGTGGACTGGAAAAATGTAGTGGCTTGTTTGTATTAAGCAAGCATTAAGATGATTGTTGGGAATTTGAGGGGTTTGAATTCCCATATTCTAAGCTAAATACCTTAAGTTAGGATGGATGGGAGCATATTGAGTATGACTTTAGCTCAACACTGGTACAGAATAACCCTGACAATGAGAGGGTGGAGTGGAGTAGCTCGGAGTAGCTAGGACAGCTGTTGGTGCAAGTTCTTGCCACGTTTTTACAATAGCGTCATCCAAGCAGAGAGGCTATGTCTAGTAATGCATTGACTTCTACTTTATTTTCACTGTACTAAAACCATGAGCTTTATGGATGTAATATGTCCCTTGTTATACGGAATGTTGGCAGTGCTTGCAGGCATTATATATATTTGGGGTTTTTTCCCCTATAAAATCGGTAATATTTCTTCAAAGTGGCTTAACTTCCCTCCTGTTTTATATGTGGGTTAAAATTGCACAGTTTTGTTCATTTTTAAGCAGGTTATTTATATATCAGTGCACTTTTATGGTTGGACTAATTACACATTTTGTAGAGGCTGTGCTGTTTTATCATTTGTTTCATAAGATACCATTACATACACAACATATATCTATATTACGCACACAAGTCCAGGTTGTATTGCAGGTACTACTGAGAACCAAGGAGAAATCATAATAAATAGAAATTACTATGGGCATATGAGACACAGGCAATTAGGCAAACCTGGTTGTAAACATATAGCCAGCTCTAAAAAGTGCCAGTCATAGCTTTATCTACTGCACTTCCCATGCTAGAAACTGTTGAGCTGTTTTCTCCACATCTTTGGGAGAGAGGATGTTTTCATCTGAAGAAAGTAGCAGTGTAACTGCAGGTGGCTTCCAAAATACACTTAATCTTTCTTCAGTTTGGATTCTGTAACTTTTAGAATTTGGCACTAAAGCTCAGTATTTACACTACTCTCAGTGGTACACACAGAGCATCACAGTTTGTTTTTAATATGGCACACTTTGTTAGGAGATATATTTGAAATCAGTATATTGATCTAAATTATCAGTATGTTGATATACTAATCAACAAACTTTTTAGTGAGGAACACTAGTAACAGTAGTTGCCTTATGTCTGTATAATTATTTGTTTCCCAAGGTGTTTTTGAACAGTATTGATTCCAACATGCTATTTTGAAGTATAATTATCAGTTTCCTTTTCCTTGTATTAGGGATGCTTCTGCAATTTTTGGCATAAATAATTTTTCAGTTTCATTCTTGCATAATGTCCATCACACAGCACCTAATAAAAATGACATGCTTTGAGCAAAATTTAGGTGGGATTTCTGGGAGTACTTGTCTCCTGAATCACGATTGTCATTGAAGTAACTGGGACTGCCACTACTTCATCCTACACTGTATTTTTCAGTATCAAGTGACTCAGTAAAATTAACAATGAGTTCTGAAGACCTGTTCAGTTTCATTGTTTGAGTTGAATTTTCTTGTTTTAATGCTTTCCCATTGTAAGAATACTGTATTTGGATTTTCTTACAATGTCTGTTGTCTCAGTAGAAGTGCTGAGAAGATGGAAGTATTTGCTTAGAGAATAAACAGTCTGATTTAAATACAAAGATTTTTTCTTCTCCCCCCCCGAGAAGTGAAAGCAGAGCAGTATACTCTTTCATTCAGGCACAATGTGATTGTTATAGTATATTTTTGCATTAATTCATGGAGGGACACTTGCCTAAATTGCTTTCTGTCTCTTGTGGAAGTCTTTGATCCTGCTGACAGTTTGACTGCATTAGTGAGAGTGTATTGGTTAATCCTTTGCTTAACTTGTTCTTTTTGGCACAGCCAGGGGCCTTTCCAAAGATAATCTGTCAGCATAGGCTAAATCCTAATCAAACAGGCCAAAAGAGGAGCTGGGAGATGTGTTGTAGGCTGAAGAACTCCTTTTGGGACTAGATATTTTTTGATATGGTATTTTTTTGTGTAGTCTGAAAATTTAAGCATGTATATAAACTCTATCTAGTCATACGGGCTTGCATCCTCTTTGAACACATTGGTTAAAGGGTGCAGCATTTATAGCATCTGAAATGTACGTCTGCTTTGCTACCAGGAGTTGGTTTTGGTAGGGGTCTGGATGTTTTCAATCCCTTTACTCATTTAGTATTGAACAATACGTCTGAGTTTTTTAGTTTCATAAGGTCAAAAACCGATGAAGACAGAAATCTTTCATATGAAAAATGTGGTATCTGAAAAACCTGGTCATACGTGGATGGCTAAGTTTCTAAGCCAAAAAACTTCTTTTTCACTGCAAGTGACTGAAATAGCAAACTATCATCCAAATCGGGAGAGGTCTAGGTTGCTTTTAAAGCTGATCCTGACTGTAACGAATTGCCACCAATAAAGCCTAGTTTTTGCACTTTGAAGAAGCTTCATTTAATGACATGAGACTTAAAGTAACAATCAGTATCCTTGACTGGCTAGCATAAAATCAGCGGGTGAACATTCATCTACTTTTGCAAAATAAATTGGAATAACAAAAGATCAGGAGAGGTCTTTTCTTTCTCTAAAATAAAAGTATATCTTGATATTATTCATTATTAGTAGAGATAAAGTCAGAGCTGTTCTTTCAGAATTGAAGTGTTTCAGTTTCTTTGCAGAATGGTGCTTAAAAAGTGCTTATTAATGTACAAGTGGAGGGAAACCTGAGATACATTCTTCCCCCTTGTCAGTTCAGCAATCAACTGTAATAAGAGCTGATGTAAAATTTTCATACACTTTAAGGCATTCTTTAATGTCTTTATGCTACTTGAAACACTCTCCATTTTCATTTCACTTAACAAGCATATTGGGATATTCTTTATGCAGATAAAACAAGCTTAAATAAAGTTGTTAAAAGTGCCTGCAAGTAAATTGCTTGTATATTCCTTTTACCCTACTTCTCCCTCCCCCTACACTTAACATGATTAAACTGAATATTATAATATAGTTCATGCTAAATGGTTCTATGATTCATATCAACCTTATTACAGTCAGCTCAGCCAAAACAATTTCACTTTCACAATCTTGTGCTACTCAACTATGTAGTGGTATTATGGCAAACACGGGATGCCTGGATTGAGATGCAAATGTGATTTCTCTTTCTAAATAACATTTCTTCCCCCGTTTCCACTTAACCATTTTTTCACTTGGTTCCATGTTTTTCATTTAGATTTGGTGGATGCCTTAGGACTGTACCAAAATATTCCATTGATGTTCAACAGAAAAAGTGTAGACTGATGAGCTTCCACATTATCCTGGGGGTATTCAAAAGACGTTTAGATGAGGCCCTAAGGGATACGATTTAGTGGGGGACTTGGTAATGCTAGGTTAATGGTTGGACCCGATGATCTTGGAGGTCTCTTCTAACCAGAACAATTCTATGATTCTGTGATTATTTAGTTACCCTAAATAATAGACTAAAGGATTTTTTGGGGGAAAACCCCACACCCAAACAACCCCAAAACCTAACTAAATGGTTAGCTTTTTTGGCATCTAAACAGAGATTATGCTGATTGTCTAATCAAAATTGTCTAAACTAATAGAAGGAGAGGGGAAAGTAATGGAAGTCATCTCTGTCTGAGAGTATGATACTGAAGGGTTTTGTTGATTAAAGAGCAACTGGCCTTTTGTGATCCGGAGAGGATTTGGTTCTGCCTGTATGTGGCCATACTCTTCGTATGCTGTTCAGGTTGGGAATAACTTGTGAAGATACTTCTAAACTATTTAGGTACTCTCATTTACTTGAGAGCCTTTCCCATGAATCATATTGCAGAGGTTGCTTTACAATGGTATTGATTTTTTAGATAACTTCAGAAGCAATACCATGAATGGCATCTGAATCTGTATCCTCCGCATAGGTTCTGTGTGTCTTACGCTCTTACTAGAGCTGGGGTGATTTCATGGTTCCTAGGGTGGCAGCTTTAAAGGGCGTTAGAGAGTTCTCAAAAATGGTAAGAAAGATGGGACACAAAGACCTATCTTTTTGTAGGGTCTATTGCATAGTGCATGGAAAAATTCAGATCACAGAGGTGGAGTTATGTGGTCAGTAGACGCAGATGAATGTTTGTTAATATGGTGGGCATAGCTTCTAGAGCTAGCTTTGAATCTCAGCCAGTTGGGAAATACGATACCTTGCCTTTTCTTGCTCAAACCACATCTCAAGTCTGTTTTATGGCTATTTGTAGCTATGTATTTATGTGAAGAGCAGTATAGGGCTTTTGGAAAGAAGAAAGAGTTGCTATCTGTTGTGAATAGAACAAAATACTGACTGACTTGTTTTCTTTGAATCTTTGGTTTGAACTGCTTTTTTACCTTTTTTTTTTTTTTCCCCCAAATTCTTTTCGTAGTGTAGAGAGAGAATTTCGGTCTCAGAGGGTTAATTTTTCTCTTTCCAAGACTTATGGACAGTGGATGGAGCCACAAGGCCTTTGGACAATTCTCTTTGGACAAAGTCTCTATGATTTTACAGAATTATTCTTCATAGTTCTAGTGAAAAGCTGCTACTGGTTGGCTGCAGAAGGGGATACTCCAAGTTTTCTGTCCTGATTGTAACATGGTGTGCTGACCCATGCTTGATCTATTAAATGGACTTCATATACCTGAAGTTTACGCACCTATTTTTGAAAACTGTCATATATAGGTAATCCTAGTGAGACAGGGATATGTTTGACAGGTTGTTGTTCTATCTGTTGGCAAGCTATTTTGATTCTTCCTCCCACTTATTTTGTCTGCATTTTTTATTTTTGTTGCATTGTACTATTTAGTGTTTATCTTCTTTTTCATTAATTGGAAATACTAGTCTCATGAATATGAGTTTCATATATTGGCCTGCTCTTAAGGTTTGACAAATAATTAGATTTTTTTAGTACACCAGTATGAGAGAAGTTTTGGATGATCATCGATATCTGCCTCTGAAATTTCTGTCAGCACATAGCGAGCAAAGTGTTTTGGGATACATAAACTCTGAGTTAGGTTTGCAGTGCGTATTGTCGAATAAATTATGCCTACTGTTTGAAGTAGTAGGAATAAATATGCGCTCTTCAGTTTGAACAGTGAGTGGCAGTTTTCTGCCTGGGCATAGGAATTCTCTTGGGGTTTTTCATATGGTGGCAATTATTTCCCTGGCTGCGTTAGCATGACTGTGAAGTAAACCAAGTAATAAATTAGGAGGATGGAGCTGAAGACGTAGAGCCTCAGCCTAGCTAAACTGTTTTGAACTATGCAATCATATCTGTGATACTGTAGAGGAAGATAAATAATTGTTTCTATAATGTGGTGCTAGTCAATGCAGTGCGCTGTGACACTTTGGTTAGCTACTATCTTAACAGGTAAAAGAATAAACATGTTGGGGGAGTGCGTGGCAGGATCCTGATTGACTGCAGCAGCAGGCGATTAATGGGCAACAACGCTCTGACAGGAACTGCTGACAAGGCGATAATGAGATTAGCACCTTCTGATTCTTTTATTAACAAGTAGCCAAAGAATCATTTGGGCATGTCAGTAGATAATGATGGAAATTAAGGGACACTCTGGAACCTTTGGGTAGCAGATCATACACCTAGTGCTCTGGAGGGTAACTTGCAGATTAACTGAATCACCTCCTTTTGCATATGTAATCGCTGAATATGATGGTGTTAGTTAAAGATAATAAGAATGGATGTATTATTGCATTTATTTACGTATGTTAGCGATTCAGGCGTATTGCAATGCAGCAGTTCATTTTATACATGGAGCACTTGCTCACTTTGAAAAAGTATGTTCATCAGTAGTTGTACCAATATGAAAAATTTCCTTCTTTTCATGGAGCTTTATGCTAGGATTGATGATTTTGAGTTACTGTTTCTCAGGTAGCATCTTTTCCTTGTTGTGGTGCTTGTCTTGGTATTGGTGTGTAAAAACAATTACTTTTGGGGTAAGAGATTGGGAAATGAGTATGAATGGAACCAGGTGTCTGAAGGTTATGGGGAGGAGTGGGAACGATGAAAATGTGGAAAGCTATGGATAATTTCAGTATGTGAATACTTTAGAGGACTAGAGAGGCAAGAAGTACGAGACTGTAAGAGTAAGGAGTGTGAAACGGAATGGACAAAATCATATTGAAGAGTTTATTTTGGGTCTGGGAGATAGTGCGTTAGTTTCCAGGCAGAACCTGGAAGAGAAATACACCTGTTGAAGCAAACAGGTCTGTAGGTGTAATTCTGGTGGAAGAGTAAGAGAGAGACCACCAAGGCCTAAGGAGGACAGAAAATTAAGAGTAAGAAAGGAAAGAACTAAACATGAACATGATAAAAGAGTTAGGCTGTTTGTCTTGGAGATGGTTTGGCATTTTTCTTATTTCACTGTTATTCTGGCAGATATCACTGCATAGAAGTTTAATTTTCTTTACGGTCCTTTAGGAGTAGGTGGGAGAAGGAAATGAATTATTTTCAATGGTTTTCAAATATTAATAGCTACAAGGGTATTTTATGAATGCATTTAATTGACTGTTTCATTAACATTAATCCCATTTGACAAGGAAATCTGATAAGAATGTTGCCATGATTTTGCATTTGACCAAGTTAAAACATCTTAATATTTATCATCATACTCTAAATTGGCTCAACAGCTATTTCCTAGGGGCTTACATTGATGCAATTACTCAGGTTGTATGAATGCGAACGGAAGCACAGATGTGAAGATTGGCATGATTTAACCCTCCTTTAGATCAAAATAATTTTAAGATATAACTGATACAAATGCTTAGTTTTTATATCTAATTACAGTCAGGATGGCTGTTCTCCACAGATCTGACTTTGCATTAGGGTTTAGGTTTGCAGGTCACATAAGTACTCTTGAAAAAACTGCTCAAACTTTTGTGGAATCAAAGAAGATTTTGTAAGTTTGGAACTTCCCACCCTGAGGATATCAGAAATGTTCCACGTGCTGGGTCCCAGAACTTGGCTACCATCGCTTTCTTCTTTTTTTTTGGATACAACATGGGCTTTAATTGTGTTCATGTGCTTGCTAAAGATCAGTGGCAAATGCCACTGTCGTCCTCTTAAGTTCCTTTTTTTGAGTGTGTGGCTTTGAGAGCCTCAGTCCTCTGCTCAAACTTATAATAGTCTTGAAATCTCCATTATTTGGATGTTGCTGTTTTCTGCAGCAGCTGATAGCTCAGTGTTACAAGGAAATCAGCAGTGCCAGCATAGCAGAGAGAAGGCTGTCTGCTTACCTTTATATTAATATATCTCTAATCATTAAGAAAATGAAAAGAGGAAAAAAGGGAGCCATTCTGAAGTCAAGAATAATGGCTTGCTTTACAGCAGTGTTTTCTTGACATGGCAGAGCTTGCTCATTTGTGTCTCAGACTTTCCTGTTATTCAACCAAGTAAAATGGTTGTCAATCTGTTTTAAGCGGAGAAAATTGAACTGGGTTTTTCAGGACTATTGGTCGGCTTAGTTATGCCAAGCTGTTTCTTTGGATGGTAATAATAGATTTGTGCTTCAGCAGTATCTCTGACACAGTTGACTAGTTTTTAAGTTTACTACTTTTTTTTTTTTTTTTCCTTCTCTGAAAAGCAAGTTGCCACCTGTACCTGGAATGCAAAGATGCAATCTGGTTGTTCCTCTTAAAAAGCATTTTTTAAAGAGAAGATATCTGATTTGGAATAGTTGATTTATATTTCACTCCTGTCTTTCTTTGCTAATTTCTCTCTTACAGGCATATTAGAGTAGTCTGAAATATTTTATCAGTAACAATATATTAACAGGGAAAACGATCAACCTGGGGCACTGGTTCTCATAATTCCTCTTTAGAGCACTCATTTTTTTTAACTAGTTTTTACAAACCAAATGTTAATGCATATGCTTGATTGCTAACCACCTCTGGGCATCAAACCTGTTTTTTCTTGAGTGCAATAAGTGATTATCCAACTCATGCTGCTCAGAAAAAGAGGTTTTGTTTTAATAAGCAGTTTGCAGTTTGGCACACAATGCTGAGGAAAGCAACATTATCTCCAGCAGTAAACTCTGCAGTCATTGCAAAGCTTGACAAGAAAATGATTGAGTCTGTTTGTTATACCTTTGTGGGGCTGCCACTGCTGCTGATGGAAATGTTGCTGTTTATTCAGCAATGCAATAACACTTTCTGTAATTTATGGATGCACATTCCCCAGATTACTAAAGGTAATATTGTTGACTAAAGGAAAGTATACGAATGGATAGTTTCAGTTGTTCCTGTCCTTATAAAAGTGATTGACTGTTCACTTTGCACTGGGAAGAATTTGCACAGGCTCTTTCCCTCTTAACAATTACAGATTTCCCTTCTACTGACAGTTACAAATAACACAGCGGGTTCTCAGTGGCAAAAATGTACTGACTTCCACAGGTCAAGGGACAAAATCCTAGAAATGCTAGAACTTGCCCTCACAGGTTGTATTTATACTATTTAGCAGCCCTTTTCCATCAGTAACAAGTTCTAGCCTTATACACAAGGAAGTTAAGACTTCTGTTTTGTTGTATTTCTACACATAGAAAGGATCGAAAAGTTGAGGGCAGTGTGTGTATATCTGTCTCTCTCCTCCTCTCTCCCCCAACACATTTTCTGAGAAATAATACAGATTCACCTGGGGGCCCCGTTGTGGCCATGTATGTTAAGCAAGGCCTGTATCTGCTGTGGAATTGGCATGGGAAAAAAATCAATGTAGTAGTTATGGTTACCAAATCTGGGGAAGCAGGCAACTCCGGCAATGCTAAAATTCAAGCCCTTGCTCTTCCAGCATAAGAAATTTGTCCTTCCGTCTCCTGCAGGCAAGTTCTCTGTTTTGTCCTTCCTCAGTGATGGCTCAGGTGTTGGTGCAGTGCTTCAGCTGCTTTAGAGCCCCTCTTCCAGTGGCTGTCATTTTATGAGCAGTTTTCTAAACCCACTTACTACTTGTATTATTTAATATTCTGCTATAAAAGTGATGTTGTTCTGTGTTTAAAAATGTTAGGAGTAAAGGAAGATTTGAAGAAACAAATGCAATAAAAAAGATTCCCGTAACAGGAAAAGGAGAATGTGCATCCTTTGTTTCCAAGACATCCAGCCAAGATGGTCGAACCAGAATACTCACTCACTGCCCGTAACATCTAGTTAACTGTGGGTTGTCTTCAGGTAACTGCCTTACTCCTTTTGCACAGGGGCAATGGTCTCTACGGGAGCTATGGAAGTAACTTGTCTTTTCCTCCTTCATAAGGCTGGGTATTTTGGGGAGCAGGCCAGTGCAAGTTGTTTTGAGACATATATTCTATACTGAAGTAGTTTATCTTGGCTGATGTTTTCAAGACGCAATGTGGTCAACCTTTGTTACCCATTTAAAGGTACCTGTTTTGAAGATCCCATGATTTGTGATAATTCTGTTTTACATATGTGTTTGTTCCTATGCCTCAATGGGAAGCCTTCAACAGCCTGCTGGAACTTTCTTTCTTATCATTTTGTGCTACCAGGGCAGACCGCAGGAACAGAAACACGAGTTGCAACTTCACTGGAAATATCAGTGAAGCTAGGTTGTTAGTCTTCTTGAAAAGTTGCCTGTTAGAAAAAACTTTTTGTTGAATATTAATTTTTAATTCAAACACTTTCTAAGTGGTAGGAATTTCTCACACGTCTTGTGTATTTCTTTTTATTTGTAAAATGGTATTTGCTTCCCCCCCCCCGCCCCAAGCAAACATAGGGCAACTCTTAAATGTCCATGAGTGGTGAGAGAGTGTAGGGATGTGCTGCTGTGTTGTTGGGTTTTTGGTTTTGTGGGGTTTTTTGTTTGTTAGAATATTTTGCATAAGAGCGTTCCTACTTTCTGCACTAAATCATCACAGAAAGGAAACCAGAGACTTGTCAGCAAAGTATGGAAAAGCTCAAATTTTCAGTATCTTATGTAGCAAATGTAGAGAGAGCTACAGATGTGAAGTACCACTCAGCTTGTGCTGTTATTATTTGCACTAATCGTCATTTTGCTGTATGTGTGCAAAGTGACTTGGACAATTAAAATTTCCAGTAATACCTGAGTTAAAAGGCAAGAAAGCCATTTCTTTGAGGTCTCATTGGCTGAATTTATAGTTTATACAAATTATACATGTATTATGAATTGCTTTTATTTTCTAGCAGCTTAGTAGAAAGCTCTTATTTTTGAATCTTTATAAACTATGATTGCAAGCCGTTGAACACTTTCATTTTTAAGTAAAACACCACAAATAACTTTTTCTGTCCCTAATCACAGGTATAACTTAATTAATATTTTTTTTTTCATGTTTAAAGACAGCTGATTTGGTAGTTCCTATAGCATCTCCTGTGGTACTTCTAAGGTGGTCTTGTGGGGAGTTCTCAGAATACTTTAAAACGGCGTAATTTTAAACATCATATCAGTTTCATCATCTTTGTCGAGTCTTCTTGCAGGGTTTCAAAACTCTTTTGGTATAAACTTCTTTCAGAAAGACCTTTTCAGAATTACTGTATTCCCTTTATATTCCTTTGTAAGGGTTAGCATTAAATGCTGTGCTTTTCTCTTGCATAATACTGCTTATGGAAACACTGAACACTTAGTATTTTAGCTAATGCCTATGTGGATTTCCACCAGAGCTGGACAGCAAAATGTAGCTTGAAAAGCCTTACTGGTTTCTGAAATTGCAATTTTACTTTTTTAACAACTCAGCAAGAACAAATAAAACAAAACAGCCTCCCAAAGTAAAACAAAAATCTCTTGAACTTCTATCAGCAAGAGTGGCATTGACTAACAGCTCCAACGTAATGGATGCATAACAGCGTTGCAATCTGGGATATTGTTTAAATACCGTAAAAAGCCTTGCTCATTTACTCTGTCTGAGCACTGTAGAGAAAAATGGTGTGGTAATCCTGCCGTAGCAGGTGGTACTACTTTCATATCAGTATAAAATGAAATTCTGTGGATGGCTTTTTTTTTCCTTGTTCACTCTTTTTAATCTTTAAATAAGACGATTGGTAGCCTGTTGGCAAGAAAATGGGCCCTGAATTTTTATTCAAAGTTATACAAGGATGATAGTTGGAATTTTTGGCAGGAGGCAAGCCATTGCTTTTCAGAAAATGCTGTCAGGGGAAGCTTTTTCTGAGTTACCTGCTGGGTCCAAGCTCTTTTATGTTGTTGTTGTGACAGGTAGATTTATAAGGCTTGAAATTTGTACAAATCAGTTGTCATTCAGTGCAAGCTGTCAATGTGTCAAGCTGTCACGCCTGCTGTGAGGGGATGCCTGAGGGGGTGTACAAGGGGGCAACCATGGAGAAAGGAAATGAGTTCAAACAGACCTGAAATGGAGCTCACTTCTCTGGGTTTTCTGCCCCTGTAGAGCTGGCATTGATTTTTCTTGATGTTGAGCAACAGCAAACCTTAAATGACATGTTGTTAGCAATCTAAAGTTGCTGTTTATTGTCTTTTAAATGGCAGCAAATCATGCAGAAGAGAATATAGTGTGTGTTTTTGAGTTGTGCATGTTTAGCAGCATCCTGTTCGTGTCACTTTCCTGGCCTGGCTGGTTTCAACTGGGAGAACTGCTGCTGCTGAACTGATGAACACAACTTTATGTAGTATTTTGCAGACAGCACGTGAAAAGAAGTTTTGCAGTCTTCTTTCTCAGGCTGAAGATCATTAATGAACATGAAGTTAAAATGGGAGAGTAGCAGAGGTGGTTAAGCAGCAGAAATGGACGTTTGATGTGCTTGCATGTATTAGAAATTACAATATGTTAGGTTGGTTTATTGATCACATTCTCTGGTTCTTGGACTCAGTAAGAAGACGCTTCATATCGCTTCACAGGCAGGATCAATTGTTAAATTCAAGCCACCCTACCCCACCAGATGACTGCTGAGCAGTACTAATTTGTTCATATTGTCAGCTTCCAGTCATTTCTAGAGTAAACCAGCGTAAAATCTGAGTGAGTTTCTTAATCACTTCCTAATATCTGTGCAGCTCCTACACGTGAAGTGTTTTCATTTGATCAACACTGCACACTTTTGCTTTGACTGCGAGCTGTGACGCTGAAGCCTTACATAGCATAACTCCTGTCATGTCACCTTACTCTTCAGGGTGGCAATATCAGTATATGTTAACTCTAGCCTGGTAAATATCATTAAGAGCTCCATCTCTCGAACGATCGAGCATTTCATGTGTGTGACCTGGCCCCTCTCCAGCCTTTGTGTTCTCTCCACATCTGGACAGGCTGTATTGGCCTTAATTAGTCACAAGATTTTTGGCCCATTCAGTTGGTTCTTCATCCATCAAGCAGTACTGGGAGGGGGAAAAAACACTGGCTAGGGATGGAAACTGGGAAGGTGACATTTGAGCAACAGTCAGTGTCTAGAGGTAAAAAAATTAATCAAAGATTTCCATATAGCCGTTACCAGCTGGCATTCATGGCCTCTGAGCCGTTGAGCTAAAAAGTCTACAGAGAGGCGCATGGCGCAGCTGAGTTTGTCTTGTAAAAGCGCAGCTGTCCAAAACATGACAGCTACAGCATTAGCAGGGCCATTAAGAGGTGTAGAACATTTCCAGGGAAATGATTTGAAAAATGACAATGCTGGCTCCTGTGTGATATTAATTATACCCTGTGCTCATGGCAAATAAGCTAAAATAGTTGGCAAGAAAGACAAAATGAGGTGTCTTGTTTCTGATAGTCATTTTGATCAGTCATAGTACAAACTGGTGTAGCTTTTTAAAGAAACAATAGCACTAATGGACAAGCAACATTTCTAGATTAGTTCTTTTTGAGCTCTTCAAAATAAAAAGGCAAAGCTGCAGCCTGTGGGAAAAGGTAATGCATGAACCCTGAAAGCCGAAATAATGATGACACTGTAACATCTTAGCTCTGGACCATATGTTAGAGAATACTGCCTGCACAGCTCCTAAAAGGCTTCTAAAGAATGGCATAAGGCCAATAGTGTGAAGCAGTCACATACGAAAATAGGAAAAATTGGTAATGCATGAATCAAATGTTTTGAGTTGTCCTATAGTGAAGAATAAAAGACATTCTGACAGCATGTGAATAGTACTGAAATAAGATGAAAAACTACATTGTGTGAACATAGACTGAGAACCAGGTATAACCTAGATGTAATTTTGATGGTCCTCTAGGAAACAATGTTATATTTCTTCTTGATATATTTATTTGCATACTCTGCCCATGGTCTTGTGGATGCAAAAACTTATGCAGCACAAACTTTATGCTACTAAGTAGGGTCTTCGGAATACTCATGATTATTTTTAATATTTAGTATTTCGCTTCTTAATTCCCTTGAAGGCATGCATGCTTCTTGTAAAAGAACAAATACAACCTTGGCTGCCTTGACTTCACCTGGCAATAATTTTCAAGGTTTTGTTCCTGTATTGGTAATGCTATGGCTGCTGCTGGCTGTTCATGCTATTAGGCTCACGCAGATGTCCAAACATGATACCAGCTCCTTGACCATCAAACAGCTGATGAGGTTTCTGTGCTTGCTGTAGCATCCATTCTGCCCCCTTTCCTGGAAAAGGTTTGGAGCAGGATATTAGAGAGGAGCCTACTCTTGTAGAGGAGCATGCCTGTTCAGGAGGACAGGACCAAAGCACTACGGGCTGAAGTGCACGCAGGCTGCGTTGATCTTGCTCTTCCTGTGTTTGCTCTCTTGCAAAAGTGTTAGTGCTGTGGCATGATAAGTCAGTTGAGGGGAATGCTGTAACCGAAAACTGGCCCTATTTACTTATTTGTTTTATTAGTAGTTTTGGTTTTCTGCTGGCTTGCTTTCCCTAAACCAGTTTAGCATGCCATTGGCTGAGCAGAAACTTCAACAAGTAAGCACTTCTGTTATTAGCTACAGTCTTTCTGTAAAGCTTGATGCCTTGCTGGGGTGGTGCACGGAGGTCAGCCAGCTTTCCTTTGTCTGCAGGTCGCTCAGAAGTCAAGCGTTTTTACTTTACGCTGGGAGTAGCAAATGCTATCTGTTTTTTGTTCCAAGGAAGGATGAACCCAATATAACCGCGGCCTTCTAGTATGAAATACAATATTCAGCTTGGATGATGGCAGAGCCAAGCTGCTTGCATTTGCCAGCTCTACTATCAAGCTTATTTGATAGAAAAAAAGACTGTTTAAACTCATTTCTTTGTCTACGTTGTTGGTATCTGCATTTACAATGGAAAACCTATTGGTATTATGTAGACCTGAAAGGGGGAGGCACTTACACGTCACAGAGGAGTATCTAATGATATTGGTATGAAATTTTAATGCTTTCAGACTTTCTTGAACTGATCAAGCTAAGTTTAAATTCTAAATCTGTATTAGGATTAGAATAGTATCTTCCTGGGAGACAGCTCACCGTGCTGCCACAGTGCACTTTTTCCTCTCCTGTGAGACTCGCTGCTGCCAGTCAACGTGGAAACTTTAGGTGGTCCACAGGTCTGATCCTGTTAAATTAATCTCATAAAGAGGTTCATAATAAATTACAGTTTGCAAATAGCCTGTCATAAATGAAAACACAAGTGTAATGATGATAAACTAAGCATAGCTGATAGTTCTAAATTCTTTGTATTGGAAGAGATTTCCCCCTGTGTAGCAAATTCTATTGAATAATGTTGAATTTATGTAAATAAGTACTGCCTTTCTCCCCCGGGATAATGGAAGTTTAAAACTTCAGAATTGCAGCAGGGCAGGGCTTTAACACCCTGTGGAGACAGAGACCCAGGATCATTCCTGAATTCGTTTTTTCTATGCCTATGCATGAAAAGAACCCCAATTTGCTGGCTTGCCCCGGGAAAACTATTCAATAGGCTTTTCTCTAACACTGGTGAGCAATGCTTTTTTTCTTGGTCTATGGATCAAATACATCACCCTGCTCCCTGCACTGATCCTGTAGTTAAATTACCCTATATAAACAACTCTTTGTTATTCCTGCCTGTGAAAAATGTTGTGTTCTTTTGGTAAAGAAGAAAATAGACCTGGAAATAGGAGGTCACAAGCAGGTCAAAGTGTTTAGCTGAAAGGCTGGCAGAGTTTCAAGCAGTGAAGTTTTGAGATCTAAGATTGAGATTTAGTTGAGATGGAGGTTAAGTTTTGGGTTTTTTTAAAGTGTCTGGTCACAAGATTAAGGGGAAAAAATCTACTAAGGTCAACGTAGACTATTTGAAGAGATGTTTAAATGTTTTGGCTCTGTTATCTGTTAATCCTTCCCAAAATGTGTTGAACAGGAGAAATAATATGTAGTGTTAAACCACGAAGTGCAGAGAAAATGTCTTAAAATTACAGTGTGTAGCAAATTAGAGACTACTTGCTCCTTCCGTTTTTGAGAGCTGAGGCAGACTGTTTTTCTTTTACCTTGTTTACCTTGAAAACATGCTTTAATGCCTGTGGTGTTTCTGTTAACCTCCTTGAACTCTTGTGATTTCATTCATGTGATTTGTTATTGAATGACCTTTCCAGGATTTTACAAAACATGACCTTTTCTTGTCAAACATTCAAAGGTTTGTAAAGAAAGGCTGTCATGGGGACAATACTTGTTTTGCTAATTATAACTAATGTTTCCAAACATCCTTGAAAATGCAGATTCATATTTCTGCAGCCATTGATTGTTCTTTTTTTTTTTTGTTAGTAATAACTATTTAAAAGAATTAGTGTGCAATTTCTGAACAAGACTGAAGTTTCGTATTAGTACAGTATATAATAGTGATCATTAAATAAATTTGTTCACTTGTTCTGTGACTATATCACTATAAGTGATATTATTAAAGGGAAATATAGTTCACCTTTTCAATAAAAAAGTGTTTTTCAGTAAATCACCAGTTTAGAGTGTTTTAGAAATAACTGATAATGAGTATTGTATGTACCAATGTGCTCTGATTACAAACCTTGTCAAATGGGCGTAAATGTAATGAAGATACTACTGCAGTTTTGAATCCTTACAGCTGTTTTCAGGTGACTTGGAATTGTTTTTCATACTTTGAGAAATTTGATAATACTGTCTAGGGCATTCTGAGATCAGACTCTATACAGAGGGTTGTTTTTTTTTTCGCCCCCTCAATTACTGTGTTTAAGGTGTGAAAAAGCCATCTATTTTTTTAAGATAAATTAAATAGCATAAGAGGAATGCCCAAATTATTTCCACTGTGAGTGCAGCTGAAAGAAAAGTAGTTGAGCAGTGGATGCAAATTGCTTTATAACACATGAAAAAAAAAATCTGTATTAATACAGATTAATACAATACTGATTGATACAATACAAAATGCAAATTTTTAATAAGATTACTGTTTCTCAGTTCTTTTAATGAAGGAAGTGGCTAGCCATGAGGTGACTGTGAAAAGACTCTATAAAAAGAAAATGATAAATGTGAAGGAAACCTGCAAATATTTCACTTTCAGAAGTTTATTTTGGAATGTGTGGGGGTTTTATGATTCTGTTGGTTGTATTTTGGCAAACATGTCTTTTGTCAGATGTCAGTCCACTAATGTATTGACCTGATATCAGAGTTTCTTAACCTATCAGTGTCCAAAAATGAGGCTTTTATAAATTTATATAAATAAAACCCCCCTGCAATACCAGGCAAAACACAGAGAGGGAAAAAAAGTAGGATCTTTTTGCAGAATGTTCATCCTTTGAACTGAAACATGGATTTGTATTTTTGGAGGTATGTGCAGCATTTTGTTATAACACTGAAGGAAAGTATTTGTAGATGGTAGCTGATGAGATTTCTTTTGAGGTTGGTGTGGTAATTCAGAGTCTAATTTTATCTTTTCTTAGAGCTTCACAAGAGGTAGAATAGAAGCTGCTTTTCTGTGAAAAATGTTTACTTTTCTCTTCCCAGCTCTCTCCATCTTTCCCTCGCAGAGGAATTGCTTTGATTTTGATTTTTTTTTTTTCCTGTTGACATTAGGCACAGTATTGCTCTGAATTACCAGTATACAAAGTGAGGTGTGGTGTCAATGACATGCAATTAAGTCCCTTGTATAGCCCTGACATTTAGTGCTTATGTTATGCTGGGTAGTTTGGTCTGTGAAGAGCAGGAAATGGTCAGCAAATAACACAGCAAACAGGAAAACTGAAACATAAAGATCACTTGTAGAGTAGTTTATAGCAAAGCCTTTTTTCAAACTTGCTAACCTGCCTTTAACAGAAAGATGGGGTAACATGCGCCTGTGCTGTTCAGTTTTATTGAAACTGCCGTAAATAAGTCTTTCTATTGGCATATGTCCTCCACCCTCCCAATCCAAGAAAGTTCACTTTCTTGAACTGAGGGGATGATATGACTTGTATAGAAAACCATTTCTCTATCATGTATTTGTGTAAAGAATTACAATAAAAATAAGATGATGACATTGATGGTTCCTGCATTACAACATACCTGTTACTTTCAAGATGTCTGAACTTCTGTCTTACAGGTTGATGGATGTTTTGTCTTGCCCAATGCTTTAGGGACCTGAAGATGTATGTTGCTCTACTTCTGTGATAGAACAATATGTTAGGGTGCTGCCTCCAGGACAATGTGGAAATCTAGAATGATGCCTTTGGATTTTGAAGTTTTAGGGTTTTTTCCTCCCCCTATGCACAATTGCAAGAGGCTGTTTCTTCTCCTGTCTCATCCTTCTTTGTGAGAAGTCAAGTAAAAGAGGAGAGAGAAGAGAGCAAAACCAACAAACTCACATGAAGGACTGGAGAGCAGAAGATGTAGTTCCTATCTAAGTAGCTGGAAAGCTGAGGAAGAAGTAAGGAAGGACAATACCCATGTTTGCAAGAAGTCAGACAATCAATTAGCAACTATATCCAAGGAAAATTTGGAATCCTGTGAGTAACAAGATTTACCTATTCAGGCTTTAATGGTTGTGTTTTCTGATGCCTGGAATTCAGAAGTCCATGTCTGAAATCCGTATCATTTGCAATCAGGTCATTCTTGATGCATGGTCTCAATTTAAAACATAAAGATTTCAAGAATATTTGATGTACAAGCTCATTTCCGAGGCATTACAGCCAGTTCTTTGTGTGGAGTTTTCTCTCACTACTTTATTATTCTAGCCCGTGAAACTTTAAATTAATCTTCTGAAATACTGTCATGCTGCAGCCCCCACCCCCAGCATCTTCTCCACTTGTTGCTCTTAAATGGCTGCTTAATACACTTCAGGTTTGGGATACAATAAACCTAGTTTCTAGTTTCATTAAGTGAATGTTAGACAATGATTTTATGGGATCTGATGCAGCACAATGTGGTATATATTCTGCCTCATTTCAGAGGAAGAAGACTTTTTGTGACTTGGCTGTCTAAATACTGGTTTATCTGCCTGTATTTTTTCCTGGCTCCTGTTTAAGGCAACCTATCCAAAACAGACCTGTGGCTCTTCTGCCTCGCACTCTATTTTTCAAGAAACAGAGCTCTTTCCAAGTAATGCAGAACTAGCAGTGGCTTTGTACTGTCTTCCATGGTATAGTGATGCATCCATGGAGGCTCAGAGAAGCTATATTTTTACTGTATATAGGGCAAAAAATCTTGTTGTAAGCATCACAGCTGGCTGTGGAATGGAAGGAGAAAGAACTATGTTCTTCTTCCTTTTCCTTCTCCCACACTTCCAGTCCTGAATCTTGTTTGTGGTCTTAGCTGTGCTGGGAAATGGGTTGCCCCAGGCCAACAGCAGAAGGCTCTCTGAAGGCCCCTCTCTGGTCCTTGCACCACTGTGATGATGGAATGATGGCAGTGATGAAAGTTGCCACTAGTTTTTAAGATTAAGTATGGACAACCTTTGTTCTGGCTAGCTGCCTTTTTCTTTTTGTAATTGAAATTCTGTTAGACTTAGAAGGTAATTGATAACGACAAAAGCAACTATGTTCCAGTTCCTAGAGTTCATTATAGTTTAGCCTGTATAACATCCAAGATTTTAATCTTCCACAGAACCAACCCCATCTGGAAAATATACTTACTGGAGAATCCTCTGTTTATCTAAAGGCTCAAAATCTAAGGAAAAAGTCTCTGTCAAATAATTATCTTCTGTTTGTTTCTGTGCTGCCATTGACCATTTAACATAAATGGATGTATGAGATAAATTCAGACTAGTACTACTCTTAAAACCCTAGAAGTGTTTAAATTTATAGTGTCAATAGTGTTTCCAACTTCTTTTTTAAGTCTTTAGAAGGCTTGAGATAGAAGTGTTTTTTCATTCTTTTTACAAGACTGTTCTTGAGAGCCAGGCAATTTGTTGTAAAAAACATAAGAAATATTGAGAATGAGGAAAGTTATTCATTCCGTAAAACATGTACCTCTTAATACTTATCCACTACAGCCTTTGATCTTTCATAAATCAGCCCAGGATGTCAGAGTGTGAACAATGTTGTCCGATAGGTTATTTCAAACATACCGAAGGTGTTTATGATGGGTAGTTAGATTTCAACTATGTAGTAGTCTAGCTTTGTACAAAAGAGAACCGTATGCCGTAGGGCTTAATAGCAAGTTTATGTAATCAAAGTTTATCCAATTCCTGACGTGCTCAGCTTGAATTGAATTCTTTAGAATTCTTAAAAATTCTTCAAAAAGATATTTTAAAAACAAGTATTATTTTCCTATTCTTAATTAAAATTCGTACAGCCATTAAAGTACTAAATGTGTGTTTTGGTGTGCATTGCTATTGATTTTAAATGCGATCGTAAGAGAGCTTGAATACAGTATTATAATAACTGTTTTGATCTGTGTAAACTCTGAGGCCAGATGTTTGTATCAGAAATGCATTTGGACTTACATTTGATCATTTCGGGTCCCAAATATTAAAGTGAGTGAAATTAAATTGAAATGGCTAGTGATGAAAAGAACGATACTTTAAGTGAACAGGAACAAAACTTGAACTGTCAAAAGTTCAAAATTTAAATGAAGACAGTCTTTTTCCACTTTCTTTCATCAGTCTTCGAGCCCCTTTTTGTTCTTTTCCGCATTTTAAATGGTGCAATAAATACCACGTACTGATTATGGAATATGATACCAGTTGCTTCTGTGTAATAGAAATGAGTTTGTCCATTCCATCCCATCTCTTCTTTAAAATCTTGATCTCTGTGCTGCCCTGCAGTTTCTTCTGCTCTAGGGAGGATCTCCATTATAGATTGTGTGTATTGGGCAGTGGACTTGCCCCAAATACCAGAGCCCAAATCATAGTCTTTGTGTAGACTGTGTAGACGTCTCTTCATGACTGTAATATTTTTGGGTATATGTATAATCAAGTATGTTATGCTAAATTGAGTGTGAAGGGGAGAAAGAGTATTGCATGCTCTAAGTAACTATAAACAGTTAGGAAAAGTGTGTTTTGTATTTATAGTTCAGCTGTGGGGAAATAACCACTGAATGAAAAATATGAAGAACTTTGTGCACTTATTGGCTAATGGATGTCAGGCAGCATGGAGATTTGCCTGCTTTATGGTTATTGAAAAATAATATACAGTGATTATGCAGATTTGACACCCAAACAGTCTATGGGGAATAGCATAAATGTGTGTGTGGGGAGAAAGCCATAATTCAGTTTCAGCATAATTCTGATTCAAAGTGGAGCTGAAGCGAGCTGTACTCTAACAGTGGGCGAAGGGACCGCTTCCAGCCTTGGCATTGTGCTCTCTTCCACCTCATTTTACAAATTAGGCTCATAGATAAGCTCATAGGACTTATGCGTGATGGGTTATACCGTTGTCACAATGAGCTTAGTTGCTCTGAAAATGTGTATGCTGGTGTATCTCTTGGCAGAATATTTCGGAAATGTTCATAACTACATGTGTTTCTGTGTAAAGGTGCTGTTCAGCTGCTGGAATGGGAATTTGTGGGAACTGAGCGTATTTCTAAACCGGACAGGTATTGCAGGGAAAAAGAAACTTAATCAAAAACTGAAGTGCAGGCACCTAAGTGAGTGGCTTCCATTTCAGAAAGACTGCTCTCCCTCCCTTCCACTCTTGACTATAGGTGCTGTGAAGAAATAGAGATGTACTAGTAGTAATGTGGTGGTGTTGAGGAATTTCTGACTAGGATTGGAGTCCGCTTTCTGGTGCGTAGACACACAGTAAAAATACAGTTCCTCCTCCTGAAGAGTGTTCAGTGTAAACACAGGATTCGAGACATTTTTCACCCTTAACTATAAAACTATCATTTTCCCGGAGATCATTACTGTACAGCTCAGTGTAGGGTTTATTTTTGGAGGGAGTAAAGAGAGCAAACTGTGGGGTGTTTTTAGAAACAGGAGACTAATAGATTATATGCATGGACAGTTGCAGCTGATGGGTTACAATCCTGGCACCAATTTACATCTAATAGTCTGGCATGCATTTTCCCTCTTAATACTTTCAGGAAAAGTCTAGAATATCAGCAGAGGACAGCCAAATAAAAATGATTGTTGGCTAAAAAAGTTGGAGTCTATTTCTTACTCCATAAAACTGACTTATGAAAAGGCTATGACAGAAGGTTATTTCATTCACAGATAAATCTGCTCCCTAGGTCAGTGTCTGCGACTGGTGGGAGCTGTGTGCTGGGTGGGGATAAGGGACGGGGTCAGCTTTAGGGAGCTGCCCTGAGAAGACAGGCGTGCGGAGACTCCAGTTAGGCTCTTTCAAATGGGCAGTATATGGATGAAGGTGACTAATGGGTTTATTGCGCGTATGAAAGTTCTTGAATTCAAAGCTGTGCCATAGAGCTGGATAGTGACTACAAAAGACGCATCAGTCTTCACTCTGATCCTCTGAAACTTTACATTGGTGTACGTTTACTAGCAGTTTTCTACTAATCAGATAGAACAGTAGAGCTGAACCCTGTGGGTTTTTTTTTGGGGGGGGGGGGGGGGGGGGGGAATACAGAAGCACCTGTGGCAAGACTATGTAGGATGAATTATTTTAATACGGAGATATGTCAGGTCCTTCCTTCTTTATCCACTACCCTACTTAAAAAGGAAGTCTAAAAGAATTTCTTCTTCATAACAGTCTTCTGTGAAGGAGAAGGGAGGGAGGAACAAGAACGCCCTATCGGCAGTGAGCTGATATATGTTATGGTTTCCATCAAGCATTTCAGAGCGCACAGTCTGGCTTCTGCTCAGGTGTTAATTTGAGAAAAAATGCACATGTAGTAATTTGGGCATTATTTTCTTAGGAAATTTTTCAGTAGCAAGAAAGAAGGTGCTTGTTAATTCAGAAGATGTTGGTTACTAATTACTAATTAAAGAATCTGCCATTCTCGGTGTTTTGCATATTGGTCATGACACAGTATCCTGTCGCTTCAGGGTCAGGCTTTGTGAAAGAGGCTGACCCAGGCTGGAGTGGCTCTCCACTCTGCACTGCGACCGTGGTATTCATTTACTTACACAGAAAGCCATATTTGAGAAATGCTAGTCAAAGGTTAAAAACCTGTGTAGAAAGCCAGTCTTTTAACTGCCCAGCTCCTTAAACGCATCGTGCTCTGTGCCCCCAAGGACTAAAATCTTGTGTTTGCAGTTGGACTTCTGCCAAGAACTATTCATTGGCACTATAGGTTTATAGTTATAATAAAAAGGACATGTGTGTACCGATAACATGTTATGTATCCGAGTTAAAGGTGGATGTTGAGGGCAAGGTTTTCAATAGTTTGCTCTCTGGAAGCTACCAGTTAAGTATCTAGGTGAACATAAGGGTTTTTCAAGCACGCAGTGGCAATGGCTGGCCTTTTGAAAGCGTGGTACTTTTTGGTTCAAACTTAAATAGTTGTTTGAGTGATGTAGTAACAAAATCTAAATTAATTCAATTACTAATATATGCTTTTGCGTATCTTTAGGAAAAAAAGGGGACACAGTGATTGGAACCAAAACCTCACCACCTGTGTTCGTGTTAATCTTGATATTCATACCAAATGGTGCATAGGGGTGCGTGACTTGGTTTGCTGGTTGGTTTTTAAGAGGGGAGAAAATAGTGCCTATATGTGTGAGGGAGACAAACGAGCTGTCCTGTCAGTCTTGATTAGTTCTGAATCATTGATAATTTTCATAGAGGATGAATAACAAAGAATTTCAGTTTGCCTTTCAAGTAGTGGTTATAAGCAGTAAGAAGCTCCAGGTGTCTTCTGCATTTTTTTTATTTTTGTTTTGGTATCTTAAGTGCCTTGGAATTGTGGGCACAAGACAAGTAACATTCAATGCGTGAAACAGAAAAACAATTGCAATATGTTCTTTTAAACTAAAGCCTTAAAAAAAAAAGAATGAAAGAGATACATGTAAGAAATTTCAAGAGTACACATAAGAAATTTTAAGAGTTATGGTTTCTGAATTAAGGCCAAAGTGTCAGTTTATTAATCTTCTGAAATCTCTGATGGAACAGTAAACACCGCTTTTTGCATCTATAAGCTGTCATTTGCTTTCAGCTTCCTTTTTTCCAAGATTATCCAAAGTGATTTTGATGATCCATTCCTATACAGCTAAAGCTTAAACCACTGAAATGATTATTCTTTTTTTTGATAGGTTTTATTTTTTGTCTCGGACATAGAAAATTAACACTGCGTAACGGTTTGTAGATATGCAAGTTGTCACGAATGTATGTTTTAAAAGTTTTAAAACTTAAGAGCATCTTTTACATTAGAGAAAATAGTCATTAAATGGAAACTGTTTATTTGGATACAAGCCCTGAGTGTGCAGGAGACATGTTAGTAAGTCACTGACATATGGATGTGATCGCCGTTTCTTTGACCAGATTTGGTTTCTGCAGAGTGCGTGAGAAGGGAAGATAAATTTTGTCCTAGTAATACTGTAGTGACTCATAAATAAATGGTTACCCTTTGGTGCTTACAGTTTTCATTAAAGCGGCCTGAGCTTTGTTATTGACACCATAGGTTGCCTATTCAGGGAAATGCAGTAAAATTTATCAGTGTGCTTTCTACACCTAATAAATCATCCAAACAGGGAACCATATGGCAGATAAGACCTTGAAAATGTGGCTTCAGCATGTGAAGAGTCAAGTTGCTGAAATCTTGAATGATTACAGCTCGTGCATTTTCCCCTGGAATATCTTATAGTTATTTTACATGCCATTTTCTTGTTCACCCTATTGCCTCTTTGTCTCTCTCTCTCTCTTCCCCCCCTTCTTTTTCAGCAGTACTGTGATTTCGGAAAAAAGTCGAAAGCAGATAAGACATTTTTATAATGCCTTGCTGGTAGGAGGAAGAGGGGCAGGGAGGAGCAGAGACTGATGGGAAAGGATGATATATGTGGCGGCTGTGTCCCAACTCTCCTCTAGCCCATTGTCATTAATCATGGCTATTAGTTTTTTCAGAGCTGCCTTGTCTGCACAGTGCCTCAGAAAAGCCATTGTTTTTTCATACCACAGCCCAGGGAAAAGCGGTGGGGGGGGTATGGATGGGACCTTCTATAGTCCTCCTTTCTCCTGTCTGACTGAACCTTTTTTTTCCTTCCTTCCTTCCCTTTTGTTTTTTTTCTTTTTCTCCCCCTTCCTCGAAGGGAAAAAGATCTCAGTTGGCTGTTTGTACCTGTGTGTAAGTACTTATCTGGTGACATAAACACAGGTCAGACAATTGTAATACATATTCACTGACTAGCAGCTTTGGTATTCACTCTGCCTTTCTTAAGGTGATTTTTTTGAATAATGCTGTAGATGCTTGGACTTGGACACCTTATAATCGGGGGGCATCAGCAAGATGTGAAGACCTATCTATGATACATTTTAAAAGAGGCATTTAAAAATCTTGGTGTTCTTTCTACCCCAGTTAAAAAGGCAGTTTTTGTCTCAAGCTGGTATGGTTCCGCAGCTGCTGTGTCCTTGACTGCTTCTTGTGTAGGCAGAGGTTGAAATGAAAATCTTCCCTTAAAAGTGCCCTCCTAATGAAAACAAAAGTAAGTGGCGAAAAAAACCCCAAACTTTCAGACTGGCCTAGAGAGATTAAAATGTAGTCAGTTAAGCAGCTGTCAAAAGTTTTCTCTCAAAACATTATAATTGAGTTTGTTTTCTAAAAAGGCTTCACAAATATATTCTGTGTAAAATATGCAAACAGCACTACTGATAATAGCATTTAAACATTCATAGGTTGGCAGCCCAGTTTCAGCAAGTGTTTATATTTTGAAAACTCAGGCATGTTATTTGTAATAGCAAAGGACAACTTGCTTTTCAAAGGTACAAATTTTGATTACATTTTGCTACAGAGAAAAGTAGCATATTCGGAAACTATGAAATTTTGGCTTTTGGAACATTGTAATATGAACATAGGTGTATGATCTAATCACATTTCTGCAGATAAAAGCAACAAAATGTTAAAGTTTTCGATGCTAAAGCAAACAAGTGGTCTTTCTATTTATGTTTTCTCCTGTATAGTAAAGCAATAATACCTTGAAAGTTAAGCATATCGCAAACAGTCAGTGGTGGTTGGTAAAGAAGGTACTAATTGCTTAGAATATCCAATATTATCAGTATCTGTCTCTTTGAATCAAATAGCATGTTGATCCTCATGATTATCAAAGTCCCAGTGCTTCCAAGTGCCTGTGGAGTTAAGAGAGAGCCTCAGGAAATGGATAAGAAACAATTGTTTTTTCCATCACTGTTCTAGAGAACCTTCAGCATTTGAAACTTTAAACTAAGCACTTCTAACCAGCAGATGAAGATGAAGCAAACCAGTAGTGCTCTATGAAAGAAAACACAGTTCTTGCTATCACAGCTCTTGCTATCATAACCCATCTTTGGTGCAAAATCTTTTTTCTTTTTTTGCAGAATTATCTTTATTATCATCAAGAGCCTCAGATTTTTTGAGCAAGTGTGCTCCTGACAGACCTACTCCACAGCCTGCTGGGCTACAGTTTCTTGTGAAACTTCTGCTAGACATAAGTGATTTGATTCTTTTTTTTTTCCCCCTCCTATTTTGCTAATGTCTCTGTGGATATATATTTCTGTATGAAGCCCTAATAACTTAGTTTGCTCAACGTGCATGTGAACACAGAAGAGGAAGGCGGGATCTTGAGCGGTTTTTCGTGTAGGTTGAGACTTGTAAAGCTTTTAATAATAGTACACTAGGAATACAGCCTCTAGGGAGACTGGTTTTAAAGACTTGGTTTCTGTGGTTGCCGTAGTTATGCTAACACGGGATGATTAAAATTCCTCTGCAGGAAAAAAAAAAACTTTTTCCACTATGCTTTAAGACATCCTATCACTAATGGCTTGGGCCGGTGGTTACCAAGCCCTTGAGTTAGTAAGAAATTTATGCTACTTACTTTTCTAGAGAAACTGGAAGATTCACTATTTTACTTTAGATGTTATTAGTGGAAATTTTGCTAAGTTGAAGTTTCCACTGAAAGTACTAGGCCATGGGTATGATGACTCTGTCTGGCTTGACTGGAGCCAAGAAAGTGGCATAAGAAGACGTTCTCCATGGTTAGATGGGCTCTCTGGTTTCTGGTCTATTTTCTGGTTTTTGATTTGTCTAGTAAACAAATGCACGTTCTGGTTGAGACTGTAGTCAGTATCGATATTGGATTTTGATAAAAGGATTGGGAACTGTATTTAGGCCTTAAGGCTAAGGTGTGCATTTCAGCTATCCGTCAGTACCTGAAAGAGGGTTTGGTGAGTGAATTGACCTGATACATCAATGTTTGCACTCTCAACATAAGGGTTCGTGTTTCCTTTCCAAAAATGTGGTGTAGAATGAGCAAGCAGTTGCTAACTTCTCAGCATGCTGAGTGTTTTTCTTTGGTATGTTCAGATTTTTCTTCAGTTTTGTAGGATGCTGAGCTAGTGTAGCGTGGCAAGGTGAGGCTTCAGTTCTTCTGTATGTGACTTGCCGGTTCTGTGGGATGGTAAGTGTTACAATACTTTTGGCGAAACTCTTTACTTACATACCTCTTAAACGTAAATCCACTGACTGTATTGCAAGTGTCTTTAGAGTTGCCATATCCCCTAAATCGCATAGTTTTTGCCCCCAAACGCCACTCTTGAGTGCTGTCATGCACTTTTAAATCTTCATCTCTGGGCTGCATCAAAAGCAGCGTGGCCAGCAGGTTGAGGGAGGTGATTCTGCCCCTCTACTCTGCTCTGGTGAGACCCCACCTGGAGTCCTGCGTCCAGCTCTGGGGCCCTCAGCACAGGAAAGACATGGGCCTGCTGGAGTGGGTCCAGAGGAGGGCCACAAAAATGATCAGAGAGTTGGAGCACCTCTCCTGTGAAGACAGGCTGAGGGAGTTGGGCTTGTTCAGCCTGGAGAAGAGAAGGCTCCGGGGAGACCTTATTGCAGCCTTTCAGTACTTAAAGGGGGCTTATAAGAAAGATAGGGAGAAACTTTTTAGCAGGGCCTGCTGTGATAAGACAAGGGGTGATGGTTTTAAACTAAAGGATGGTAGATTTAGACTAGACATAAGGAAGAAGTTTTTCACAATGAGGGTGGTGAAGCACTGGAACAGGTTGCCCAGAGAGGTGGTAGATGCCCCATCCCTGGAACCATTCAAGGTCCAGCTGGACGGGGCTCTGAGCAACCTGATCTAGTTGAGGATGTCCCTGCTCATTGCAGGGGGGTTGGACTAGATGACCTTTAAAAGGTCACTTCCAACCCCAACTGTTCTATGCTTCTGTGATCTCCATCTTATTCTGTTACTTTTCCCCTCCAAACCTGGCTTATTTTCCCCCTCTGTTTTTTCCTCCTATTGTCATCTTCAGACTCTTGTCTCTTGCTTCTCATATGATAAGGAGATTACCCCAGACACAACAGTATGTACTCTATACTCTTAGTCTTTCCTGTAGTTAATCTTCTCGTTTTCAACATCAGGAAGGAAAAATCCCCCAAACATGACTATTACCAGATTTGCTTCTATCCTTGTGACCATCAGTGAACATCAGTCAGCTGGCATGGAAGATTTATTCTTTTAAATATCAGGGTTGGTTTATCAGGGATTTTTCAGAGAGAAAACTGCTTATACGTCCTTAATTCCTTATTCTGATCTTAGCCCTCCACCTTCTTAACACCTGTGCCCAGGTGTTATGCTGTCTTATTTCAGGAAGAACAATTTACAATATATTTTGGATTATTGTGAGATTGCAACAAATATTGGTGTGGGAAAAAGAACCAAATCTTTTCTCCCTTTAGAGACAAATTATTTTATGTCTGTGTGATGAAAGAAATGCATATGCATGACGATACAAGATACAGTAATCAAAATAATGCAAGAAAAAATAGCTGAATCTGTAATTTGTTTTAATGAATTAGCTTTAATATATCACCAATTTGATGACATTCCAATCACTGACTAAGGAAGTATGTTCTGTGAGGAAAAAAAACCCAATGATAGCGGTTTATGTGTTGTACTTTTAAAAAAAGTAACACCCATCTAGTTTGTGGATTGTTATTCCATTGGCTTAACTAATACATTTCCTGTTTTTTCAGAAAACTAGTGATGAACAGTAGTGAAATTATTATTATTATTATTATTATTATTATTACATTAAATCAAGAAAAAAAATCAAGCCAAAAGAGGTTTGCCTTGGCCTATCTGAGAAACTGGAAGCCTGATACAACAGTAAAATAAATAATGTTATTCTGGTAGTATGTATACACAGCACCGTGTGCAGCCTTTTCTACAATTTTTATTTTCTGCAAAGTCATATGTTTTTAGCCGTGATTGTGGTCTGTGCCAAATGGTTCACCTTGTCCTGCGTAATGAGTATAAACAACTGGTCACTGCACTGACCAATGAAACTAATAAAGATATATGGCACTGTGCTTGCTTAGGGAGTCACATACAGAGTCTTAAACTGTATGTGACGTTTATACCAAAGTAACATGGTTCCAAACTCTCTCGCTCTCTGCTTACAAATTCTGAAGAAGAACAAACTATTTGACTGATGGTTTGCTAAATTTAATATGCTTAGCAAGTGAAATTATTGCCTACTCTAATGCTGTGTAATTATTAAGATACACTGCTTTTAAAAATACCAAGTGAATAATATTGATTTAGTGAACTGCTATTTAGAAAAATGCCAGCAAAGGAGGAATATTTTATTTTAGCTGCCTTAGAGCTGTAATGGGTCTGTACTGAGATATGCATGTGGAAATAAATTATGCACAAGGTAAACTATTTCATTATACAGTACCCATAATATTAATTAAGCTGTAATTTTACCAACAAAGCTTTAATTTAACAAATAAACAGGAATCATCTGTACTGTTCTTTGAAATATACAACTTTGGGGCTGTAATAAAACATTCAGGAGCACCTGCAATTAATTTTAAAGCAAATAGTGTGACTAGTAACTTTAAAGGGTAATTGTAATTTATAATTTATTTATTTGACTTATACTGGATATAATTACAGTTATAATGCATTATTATTTTCATACAAATGTTAGATCTATCTAGTTTACATTTAAAGTGGGCAGATTGGTGTAATAATAGCATATATATTCTCTACTCTTAACAACAACATGCAAAGTAATAGATATAGATGGACCATTGTCAGCCAGCGCAGTTCCAAAGACACTTTAGCTTACATTAAAATAGATGCGTGCATTTTCCCTTTATCAAGACATTTATGCTGTGTTCAGAAGTTCCGTGAATGCCGCATTTATACAGTAAATCTCCTAAACCATTGGTATGACTGGGTGATATTTGTATTGGAGCATCGTGTCTTACAATTTTGCTGGAAATGTTAAAACTAGGTGATTGTGGCTGTCCTAGTTGCCATTTTTTAAAGAAAATTTTCAAGACCATTACACTTCTCAAATTCCATTTATGATTTTTATTTGTATTTTTGTGTAGAGAAGTAGAACTGAGAGAAATAGTGCTGCACAAAAAAGGAAGCAATTATACGGGCCTGTTTTGTTTGTGGCTAACAGAATGCTGAAGTGGCAGATTTGCAAATTTGTAAGCGAGAAAAGCTTAGTGTTCATCTTTATCAGCCAAAGTGGTTTCTTGTTAGCTGAGCAGCAAGCTAGAAAGCGACCGATTTTGACAACATAATTTACATCTTTGTATAAAACTATTGCTGGCAGCCGAACTAATTTGCGCTGGATTAGGTTGTTTGTCTCTGCTGCTGACTAACCATGCAATCTATCAGGGACCGTTTTCAAATATCACTTTTCGACTGTGCCCTTGAGAGGAGGAATTGATCGGGAATATACAGAGCAAAATTACTCCAATAACTTTATAGAAAAAACAATTACTGAATCATACAGATGTGAATAATTCTGAAAAGCTGAAATAAATGTAATGAATTTAGCTCTGTGTCTATCTTTAACGTACACGCCCAATGTATTAACATAAACCGCACTTCTGTGTGTTATTTTCCTGTTACTTTGAACCTGAAGGAAGGTTTGCGGTGCGTATAGAGATACTTAAGTATACTAGCCTTCTGCAATACGGTCTGATTTGTGTTTGTGAGACTATCTTTTCTCTTTTCTTTCAACCTCACTTGGCATTTCCTTCCCATAGAACACATAGGAACGTTCTCTGTCATGCAATCACAGAATAACTTTGCGAACTTTTCCAGAAAAATTGTTAGTTTGGGTTTGATGATATGTAACAAAAAGAAGTGCTACCAACATAAATCCATGCATACTTTATCATATATTCTACATAAAAAACATACCACCAATTTTATAAAGGGGGCAAAAATTATGATTTTTTTTCTTTGGTATGAATGTGGCAGTGTTTTCTTCCTCTCTGCTAAGATTATGGATGATAGAATAATATAAGGGAGGAAAAACTGGTTTTGCAACTGATAACCAGTCCTTAGTCGTTTATAAGATGCTCTAGATTAGCTAGCAAACAAAAAACCATTAAGCACCTATTATTTTAAAGCAGTGGGTACATTTTTCATCACATTTCTCTGATGAATTTTCACTTGTGCATCCTGCTGGAGGTAATTAATTGCTTTCAGTTCAGAGGAGTAATAATGCAATAAATTATGCTGGTATTTCTTGTCAGGGAAGAATCATATTGCTGCTTCCTTACTAAAGCAGGACTAATAATAATCTAGCTGGAGTCACAGACTCCAGAAAGCGCCTGTACCATTAAAATTTATGTAAGGAATCAGAAGACTAACTACTCCCTAGAATTACATTAAAAATCTCTTTCCTCTGTGTAAAAATGGCCTCTTGTGATGACAGCACAAGAAATGGGAGGCTGATGCTCTGTCTTCATGTATATTCCTTTTTTTTTGACCTTGGGCACGTTACTTAACCTGCCTATGCTTCAGTTTCCTATCTGTGAAACAAGGATGATGGTATTGGCATTCACATTGACCTTGAGGCTTGACTACGTTAACATTTAAGTTGCTTGATAATGTAAGGAACAGGAATCCAGGTAAATTTACTGTTTCATGATTATTGATGGGTACATCTACTAACATTATTCCTCTGGATTGCAGTACTATAAAGAGAATTATTTTAGGTAACATTGTCATATCAAAATAGTTACTCAAAATGAAACATAAGTTAAATAATACTGTTGTTTTGGGTTGTGTTTTATTTGAGGAAGAACGGAGAAATGCATTAATGCCTAGGGAAAGGATGTTCCAAATGATAGCTAGTACAGAGCTGCTGTGCAGAGTGACCAGTGCTGAATGATAATACTGCCTTGTTATCGTTAAGGTAGCTTTCAGCCGTACTGTGGTTTCCAGGTTTGCATCCTGAGTGGGCAGGTAATATGTAGCATTGGTGATGTTGGGGCAGCTCTCAAAGCAGCCTGGACGTGACTGCTGAGACAGACGATCGTGCTTGGAAATAATCCCCATCCTGAAGTTTCAGACAACTGTAAGGCTGGTAAGCCAAGCAGTTACAAGGAAAGAAATATTAAACTTGCATCCCTGTAAGCGCAACCTATAGTAAATTTTTTAAAAGAATTTTTTTCAAGTTTTCTACCTTATTGGAAATCTTCGCTGTGGCTTACCCAAAACTCTGTCATCTTGACTTTGCAGCCACAGTTGCAAACACATATATGGGTAACCAAGTGCTCTCCGTCTTTTTTTTAAAAAAAGAAAGCTGGAAATAATAAAAGATTGCATCACTGCATGCTGCTTTATCAGGGTTGGAGTCTGTAATGGATGTATCACTGGAGGGACTGTAAGAATGGCATGCATGACTTGTCATCCTTCGTGCTGGGTAGGTGCAGGAAAAAGATCAAAAGGGAACATGTACTACCAGTCAATTCACAGATGTTTGTTAACAGCAGACAAAAACTTGGGAACCCTTCTGTCAGAATCTGGAATGGAGTTTAATGTAGTAGACACAGTAAAGCACAAAGCTTTTCTTTCTGCCTTCACACTTCACTTTACCTTCTTGCATCTAACCGTTCCTCACCGTTCCCACCTCCTGGGTTCTTATTGAAATCATCCTGGTTCCCACCTCCATGTCAGGTTAGTTTTTATTGCCGCCTGACTTTCTCTTCATTGGCTTACAAATGAATAATTTCTTGGTTTCTTTACTCGATTAATCCTGTTCTCGTTACTGGTTGCTTACTCAAGCTTCCTGAAAGGTCGCTGTTTTGTCTGAGCAGGGGCAGCAGAGCTCTATCACCAGAGAAGACCGAGTCTGAAAAGTTAATTGTGAACGTTTTTCAGATTTCAGGAGAGTATGGGTGAGTCTTCTATGATTTCTTCTAGAGGCTTTGATTTGATGAGACTTGACTTTAAGAAGGATAGCAAGCATGCTAAGCAATTGATATTTAGTGAAGTTTTAAAAAATACCCATAAATACTGATGAAATTCAATGTCCTTATTTAAAATTACTTGGACAAATTTTAGGAGTTCAAAAGCAATGCCTTAAACTCTTTGACAGGTTGGCTGATAGACGGTCTCTCTGAGCTATCCTCCTTTCAGGAATTCGGTTCTCTGTTTTACAGATTGATCATCACAGCATCTGGTAATTGGGCATCTGAATATTTGAAAGTTTGTTATTTCAGTTTTAGCTAATACATCTAAGGTGGATACTTTTTCATGTCATTCTGAGTAGCTTGCAAGCATCACAATTTTTAAATTGGAAGATACAACGTGGATGAAAACTTTGTGTTACTTTCTTAGGGTGTTAAGGTATCTGGTATTCCATGACTACTGTGAGACAAGGGTGATCTAAAAAAAATCTTTTCCATAATGTTATTCCCAGGTTATTTTTGGTTAGTAGCTTACTGAATTTTTGACTTTGTGCATCTGTCTTTTTTGCCCCTACCTTACAGTTCTGCCTGAAGGGTTTGGATTGGAGGGAAGGGAGGGAGGAGAAGGATGTGGGCTTCATTTGGAGGTGGAGGATTTTTTTTTTTTGTTCCTGCTCGGTGAATGTAGTGCTCATGTAAGAAAATGACAGCTTGCAAGCAGCCTAGACCAGAGGTATTGAGAAGTAATCGCCACGTTTGGCATTCAGCTCCACCAATACTTTAGCATTGGCCAAAGTGTACTCCGATTTGTTCCAGTTTGGGGCCTTTTGTTGCCAAGAATTACCAGATAAGCTGAATGATTATTCAAGGAGTGGTAGCCTTAGAACGAAACCTGAGTGATAGGAAGAGATCTGGCATTTCATTGTCCCTTTTGACCTAAGCCAGGTTTCAGCTTGACCTTCTAGGTTAGAGACACTTTTGTACTAAAACACGCTTTCACTTGTATTGGATCTGCTGTTGTGTGCAGAAGTGATAGCTGGTTGAATGGGATTCTTAGGGGTTGAGAGGCACAGCTCTGCAGTCCTTTCAGGGTTTTTGTTTGCCTCTCTTTTTTTCTTTTGTTTTTTTCTTTTTTTGGGGGGTGGCCTGTGTGTGTGTTTTTTTAATGAAAGATTATTACTTCTTCAATGCCAGTGATGCCTGTATTGACTTGTATTTATACAGGTAATATCCTATTTGATTGTGAACTGAGTGGGACATTACAAATAATTTAAAAAAACCCTGTAGTGTTTTCTTCTATGTACGATTGCTGCACTGTGTATACTCCCTCTGCCATCTTCCCGTGCAAAATTCAGCTCCTGTTTTTCCCACAAAGCCAGTAGGTAATAGTTTGGTTTTAACAATAGGAACTTGCAGGACGAAAGCCTTCAGAACTAGCAACATAAGTTTTCAGCTTGTACGGAGAATACCACATTTCCTATGCAACTTTCGTGTGAGAAAGTTGTCTTGGAGGGAAGTGAGCCCAGAGAAAAACATTTCCCCCTTTTTATGACATGAAGGAAGGAGAAGTAAACAGTTGCAGTGAGATTCCTACATTGGGTATTGGCCATCTACTTTAGTGCAAATGCCCATTCCTGCTATTTTCCTTCACTCTTGTGTCTCTTGGACTGTTAAAGGAAATATCCCTTTGAAATGGAACACAGAGTTTTGAGGAAGATATTCCCCATACTTGCCAAGATTTTTTTCTCTCTACCAACCCAGAGTTTCATGTGGATGCTTGAGTGAAACTCCTTCCTTCCTTCTGCTACCCTGCACCTCGATGGACGCTATACTGTTACATTCAGCAAAGAGGCTGGAGCAGCACAACTTTACTCTTATTGCAGGCCAGTCTTCAAATTTCATCGTGTTCTTTTGAGTTTAGAAATCTGCCCCCCCCCCCCCCCCCCCCCCCCTTATTTCCTGCTGTCTAGCTATGGTTGTGTCAGTGCTTCTTTATGACTATGAGAGTAATCTGGAATTTACTTGGTGAGTGGGTCTGCAGTTAAAATAGTCAATTTGCTTTGCTCCCCACTTTCAGAGAAGGGTTTTAGTTGATAGCTCTTCTGTTTAGCAACATCTCCCCACCCCAGTTACTGAAAAAAAAAAAACCTTTTAGATCCTTAGGTCTCAACCTAGCACTAGTAGTGTATAGCATCAACCTTTCTGGTGGCAAACTGTTCCCTCCTCTTAAGCTGCTACGCGGCACTAGAGAGCTGAGGGAAATGGACATAAAGGATTTGTCACAAAGGTGCTATCACTTGGCTGTCTCTGTTATAGGATTGATGGCATTTTTAAAGGTAGGTAAGACTTTACCCAGCTGTTCCAGTTCTGTGTATGGTGCAAAGCTTTCCCTTTTCACTACCTCCAAATTGAGCAGCTGTTAGTAATTTTAACTTTTGAGATAATTATAGCTCTACTTTCGAAGTGGTGACGAGGTGTGGATTTTGAAAAAGTTGTTTTTCCCACTCCATACCAGAGATAAAGCCAGCAAATATTTATACCAGTCTATCTGGGGGCTCTAGCAGGTCTAAGAGTGCCTTTAGGAAATGCCTTGGTAAGAAGGTCTCATCTGAACCAAATAATTTTGAAACCCCAGATCACTGGCAAGTAAAATTCTCCAATTACATACTATAAAAAATGGCTGTTGTCTAGACTGCTTTGTGTGCTCAAAGGGACACTGCGAGGTTGCTTCCTCTTCCTCCTGTCTGTAGTGCACTCTTAACATAACTGATCCAGGCTATCAGGCAGTTTGACTGGTGTTTGACAGACTTATCCTGCTGCAGTATTGTGGAACAGGGACAAAAGGTTGGTGAGCAGTTATTTAGGCTTGTGAGTGCACTTCAGACATGCAATTTGGGTATTTATTTAGTGCCTGAAGTACATGTTTTGATGCAGAGTGCAAAAACTGATTCATCACGGGATGGCATATTCTGTTTTTGTAGTACAGACAGTGCAACAAGAGAGAACTTTTTTTCCAAGTAGATTTGAAAGTGATCTGGCCAGCTACAAAATTGTGTGACATGTCAACCAGAATGGGTTCCTCTGTGAAGAGTGCTAAGTCACCTGTCTTCAGTGCATAGGTCTAAATTTTCTTCTAGATACTAGCCAGGCTTCTCACTAACCATAAAATGAGTCAGGAAAGAACGTGGAGATGAGACTTCAATTGTACCTTTACCTTTGACAGGACATGGTTGCCCTCACTTTATTGATTGATGTCCGATGATGTAGCAAGCCTAGTATTTTCAGTTACCTAGATATTGAGTTAATTAATGTAATGGTAGGAATCTCGCAAGTTGCTTTTTTACCATTTTCATAAAATGCCAACCTTTTTGTTTGCATGCATTGTTTTTTAATTCATGATGAATAGTTTTGAACAATGAGATCTGAGTTACCGTAGTCTGTAGAAACAGTCTGTTGCCTTTCTGATCCAGCCTTTTAGCCTCCTAAAAACGTTACCTCATCCTCGAAGCCAGAGTGAGCAAAAGATCCTTTTTTCCAGCAAATAAATCTAGTCTGTGACTGCTCATTCTAAGACTTAGGCTGAGCATTATCCCTGGAGCATGGAGCATACTGAATGGAGAAATCTTCCTGGTTGCCAAAGTTTTCGTTTTGTGAACATGATAAAATTAGACACCGCTTTAAGTGAGAAGTCTGTCACTTCGCTTCCTCTCCTGCAGTCTTACTAAGTTCCATATTAGGCGTCAAGCCTAATGCAGTGTTGTGAAAGTCAGGCGGGTGTACGGTTAGCAAAGCTATGAGAGTCTTAACATCTGTGGGAAAAATCTAGGTAAAAATCCCATAATCATTTTGCAAAATGTTGTGGTTTGATGGATATTCACAGTGAATAGGCAAAACCCAAGCTTTCTCAGTGTCTTCTGTACTGCAGACTGCATAGAACTTGTGAGATCCCGAGTTGCCGGGATGCCAGTTAAACTCTCCTGTGGCTAAAACGAAGGACGATACTTCACGCTGGCAAAACGACAGCCATACACAACGGTCTTGTGCGTGATGCACGGGACCGAAGATCGAAGATGCAGAAGATCAAGAGACTCCTGGGTCTTTTCGCTTTCTTCTTCATCAGCCACCTTTGGTTTGCCTCGTGATGAGGGCTTCTCGGAGATGCTCTTTTTCCATGACGCTGGAGGGGTTGGCTAGAACCTGGTCTCACTGGGCCGGTGTGGTTAGCCAAGGGCTTGCCGTTGGTGGCCAGCTCAGTCTCAACACTGACCTTACTGTAGGCTCTTTAATCCGTCAGGCTGTCATCTCCAATGGCATCAGTCAGGATCCCTTTGCCAGGCTGGTTGTTGCTAATTCTCTGCCAGCAAGTGTATCAAAATCTTATTCTGACAAAGAGGGCTCTTTAATGTTGTTGTTTATGCAGACAAATAGTTAAAATTTCACATCTAAAAGATTAAGTATTGTAATCGCGTAATTAGAAAAAATGTTACATGATTTAACATAGCATTTTTCTATTTATATAAGTGACAACTAATGGTTTCTTTTTTCTCCTAGCTTTAGGAAAGATTCTTCAACTTTGTAATTTTCAAGCATTTTCTCCTACACATGTCATTGTTCTTTTTAATAGGATCTGCCAGAACAACTCTGAGCAAAAGCTCTGCATTTTCACATTATTATCTCATTGTCTATCCCTAGTGTTATAGCCTTACTGTGACTTCCTAACTAATCAGCTATTTCAACTTTCATTCCATAAGCTTTATGTCTGAGTGTAATTAAATGAGCATTAAGTCCTTTTTTTACTAGCAAAGCCTGAAAGTTCTGATATTACAGTAATAAGTGTGAAGTGAATTTTGAATGGCATTTATATCCTTTCATGGGCTCTAAATGTTTGATTTGCATAACTAGTTAAAATGATATCAGAGCAGCATATTGATTTAATTCCATCTCAGAAAACTGTTAATTAATAATGATAATAAATGTGTCAGTCCTTTATTATCTGCTTTGAATTGGTGATGATGTCTATATTAATACTACTTCAGTAATAGACCTCTGCTGGCTATTGTTGGCAAAGCTTTGACGGCTTGAATAACTAGCAATCAGAATTTATAAAATTTATTACCGATCAGATTTTAAAAGAATAGTCATTTTATCACATGTGTAATTTTATTAACACCTACTACTTAACATTTTTTTAAAATAAATCACGAAGAACTGAAACTGGCAAGGCTTTTGAACAAAGAGGAGGTTTTAATTTCTTAAACTTTTTTTTGTCCTTGCAAGTTAGATTTTAATGAGTGAACACACTCCCTTTGTGTATAGGAGATAATTGAAAGAACGCTGTACGCTTCAGTTTTCCTTAACACTTCAACGGGAATATCTTTTGAAAAACCCCTAAATATACCTAGGGGTATTTTGTGGAAAAGAGATGCTTGGTCAGTAGAGCTTTGCTTTTTGTTGTTGTTATTTTGCTATATGTTTTTCTCTTTTTGTGAAATGTGGGTTACTTTGACTCCTTCTTCTTATTTCAGAAATTAGATTATACGCTATTCATTTTTTGCTGTCACTGTTTAGTGTTAAAACAAAATTGGTTTAAGGTCTTTCCTTCTTCTCTTTTGGAGATGGGTGAAAGAGTCCTTTATTCGTGCTACGTAAGATTGGATTTTGATTCCTTTTTCATCAAGGAACATTATCTTCTGCCAAAAGATGAGTACTTTCCTTTCTAGCCACTTGTAATGCAGTTCCATAAAGTAGCGTGGTGCTGAATATTGGGACAGTTAATGTTCTATACATACATTCTTTTTTAGATGAGGAAATATTTAGGAAGCTGACTTTGGAGGCGTTGGCTTTGGTTTGCATGGACCCTTAATGTATGTCTTGAATCAACTTTTTTAAAAAAAATGTATCTTCTTTCTCAACATGTATTACTTTCCCTGCAGCTGAATCTTTGGGCTCTTGAATTTCTATATATGTGTTAGTTTGTACTAGAAACTGTCTAATCTGAAAGGACTGGGGCTAAAAACTAGAGCAGCAATTCAGCTGCTGATAAAGTTAGCAATACCCAATTAAAGACTTGCCTGCCAGGTTTAATATTCTGATTGCAATTTTAATCACAAAAATTTAATTCTTATCTATCTGAAATGTTTGATTTCTTACGCTGCCTTTGAAAATCAGAGGTTAATGACCTTTTCCTGTAGAGAGCTACAGCTGATTAATATGAGTAGCCCCAAGGACAGAAGAGTAGAGAGTGACGAAATAGTGGCATACTTCTAGTTTTATAAGCACAGCAATTCTCTAAGCTACCTTCATGTCGTGTTGTGTGGACAGTGGCGAACTTGCTCTGATGCGATCAGACCATGTGAAAATGGTTAGATAGTGCCGAACCTGAGCTTAAAAATTCGGTTGAGAGGAAGTCAAAAGCACTGTAGGGAAAACCAAAGCTGGATGTTACGAGTAACATCAAACTTCTGGAGGCTTCTATTTTTGTTTGCACAGCTGTGACAATATTTGTGACAACAAAACTACCTTTTTTTGTTTCCTTACAGTGATAGTGTATGGCTATCAGAAGATGCATATAAAAAAGGATGGATTTTTATATTAAAATTTTGAATTTAACCAGTGAAATTCTTTGTGTTTCTGGGAAAACACTACTGCAAGTGCATTGCTTTCTGACAATTCTTGCTTACCAATTGAGCTATGTTGAGAAAAGTTGATCTGATTTTACACAACAGTAGAAAAAAGCTCTTAATCAGACTTCAGATCTGTAGCGCATGGTGATATATCAAGTGAAAATACTAAATCTCTCTTTAAAAGGATGGGCAGGAAAGCACAATTTGAGTGGTGGGTGCTCTAAGTACCTACTAATAAATGCAGAAAAGATGCACCAGTCTCCTACGCTGTGTTTCAAATACTGAGATCCAAACCTATCCCTGTGTCAGTGTTGATGGGCGATGAGAATGTCTCGCTTGGATGTCCTGCTGTTCCTCTTACGAAGCTCTGGTCTGTTCTTCAAGGCTCCAGGAAGGCAAATATCGTATGTCCAGCTTTGTCAGATCACGTTCCTTCAACCCTGATCCACTGCTGATTTAAAGTTATTCACTCCCCAAAGAATGGGAGTTTGGTCCACTGCCACTAAATGCTTTGGCCACCTGGTTTTCATGGAGTTGATGATTTTAATTTAATTCCTTTTCTGAAAGCCTTGCTCAAAAGTTTGTTAGCCTTTGAAGCTGGGAGGGAGACAGTGTGGAAGTCTAAGAATAGAGGCAAAATGTTGTGTTATGTTTCCTTTGCCAGTGGGTTGCCCTTTCATGTATTTTCTTAAGTTCCTGACAAGAGGATGTATTTTGAGATGAATAGCCATCAGTTATATTTAAAAATGCCTTTTCTCTTTCCATAGTGCTTTTATAAATGACAGTGATCTTAAGCAGTATGACTGGGTCTCCACATGCTCTTTATAGAAATTATTAACTAATTTTGTAGAATTCATCTTTGCTATGTTTGTTTGAGGCAATGTTAAGCAGAGACCGCTGCAGCAGCCTGTTATAATGAGACACAGAGATTATTATTGGCAATTGAAACTTCATAAAGGTAATAGAGGAGGTTTAACTATCCATGCTGGAGTTTATCCAGAACTTTGGAGTTAAGCCCCCTTCTGTTTTTTTATGCTTTTTTTGTGGTTTTGTTGTTGTTGTTGTGGTTTCTGGGTTTTTTTTTGTTGTTGGTTTTTTTTGTGGTTTTTTTTTTGTTTGTTTTTTGTTTTTTTAAAGCAGTATTAGACACTTTATAGCTACAAGCATCAAGAATCTTGACTTATTGAATTATGGTGATTTTTTTTTTTTTCCTTTTCCACTTAATTTTAACAACCACACTATCACAATGTTGATCCAGACTGGGTGAGGAGGCACAGCTAGACAATGCTTTGCCTGGTAAATGATTTTAACTTGTGCTTTTAAAAAAAAGAAAAGCTGCATAAAACACACCCACCCACCCAGCCCCCCCCCCAGTCATCATTTGTTGCCCCCCCCCAATTTTATGTGCACATTGGAATATATTTATGGTTTTCTCTACTGGCATAAATCAAATGTAGGTGACAATATATCCAAATAACCTCTTTGATGCATGGTTTTTGTTAATAATTATGTGCTGCTAATAATTAACAGGTGTGTGAAAAAATGAATTAGTAATGAGCAGAGAGTTTGTAAGCCGTCTGTTATCATCCCTTGACAAATGCAAGCAAGGGCATAAGCTGAATACAAAGGCCCTTGATTATAGTTTAATGGGATTTGATAAGTTAACCCCTTTTGTCACATAATGATGTTGAGCTTTTATTGTGGGAAGTTTGCTGTCTGATAGTAACAACATCCTTTTTTTTTAACCCAGCCTTCTTAAAATAGTCAGTAAAATATCTGAGTATCTAGGTCTTAAAATTTTAAATGCTGTTTTCAAAGGGACTTGGGAACTTTTGAAAATTCTGTGCAGTAATCGTTCAGTGGTTACTGAAACAGAAGCTTTTATGGGCTCTTCCTCAAATTAGGTGAGCAAGCTGATCCATAAACTGTCTTAGATATTCCCTGAATTTCAGTCCTTCAGACAATGAACCCTTGCAACTGATCTGCAAAAGAGACTGTTGTGCCAGGTAAGCACAAGGTTTCACAAGTGGCAGTTTTGGCCTCTTAAGCATGAAAACCATGACAGAAAGTACGATCTTGATTCTACTGTGGCCTCCTAAAAAATGCTCAGAAAATTCTTGTTTTCAAGAGCTGAGGGCCTGGTTTAACCGTGCGCTTCTAGCCAGTTGCTGTTTGTGGATAAAGTTAACAGACAAATAATGAAAGTTGAATAATTTCAAATTTTTCTCTAAAAAAACCCCCACCTAAACCTGAAAGAAGCCCATTTCTTTTTCCCCAGATAGTTTTGTCAAACCTTTGTATTGTTTTGGCTTATCTGGTATTTGGTTTTTTTAATGATTATTTTTATGATGCTTTAGTCCTCTGTTTTTCTAAGGTCCTTCTCTTTCTGTTCTGTTGGTTTCAGTTTTCAAAAGGCCTCTTTTTCTTTAAATGTGTGGCATATGTGTATAAATAACCATTTGACTTCAGAACTTGAAATTAAGATATTAAATTTATGATGGAAGAATATCTGAAAAACATTATGCTATGCTCATGAGAGTTGGCTGGCTTGAAAAATATAATATACTTGACCTAAAAAGAGATCTGGAGCTGCAAAGCTGGATGGCTGCAGGCACTTCTACTCAGTATTTAAAATGTTTTCACTTTTGTGTTGAGAGACAATCAAAAAAAGCTACTGCGTTGTTGCTGCTGTTCCTCTATTGTCGTCTTTGCTGGCAATAATAGGTATGTAAAACATTGGGGATGTGATTTACAATGAGAGGAAGAAAAGCTTACAAGGTTTCTGAAACTGGGACTTGCATATTTAGAGAGAACTAAAGCCTGCCAAAACTTAGTTTGGGACTGTTGGTTTTGAGACCTGGTTGTAGGAGAGATGTCAGTTTTCTGCGTAGTAGCTTTGTGTTGAGACAACAGCATCTTTCAGGAAGAGTCTGGAGAAAAAGATGTTGTATTCTTAAGTTCTTCAGAAGAAAGCTGCACTTGAAAAGTCTCAAATGATGATTAAATTTTCAATGTTTCACTGGCAGGTTCTCCTGTTTCCTTCATAAACTGTCTAGCAGAAGGTCACCTGTGATTTGGAAGACAAATATTCATGTTTTCTGATCAGCGCTCATTCATGGCATGTCAGTGAATGGAATATTACTGTTTTATTCTAAAGATGGTGTGCTGCCTATTTAGGTACTAGAGGGTATCAGACAAGATCAACATAGTACCTGAAATCAGTAACTACAGTGCTTGAAGAAATGAGCTGGTGCTTAGCCTGCACGAACTTTTCTGGAGCATGGAGAGCCTTGCCAGCTAATGAAGCTCACAGGTGTAGCACTGACCCATCCTGACTTAAAGACAGTCTTTTGGACCTTCATGTAACATGGAAGTTGTGTTCTGCAATACTCTGTGTTAGCATTCCACTTTTTGGGGAATAGATAACTTTTCTGAAGAGAGATTTGTGAGGATTTCTCCTTGATTATTTGAAGGCTGGATCCAACTCTCTTGCTACCAGCGGTGTTTGCCATTTGGCATTCATACGTTTGTGTCAGGTAACAGAGGGAGTTCCAAGCTGCTCAGCTTGCAACTTGTGCATGTTTGTCATCTTTGTTCCTTTTTTGGAGTACAGTTTTCTGTGATCCTTTTGGGGAAGAGGAATCTGCCTAACTCATTTGCTTCCCAGAACTGGGAGACGTAACATTGCACAAGACTGCATTGCAGTGCGGTGCTGTTGGAAACAGTCACTTTTTTCAGTCGAGTGGCATGATCTCCAGGAGTTGATAAAAGCTCATACTGAGCTTTAGCAGGGCCTGCAGGACCACACTGCCCACCGGGAAATTCAGTCAGTCTCCATAGTGGCTTGTTGCATAGACTGAGCCTTAGTTTTGTGCATCTATCTACCAGTTAGGCTGCTTTGGTTGCAGCAAGGTGATGGTTACTGTTGGCAGGTCTTGAGGTGATCATGTTTTATAATTGTGAAATTGCGAAGTTATTTGAGAAAGTGTGTGTTGCGAATCTCTCTGAGAATTCCCTGTATAGGTAATGAACCAAACCTGCTCAACCCTACTTGAGATCAGTATCAAAGCAAGTGCTCGCAGTTGCAGTTTGCTGTGTTTGTATAATGTATGTACTGAATGGCTGCTCTTCAGTCTTTTATTACCAGTGCTTTTGCACAGTGAACTAAAATATCCTTCTCCTTATCTTCAATTCTTCACTTCCCTTTTTTATAAGCAACTTCCCGAAGGGGAGCCTTGCATTTGTTAACTAGTGTTCAGTGACTGGTGCGTCAGCTCAGCTGTGCAACATGCCAACACTAACTGCTCCTAAATAACATCTATTTGCATAGTGCATTGAGAGCTGTGAACTCTCCTCTCATTAAGTGTGTGAGAACTCTCGCTCAACCAGAAACACTAAAAATTGAGCTGCACTCCTGTGGGGTTGTGCTGCTGCGAGCCCTTCCAGTGTATTATACTAGTATGACACTTTCTGGGGTGACTGATACAGTAACGTTGCAACGAAGGAAGGAATAATCTAAAGGGATCGCGTGCTTTGGCTTCCCATTTAAACTGTTTCATATGCTCTCCCCCCTTACGCTATTCCCTTATACATTTCTCGATGTGGGAACTTAATGTTTTTGGTGATATTTCAACAATAATCAGTTAATGGTGGAGTAAGGAGGAAATGAATAATCTATTGAAAACACCCCATTGCCAAATTCAGCACTCTTGAACTTCAGTTTTGCAGTTCTTTGTGTGAAATTATGTAGTGATGTCCAGCAATATTTTATTGCAAGTTATGTTTTGTAATACTTGAGCAATATATAACTGTGATCAATGTTGTGACCTCAGGGAAATTGCTTATATAATTACAGAAAGTTTACAGTAGTAAGACAAGGAATGGGGGAAAATATATCACTGTAAAATATAAATATGTTTAAATTACATTTAGGATTTGGAATAGTTCCTTGCTTGTGTTTTACAGAGTAATCTGTGATTTAAATCAGGTTTAGTTGTGGGTTTTTTTTCTAAATTGGGTATTATAAATCAAGAGTAGTTGCTGCATATAGCACACAAGAGGATTTCTTATACATTTTAATGTTGCATAAGTAAGAAATACCAGTAGTTCAGCAGTAAAATTGCAAATGTAAGCAAAAGTGAAGATTTTTCTAAATTTAACTAGGTTGCATTTGTTTAGTAAACTCTAGCTATAATTTACTGTTTTATTGCATTTGCTGTTGAGAACTTGCTAGCTTCAAAAAGGGGGGGGAAATAAAGGAAGCAGCTATTTTATAATTGCTCTGGAACTGGGAAGGGTAGGTAGAAGAGGGGAAATACTAAACAATCTGCATACAATAGGTTAAAGTAGAGAAAATAAATCTTGGCAAGGTAATATGCTTCTGCAGAAGTGTTTGTTTGAGACTAAGGAACTTTTAGCTATGTGCGTTCTGTGTTTGTGGGATAGCACAATTCCTAATAAAAACATCAAGCTCAAGATGTTGTGGTTATGCCCTCTTAAGACTTTGGAGGCACGAAAGATAAGAGGCAGCTTTTCTTATTAGTGAGTTTCAATGTGTAAAAAAAAATAGAAATTCAGGTAGTTATGCTTTAAAACACAATAAACACATTTGTTGTGTAAGGAATTTTAAAACTTGATTGGAATTTGCGCTACAGTTCTATGTATGCATACTTTATCTCTGGCTAGATTTCTATATGTCTCGGTCTGTTAATATAAAACCTGGCTTAGTTTAACTGTGGTTTGAAAGAAGTGAACGCTGGGATTGGGCTGGATGATGTTGATTAATAGGTGTGCGAGGGTGAAAGACTCCAGGGCCAAGCAGTAGGTCCATCTTGGTGGCATCTGATGTTGATTGGCTTTGTCCTGCGCGGCTGCGCTGGAAGAGCGGACATTAAGATTAAGTGATGCTGTCGTGTTGAGGAGCGCTGCACTGCATCATTCTGGGAAGAGACAGCTGTGGTGGTTAATCCTTCATCACCAAGGGAGTGCTGCCAGCAGAAAGATATACAGCCAAAGATAACCCTCCATAACTTGTGCTAAAGATCAGAAAACTTTGAATTCGCATCCATCTGCTTAGTCTGGGGTGAAGATGAAAGATAGGCAGAATAGGAAATAAAAAAAAAACTCCTGTGGGATTAATCTTAGACACAGTATGCAGCACACGGTGAAAAGGCAGGAGCTAAATTTTTACATGTATCTTAAAAGAACTGGATCATTCAGAATCCAGAAATTTAATTTTATTTCAATTGCTGTCATGTTCGTACTCATGATGCTCATTTAATATGTACACCGCATCTTTCCTGGAAGCGGTTCAAAGATGCTGGTGTTCATAGTGTAAGGTTTAAAAAAGACAAATGTCTGTTAATGCTGCATTTCTAACTAACTGACGCACAGGAATGGATGACAATGGAGCTTTTAGCATAATCTGTGGTAGAGAACTTTGTTATTTACTTTTATACTTAGCAGGTCAATTCCAAATTATTATACATCAGATGAGAATGTATTCTGTCTTGAATGGTTGTGAACAGAGGCAGCTATATTGTTATGCACCATTTATTCATACAAAGTGAGAACCATTACAAAGACTAGCTCAAGGTGTCATCTTTGGAAATTAATTGATATGAAAGAATAAGATAGCCAAGAGGAAAAAATATACAAATGTATTGCTTTTCAGGGTATCTTCTAAGGAAAAAACCCAAATTAATAAAATACAGTTCAATGGCAGTAGTTAGTGATAATAATTTGAGACATTTATCCATTATTGTAATGTAGACTGTTGTTTTAACACGCATTTCAAACCCTAAAGTAATACTTAGAAAAAGTTCTGTATTGAATGATGGAGAAAAGGGGGCAACACACTTTTTATTATTATCATGGCGATAGTTATTGCTGTGAGGAAAATGGATTATTTAAGCAGACTGGTGGCTGGGTGGGGATGGAAACAGAAACCTCCCGGTTACAGCCTTGGCGTGCAGAGGAGCAGAACGTCGGCGATGGGCAGGAGCAGCGCGCGCCAAGCCTGGCCTCGGGTCTGCGTCTGCTTCAGCTGGTGTTTGGCAATGAGTGGTTCGGTGAACCTCACGTGGTCTATTTAATATCTGCATGCTATAGGTCGTCTATAGAAATAACTGAAATAGAAGTTAGTTACTCGCGTGGTGTAAAGGCTTAGTTCTTGTTAACAAAGTCCTTTAATTAAATCCCTTCACAAAAATATAGGCACTTAGGCTTATTTTTCCAGCGATACAGATTTCTCTTCTGCCTGGGCCTAGTGAAGCTATAGGAAAGCCTTCTAGTCTTGGTGCCTAAATACTTAATACCCGGCGCAGATTATCTGCCCCTACTCATTATGAAATGGATTCTCAGTCAATGTCTATGGGAATTAGGCACCCGAATGCTTGAAAAGTCTGGCCCAGAGGGTTCAGTGTTCTTGCAGGTTGGTATTTCATGTTGCAATTACTGCTGCACCACATTTTGTTCAGAGGCTGGGAATTGTTAGTGCTATTAAAGTACTGATAAAGAACATGTTTTCATACGGGCTTTTGAAAATCCTCCCCCGACTCAACATGTCAGGACCTTCTCCTAGAGTCATGGATGCTTTGGATAGAGTAACTGCATTTTATCAAATCCAAATTTTCTTTGGAGTCTGGCTAGCTATAAAATATATTATGACTGTTTCTTCCTTAAACTATTAGGTTTTGGTGTCTTACAATGTGAAGTGCAATTTTTAGTTACACTTTGATGGTGGATGAAGTATTTCAGTTGGGACCTGCTGAAGTCCTTTGAGATGAATAATGCTATAGGTATAGGTTGTCTTGGATTAAGAAAATCCAGAATGAGAGCTGTAGTAAATCTGTTGATGTCTTCTCAAGTGTGTAACATGATAGTGTTTTAGTTTCTGTTTTTAATTGAGCTTATTCACTTTCCTATAATCATAAAAATACCAATTAAAAGAGAAGAACGCTTCATTGTTTGCAGACAGTTTTAGTTGTATCAGCAAAGTGCCCCTTGAAGCCATCTGCACTTCTTGTCTCTCATGCTTGTGCTCTCAAATGTAATAAATCTTGTTCCTGTTTTTTTTAGAAATACTTGTATTAATCTTAACAATTGGTGGGTTTTGATAAATTCAACCTACAGTTAAATCTTAGGTTATGACACCTCTCAGGTAAAGGTGTAATATATATATTAACATGTCATTTGAATTTAATTAAAAATAATGGACCCATAAATACCAGTTGGTATCACATGGGACAAGTATTTCTAAGCAGGCTAAGTGTATTAGTGAGTTAATTTAACATTTTGGCAAAAATCCTAATTACTTTAGTATCTGCATTACAGTATTATCCTAGAAATCATAATGGCATTTTTGACTGTTATAAGTGAAATGGAAAAAAATTAAAGTTTGGATAGGTTTACATATTGGGAGGAAGAAGTATATAAGCCTGCAAATATGTGAAAAATGACCACTGCCTTTTCTTAATAACTAACTGTTCTGCAGATTCACCAAAGGAAGAATAAGAAATAATGCTCACATTGTAGCAGGAGGAATATAGGCTTGAATATAAGGAGAAATTTTCTCACAATAAATATAGTTAAACACGGGAATGGGCAACTTCTCTGGAGGGTTATTTTCTTTTTTTTTTTTAATTTTGACTGCAAACTGCATGAACTTGATTATATCTACAAGTATGGGATGGATGAGGTGATCTTTGATCTTTTGAGGTCCATTTTTAGTCTTGCTTTTCTCTGATTTTAAATTTGGTGATGGCTTAACGTTGCCTTTTAAAAGTTCTGGCAGTTTAGAGGTTAAAGAAAATATTTGTCCAAATCCAAATGTTTAATAGAACACAGGCTGAAGTGAGCAAACTTGTTCATGGTGAACACTAAAATGCCAACAATTAGAAAGGAATGGGTTAATACATTGACTAATGTTGTAGGTTTATAAGAACTGGCCCTTCTCTTTGTTCTTTTTTATCATATACATTTATCATGTTCAACCTGGCAACTGAAGCAAATAGCTATTTAAGTTGTAAAAAATGAATCACTGTGCAATTTCTTGAACTGTATGATATAACCAAGCCTAATAATATTATACAACAGAAGTTGTAAGCCTTGGGATATTTTGCCCCACTTTTAAAATAAATGTATTTTTTTTTAAATGAGCCATGAGCATTTGTTACTATCAGTATGGAAAACCAAAGAGCATTCAGATGTGTTTAATAAAGCTGTAATTTCCTGTCCAAACTGGTAAGGACTAACGGTGAGTGCTTACCTTCTGCCGCTGCATAAACCCCAGTATATTTAGAAATGGTTGAATTGATGGATTGTGTGAAGATTTGGGATGAAGGCTCTTTGACTTAACTTAAAAGCTTCTTGAGAAGTAACAGAAAAAAAAAAAGAAGTTTGAGGTTTCTCTTTAAAAGGAAAAAGGTGCTGTGGGAAGAATGTTCCATCCGCTCTGCAATGTAGACCAAAAGGTAAAAACTAATATGTATTTGTTGTGTCAGCATATTTTCACACTGCTGGACGCTGCATGTTTACAGCTGGTTCTGATGCAGCTGTCAGGGTATAACTGATGAGCATCATCATTTAAAGTGTAAAAGAAAACGTCTTGGCGTAGAAGGACACGATAACGTGCCATCCACCAGGCATTGTGGGCGTACGTGGTCACCATTTCCTTTTTCTCCTTCCTCTTTGCCTTTCTTTGCTGCCCTTGCCAGAATCTACAGAAGTCATCGGGAGCAGCTCGGCCCAGCCTCCAGCCTTCTAATATCACTTTGGTAGTTGTCAGATCATATGAAATGTCAAAATTCATGTGGCCTTCGTGAAGAGATATATTTAGTACAGCTGCTGCATACCTACGTAGTACCTCTGACATTGACATATTAGTTATGCTGTCTTTTGCAATCTGATATCTTTAAATTTGCCACCTTGTTAAGTTTTGATTAATGTGATTCCATTTCACTAAAGTAATTGGCTTGGCCTGTTGTAGAAAATAATCAGCCTTTCTACGGAACAAATGCTAGAACATGCTAATGAGGGAGTGAGTTCGTTAAATTGATGGCGTGGAGTGACAGTTATTAATGATTGTTATGATAAACAGACGAGTGCGAATTGGGATGAGTTGGGCAAAAGTGACAGTTTAAAAATAACGTATATTGGAAAGTACTAACGAAGTAATATACTGTTAGGAAAACAATCATGCAAGTTGTCAAGGGAAGAAGTGTAATTATACAGCTGCACGAGCTGCCTGGGAGGACAGGGACCTGGCTGATAATGGACACGTTTTTTGTTGGCAAGGGGAAAATATGCTATGGCAGAGAGGAGTACAGATTGATAAATTAATTGGCCTTTCTCATTGTTCCAAGAGCAAACTTGGCCAGCAATAGCCAAGCAGATTAGGTAAATAAATGAAGTGACCAGCTCTTCCTCTGCATCTGACCCATTCCCTGCCCTTTCTTTTTAATCCACCTATGCATGAACTGCCAAGTCCAACTGCCTAGGGTGGCAGTGTGCACATAAGTATAGCTTTCCTGGAAATATTTACAGCTTTTTAAAATGAGATGCTTTGTACTACAAAGAGATGAAGGTTAATTATAATAAGCCATCAGCCTTATGCAAAGCGGTATGAAAGCAAAATGGAGGATGCAAGTGTGCTGATTTTTAGGCTGACCTCCCTCTTCTTTTAAAGTAAAATGTAGACAGAGCTATCCATCTGAAAGCTTGCAAGAAAAAAAGGAAGATAGTCATTGCTAGTAGGGGTGTTTCGGAGGTGGAGGAATGGCACTACTTCTGCTTCTTCTTGCGTAAGTTTGGTGGTAAATGGCTTGAGGTTGTTGGCTGTTGAAGAAAGGCATTTGTATCTCTGAGACTGACAGCAGTGCCATACATAATTCAGCTGTCAGATTGCCTGTGTAGTTGACTCAGTGAAAGAGCAGGGGATAAATGTGGAATATTATCCTCATAAGTATAAGGAGAGACAAAGTAAGTAGGCCATTAAAAAAAAAAAAAAAAAAAAAGAAAAAAGTAAAACAGGCATCAGAAAGATTCAGTATGGACAGTGAGACTCCAACTGCTTATGAAGGCTGGCATTAATAAGAATACTAGGTAGCACATTGTGGATCACTTCAGTCTCTGCTCTAATGCAGAGGATTGTGGGGACACATTTGGGCAGGCATGGAACTGAGCGGTCAGTGCTGTTCCACTTCTTTTACTTGCTTGTTAATGCTGCCTTGCATTTAAATATTGCCTTTTCTCGATGGAAATGTGAGCAAATTACCATATTCTTCATGAAGATGGGGGAAGTGATTTTGAAAAAGTTGGCTAAGAGAAAGCACTGTCATCACTGTCAAATTCCAGCTGCTCAGGACACACCAATGAATAGAAGATGGAGAAGAGTTTAGATTTTATATGACAGGCTACAGCCATATCAGCACTGAATGGAGCCTGTAAAATGCTTACTTAGCCTTTTTGCTAGATGTTTTACTGGATTCAGCTTGGTCTTGGTCTTGCATGGGCTCCAATAATCATGTTACCGATTCCTTGTGACAGCCCTCAAGAACATGGCCTGCTCGCTAATCTTGCCATGTTTCCTTTGCTGCCCTAGTTTTCTAGTTTTCTGTCATAAGTACTAGTTTGTATACTCTTAGACTTGTGACCACCGGTTCATCAGATACAATCATCTGACCAAAATGAGCAAGGATAATCATCCTCTGTATTTGATAATTAAGTCTAAGCCTTTCTCCTAATAGTTTGTCATGGGTGAAATCCCACCAGTCCTTGGTTTTCACCGTTACTGAAAGGAAGAAAGAAAGAAAGAAAATTTTGGTTTCCACAGAACTTATAATTTTCCTAATAGTGTCATAGATTCAATGTGTGTCAGGTATAGCTTAAGAAACTGCTAATTAGTAGCTTAATGCAATTTATTGTGTATAGGTTCTATCATACTGAACTTCATTGTTCCATTCAGAACATGCAAATTGGTGACAAAAATGCCCTTTTTTTAAACAAAAATGTACCAATTTCCAAATTTCTTTGTAACAGAGAAAAATAGGCATTAAATTCCAAACTATACTGCACTTCTGGATGATAAAGTCTTGTTTTACCATCATATTACTTCTTGAACGGCTTTATGTATTAAAATATTACCTAAGCCTTCTCTTTCAAACCAGATTATAAGAAGGAGAAGCAGCCTTAAGAAAATCTTCATTTTAGCATTCACAATTTCGCTTCTGGCTCTCAACAAACTCTGTTGTTTGTACTTTGCTTCCATTGCCAAACCCTTTATTTAGGCCCTTAGTCTTGTCTAGTCCAGAGGGATAGTATTGCTTTTGGTCTCTCTGACTTTCAGGATGTGCCTGCATTGCCATTTTAGTCTGGATGAAGCTTGTGCTTTTGAAGCACCTCTTCTGCTTTTCCACATTTACTGAACTGCATTTCGCTCTGCAGAGTCTGGATTCTTTTCTAATGAAGTTGAACAAGAGGCTGTTCTTCAGAGGCGCATCTGATGTGCTCTAGCTGCTGCTGAGCATTCAGTCTATGGAAACAAGCTACATCAAATACATATTAAAATCCTCCAAAATGCGTCTAATGTTGGACATTGGGTCTTTGGCATCAAACGTTTTACTCTGGAGAACTGCTCCATTTGGACCTCACTCTTTGCTCGTATAGATATAGTCAGTCTTGATAATGCTTTAAAGTGAATCTTCATATGACATTACTGTTCGTTTGTCTTTTTACTTAACCCCATTTTTTTTCTTCATTTCTGCCTAGCTGCGCTGCTCATTTCTGTCTGGTGCATGGCATCACTATTTTATTTTGGGACTGGCGGCTGGCCAAGGTGGCTTGAGGGCACCCCTTGATTATGAACTTTAATTCTGCCTTCATACCGTTTTCCATCATGCTTCTTGAGTTTAACTATCTACTTGTATGTTAAAAATTCTTTTCTTGTTGAGACTACCTAAAAATATTTGCTTTTTATTATTGAATTTGTCATACTGCCTCCTCTGTTAACCTCTTAGATTGGGTTCGTTTTAATTAAGTCCTAGAAATGATATTAGTCATTTAAATTATTTTTGTCTTGAACAAAACTTATCCCTGAAGGAACTTACTCTTCCTGTCTTTATATTTTGTGCTTGACCCTCGTGTTTTCTGTACGAAAGATTATAAAACCTTTTGAACGGTAAGATTCTTTTGTCTAAAAGATACTTATATAAAAAAGATGATTTTTTTTTTTTCCTTTTCCTCTCTAAATGCACGTTGTTTGCATTTTCAAAATGGAAAAGTAATTGATTTTGTATATTTTCTCTCCTAACAACATTACTCTTACAGTGCGTTGGCTCTTAGGCAGGGGACTTCAATTTGGAGGAGCTCTCATTTAACCTTTTTGTTTGGACCAGTGTTCACATAGCAAAAATGCTGTGAGAAATAAAACCTTCTCATTTCTTTGTGGTAACAGCAAAGCCAGTTGACTGGATGTCTGTGTAGAAATGTTGCTTCTACAAGACTGAAAACGCGAGTGAGAGTGGGTGAGTGGAAGCTAGCTGTGACACCAATACTGAGAAATGGGGTAATCTACTGTTTGGGTCTAGATTTTATTCCACTCTCTGCAACTGACCTCTCATAAGGCCATAACGAAGTCATGGCACTACTGTAGCAACACAACATTTCCCCTATGATAAAACAGGAATGATATTTGCTTTCTTTAGGTAGAACACTTAAACTTCTATGTATTAATATTATGTAGCAAACTTAAGTGCGGTTGTAGGGAATTGGTTCCTGAAGGGTAGTACGTTGAATGAATTTTATAAGCTAAGTTCACTGAAACATGAGATCGGAAGGTCTTAATATACATCTCTGTACAGATGTGAAATAAAAAGTTGCTAATTTAATCTGAACAGCTATTTACAGTTTTAATGTTTACATAGTAAAGAAGTTGTTCCTGTCCAGGCTTTTTTTTAGCTTTAAAAAAAAATCTCTAAGGGGACCAGTTTTCTATATATTCTTATTGTAAAGTAAAATCTGAGTTTTCTAGGTTACACTAATCTTAAATTCTGTTCTGATGTTGTATGCCATTCTCATGGTCTTCTCTATGAGAAGACCACAGCGATGTTAAACAGTAATCAAAACAAAGGTTCATAAGAGGTGCCTGCTGCTTTTTTGGAATCTCAAAGGTATAAAAATGCCTACATTTTAGAAGGAGCTATCACCTTGTGTTTTTTGTACGCTAGAAAGATTTTAATTTTGTATCTTTCAATCACTTTTGAGAAATCTGTGTGGTAGTCTTTTGGTAAATCTGACTTGACTTGGCTTTGTTTGAGACAGCATTAATAACAGCTATTTCCCTAAGCGGAGATGCTGAAAGAAAAGAATCTACAGCTGATCTACAAGTTGTGAAGAGAGGCATTTATTTGGTCCTTATCCTGAACTGTATAGGTGTAGAGAAACCTTTTTTTTTTTGGTCTGTTTGTCATAGTATAAGAAGGATTTGGATAGTGAATGGGAGGTTGTTTTGAGTTGTAGAAGGCAACATTAGGTGGCATATGGTTCACAAGGTGAATCCAGGCTGTGTCCAAACAATATGTATAAATAATTTACAGCAGTATTAGCAGGAGCCATGCATCCTCAAAGAACAGCGTGTTACAACTATGCACAGATTTCTGCTTCTGACAATAGCTTTGCTTCGTGAATATAGACACCTATTGTACTAATTCTTTTTAGATAATTATGGTGTACTTCTCTGAGGCTTTTCTTTTTTCCTTATGAGGAAATAAAGCATGTATTTTTAGGTTGTTACCTATGGAGACTGAGTGCCAGGGCCTGTGTTGTGTGATCGCTCCAAGTAACTGTGGAACTGAGGAGTTAGTTCCTGCCCAGGGGAGCGGATGGAGCTGGTGGAGGTGACCACCAGCTGATGGAGCTGGTGGAGGTGATCAGGTGGATACCTCCCCGAGGTATCCAGCTTCGGCCAGAGGGAAGGGTCCTGCCAGCCCCAGGCTGTAGAGGAGCTGCAGGGTGACCCCATGCCATACTGAAGAGAGAATCGGCTCGAAGAACGGGCAGCATGAAGACTGGTGGTGTCAGAGAGAGGGAGCTTGAGCTGCAAAGGAAGACCTGCTGTTCTGCAGACACCAGGCAGGCACTGGGTGCGACTGTGTAGGAGAGCAGAAGTGATTAGTTCAGGTATTTGTAGGGTCACGAGGTTGGAGCGGACCTGTCAGGAGAGATGGCCTCAAGGGGAATTGCTGCAAAAAAATGATTTTGCTTTCCTCAGGTGTATGGAGAGATGGCCATACTTCCAGTGTGCCTGTATTCAGTATTCTAGATCCCTGAATATCTGCTTTAAGAGTAGCAGGTGGTAACTATTAGATGAGCTGACAAACAAGCTTTCATTAGGCTGGAAGAGAGGCTGCAATTGAGAGCTGAGATGGCTCGTGCAGTTTACCAGCCTAAATCCTACCGAAATGGTCACCTCAGACACACTCTTGATCCACCCTACTTCCCTCAAGACAATCCCGGCTGTTTCCACCTGGCATTTTAAAAAGAATGTGCTGGTTGGAAAATGATCACTTCCTCCTTCTAACTGCTCCTCTGATCCACTTTTGTACTGTGCTAAGCCAGAAGGTTAGCTGTATTTACCATCTCTGTGATATAATGAAATAATTATTAAAATAATGAAAGTGACCTACAATTAACTTAATTTTAGATGGTAACAAATACTGACAAAAAACCAAAAGTCAACCATGTTTTGAAAAGTGACTGGTGTCCAGTCAGTCATCCTTCGGTTGTTCCGATGTGGTCTTCTTACTTTTATATATGTATAAACTGGGAGAGGAGTTTTGAGGAGATGCCACAATAAGAGTCTGACGTGAGAGAAGTCACAGCTGGGCAAGAAGAGCTTTACTTCACCGTAGCTGCCCTTTCGTGCCTGTGGTCTATGTTGCCTGTTATCTGGTGTGGACAGGCGAGTTTTATTTTATATGGTACAGTGGTGTACGCTTCCTTTATCCGCTGAAATCTTTGCCTGTGTTTTGGATTTCAAGGTAAAAACCTTAACAACGTTTTCCTTTTTTCTGGGGGTGGGATGTGTGTGCTGTTAGTAATTTTGGTAACTTGTGCCAAAGTCTGCTAAGCAATTTAGATGTTATTTGATGAGTCAGACCTATGCCTTCCTACAGTTGTCAACTATAGGCAGATACGCATACCTGTGAATTAGTGGAAGCATCGAGGCAACTGTTGAATTTTTAACAGACACAGGTGCTTTATTGTAGGCATTATAGGGTACTTTTGTCTTCCTAGTACCTCGTGTTTATCAGTAGTAAAACATAGAAATCCTAGAACCAAAATAAAAACAAGTTAGTCTACGTTCTTCGGGGAAAGGGTGTTTCTTTGAATGAACATAGTACCGAGTATGGCTGTATAACAAACCAGTGACAAAGCAAAAAATGAGTAAAATCTGTAATATATAGTAAAAAAACCCAAAGACTAGCAGAAGTGGAGTGGTGAGAAGGAAGTACTTGTGTAGCAGCTGTTTCAAAGCATGCTGCTCTTCAGGAAAAACACAGTAAAAGAAAAAACTTCTGGTCAGTGTTCCTGTTGTAACTGACTGTGTCTCAGGAATTGTGCTGCCGGCGGTGAAGCTGGTTGTCTGCTTTGGGAGACTGTCAGCACTGAGCCTTTGAGGCGTGTTTGTTGCTGATCGTAGTCGTTTGAGTGGCAGCCCGTGCACTTTCTCTAAGATGCTATGGCTGAGGGCTGTTAGGGGAAGGACAAGTTTTAATTGTCCGTATCCCAGCTACATGCCACTGTTCAGCCGCACGCCTATCCAGCAGCCCACATGCTGGCTGGAAAGACTTTTCTGGGGAAAAACTTTGAACTGCTGCTCAGGACCCTATGCTTAAAATTGAAAGCTCTCAATTATGTTTTTCCATGCAAGTAATTGGAAAGTACACTTGCTCTTTTTTTCTGCTGTCCATAAAGACAGTGTTTTTGATGTCATTGTCTCTGTTGGAAAAGGCAGTGAAACACAAGCCCTTTTGGCAGAGTTTCCATATACCTTTTATTTTGTGAGGATGGGGTTAGTCTCCTGTGAATTTCCTGTTGTTTCAGACTTCCATTTTAGTCAGCATTTCTAAAAGCCGTACTCTACAGTACAGGAGAAAAGCAAAGTTGGATGTGAGAGAGAAGCGATATCTCTTTGAGCTGATTGTCTTCTGGCTTTCGGTACATACTGCAATCTTGAGAGAAAGCAAATGACTGAAATAGGTTACCATTAAGCCTTGCTTTTCAGCAGCAAATAAGGACCCCTACCCCACCCTCTGCCACAGCTGAAATCACTTGAAAAGGGTAAAAGATTTTTCTGTTCCAGGTGTTTCAGTTTCTAAGACTTATATAGCTTCCACCTGAAGCTTAGTCACAAGTTCATGCCTAGAATCCATCTCCCGCTTCCAGTTGAGAGGACTTGGGGGGAAGAAGAGAGTTTGCTTGCCTTGCAGTTTGGCACTTCCAAACAAGGCTGATGAACTTGAAGAATTCAGTAAAAGTGTTTTGGAACTGAAACACGCGGGGATGCTCTGCTGTTGGAAAGAATTGGTGCCTCTTCAGTCCCTAAAAAGAAAGAGGTTTTCAAGCAGGGGCTTGCGACTGTGTGCTGCTACCAAAGGAGGTAACGTTAGCTTTCTTGCTTTATGTGTTGTTCAACTGTGCTTTGTTTTGGCCAGGTATAGCATTGCTATTTCATTGTACCTGAAAAACGGATGTTTTGCATCGAGATTATTTGCAAGGAGAGCTGTATTCTGAGAATTAGAAGTTTAAGGTTTGTGTTTTCTCTTCTGGATTCTTTCTGGAGAATGGAATGGACGTGAGTGTATGAGGTTTTCTTAAAGTTTGTTCAGCCTTCATCAGAGAGCCTAGGTGGGGGATTCACTGGCGATGCAAAGCATAGGCAATGGCATTATAGATTTCTCTACCTTTTTTTGTGTAATGCCTCCATGTTCTGGAGAAGTCACCTTAAGTTCATTTATGGGGTGTATTTGAGAAGAATTGTCTTTTCTGCTGAGATTGAGGGTGAGGAAAAAAGGTCCGTGTAAGTTTTGAATAAAACTTTTGCAGTTGTGAGCAGTAAACTTCTTTGAGGCATTAAGATATCATCTAAGAAAAATGATTCTCTATTGTTATTATCTAAATATAATTATTGCTACCCTTTGCTGATGTTTAAAGGTATATAGTAGTGTATTTTGTGGAACTGAATAATTTAAGCTTTGTAGAGCACTGAGGTCTCTTCATGATCAATCCATACTAATGTCTCTGTTTAATTATGCAATAAATTTGGACAAAAAGACAGCAAAATTCTTCATATGGTTGTATTAGGGATGATATTATTAGTTGATTCTAGAATTAATGGTGTTATTTTAAGGCTGAAACAAAGACACAGTGTCTATTTTGGGGTATTGGAAAACAATTCAATTTTAGTTACTAATCCTGGTGAAGATGAAAGAATGAGCTTCCTATTGAGCTGATGTGAGTTCAGAATTCATTAAATTACAGACTTTCTTTCAAGCTTTACGCGGGATAGTGAAGGGGAGAAAACCTGCAGTAGTTTTTCTGTGCCTTATTAGCCGTTCTCACTGTATAACGTAATGCAGGAAGCACTAATTGCCGCTCAGATTGATTTGTTAGGGAGAGTAAAACTTTGAGGAAAGTTCAGTTCTCTTTGTAGCAAATATGGGGGAGGGGGGAGTAGGCTAAAAATGTTTGGTGTTTTCTAGGGATGCTACTTCCGAAAACCAGAGATACATTACAGAATTCAGTGACTGATAATTCTTTTCTATGGTCAAGGAACTCCCATCAGGCACTAATTAATGACTATTTAAATGCAATAATCAAATAAGGTAGTATGCTTAAATATTAAAAGTTTTAACAGCATATTTTATAGTAATTGCATTCAGCGTAACTTGTGAAATGGACTCTAATACAGTCACAAAATTTAGCTGAAAGATTCAGTTTAACAATTGTAAATTCTGTCTTTCTCAGAGTAGGATTACCGGTTCCATGGTATGTTTTAGGAATGTGAAGTTTAAACTGTAAATTTAATTTGTTTACTACTATTTACTGCTATTTTTACTATGCTAAAGACTTGTTACAGAAGTCTATTTCCATCAAAGCTTCTTAAAGCTTGCAGGCACTTAGAACTTTTCAGGAATATCCCAATAAGACTGACTAATATTCTTTAATTTAGGCTTAGAAAGAATGGAAAGCTGTATGCGTTATTTATTCAAGGTATTTGTTTTAGTTGTAAATTTGAATAGTAGTATGTGAAAGGGTTTTGTTGCTTGCTTATTTGCCATCTCAACAATTTAACAGATGTGAATATCCCTCTCTTCCGGCTTGCAGAGGATTTAGATGAGATGGAGTAGAGCCCTTTTTTCCTAATAATAATAATAATGATAATCCTATGGTGTGAAGTTGAAATCTAATCCTTTCAGGAGTTTGTTTTTGCTGTGCTTATTCTGACTAATGTTAGCTCAAGTGAGTTACATGGGGGAGAGAGAGAGACAGAGAATACAAATGTGAAATATTCTCCGTGTGTGTGTATGTACATTTTGCTGTATACTTATACATATTAGGTATATTCCACACAAATGGTTTTAAAGAAGAATAAATCCACTTTACAACACAGATGAACTAAAGTTTTGTAAGCACAAAAAAAATTAAAGTTCTATACCAACTAAAAGCAAAGCAGACATAGAAAATTAATGTAGTATTGTTAAGTAACACACCATAGCTCATGGAAATATGCTATATGATATCATACTTTAAAGTTTGTCTTGTTTGTAACATTAATATATTAATATTCACTTGACAACTTTTCGTATTAAGAACCCTGCATACACACATTTTCACTTTGAGAATCTAGGTACTTCAGCAGGTACACGTAACTGATAAATCTTTTTGTAGTTGTCAAAACAACTTTGTACTTTTTCTTTTACAACTAAAAGCACTTTGACAGTCTGAAACCTGGTATATCAATAGGGAAAGCAAACAGACTATTCATTTTGTACCACATTTCACTGAGAGTTTTGACATTTTTGAAATATATCACTTCAAAACACTGAGACACAGATGATTAAAGGTTGTTACTGGCAAAAATGTTGTTGGTTATCAATGTTACTGATATCACACACTGACATCTTTGCGTACTGGTAGAGTCTTGTTTGAAAACCAGGGTAGTTTGACCGTATGGACTCTATCTGCATGTCTCATTGTAGTCTGTGCACTAGTTTCTATGCCTCGAGGGCCCCCCAAAAGAAATAAATAAAAACGCTAACCTAGTTGCTGCTTGGTGATTGTCATTGTTTGTAGTCTACCTGTCAGTTCTCAGTTTTGTTGATGTGTGGAACAGCGTTGTCCTGATGTCTAAAGTCACTCGCAATTAACTTGAACTAGAGATGCTGCCAGGGTAGGACTGGTTTAGAAAGATAAAACAGGCTACGGCGACCTGATATTTGTTTTTCAGTCTGGGAAAATTGCGGTGTGTTTGTCCGTAGCATGCATTGTAGTCTGAAATAGGATCTTTGCAAAAACACTGTGTGGTGCCAGTTTCCCCAGTGCAGTCATACTGGCTTTTGGTTTGTGATTGTTTCTGTGTTTAACTGGATAATTTTCTCCTTCTGAGCTGTTGAGAAATCACGGATGTTATTGGGAATGTCCTGCCAGACACCAGAAGTAATAGAAATATACAGTTGTCTTACTCTTGTAGAGTTTCACAGCTGATGCAAGAGCACACTCCAATGTGGTCTTGCAGAAGAAGATACTTAAAAAATAGTGATGCAAGCCTGACTTTTTACTAGCGTTGTTAATATGGAGCTCAATCCATTAAGGTAACGTGAATACTCTACTTTTTGCACTAGGGAAAGAAAGAAACAAACAAACATGCAATAAGCATAAGAGTTGTCTGACTTGAATCTGGGGTACTGGAGAGGAGACTTGCAGTGTGTGCTCAGTGTGCTGGAGTCTGGATGCTCAATCTGTTGCAGAGGCAACTTCTTAACTCGTGTGCTTGTAATGTTGTTTTGCTTGCTATGTATGCTTGGATTAGTTAATCTGGGGCAGTTTAAAGCTTTCTTGAAGTTCCCTTGAAAGATGAACCTTCTAAACTTTCCTAGGGCTAAAATTTAGCTTTAGTGTGGACTGACTTGTATTCAGGTATGAGTGTGTGTGTGAAAACTTTTCTAAGCATTAATTAAAATATATTCATGTTTCTTTGAATTTTTTAAGAATTTAATTTTGATACAGTTTTGTATTTCAGTGGAACTTTGGAACCTTTTAGCTGAAAGATCATTAAACAGTAGAGTCTGGCTACCTGTTTCATTTTGGCTTTCAGTTTTTGTAACTCCAGGCCTTCTGTGTAGTATATAAATTGTTCAGCATGCTATGTGGTTTAAAAAACAAAACCAAAAAAACCCGCCCAGAAAAAGAAACTCAGGGAAAATTACCAGTCAGTGTTGAATACATATACTTGTTCTAAGAGATCTGTAATCAAAGACGGTCTGTGGAGAAGAAAATCAGTAGCAGCTGAAGCTCTCAATATGTGGAAGATATCTAGCACAAAATTATTTATCCAGCTTTCCTTTGGCACGGGTGAGTAACATCTATGCCGATTTGTCTGTTTACTTAGTTTTTTGTTGTTACTATTGACAGAAAAAACCAGGAACATAATATGAGAATGATTGATTGTGGGATGGAGCCGTAGGCTGACTCATCCTGTATAAACTAATAACGCAAATATTAATGGAAGCACATTTCACATGAGCTTGTTTTTTCAATGGAGTTGTTTGGACTCCTGAGACTTGTCCTAACAATAGTTCCAGACACAATCAATAATAATTTTTATTGCTTTTGCAAAGTGAATTTGAAAACTGTGTAAGTGAGGCCAGGATATCTGGAGATGAGTTGCTTTAATCATTCCACTGCCAAACTCTTGGCCGCACAATTAGATGGTTTTAAATGAAGCCCATTTCTAAGCCTTGGATATCTAGGACTAGAGAGGTGTCCTTAGCAGCGCTGGCCTACCAGTGGTCACTCGTAACTGACTAAAATTCTTCTTTTAACAGCTTCAAAGCTGAAGTGTGCTAGCAATGTACATGTTGACTTTGTTATAGAATTCCATGATAACTGCCTGTCCAGGAAGAGTTATTTAATGGGTGGTGGTAAAAATCAAGACTGACACAGGCTTGTCTTACTAGAAATTGATTGTTCTCAGTGAAAAAGGGAAAACAGTTTACATACCATGCTGCTTTTTCAGGTGCTAAAATTTACTCTCATGGAACTAAACAATGCTTTTCATCTGTCTGTGGTGAATTGATAGGAAGTTCAGATACTCTTGTATCTGTAGATGGGTGCCCATCCTTTTGCTAGAATCACAATTCAGATATCAAGAAAACTTCTAAATCACGTTAACACTTGAGTATTGTATAGAGTTTCTAACAGAAACGTGTATTTGAATAGGTGACTTCCTCATAGAGAAAAGATTTCTAGATTTAAGTTGCAGAAACATCAAGCACCGCTGCTGGACATCGGAATGATTCTACAGTGAGGTCCTGACATAGGGCCTTTGTCATTTCACTGGCCAAGTATGTATTCTCTGTGTGGAAGTCCTTGAAAGGATGTTCATTTACATGGAGAAGGATTATTTGCAAAACAGATGCTGTGTGCCTATGGCTTCTTGTGAGAGTGAAAATGAAGCGCCTAAGAAATCTGTACTTTATCAGAAAGTATGTCGGAGTTTAAGATGTCTCCTAACATTATATAACACAAAAGCAAATTTCCCAATATTGGAGTCGGTAACGCTACAACCAATGAAGATTAGCTGAGGCTTTACCAGATTATATACTCGAACTTTAAGAGGATTTGTCAATAGAGAATGTAGAGTTGTGTTGTGTTGTGTTTTTTTTTTTTTTTTTTTAAAAAAAAAGTAGATGAGGTGAAATTTACCTTTGGAGAGTAAATATGTAGAAATGAGAGAAATCTGAAATGTGCAAAATATTCCTTTTGTAATTTTTATGATTATTTCTCAGGTATGAGCCCTATGATTGTAGATACTTCACACGCTGTACTGATTCTGTTGTTTCCACTGTTGCCTTAATATCCATTCCTTTGATGTTGCAATGAGATTTTTTTTGTTTATTTTTCTTCTCTCGGCAAAGTCATTTGTATGTACCAGAGTTTCAGCTCGAGAGACAACCAACCAATATTTTCCTAGCGCATGAGGATGTAACTCTACATTTAAATTTATTGTAAAACATTATGCTCATCTGTAATTATATTACTTTAAAATAAAGCCTTCATCCGCTCTAGGATCTTTTGATGTCCCTTCCCTGCTGACTCTTTTTTTCTTGTTCCCACTTACGTTAATGTGAAGAGACAGTTGAGTAAATGCACAATGAACTTCAAAACCTAGTAATTGTTTTTCAGAAAGAATGAAACTTGTGAATTAGATATGGATTGTAAAAGAACACCAGAGCTGATTAGTGTTCGTTCGGTTTGCCTGCTGGACCGTTCTGACACCTGTCTTCCCGCTTTCCCCATAAATGCCATTGCTGATCCCTCTGTACTGCCAGTCACATGACAGCCAGGGAGAACTTGTGGGTGGGAGTTAAAAGACTCCCAGTGAACCTTGTCAGGCTTAGCAATTCATGAAACTCGACATAAAAGGCAACGTTAAACAAAGATGAGTTGAATCCATTTACATGCAAACTGTAGTTATCTGTATGAAAAAAAACGGGAAGGGGGGGAATGTTGAAGGGGTTACTATTGCTTTCTTCCTTTTAGGATGTGTAGATAATGAGTTGTGTAAGGCTTAGAGGGGGGAAAATAAGCCAACTTTCAAGGCATTGAAAAATTGCTTTTTAGGAAAAATCCTTTTCATCCTAACCATCTGGTTGCACCTTGTTTACAGCGCAGTGTGCCAGTTTGTGCTTATTAATCATGCTTACACAAGTATCTTAATTACTCCCCGTGTAGCTGCTCTGTTTTGAACTCAGAAGTTGACCTTTCTCTTTTTATTCCTTTAAACCATTAATCATACATAATCAACGCCAACGGGGCAGAGCCATGGAGAAGGCTACCCAGTTTCTAAAAGCACATGCTCGTCCTGAGAAACCGTGTAGACATGAGTGACTGCGTTGCTATCAGTAGGGCATATCTTAATTAATGACCGCTTTGTGTGCGTGCGTACTTACGTGCCTGTAACCCACTTCTGTTCCCCCTTTTGCTTCTGTCTATCGAGATGACAGCTGCTTCCTTGCTTCATGACACTGGAGATCATTTTAAAAAGTCTATGTATATGAAGGACCTTCAGAGGCATCATGTGACTGAAAAGGATCTGGTTCTCTTGTCTATGTTCTGTGGTTGCTTCTGTAATAATCGCAATTTAGAGAGGATATAGGATGGCCAGAGAAATTTCTAGGCTCTGGATTCTTCTAGGATAAATAACCGTGTTAGTGGAGGGTGAATTTTTCAAAAGTAACTGGACTAACAAATGGATTCCTCTTCTTCCCTGCCTTCCATATTAAAGAAAGGGGAGAGAGAAAGTTGTTTGAAAAAAGCATGCGTATGAGAAGACTGAAAGAGTGGAATTTCAGAAATGGCATTCTGGTTCATAGTGTACTAGACAAATTATAGTATGCAAAAGTAATTTTGCCTGCCCTGACACTCTTCAGCGTGATGAAAATTTTATCAGTACTCTAGAAAGAGAGAACTGTCCAGCCTACTCATTTAGTCAGCTTACATGTTTATATACAGGAAAAAAAAAAGATTTGCAAGTATGACTTGCATTTTCTCTCTACTGCTGTTGGATTTTTGTTGTTTTTGCCATAAATACTGTACTTAGAATTTATGCTGTCTAATCTCAGTTGTGCTTGCTGGAGATGGGATTTCACTTATAGAAGCTTTAACCGCAGTTAAGGCTCTCTTAAAAGCCTTATGATTATGCTATCATAATAAACAGTTTGTTTATTTTTATTGCCACCATGGAAAAAGAAAATATTTCCCAACAAAGCACAACAGGAACAGAAAAAGATGAAAAACCTGTATCAGAAAATTTACATCATGAAAATTATTAATATTTAATTCAGGTAAAAGCTTTGCCATTCTAAATGCAGAAAGAATGCACAGCTGTCTCTTCTTATGCTAAAAACTACTTGTTCATGAACCGAGTATACGGTGTGTGAGGTGAACTGTTTCATCCAGCCTCGTGTATAATTTGGCCATTTCCATAAGGCTTTTTCCTTTATTTGAGCTGAAAATTTTATTTAGCCTTTTTGCATAGCTTTGGGTGTCTTGGTGTGCTTGCAGTTTTGATGTTTCCTAGAGGGTTCCTTGAATGTTGTCAAACAGTTTAAGCACAAACAAAGAAGCAAAAGTTTCTTCTACTTTGAGAACTGAAACACTTAGATTGTGAGTAGGGGAACTCGTGCTGGCCTTAAACTATAGGTGGGTCTCCCCACTCTTGTACACAGCTAAAAACTTTTTCCAAGGACAGATTGTAAGCTCCTGTAAAACAGAACAATTTTGCTCATGAGATTCAGTATTGATTAAAATATGCCCAAACAGCAAGGTGAATAGGAGATTTTTTTTTTTTTTACTCGTGTCAGATAGGACCAAAGTAAACAGACATCACTGGATATTTTTTTTTTTTGGGGGGGGGGACGGACACACAATTTTATTCAATGTTGGAATAAAAAGAGAAGAGATTGTGTTAATTTATGTGACAAGATTGCGGACTTCTGATGCATCTGAGCCTTGTGGTACTTTAAGTGCAGAAGTGAGTCATGGTGGTAACTTCATCATGGTAGCACAGTCACAAGGAGACCATGCCGATGACTTTTCCTTGCTAGCAGGCAGCCTGAAGCTGAAAGGTGGCTTACCAGCAATGTAGCCCAACTGACTAAATGTAGTTATCTTAACCAGAAGACTGTTGTAGGTTGAGGAGTTAGTGATCCATGTAACAGTTAACCTCAGTAGGGCCAGGCCTGGTAGGAGACCCATGCCATACTGCACAGCTTGGGGTTCCCAGCATCTGAAGGGATCTTAAGGTTATCTATATGACCCTATTTTTCTTTATAGTGTTAGCTCCCATAGATAGCATATTGAGAGATACTTACAGAGTCTGAGTGCCTTTCTTAATGGGATCATAAGGAGCCAGCACCTCCCCATGTAACATGCAAAGCACTTGACTGTCCTAGGTAGATCACTACTGTTGCCTTCCTGCGCGGCCGTGTTCAACTGACTGCTACTTTGTGCTTATTTCATGTCTCTTTGTTTGCTTTGAGCATTTAAATTGTAAGTCAGAGGAGATTCTGTGCTGGAGGCGTGTGTCTTGAAATGTTTCTTGTACCTCGGTGCATACAAAGACATTACGTTGAGAAGATAAATTGTAAGAGTTGTTAGCCTGTGTGATGAATCAGCAGAGTGAGAAGGTAGAGGAGGACTGATGGTGGGGCAGTAAAGTTACCTCTCATCAGAAGCAGCTTTTATTACCTGGGTATTTTTCTGGTAGAAGTTAACTTTCAGAAATTTCGGTTGGTTCATCTGCCTGTTGGCAGCTTTTCATTTCATGTAAGCTGAAAGGGTGATGATGATGTTATACGGAAGAAATTCCCCTGATTTGTAATAAATGAAGAGAATGTAGAAACAGTTGTTTCCATCAATGCCTGTTAAAATGTGGTGACCGACTGTACCTTTTGTTTTGTGTCTTCATTCTGCCTTGTTCTTCTGCTGTATAGCTGATAACTTTGTTATTAGGTCTTCATGTACTTTATTGTTTCTCTTCCTCCAGATTATTTTATAGTCTAATATTATCAATTTATCTCCATAATCAGGAGTGAGGTTGTTTCCTGAATAAAATGCCAGATTTTTCATCACACGTGCTTCTAATGGAAACATTTTGTTTCTAGTCATCCTATCATATGTAGTCATATGCCTATCATAAAGCGCAGTAGTGCTTTATTGCCCTCTTTCCTCTTCAGCATGTTTTAATCATTGCTTTTACTTCATGTTCATGATTATATATTTGAGTTTCCATTCATGTGGTTCCTTCTCCTTGATTCTAGTGTCAGATTCTAATGGAAAATGTTCTTTTTGTGTATTCTGCCCTCTTGAATTTGAAATAAATACATGACTATCTCAAATAAATTTCACTCGTCTTTTGTGAAACTCTTCATTGGTCTGTTCGTTGATGGTACATCATGAGTTCACAGAAGATCTAAAAGGGGAGAATGCCTATGTGAAACCAATGTTACATAATTTTAATTAGTCATGGAACACTTCGGTTAAAAAAAAAATCTAGACACATACTATTTGTTGGAATACAGGCTGCTGGAAAATGGCCTATGTGCTCAATTTAATGTTCTTGGAACTGTGCATCTGTGGTGACTCTATAACAGCAGTGACGTGCCAAGAAGCAGTTGCCAGCTTCTGTAAGTGGACACAAGGACATCCTTCACCTGGAAAGTGGTGTGTGGTTTTGGTTTGTGTGTTTTTTGGTGGGTTCCTACCCCCCCCGCCTTTTGCCAAATGCAATCACTTACATATACGTACTATGGGGAAAAAAAAAAAGCAGCTCTCAGCTTTATGCGAAAGGTTAGCTTTACCATTGTGAAACAGTCTCTTGTTTTGGTTGAGGAAGGATAAACAGAACCGTTTTCCTATTAATGTTTAAATATTTCCTTTAGTTTTAGCAGTTAAACTAGCCGTTTCTATGTTAAAATTTAAGTTTGATATAAAGATGGAGTTTCATCTATGGAAGCTGGATTGACTGCATGTCCCATTGCCTCAGGGAGAGATGCTTAAGCCTAGGTTCTATAAAACTCGCAGATACAAACTTGGGAGGTGATGTTTTATATATATTTTCTTGGCAGCAGTATTCATTGAAAATATTTCTTCTATCATCACTGACTAGTTGTTTCCACTTCTGTGTCACCTCCTCAGCTGTCCTAGCATATCTGACAGGCAATGTGCTGTGCAAGCAGGCCTGAAAAAAATGTTGGGAGGGAGGTGGAAAGATGGTAACATCTTAAACTGGTGTCATCACTGAAGACAGCATGCCCGCAAGCTGCAGCCTCAGTTCTGCAGGGTTTCTTGGTCTGTTGGTGGGGCAGAAATACAGAGAGGTGTTGCTTATTTTGGCTTTTTTTCTCCCCAGAGTTTTGGGGCTTTGTGGTAGAACTAGCCTTTGGGTAGCTGCATCGTGTTTGCTTATTTTTTTTACATGTCACTTAGCCTCAATATAAGTCTTATCTATGTATCCATCTACGTAACACATCTGTAGTACAGGATGGATGAAGGGATAGTCTATTAAAATGGAATACAATAAATGTTGTTTTGTATGATCGTGTTATGATATGTTTGGGAAACATCTTAATTCTCTAAAGACTTGAATTCTAGCATGAGAAATTATTAGTAAAAGAAACAAAATGGATGAAAAAATTTTAATGAGCATAAAACAGTTGCTAGCATTTCATATGGTATATTGAAATATGGATTGATCTTAAAATGGATTCCTAATTATCTATAACTAAAATGCTCTTCATAAAAAGCATCTTTTCTAATGTTGTCTTGCATTCCTATGTTACTTTTCACTAATAAGCTCAGTAAGTACATTGGGGAAGAAGCCTATTACAGCTGACTAAATACGTGTGAATCTTTTGAGTGATTGCGTGTATGACAAACAGGACATTGTAACAGGTAGCGCAATCAGCTCCTTTTATATTTCTCTTTTTCTTCCTCTTTTCACTAGTACAGGTATTAACTTGTTCATAATATGTGTATGATATTTTTGCCTAGCAGGTGTATATATTTCTTTGAATATGAGAATTATTCTCCTCAGAAATAAGCAAACAAACAAAGCCACCCCCAAACGCCCAAGACTTAGCTGAGTTCTAAATTAGGGATTGTCAATATTTAGCAATGCCTTTTTTGACAGTCCCTGATAACATGCTGTGGTGTAGATTAGAATCACCCGAGTTTCTTATTGCCTCGGTTGCAGTTGCATTGGGGGGGTGTCTCTAAGCATCACACTGGTCCCTTCCTTTATGGGGTGATATCATTGGAAGAAATTTTTCAGTATGTTTTTGAATGAATTACTAACATTGCACAGTAGAATTGATAGAAATGGTCAAATTAATACCATCCTTTACACGATGTTGGATGGAATTGTAAATCAGCCAGTTATACCTGTTTATATACTCTGAATCATTTTGTGCATTATCTCAAATGTTGATCTGTCCTTGACATCACTTTGGTGCCTGAGTTAAACCCTTGGAGATGATAGCATTAGTGCAGTGTCAGTTTTGTCATTTGGAAGCCTTCCTCAGTCAAATTGCCGTCTGAAGACAGTCCAATATAACAGTACACAGATGTCTTTAAAGCTTGGCTTTAACCTTCAAAGATTACTGAAGGATAACAGAATAATTTATTTTTTTCATTCAAAAATCAATTTAAATATCGATGATACTTTTTAAGGATGGCTTGAAAGTAGAGACTATAGTAGCAAAGTACTGCTATGGTTAGCGATCTCAGCATGGTTCTTGATTTCTCTCTCCTTTATATTATGGTGGCTAATTTAAATATTGCAGATGAAAAAGTCTTGTTAGGACTCACCTGATAGCAGCATTAAGCAGCACAGCATTTTAAAAATAAAATATAATCACTTCTTTGCACTTAGGATCACTTAACATCAAACACTGTTTCATTACCTAAGATTACCTGCTTCCAGAATTAGGAAAATATTCTCTTCCTGATAAAATAGTGCTATTGTATAACTTTCTGATATCTTGCAGTGGAAAAATTTTGATAATGGCTCAGGAAAAGGAAAAAGGTTGTATTATTATGCTGGATAACCTAGCTTTTGTGTTCATTTTTAAAAATCTGAAGTGGTTTTTGTACCAAAACTGCAGCCTGTGGTTTTCTGGCTGCCAGATGAAGATTATTCTGTATCTTGGAGTTATTAGTTTGTTTTAATTTGTTTTGACATTAGAATTCTGTTCTTTCCTCTTTCTTAAACTACTTTTTTAAAAAATTCATTTACAATAAACTTTTTAGAGAAGAAATGATCACAAATAGTTACTGTACAACCAACCCTTTTACTTGGAAGTTAATGACACTATTTTTGCTGTGGTACATCTAGTGAAGCCGACTCGCTGCAGTGGAAAGACATGCCTCCCTCTAGTCTCCTCCTCCTGCCTCCAAGTAGGGTACTGTGATGATACAGTTTGATGACATGTTTTCTGAAATGCACTGTGGATTTGGTTAAATATGCTTCAATGGCAAAATATGCATTTAATCTTGTGACTAACACCAAATAGACTCTTATATTTCTGTTCCCAGTTGTACTGAACAACATTGTCATGCTGAATGACTGTGCAAGCGCTACAGTAAAACTTTCTGAAGCTTTGGAAGAAATGCTACCGTATTGTTGGATCTCTTTCTGGTCTTAAGCAAAACAGATACGATTCGCTGTTTCTCACTCTCAAGGGTATTTGCATTGAACAGAAGAATAGAGATGGGGAGGGAGGGGCAGGAAGGAAGAGGGTTATTTAGCATGTTAATATTGAGCTGTATTATTTCAGATTAAAAGACTCAGAAAACAATTCTTGTTTAAATCCTCACTAAATTGAAAGATCTTAGTGCATGAAATTCGGAAGTTTGTTCCAGTATGGCCTGCAAAAGACCATCGCCCATCTTGGGATAGGTGGTTAGCACTTAATTCTTCCCATTTGCAACAGCGTAGTAACTTGTCAAACAAGCTTCATGTGAAGAGCCTAACAGAGTTGCACTATACCGTGGCATCGGTTCTTGGTTTTATTCCATCTAACAACACAGCTAAAAAGGCCACACGTATTAATCTAGAAGGTAATTAATATAATCATTCGCTATTGATGCGTTGTTGACTCTGCAAAATCTGTGAGCAGTTTTAACACGCAGACAGCACGAATTGCTTTAGTTAAACCATGAAATGCCTGGTACGAGTGAAAATCTTTTTGGCTAGATTCTTTGCTGAATACAAGCCACTATTAAAAAATTAAAGCACCAAACGATAGCTTCGACTTGCCTCTTTGCTCCATATAGTCTTTCTGGAAATCCTTTGTTTGAGATGACCTTGCCTATTGCTGGCTCTAAATTGTGCTTCTATGAACTTTTCAGTTAAAGGTATATTAAGGTAGATTAGGAGACAGTAGTACTATTTTGGCTGCTTCTGTTTGAGTGTATCTGTTCTTGCCTCCTCCTGTCCACGCTGTAAACCAAGATCACGCTGTGGTCTGTGACACAGAGTGGGAAGAAAGCAAAGAGAAAATGAGACTAGGCAGAACTGTGGTGCAAATACTAGCTGATTATTTCATTGGAGGTTTTTATATTTCTTTCCAGTAGTGATCCTATAGTTTGGCTTCTCTTTGTTGTGCTGAGTATTTAGCTGTACTTTTATAGGTTTGCCTTTGGGAATAAGAATCATTAAAGAACAGAAACCTCCAAAAAGCCCCTAACCCTCTGGTTTTCTTCCAGATAATTTGGTTTGTTTGCTGTTGTGGTAATGGTATTTTTATTTTCTTAAAGGTGTAAAATATTTAGGTTATTTTAAAATAGACATTGGCAGTACTAAATGTTGACTTAATGTTCTAAAACACGTAGTAGCTGTGGATTTCGTTTTGCCACTGAAAGTCTATGGCAGCCATAGACTCTATTAAGAGCACAAAAATGATAGGTTACAGAGCCTTTTCACCTCCAGGCTGTCTCCTCTAATACATACATCTATGGAATTGTAGTAATTAAAGGCTCTTTATGTTTGAGGATTTCAGTTGCATGAGTTGAGTTTTAGCCTAATTGTTTAATGAACAGTTGGAAAGTTTTCTTGATCTTAAGCCATTACTGTAGGCTGACCACATTTTGAGTCTAAGCAGAAAGACCCGTTCACATTCTGGTTTGTGTAGTTGACACTTCAGAAGTATGTGACAGACGTATATGGTACATGCTCGGCTGCCCCACTACTGATATGCCTGTCCTGAGAACAGAAAGTGATTTTTTTTTTTTTTTTTTTTTTTTTAGGTTGTTGCGTGATTTCATTTACTATTCTCCCAACTGGGATCTTTCTCCCATTTCAGCAGGAACAATCCATCTGCATTTAACTGATGCTGTATGCTCAGCTCTTGCTTGGAGAAGCCATCTCCTCTTATTCAAGGAAAGAAGTAGAACAGCAGCAAACTTGAGTAGTACTTAGTGAGAAATAAAATCCATGTCAATTTTATATGAGTTCATATAATGATAAAACAATTTCATTTTTAATGAGTTGCTTGTAAAATGATGAGTTTGCATTTTAACATGCAGAATTTTGAAGCATCAGCTCTGTAGCAAGAATTGATCTGTCCTGAAAAATAACTTTGAACATCTCCAGGTTCTTAAAATAAGGCATTGTTAAAAACGGTCATTTTCCTGAATGAAAGTGTGAAGTTACGTAAACTTCTGGAAAAGAAATCTGAAATTCTTCTTTTATTGTTAATATTTTGCATAGCTTTCCATGTGCTTTCTGCTTTTCCCTTCTATACAATATATTATTCAAGACATAGTTAACTACAAAATCCTTGTAACTGCGATGACTTCAGGGAATCTAAGTACTGGCTGTTATTTAATAGGTGTGGTAATTCTTCTTAATTGGGATACTTTCTTGTGATTTTGTAATGCTTCCTATTTGTCTGTGCCAGCCCAGTTCTTTGCTCCTTAGGAAGCAGTTTGCTGCTTTGATGTGCTGCTTAATAAGCAACCATACTAAACACCACGTGATGGTTTCTGGGTGGGGTTCAGGTCTTAGTGTAAGTGGTCCACTTCCCAGGCTGTAAGTGCCGAGTAAGGGAGAACCTGACTCCTCCTCTTTATAAGGCTCTGGTACTCCTGAGGTCTCAGCTTTGCTCCATGGTGGGACCCCTGGGGTCCTGCATCTCCTGAATTCCTCTACCTCTCACCTTTGGGAGAGAGGTGTTACTTTTCTTGTAGGTTTTGCCCATTCAAAACCACTACAATATGTGACTTCCAGGTTAGAGAAGATTGGCCCATCCCTGTCTGAACCAGTTATGTGAATGCAAGTAACTTTTGCCCTCGGTGGTCATCCAGCTTCTCTGGGACTGACTGGTTTTACCTAAATGTTTGTTTAAGCAATCTGTAAAGACTTTTTTTTTTTTTGTCACGTGAAAGATTTAAATTCTGATTACATTACTGGGTCTGGTAGTCTGGGATTATTCAGATATAGTTTAGCAGTTTATGATGCAGTGCTTGTAATAGTACTTGCCTTTATAGGAATCTACCAGAGCTTTTAAAAAAAAAGTATCTATCCCAGATCCTCATTTAAGATATGCTGATTCAGCTTCTAAAAAGGAATAGACTGCAAGTTTACGAAGCCTCAGTTGTGTGTTATCTCTGGTCTCTTCCCATAGGTACATGTAGTGCGGATATATGTATGTCACTTTACATGGAACATGCATGTATAAAATACATACATGGAGTAAAATGGAGTTTTCTTTTAGAAGTTCATTCCTTTGGTTTATTCTCTTAAAATGAACTTCCCAAACCTCATGGTTGCCTAGCTGAATTATACAATGAAGAACAATGAAACTTTGAAATGATCGTACATGCCTTTACTGTGATGGGAAGGTTGCTATTAATAATTTTGTTTATCCATAATTCAGTTGTTTGGAATACCTTTCGTTTACAAGGACTCTCCCATACTTCTCCTTTGAAGTACAAGCTGTGAGTGTAAGTATACTTTTCTAGTAGTATTAATAAATATTTGCCTGACATTTAGTCTCATTGATCTTTAATCAGTTCTTAGTATTTGTGATAACTGAAGTTACAAAGATGAAATAACTTCCTTTCTGTACAAAAACATGAATGCTGCTTCTTTTATTTGTATATGTTTTAAAGATACTGTGCCATGTCATTTATTTCATTTGACTTAACCATTAGAGAAGATTAAAGGTGGCTTATTTCTTAGACATATGCTTAACAAAGAAGGATTTTACAAACATCTGTGCAAAAACATACAACATCTTCCTGCTTTCTTATCAGTAAATGCAGCTGTTCCTGTTTTTAAAAATCAGATGAGTGTGATAATGTGGAGTAGCAATGTTTGAAGGCTTCATTTTCTGATATCCAAGACATGTTTCTTTTTGCTGAGCTTGGACAGGTATAAATAAGAAAGATAAATTTACATCTAATGCTGATTTCCTCCCCCCCTGCAACCAGTATCAGAACCTGTAATCAATGTCATCTGCTAAGTGAATTGCAGTTTCTCATCACACATATGCTGGGTTAAGGAAGTCAAACTAGTCTATACTCTGAATAGCGTTAAATTGTACACAATAATTCATCTGTTTATAAGATCTAAAATTTCTATCAAATTAATAAATTTTTAAAAAATATATAAATAATATAAATTACTGATGATAGAAGGCAAGTAACTTCTACTATTCATGAGACGGACACTACCAAAAAATCCAAACCCAAATTGTCTTTTGAGTGGTTTTGTTCATAGTTTAAAAGTACTTAATCTGTTCGCTATTTGTATTGACACTTCCATGCAAGTGAAACAGGAAACATCATTGTTGGGAAAAATAGATGTGCAAATCTGTTTGTAAACCATGAAGTTACTATTTTAAGTAGCTAAATTAGAGTTTTGCCCTGTCATTTTTACAGTTCACTTCAGTTTTGCTTTGTTTCTTTGTTTTTGAGCCAAGTGATAGGATATGACCATTAGTCTTTCAGAATGGATAAACATAGTCAAGCAGAGCAGCCACAAAACCGTGTCTCGTGGGAATCTTTCTCTGTCCAAAACTTCATAAACTAATGACGACGTATGTCTTTTCATCTAGAAACCCTCTCATACGTGTTGGTTGTAACATGCTATGGATAAAATGCAGCCGCATTATTAATAGTAGGGTAGAATCTCATCTGCGTAGTCATGTATACCTCATCACCATGGCACGTAAATACTTCTGTTGTCACGTCAATATTGTTTTTAACTTAGAGCTTCACAAAATCTTTAAGGATCACAGATGACTGCTGCTGCTTAGAGCCACTCCGATGTTCTTTTTCAGGCCATATTTTGAGATATTGATTAAATTTTTTTTTTTGTATTCATGACAGTATAGAGCAACCTACACGTTTTCTTGGTTCCTTTATTTGCTTATTGCTTAGGTCTCTCGCTGAAGTCTCAAGCGAACCTGATCTGCTTAGTGTGCGAACTGGCTGGATCTTGCCTGGAATTTTGTCTCGTGTTTCTAGACAGCTAATAACTTTTTTCACAATCGGATGGCATTGTAAGGAAATCTGGGAAATCTCAAACTCAAAGCTGAGAAAGAAAACGTACTTGTGTGCATGTACACACATATACACACGTACTTTTTGTGAGGAAAAGAGCATAAGAGCTTCACAGGTTTTGTTTTAGTAGTTAGAAAGCTCTATAAATAGCTGTTGCAAAACCACAAATAGATAATCTTGGTGGAGGGGAAGTTTATTTTGGTCTATTATGAGTTGATTAGAAAATCAACTTAAGCTAAATCAGTTTATATTGCCTTCAAATTAAATAAAAGTGTAAGTATAGGTGTTTTCATCCATTTATCTAGAATACTTTAAAAACATACGTTTTTGGTGGTGCAGTAGTGAGACTTTTGTATAAACACATTCTTATTCTTCAGCCACTGAAATTACTATTTAGAGACATCTGTGTGTTCTATCAAAGAACATTAACTACCAAGTTCTGCAATTGCAGGAAGTCTTTTTCACAAATACAGTGATATTAATCACAAGATATAACATATTCTTGCTTCTTTCTAGAATACTTTATATCATCTCCTTTATTGTTTCTTGCAGGAGCACATTATTTTAATACCTTGCAAAAAACTATGTCTTATTCTGGTTGTTCACCTTGAAGCAGCTAGCCCGCTTCTCATCGCATCTCGTTTTCATCACCCGTAAATTCTTGCTTTACAAAAGTCTGCTTGGTACTATGGGGCTGAAATCGGGGGCAAAATCAAAATACTGTGTTCGAACATACAGATTTCTGATTTTAGCAGCTTTAAGATAGTCCCTTTTGACTGCTTGTGTCGGATTCCATCACTACTAAAATTATTACTGAAAGATTGGATTTGCATTCCTGTTCCCCAAAACAGATTTAACTCTTGGTCGTATAGCTGGAGGTCAGTATATGATAGCAAAGAAAACTTTCCTTCTAGTGTTCATGTTTGCTATAGTCAGATTTTTAAAACATCTATTATTCTTTTAAATGCAAAGGAAAGGATTTTTACTGCTATTTTGCTTTTCCCTATGGTAAGATATTTAGTGGCAGGCATATCTTCATTGTTTGTATAGTCATAGAACTTAAGACCCTGTATTTAAGATTTTCCTTTAGAGCAGGATGTTTTATGCAAAACTCCTAAAGCTGGGTACAAAATGGGATAAGTCAAGCTAAAACGCTAAACAAATGTTCTGTTTTTCTTGGGGGATAGAGGGGGAAGGCATACGCTTTTGTCAGCACCTGTAAACTGACAGCTAAATAAAAATAGGCTGACAATACATGTGCAAGAAAGGGGATAAAAATTGCCTCAGTCAAAATGTCTTTACAGACGATCCTTAGGATGCCTTTTTGCAAAAAGCATGCAACGTTGGAAACTGAACAAGCTCCTCCTTCAGGAGCTGAAATGATTTAAGTTATTGCTGAATCACTAAAATATGTAAAGAATAAATCTCCTCTACAAAGAGGAAGCCAGATATTTGACCAGTTGTACTTTGGTTGTGCTTTCTAAGGCTTCCTATGTTGTTGCTGCTTAAATAGTAATTCTAAATTAAATAAATGCTGGATACTACAGTGAGATAATTATTGAGTTACTGAAGAGACCTACATTCCATTTTTTAGCAGTGCTTTCTACAGCTGTGTTTCACCAGTACTAATATGTTTACCTGTATCAGTTTATTCCAGAAGTCTTTGTTGTTTATCTTATTTTTATGAAGTAATTTTATTTTTATTAATATAAGTAATAGAAGATTTTGGCAACTGGATACACAACAGACATGCTGTCTATTTTCTCTTCTTCGTTTATTTTTCTCTTGTTAAAGTCATCAAAATGTTGACAGCTGCATAACTCTTTTTAAAGCTTTCATATCTTGACAGATATTACAGATATTTGTCATTTTACTTACAGTAAGTGACAGCTAAATTAGCTTTATGCTGTATTGGAGGATATCTCAGATGTAGTGAGTCCAGTCAAATTTATATTGCATTTCTTTAATGTGCAGCTGATTTTTCGAGTGGTTATTAAGGAATGAGCAGCGAAGAGATACATGAAGAATGTGAAAATCTTGAGCTAGCAGATATTCAAGGTTAACAGATGAGAAATATGTTCCCTTTTTATTACTTCTATCATGTTGGATAGTCTAGTTTTTCCTTCATTTTCACTTCTTATTTCAGTTAGATGTGGGGTTGAAGATCTATACGGTTAATCCTTCTTTAATAGATATCCGCTTCCCAGCTGAGTACGTAAGGCTGCCAGCAGACAGTGGAGGTGTTGATAGGTCATGGGGGAAGCTTCTGGGTGGAGCAGCATCGATGGAGGAGCACTGCACCTACCTACCGTATGTTTAGTTAGGTACGGTTATCCCTTGACTGACTGCAATATACGTGTATTTCGGAACGTATATGTACATTTCTCTTTCAGAAGTTTGGGTCAAATTGAGGATGAGAAGAGAACAAACAGAACTACCAAATGGAAAAAAATCTTTTTGCTGTCAAGTAACTTATTCAGTAATGTCACTGTACTTTTTTGTGCTACGCATAAATACAAAGCGCAATTAAAAAAATTGCAGTGGATCTTTAGATTATTACACTAAGAGTGTCTGCAAAAATGTACTTGGGGGGGGGGAAGGGAAAAAAAAAGAGAGAGAACTTGTTGCCTTTTATCCAGATAGCTTAATTACACAATTGAGTGTTTCTTGCAATTGTCTGTTTAAATTGCTGTCAGAAATGGAAAATTCTGTAGTATGATATTTCCACATTTTAGTATGTTCAATGTATTGCTAATGATAGCCAGACTTTTAAATTACTGTAAATGTATCAAAGATGAGTTATACATGTTCAACGTGTTAAGCTGCTCTAGTCTGTTACTGCTGTCTTGCTCTTGGGAATCCCACTAGCATTTGGGCAATTAGTATTTGGAACAAGCCACCATAAGGTCAGCTTGGTGTTGCTCAAATCAAAGCAAGGAAGTGAAACAAAACACCAGAATTGTAAGAGAATAACTGATTTAACAGCGTTATATATCTCAAATACCACTATTTACTAACTTCACAAAATTTTGGAAACCTGGAAAGTAGTATTTGTGTCTTGATCTTTTTTTTGGTTTTCTTTTGTGTTTTTCATATTTTTTTGGTGGGTGCGGCCTTCTCTGAAAATAATTCGTGCTTAGGTAGGCTGAAGTTTAAGTCAAGCAATGCAGTTTCTCCTACAGCACCACCAAAGCAGGGGCTCTGTGTGTGTGTATGTGTGTGTACGTATGCACCACTTTGCATGCTGAGGAGAGCGAAACCAAGAGTGTTGAGTGAAAAATTATTTTTGGGGATTACTTTGGATACTGGCCTGAATCAGGCACTCGGTTACATCTGTTCTAACTGAAGTGGATGCTGAAACGCCTACTGACCTCTCGGAGAGGAGAGGAAGGTTTACAGCAGTGTTACAGAGAATCGTATCTTAAGTAGAACGTTGCCTTATGTTCTGTTTAAAGGTATTTTCTTTCAGTACTACAGACGTAGCAGGTATGTGGCAGGGAGTAATACTTATTGGTAGAGAATATCTTGGGAAAGTCTATAAAGTGGAAACAATGCAGAAAATTACAGAATCTGGAATAGAGCTTTCACGCTTTGCCTGAAAAGAATATTTGCTTTATAAAAAAATGTAATGCATAAGAATTTTCAAGGGATGGACGTATGTTGTAAAGCTTTATCTGCTTTACTTCGCAGCACTGAAGGTGGTAAGTATTTCACGTAATCCTGAGTGCCAGTAGCTACAGCCAGTGATCCTAACTATTGGTAAATACTAGGATTTGATCAGTGTTTTCTTTCTCAAATGAGAGCTTTCCATAGTCCAGAAAAATTATATAGCTTATCTGGCAATCTCAAAAAGCTATAATAGACCTATTCAGATTTTATCTGTAACTTTACTTTGTGTTGAGCAGTATTTGTAATGCTGTCATAAACTATACTAAAGCAGTGTTTCCTAGGCTTTAGTGATAGGATAAATATTCCCCAAGAACACACAAGCAGAACATGCAGATTGTTTAGCGTGGGTTAAATGCACCTATCTGGAACATAACCATGTTAATATTACATCTTTCAGATTTGGCAGGAGCCTTAAGAGTGTAGTATTTCAACACTGGTTTTATAGAAACTTTCTGGAGAACTGGACAGGATTAATAATGGATGAGATATATCACACTTAGTACAGTATTAAATTCTAGCAGTGGAAGGATGCAAACCAGTTCATAACCTTACAAGAACATTGTGTGCTACAGTAATCTTGGTAATATTGTACAGTCAAATTAACGATGAATAAATGTTGAACTCTGCTTTCTGTCAGAAATAGTACTCGTGCAGTCTCTTGTCAATCTTTGTGCATGCTGTCCTGAGCAGGTCACCGGAAAGACCATACGATAAAAAGATGTAATGGATTATTCTGGCTGCATAACACATTATAAATAAGGTGTTAAGGACCTTAATAAGGATGGGCAATTTTGCATGTTTCAGTTCTTGGGTGAGCAGCTTGAGAGCAGAGGCACGTGTATGTAAGAGCGTGGGAGTACCTCCCTCCAGAACATCTCTGTTTATCAAAATTATGTTAAAATGGAAGGCTGGAATAAATCTCATTCTTAGCCAGAAGGCAATTGATTCAGTATAGGCTTCTTATTCCAGATGTGACAGAAAGAGGAGGCAAGACCCCAGGGACATACCTTACAGGGCTACAGCTTTTACCATAAAGCACATCTGGGATCTATCAATCAATAGCTTTCCTTGTGCAGGTTGTGCTTCCTTTGTACTTTTACACTGCTTTACTGGAGATTTCTGTCACCGTTTATCAGTTGGGTGGATACTGTCAGTCTCCACCTTCTTTCATTCCATGGGTTACCAGCATCCGTTCTTAGGAACCTTATCACCTTCTTTTGAGGTGTTTGGTGATGGATTGGGAAGAGATGGCTCTCCTCTCTCTGTATAAGCTAATAGGTCTTCTGTCACTTCCAATTTGAACTGCCAGGGCATCAGAAACTGTTACTTTGCATTTTCTCCCCTGGAAAACAAACCAAAAATGAATGAGACTCTTTCAAGCCGCAGCAGAACGAATTTTGAAATTTAAAACACTTTTCTCTGAAGAGAAAGGTTGTAACAAAAGAATTTGCTTTGACTGATCAAACTGTTGTACTTTGGGGCGGGGGGGTGACTTTAAAAATGTGGTTACTGTAATGCCTGCATCACTACAAAACTTAAACCACTTTGTTTAGAGAGCAGAAGGGAGCAACCATAAGCGCAGTGAACAGAATATTTATCTCTCTTTGTAGACATGCAGATGTAGACAGCTTGTGCAGCGTACTTGCAGCAACGCAAAATGTCTTCTTCCTAGCCCCATGGGGCCAAAGGCTTCTCTTTGGCCTTTGAAAGCCCTTCCCGTAAGGCTGGCTGTGGTAAGGACAAGATTTGTCTTTTTGGAAATCCAAACTGAGGCCAAATGAACCAACCACTTTGAAAAAGTGTCCAGAAGACTGATATATATATGGTTATTCAACTTGCTTGTTTCCGTAAGAAATTATATTTGGTTTTGAAAAGTGGATCAGCTGTTGTGGAGCGCAAAAATTGTTTACACAATATAATGATTCTCAAAAATTGTTTTTATTAGTCGTTGGTGTCTCAAAGAGGAGGGTTTGTGTTCTAGGTTCCCAAGCTGGGACTGTGTGACAGGGACAAAGAAGTAAAATAGACCTCAACATGGGAGAACCTCATGTAGGGTGCTTGAAGGCATTTGTTAGGGTTTTCTTTCTGAAGTGGGAATCTGAAATCCTGAGAAGAAAGATGTGTCCTCAAAGGTGTATATTAGGAGGAAAAAAAGTAAAGGTTGGAGTAAAAGTTTTAGCTCTCTGTGTTTACTCCTTGATCAAAAATGCAGCCCAGGCTAGTAAATGCTTGAAATATGATTGTTAGGGGCTGCTCTGAATTTTTATTAGGCATTATGAAATATTTGTTTTAACTTTGAAGAGTGAATCAATTAAAAAGAGACGGTGCCTCAGAGAAACGTTTACAATAAATGCCAAATGACTGAGCTGGCCTCTTGTTATTTGAAGTGTTAGTTCTGAGGCAAGGTTATAAAGTATGTTGATGAGGAAATGGGGGAAAAATTTATTTAATTCTTGCTATCTTTACAGGTAAAAGATTTATTTCTAGGACTGTTGTTCTTGTTAGGACTATAATTGCAGATCCCAATTGAGCTCAAGATAAAGTTTTAGTATATGCTAAAAATGTAGCTTTCCCAGAGTGATGCCTAATCTGAATGACAGTTAAAATCTGGGGAAAGTAACACCGTTTTCACTGTACGTGGAGAAATTCAGATAGTCATAGGTTTTCCCAGTATTTTGAAACGCTACGTGGTCCCTGACTTGTGTTGCCAAACTGCCTCTCAGCAGTCAAAGCATAATGCATTTTAAGAACTGTAAAAGAAAGAACTACTTAAGAACTGTAAAAGAAACCTAAAAAAAGTTAGTTTTCTCCTTTTTGTTTTTGCCAATTCAAAATATATCTGAATTTCACTGAGAGGAAAAGATGATATTTTCATATATATAGAATAAAGGGCAACATTCATTTTGCTTGACTCTACAGTTTGAAAACTTGTATTTTAAGGAATCGAACTACTTGGAAAAGGAAAAAAATTTAAACTGTGTGACTCTTTCTGCCAGGGTTCCATGCTGTGATTGTCACAACTCAATGAAACCAAGAAACTGCTTAGAATAGTAGTTTACCAAAATTTACCTGTTTTACCTGGTCTTGTCCTGAAAATGCTGCTTTGTTTTTAAAGCTAGAGCTGCTTAGCAAGCAAAGATGATAAAAGATGTCTTTTTATGCTGAAATACTGTTTGCTCAGAGACTAAAGGCATATATATGTATGGTTTTTTGATGTTGGTTAATGAGATTTTGTTCTGTAACCAGTAAATGATGGTCTGAAACATCAGACATTCATATGGGGTGATTGCCATTGGTACTTTATCTCCGAAGTAGATCTAAAACATAATTCATGAGACCTTTACAGTTCTTCATATCTCCTTTCCAGTCATGTTTAGTATTTCATCGTATTTTTAAATGTAACAGTTCTTATGCCTTAGATTTTGTATTAGATTTTTTCTGCTAGTTAGACTAGTCACTTAAATTTCATTCTTTATAGTCTCCTAGAGTTCAAAATAATGGATACTTATCTAGCCAGACCTAAAACTAGTTCAGCCCTGCCCTACTTCTGGGATCATTCCTGTACATATAATGATACCAATAAATATAAAGAAATCCTTGGACACTTTTGCTAGAGGCTAAAGACAAATCTACATGAAAGCATTTCTAGAGTCTGTATTTTTCTTGTTAGAAGATGTTAAAACCTTTTGTGTTTGCTAGTTGGCTTGTATAAAGGGAGAGTCCCTTAGTCCTCCGTGATGCACGTGACTTCTTTTGTCCTGACGACTAAGGGTGTTAAGACGAATCCTGGGTTTACATTCCAGGCACTTGCTCCCTTTTTGGCATGCCGGCAAAGCTTTCTTTGGTATCGAGAATGTGAATGTAACTGGGTGAAGTCAGGAGCTGGGACTGGAATTCTTTGAATGGGATTCTCCTGAAGATAGATGTTTTTGCAATATCTGTATAAATAAGGAATATTTATGAAAAATTTTTGCACAAGTGGAAAAATAGGAAAAAAAATATAGGCAGCTAGCACACTGTGAAGATATGTGTTGGTGTTATTTTTAGCAGAAGTCAAAAGAAGGGAAGAGGTTCTTAATGGATCCTCCCTATTGCGGACCTACTGTTGCTTGTGTTCAGTGTACTAATGGTAGATATGTTGCCCTTTTTCAAGACATGGAATGCTTGCATCTCCCACTAATCTTGGTTTGAGGTTTTGGTATCTTGGTGTGTTCCAGAGTTATTCGTAGTAGGTCTTGACAACTGTTGTAGGTAGCATTTTTCTCAGCTGGCTTTTTGTTATTCAGTTTTATGTCTCTCTCATTTTTCAGATTAATTCCTTAGTGTTTTACAGTCTCTGAAATATCTGCAAACTCTTTGGGTAAAGGTTGTTGCCTCAGTTTAACTTGGTTAAATTTAACCTACTTTTATAATAGTGATAGAGGTAGCTGCACCTTTGGTGGTGTGGCTTGACAGCTTTACCCCTCCTCCCTCAAATGTAAAGCTGGAGGAGAAAACCTCCTAGACTGGCTTTGCTCTGCAGGAATATTTGTGTGCAACCACCAGTGTGAAATAGTAGCTCACTGTCAAACTAGGCTGAAGAATTTTGGACATCTCAACTCTTTCTATGGAACAACTGCTCTTCCCCTCTTTTTGCCTTTGTACTGTTGTCGGAGTTCTTTTGATACCCTGTCTCAGGCCTTTTTGTTCTTGCATTGTCTCAAGAATTCTTGTCAAGTGGCAGCTTATCTTCAGCTTTTCTCTATTTTGTTGGTATTTTATTCTCAACAGCCTGCAATTAAACTAACCCTGTATAGTCAAACAGGGACTAACTCTGAAGGGTCTAGTAATAGTATTCACAAATTACGACAAAGCACCTCTGAAATGGAGAAGGTAGATCACAAAAATAGGATTGAATGCAGAGTCTACGCTGCCAGTGTCCTGGATATCTGCTGTGGGACATCAGGTCAGAGATGCATTCTGGACTGCACTGTACACTGTGCAGAGGAGGAAGATCAAGGTGGAAAACAGTGAAACAATGAAATTGGCATGCAACATCTTAATATTCACGCTTCTGTCTAACTTAATATTGTTCAATACTAACAAAATAGTTGCAAAAATAAATTTTCAGAGCTTGGCAAATAGATACCTGTGCAGCTTCGTGTACCTCCAGCTTCCATGGTGCACAATCGCAGGCAAAACCCATGCTGTTGTCAAGGAATAACAATGTCCACTTGGACAATCTGCTTCCTTCTCCCTCACCTATTCTAGCACTTTTGGTCTTCTCTACAGAAGTGGCTGTATCTGTAATCTGATTTTTTTTTTTTTTTTTTTTGATGTATGATGCCATTCTAACTTTATAGATAGTTGTTAGGCCACAGGTCTTTCTGTGATTAGGGAATGTTCTGATCTTGAAGGTTTGCACTCGATGTAAAATTTAAATATACTATAAGTGGTTTTTGAGAACTGGGTTGGGGTACATGATAGGAACTTTTACGTGGGGCTTTTTTTAGACCTCTGGAAAATGACTTTGGAAAGCCAGTTAATGATCACAGATCTTTTGGTAACTTAAAGCTCTTTGTGGCATTTTGCTCATGAACACTTACTGACCAGAGGTTGAGAACCTGTTTGTCTAATGAAAGCGGCATATTCTGTGGTTTCTCTGCGTGCACAGTGTGTTATCTGAGTTCTGTTAGTTCTCCCAGCTTCAATATAATTTAACTGGAAATATTTGTTAGGTTAATCGCGGCACATTTTGTATTAGCTGACTACAGTTGTATGTAGTCTAGGCTCCTCCTTGTTTGGTCATTGGTCAAAAGTGTGATCCAGAACATCACGCCTTCTGAGCACGGGATGTGCAGTCGGTGACTTGGCATGTTTGGAGTGTGCTATAAAACCAGGAACAGTCATAGGAATGCATTTCATTTTTGCCCAAGGAATGGGATGAAGTAGGTGACTGCTTGAGATCCTTTCCAGCTCTTTGTTTCTGTATTTTTCTGTACTATGATTTTTTAATATGACATAATGCTTTTTTGTATTGTCATGATTTTATGTATTATTTCTATTTTGAGTTTTATGGCTGTTTCTATGAATATGTCTAGTGATGTGAACAAGTAAAATTTTAGACGTAGATGAATTTGTCAACAGAAATCAAGGACTAAATAAACACAGAGACCAGTAATACCTGTTGCTTTAGCCAGGTAGCTTTCTGCTGTGTAATGAAATTTTCCCACAGTTTAATGCATGACATCCAGGCCATCAGTGTAAATAAAATGACATCATGTACATCAGTGCTTCCAGAAGTCAAAAAACACTGGCTTCACATTCTGTACCTTAAATTTGATCAAAATTATTTTGGGCAAAATATCTAAACTAACAGAATGGCACCTTCTTCTTTGTAGTTACGTGGAAAAATGGGACATTGTAAAATAATCCTGGAAGTGAACAAAATTTCTGTTTGGATAACTGTTACATTACATCACGTTACTGTATTCTGTGTTACATTTAAGAGGAAGACATACAGCTTCATACTGAAGGCCTCAAGATATAAAACAGAAGAAATATTTGATTTCATGTGAAATATAAATAAGCAACATAACTGCCATTGATGACAGTGGGGTAGAACAATTCATTTTCAGAAATTTTCCATGCGAAAAATGATTGCATAAAGTATTTGCTGATTATGATAATGTGGAACAAGTGGGTGGAATATGTTTTGGGGGTATTTTGTTTCCCGAGTGGCTTTATTCTCCTCTCACAGGAGAGTAAAGAGCATGAAATTTGTTGTGAACTTTAGAAATCCATTTCTGTTGTAGCTTTATCTTGGTTGGTTGGTTTGCTGACCCTGCATGAGAGAAGAATTTTTTTTCTCCAGTGCTGATGCTGGGACAGCTTACTTTTTTGAGGAGCTATAATTCTTCCTCTATTTGAAGCTGGGAGGGCTTTTCTGTATTTTCTTGCCAGGTAAAAACAACCATGCGTTAAGCAACGCAAGACATGACAATAGGTAAAATTGGGAATTTTTCTAGCAAGACCACCAGGGTGGAAGCAAGTTAAGTTTTCCAAACTGTTCTAAGGAAAGGTGTGCCGCCGCATCTCTGCAAGCGTCTTTTGTCTTCAAATGCTGTTTTTAATGATGACAGAAAATTGTCTGGGGATTTGTAAGGCAAATGCAACATGTAGAATTCTGACTCCAGGGTTGTTTGTGGTGGTGGTGGTGTTATTTTATTTGTTTTGCCATATGCGTAATTTTGTTGAAACCGTGAATGTCTGAGCACCGTAGGAAGTGGACTTGTGCAGAAAAAAAGAAAGGAAAAAAAAAAAGTCAAACCGAACCAAGCTGAATTAAGTACTCCTTTTAGACTGTGCATTTAGATTGCAGCTGCCAACTATTTAGAAAGCTTACTGTTGTTGCATCCAACTTGCATTTCATATGCTTCACTCTTCCTCACGTTAATAGTACCCTCCATCTTCAATCCCAACGTGTCAAAGGGATTATCTCTATTGTGTCTTCATATTAATCATGGCTGTAGTTTTGTACTTTATATAGGCATACACAGCCATATGCTCCTTTAGTGCAAAACTTGCCATCCACAGAAATAATTTTTCTGTGCCGGTAAGAAGTGTTGCTCCTAAAATATCTCTTGGGCTTGGATATAAATTTCTTTAATTAGGAAATAGCTAATTTTTTTTTTTTTTTTAACTATAAAGACAGGTTTTTATCACAATAATGTATCATTGCAAGGGTGATTGCAATCATAATTTCCTTCCGTAAGTTACAGTTAGAGATCTCTTGCGATTGCTCTTTCTCTATAGATCTGAATTATCTACCATTCTGTCGGTCTAGCTATTTCCATATGAATATCTAAATTCATTAGAATAATATCCAAAGCACGGTATGCTGCATTATTGTGCTGTTTAATAAGCGCCTCGGCTGCTTCTCACAGCAATGCTATAGGCTGGTTTTCTCTTTTTTGCAGATCACTGCCATTGTTTGCTGAGTGCCCATGTGGGAGCACTTTTTGTGATCTAGTGCTTTTGCTTGTGTAATACTGATTCAGAAAAACAGCCCGCTTAGAGAGAAACATTAATTAGGTGCAAAGAAGGCGTTATTCCATGCTTCGGGGGCGGGGGGGAAGTACAGCAAATAAATTATCTCCTATTTGTGCAATGTTTTATGGTTGTCAGCTGTCTGTTGCCAAAGAACCCCACTGGAGTTAAGTGCTTGTGACACCTTGCCCGGTCAAGGTATAGCAAAAGCCTGTTATGGAACTCGCTTTGTGACAACCTCTGCTAGTTTGTATTAGCTTAACCAATCACTTTTTTTCTGTGCTTGGCAAAATTTGTTAAATTAATTCAGTTGCAATTAGCAGATTTATGGGAAAGTACCCTGTTATCCTTTAATTGGAGAGCATAAAACTACAAACTGAATCTGCTGGTTCTATTTGTGTAATAGGCAATCTATCTACGACAAGGTTTGATCGATGGAGTCGTATGATGCCCTTGCCTTGTTTTATATTGGCTGTCAGCTCTTAACTGGGACTGAAGTATCTGGGTAACAAAAATTGATATAATGACTTAATGCGCCTTATTCTCTTTGAGCTACATCAGTTTAGAGCACTTCTGAGAGAAAAATGTCTGGAAAATATCAGGGAGTCATTTATCAACCTGTTTTCATTAGCATACTGCCTAGCACTGGCAAGGATTTGAATAAAAAAAAAAAGCAGGATGGTACAATTTATTTCAGGTCTCATATTTCTTGGATGAAAGGAGACTTCTAATAAATGGAAAATACAGAAAGATGCATTTCTTGCTGATTTTTCCTAAATAAAAGCTGTGCAAAAACATATCTTCAGTTTGATTGGTAATAACACAGGAAGCATACATGTATGAAGACAATCAGAAAATTAGCAACAGTATCCTCCCTTACCACATTTTGTTAATTTATTTGAGGTAGACCGCAGAATAAACCCCGTGTCTTATATGTGTACATACGAAAATTCATGCGAGGGAGTAGTAGGGGGTCATCACCACAGAGGGCTTTACAAAAACGCAAGATCTGATCTCTTGAAAGATAAAGCTGTTAAGCTATTCAAGAGTGTGCTGAAAGTGAAGTGAAATAGGTACGGATCAAAATGTTTGTGTAGTGGGCAAAATGTGTGCACTGTATCAAGTCATTTGTCCTACCTACTCTATGATGCTAACCAGAAGAGGTAATAATAACTGAAAAGCAGTTGTGTGCAAGTAAGTCCTTTTTTGCATGAAATTTTTATGCATCAGTCAGGCTGCATACAGTGTGCCTAATGTATAAAATAAATTGGTGCATAAATCAGATTGAGCAGCATGTAGGCAAGTCCGCATTTGCACACAGGAATCAAATCCAGGCATGGGAAATTCCCATTTTAACCTTTAGCGTGAGGATTTATCAGATGGCAGTTGCATGCTTAATTTTCTAATAATAAAAAATAAAATGTGCCGCCTCCCTCTCTCTCCTCCCGCCCCCCCCGCCCCCGCCAAAACCTGAACGCAACGGAATACAGAAAGGCCCTGAAAATAAAGGACTTATGGACATGCACAGCATTATCTTGGGACCCTTTCTATAGTGTCTAATTATGTTGAGGATTTGGAATGCCAATCAATAGAAAGTGATTTATGATTGGTATAAGCAATTGCACATGGCTTCACATTGATCAGTATGTAGATTCCCTGACATAAGAAGTTATTATCTATGACAGATACTTGTCTAACTGCTAATTGAATTGCACATTTTTCCATCAGTGTTATCAAACTACCACCAAATATATACCATAACTTTGTTGCTCTTTGCATGTGAAAATAAAACTATGATGAACAGCAAGTGTCAGCGTATAGGTTGTCTGACAGTAACCACTATTTATCGATGCAACTTGTGCTTGCTATAAGATGACAATATCACCCAGTGTTGCCATGACAATCAAAATGAGTGTTGGGTCCATGATATTTTCTACAACTCAGTAGAAAATCTATTAAATCTAAGTTATCTATTGCTTGTTACCCTGTAAACTGTCTCCAGGAGTGCAGTACTGGTGCTCTAGTAAGGGAGGCTTTGTAGTGTACAGATGCTTCCCCTTCTCCTTTTGCCCCCTGATATTTTTTTTTAATTGTTCTGATTAGCTGGTCTAACAGCAGAAGTATTTTTATGCAATGGGCTTTTGTCTTTCCAAGAGTTTTTGGCTAAAATTAAAATTTGTTTGGTGTCCCCTAGCTCAAATGCTCAGTGGAGTTGCCACTCATTTAGGCATTAATGCACGTTAACCAAAATGTTAACACCTATCTTAGTGCATCCTGCCTAATTTAGGCTGGTCCTTTGACTTACCTACCTGTTGAAGCTTTCCTTAATGAACCACGGGATCTTTGAATAGGAGATACAAGGCTTGGTTATGCTCAATATTGTGTATTTGATTGGTACTCGTAGAAGCATGTACTTCGCACTTACTTTCTGTACTTTAGCTGTTGTCTTTTCTCTCATCTATAGTAACCCCAAACAAAGGACTATTTTGTTTTTTACCTACGTCAAGCTGTTGTGCTTGAGAATAGCAGGCTCCATTCTGCAGTATGTCTGAACCTGTTCAGTAATCCCATTTTCTTGTAAAAGATCCTTAACAAGAAACTACACGACTATGCATCCCTCCCAGGATAAGTCTGTGTGACACCCATGTATGTTGGTGAGCGAACAGTGCAGACCCCGGCACGGCGCAGGAAAGAGATTTGCAACATACCACAGCAGATGACCCCTAAGGAACAGTAGGTCTGCTTTGGACTGTAACCTGTGGGCTCCTAGGCTTTCTCTGCTGCCTCCCTCCCATCCCTTTTGGCCTTGGATTAACACAGGGAAAACCCTGAAAAACAGGAATGTGGGAAAATCTAATGTTTTTTGTACATAATGCCTTCAAAAATTCCCAATCTAAACTTTAGGATTCTTCAAATTTAGTTTGGTACAGACTTTCAGATGTTTTCAGTGTTGAATAATGTCTTACGTTTGGTAATTATTTTCTTTCTGTTTTCAAGGGTTGCCTTCAAAAAATCTTACTGAGTTCTGAAACTCACCTCCCCACCATGTTTCAACGAAGTTTGTAGTCACTTGCAGGATGAAGTACCAGATTAAATGTGGCATTGAATGTAAAATTTCAGTCATTTTTCTATCCAATTGCGCTACTGTATAAACAATCTTTTTTTCCTCTCTAAATATATCATTTCCACAAAACAAGCAGATGCTACATCTATTGTATCACATGCATTTTTTTTGTTTGTTTTTTAATTAAAAAACTTATTACAAGTTTCTAGATAATGTGACAGCAAATACAAGAGATGAAGACTTTTTGGACGTCTCAGAATAACAGCAATTAGAATCCCAGTTTTTGTGTACTTGGTATTTTCACACATGTACAGCTAATTAAACAAGGGAGACTAGCCGTGGCCTTTAATTTACAGCAAAAGATATCCCTGTGCGTGTTCTGAGAGGAAGTCAGCGTGATGTGCTGCGTATGTCACCTGGTACATAAGTGTTCAACTACATAGTGTGCAGAACATAATGTGTTTCATTAGAATAATTTCCTGTTGTAAAATTCTTTAAAACACAAACAAAAAAACCCAAACAAAAACTCCAAAAAAACCCCACCCCAAAACCACAAGCCAACAAACAAAAAAACCACCCCACACCAAAAACTTTTTTGAAGTTATTTTTAGATGCCACTTTCTGTTCTTATCATGTCAGCTTTTTTTTTTTTTTTTTTAAAGTTTTTTTTAACTGCAGTATGTCGTCTAAAACTTTTGGTAGATCACAGGCTGCAGTTTTTTCTCCTGACTGGCAATGTCCCAATGGTAGGCTCAGTACAGAGGACTGTATACCTAAAATTCATGTAATTTTGGATGAGGGTTATGGGGTGCGTAAAGATGGGACAAAATGCAAGAGACGTGCATAGAATAATTGCTCTTCAGATTTAATGAAGCACTTCTTATCTGAAATTTTCCAAATGCTTTTTTAGAATGATGGATTAAGCTTCCAGGCTGAACCTGCCAGTTAGTGGAAATTATTATTGCGCTGTTTTTTCTGTATACTGAACAAACTGAGGTACTGAAAAGCTGAGCCTAGAAATAAAAGACAGAGCAGGGATAGAGTTCAGAGGTGCTGATGTTGGGTTAGGTATCAGTGAGTGGAGTGTCATTTATTGTCATGGTTTCTGGTTTTACATCCAAGCTTTCGTGCAGTTCCAGAGTGATGAGTCCTAGATGTATTGTATAAGTGTGTTCTTATGTGTGTCTGCTTATGTAGGTATTAAACGCATGTACTGTGTGAAAAGAAACTATGGGGGAAAAAAAGTGTTTAAAAATGAAAATTTGAGGGGCAGAGGAACCTTTGTTTTAACCATTCCTGTATGTTCTGTATTGAGCATTGCAGAGGGAGTGTTTTGAGTACTCGGTGTGTGGGTTGAGGCCTTTCTCTCTCCAGAGCAGGTCTGATGTAGGCTGAAACATCTGGAAAAAATATTCTTTCAAATAATCAAAGAATACCTGTGATTTAAAAGTGAATAAAAGAAACTGTTTTTATTTACACTGGACAGTATGCAAACGAGGACAAAGAAAACCCTTTGCTAGTATAATACTCTCTTTAGATACCTGTAATGAAGTCGATATACCATCCTTTCATTGTTCCCCCCTTTTCTAATTAAGTTACTGTTGATCTCCAAAACACAAATAACTTGAGTACTGCTTTGAATTCTGACTCTTGATTCTGATCAAGATGCTTTTCTGCTTATTTTGCAAGTGGAAGAGAACATATTCTACAACCTCTTTTCTTTTTCTTTTTTTTTTTCCTTTGTTCATCTTTTTATTGGATGAAATCATCCTCTTGCTAAAGGGTGTATGGACTGGATGTAGCACCATGTGAGGCCGTGGCTGTCATGACCAAGGATTGGGGGTTGTGGAGTGTACGATTTCTGAAAGTAATGACTACTTTGGGGTTGCTACCATCTGAAACAATGTAGAAAAGCGTATTTCTTGCACTTCGTCTTGTTGTGCTTCATGAGGTTTACACGGGCCGACCTCTCAAGCCTGTTCAGGTCACAGCATCCCTTCCCTTCAGTGTGTTGACTGCACCACACAGCTTGGCGTCGTTGGCAAACTTCCTGAGGGTGCACTCCATCCCACTGTCCGTGTGGCCAACAAAGACGTTAAACAGTGCCGGTCCCAATACCGACCTCCGAGGAACACCACTCGTCACTTGGACATCGAGCTGTTGATGGCAGCTCTTCGAGTGTGACCATCCAGCCAATTCCTTATCCACTAAGTGGCCCACCCGTCAAATCCATTTCTCTCCAATTTAGAGACAAGGATGTCATGCGGGACAGTGTCAAATGCTTTGCACAGGTCCAAGTAGATGACATCAGTTGCTCTTCTCTTATCCACCAACGCTGTAATCCCATCGTAGAAGGCAAATCGTGCCTGACAAATCTGGTGGCCCTTAGTGAAGCCATGTTGGCTGTCACCAATCACTGCCTTATTTTCCATGTGCCTTAGCATAGTTTCCAGGAGGATCTGCTCCGTGATCTTGCCGGGCACAGAGGTGAGACTGACTGGCCTGTAGTTCCCCAGGTCTTCCTTTTTTTCCCTTCTTAAAAATGGGGGTTATGTTTCCCCTTTTCCAGTCGGTGGGAACTTCACTGGACTGCCACGACTTCTCAAATATGATCGAGAGTGGCTTAGCAACTTCATCTGCCATTTCCCTCAGGACCTGTGGATGCATCTCATCACGTCCTGTGGACTTGTGCACCTTCAGGTTCCTTAGATGGTCTCAGACCTGATCTTCTCCTACAGTGGGAGGTTCTTCATTCTCCCAGTCCCTGCCCTTGCCTTCTGCAACTTGGGTGGTGTGGCTAGAGCACTTGCCAGTGAAGGCTGAGGCAAAAAAAAGTCATGGAGTACCTTCAGCCTTCTCCATATCCTGGGTGGCCAGGTCTCCTGTTTGCTCACATTTTCCCTAGTCTTCCTTTTATCATCTCCAATGTACCCATAGAAGCTTTTCTTGTTGCCCTTGATGTCCCTGGCCAGATTTAATTCTATCAGGGCTTTAGCTTTCCTAACCTGCTCCCTGGCTGTTCGGACAATTTCTCTGTATTCCTCCCAGGCTACTTGTCCTTGCTTCCACCCTCTGTAGGCTTTCTCTTTTTTTTTTTTTTTTTTTGGTCTCTTTCTGTTTTCATGGCGTGACTTCCCTTTTTATTTTGTACATCTCAACAACTGAAGACCATAGGAGGGCTGAGAAATCTCTATCTGTGAATATAGAATTGGTAAGTAACTAGTATGGATTAAAGGTTGCTTTTATTTTGGGTGATGAAGCAAAATGCTCAGGTATTTTAAAGGTGGGGCTTGTGGAGTTCATGTGAGTTTGGCGCAGTGTAATCTTGACACCTAAATCCACAAGAAGCACGTCGCCTATCAATACCAGCTAGTACGGATGACGAGGTGGATTCAAAAGCCATAACCGCAGTTCTTTGTACACATTCTTTTTTTAAGGACAGAGAAAGGACACAATTTGTCAGTTTGCAGGTCTGTCAAATGTATTTGAAAAGGGATCATGCCAGTACATTGAGGATGCAGTGGAAGAGTCTGTTAGTCCTCTTACAGAGTAGAGTAGAGCGACAAGAAGGTTGGGATAGCAGATAATGGATATCTTAGGGCAAAGCTGATTTAAAGACCATCTTAATGTATCTTAGGCGTGAGAAAACATTGATTCCATTTGCTATTGGAATTGAAAACTGTGGGAACAAGAATGAGTCACGTGACATTAAAAATAGATACTGGTTTTGTAGAGTTTGTCTTCATAATGGAGCTGTTTTGAATGTTTTCCATTAATAAATATATTTTTAGCTGAGCAGTATATGAGGACATATAATGGTGTTTCACTTTGAAACAAAATCTCAAAATAGTTTGCATTAACGCACTTGTAATATAAAGACATACAAACTGAAACAGGTTGTATATCTATTAAGACATCTCACTTGTTAGTGTCTAGGTACATAAGCTGTGTAGCACACTTTGCACACCTTCGAAGCGTTTTGATAAAGCATCTGATGAATGACACAGAAGAATTTCCAGTGCTATAGTGCTCAACAGTTTATAAAAAGACATGGGGAGGGGGCTATTGAAATTGTGAAATGAATATTAGTGGCTTAGCAATTACTGCAAGTACCTCAAATTTTTTCACTTTTCTGTCTTGTCAGACTTTACCTGCACAAAATCTCTTATCTTTCTGGAAAATATATACACACTAGTGAGAGTATAAACACATCATTACACTTTCATGACAGATAAGCTTGCTCTGTTGGAGTGTAAACTCATTTTTCTTTAGGTGACCTTTAAATAGTATTGTGCTATTGGATGGGATTTAAATCAATAATTTTGTCAAAACAAAATGCAATGTTGTTGGTTTTTTTCTTTATCATTTAGCCAGTTCTTTAAACTATAAAGGAATAATGGATTTCCGTGTGTTACAATCTATGAAAAAATACTCTAAAATTCACTTAACTAGTCTGAAAAAAAATCTCTGCTGCTGTTAGAACTTAGTTTTATTTTGAAAAATGTTGAAACAGCAGGATGATATCCAGTGTTACTATAATTAGTGACTTAATGCCTTTTCTGCATTCACATTGTAAAACAACAGTGTCCCAGGTGTGAGAAGGTTAAAATGAGAAGTACCCAGTAGTTATGAAGCAGCAATAATGAGTTTCCTTCTACTTACCATGGATTTGTGTGATATACAACTTGCAATTAAGCATGGCTTGGTGATTCAGTGATTAATGTATATACGACTCCTAAAGGAGCAGCACAGGCCTCCCGTCACATCCTTCATGATGTTTACAGCTGGGTACCTATTAACAGGAAGATGGAAAGGGCCATTTACAATTCAGTAACCTTTATGACAGTGAACTCTTTAATCAGCATTTTATTTCCTTTGTAACACTTTAGTCATCTACAAATGTCAGAATAAAATAGGGCTATGAAATATTTAGGATCGGCATGTGGAAATTGACTTCCTTGATTTAAGCTGCTGTGTCTTTTCATTTTGTTGTTTTGGGAGCTTTTACTTTTATTGAAAGACAATTTATAACTAAATGCTCCCAATAGTGACTGGCATTAGGGCCGGAGAAATTACAGAAATCCATGTTCTTGATCTGTAAAATGTTGATGGTTGCCGTGTTAGGTAATAATTTATTCAAATAAAAACACTAGCAGTGGGGTTCACTTTTCAGAATACTGTTTCAGTACAAATACAGCAGACGCGGTGAGTTTATGACAAAATATCCCAACGTACTTGTAGAAGTAATTAAGTATAAAGTATATCCTAAAATAATTTGTCATTTACGTGTACCTGTGTGCATGAAATGTGCATAGTGTTTTATTATTTTCTTGAAACGATTCCGGGGCTCTCCAACTTCCACAATAATTGTCTTGCGCTTTGTGTGATGACAATCATCACTCTTCAGCACTGGGAAGAAGTATTGTCCCTGCCTGAGTGAACCGCAGTGGAAATACAAATCCTCCTAAGCAAGTATTTTTGTTCGTACATATGTATGCAGTTTGTGTATAGGTTATAAATTGGGATTTATCAAAATCTTGTCAAAATATTTAATTCTTGATATCTAGAACGTTGTACGTCAAAGTATGGCTCAAACGTTCTCCAATTGGTATCATAAGGATTTTAGCCCCTTCCAGCTTGCTGATTCTTCCTCTGTCCTGCAGGGCAGGGCTTCCTCCTCTTGGGGATATTGGGAACTTTCGACCTAGTCCTGAACTGTATTTAAAACACCACAGTAATGCTGCTGGGGCTTGCAGCGTTGAGCCCAGCATGGTTTTAGTTCAGGTGCCTGCTGCTTTGTTGTAAAATACTGACCCAGGTGACTGGAACTGTGCTTTCGGGGTTATTTGTAATTTCACATCACAGCTGCAGATTGGTAACAATGAAGGTAACTTCCTATGTTGCAAGTGTTAATGAGGTTTAATGCATTTGGGAGATGAAGGTTTCATCTGCTGGTCTGTGAGTAGGAGCTACGTCCTGGCCGAAGTTATTTGTTTTATCTCTGCATAGGTGGTGATTTTGTGCATTGTGGTTTATTTTTAAAAAATGAAAGGGAAAAGCCCTCTTAAAAATATCAAAGATCTGAAAGGCTTAGCAGGACAATGTTGAGCACAGTTTTAAATCCAGACCTTTTCTCACTGAAACGTGTTGCTTGGAGAAGGTATTTGGTCAAAGAAGGTTGTGTGAGCCCCAAAACTTAACTCTCTTTTCTCGATGGTATCTATTGGTCTGGTAAAAGACACTACCTGTAATAAGAAGCCTTATCCCCAGGTATGTATTCAAAGTCTAGAAAAGTTATGCAAACTGAATGTTTGGGATTTCATGTGCTTTTCAAGTTACAAGCTGTGCTGCTGTTTCTTGGTTAACAACCTTTTGTTGGTCCCCTTCACTTTAGAAGCTGTTGAAGTTGCATAAACTTATGGATGTAATTCTGAAATATGGTGATGTTCAGACCTGGTTTTATGTATCTGGATCATGACCATCCTTTCTTAACCTCAGTATCTTTAGGTAAGATAGAGACCAAGCCAAACAGATATTTCATTGAGTTTGGAATTGTGAAGAATAAAGAAAATGACCGATTCTGTCCCTGAACTTTTATGTTAGAGACAGTATATCTAAGAGATGAATGAGATTATAAAGGGTGGAAATTTGAGAGCATGCAGTAGTGAGAAGGGGGGGAAGCACTGTATGATTTTCAGCCAGTTTGATGCAAAACGGAGACATACAGTTGATATGAAAGACTGTTACGATATCACACTGAAGTTCATGATGTCCAACTGGGAGAACAGCGCTTGGGAAGGAAAGACAGACAAGTTGGGTAAATTTATACTTTAAAATTGGGGTGCCATGTCCCTCCCTGAGCCATGAAGGCCATTGCTTGTCAAGTCAGAAAGTAGCTGAGTGGTGATAGTTGCCACCTTTGGCAAACAATGGTGGGAGCTCACCGGGTGATGGCTGCAAGCTTGGCTGGTTGTGTGGAACCGGTACATGCCTGGGTCCACAGATATGAATGTTGTGACGGCATTTTTATATTAATATATTTGTTTTTCCCATTTATCATTAAAAATATCTGTATAATATTCTCTTGCCTTAGTTAAAAGGTCCCTTTTGATGTGTAGTTGATATAATTACAGTATAGGGCCTGAATTCTGCACGTAAAACTGTTGTTCTGCCTGTTCCTAGGAATAATATAGCTGCAACAAGGGCTGGCTTGGTATGGCTTTTTTAAAAATATATTTTAGATGCATAAGACTTAACTTTGTGTATGTGGTGTTTAGAAAGAGCCAGTAAACAAACATAATTGGTAAAATTAAAAAAAGAGGGGGAAAAAAAGCCAGGGATTGATGTTCCAAGGAAGACAATAAGCAGTGGGTGGACACTGCCACACAAATTAGGCATGGACAAACTCTATTTACTGTCCATTATCCTTGGCTACCCTGTTAAATAGGAATATATCTGAAAAAGTACGAAAAAGTTGGCGATGATCAGAGAAAAAGATATAAAATAGCTTGTGTAATTTCAAGGAGGATGCCTCACTCAGCATGCGATAGTGTAAGTTCACAGTTTTTGATGATGTTTTGTCCCACTTGTACTGCTGTAATATACCTTGTAGTATACTACTTGCTGTATTGACCAGCTTTTGTTGAGGGATGTAATGAAATGTATGTTATTTCTTTAAAATGGAGTAAGAAGTGAGCAAACGATTTAAGGTAAGAGACAAAAGCGTATACAGGTGGAGACAATGAGCCTGAGAAGTGGCATTAGATTAATTCAGTGCTGTCTGTATTGCTTGAAAATACAACTGCAAGTTTAAATGATAAAGAAAAAAGAGATGAAGTGGGTGTGAACACAGTATACTCTGTTGCCATGAGTACTCCAAAAAGAAATAGGTTTATTCCAACTTTAACATTCTACCATCTTCTAAAGAAAAATCCATGTTTAATTTGAAGAAGAAAACCTGTGTCACGTTTGGTGACGGACTCAGGATACCTTGTATGTGTGCGTTTATCGTTGGTGGGCCAGCTGAGATAAATGACACCTCTCTGCAGTTATTGGTTCTGGTACTGACTCTCTCTATTTTTTTTTTGTAGTATCTTTTGTATGAAGAACTCAAAGATGTCCTAAATGTTAAAAGCGTTTTAAGAAGGTAGATATAGGAAATAACTCATGTTGAAAAGGGAAAAACAGAGATGCAGATTTCTTTTTCCAAGGTTTGGTGTTTGGCTTTGGGGGGTGTGTGTGTGGGAGGGGTAGTGGTTTCCCTGCCCGACATCCCACTTCGAGGGTACCGCTGTCCTACTCGCTGGTAATGGAGGACGCAAACAAACACGCAGGTAAGTGCCCCAATGTGTAATTGCAGAAGGGAAGCTCTGAAAGTTAACGCTACCAGTCTCAACTGTTTGGGGCCTTGAGACTTCAGAGGCTTGGGCTTTTTACAGGTCTCTTGCAGCTTCATAGCTGTGAAATGTTGCTATCTTTTTGCTAGGATTATTTAAATATTTATCCCTTCTTGCTACTTGACCTTTCCTGCTTGGTTCTAGTTCCTGTGGCCAGCTTGCTTTGTGTTTCATGAGCTCAGTAAACCGTGGCCTTCAATTCCCTTGGTCTAGTATTTTCACTTAAGACCAGGAGTGATGAGCAAAAGGTTTCAGGCTCAATCCTTGAGCAAAGGGCCGCTGTGACAGGGATTATTATTTATTTGTCATCTTGGATGTAATAAGCTGTAGGTACAGCATCGAGAGCCCTTGATTTATTGCGCTGTCGACTGCCACTAGCAGGACGTCTGCTGTACCATGCAGGATGAATACCACACTGTCAGCTCTGTCGATCTGTCTCTGCCACTGCGCTCTCTCTCATAACACATTCCCATTTCATGCCAGAATACATAAACAATCTTTCATTATTTTGATGCCTTTTTCATATTTGTTCTTTACAGAACATAAAGTTTGAATTTATGGGTTTCCTTTACATTATTTCAACACACTCCACCATTTTCCGGGTTTGTGGTTTAACTCTCAGAAATTGGCTGCCAGGTGATTTAGTTATTTTGGCTTTCTAGTTTTATAGTTATTTAATATCACAGTGCCAGATACTGAGAAAATGTAGTGTATAGCAGGTATGGGATTTGCAGTCAGACTCTGTCATCAGCAAAACATGGCCATGGGGACACAATGTGGAAATTAAAAGCTAGGCATGCAGAGCAGGAAATACTCCCTCCAACCGTCGTTTTTAATTTATTTAAATACTTTTCCAAAACATTTTTCCTTAGATGCTCTTATGAACGTAATGGAGACCTGTTTAATTGGAAAAGAACATGTGAATAGCGAGCAAGCCATTTCCCTCGAATAATTGCAATTAAGGGAATTTCTAACTTATTGGCAGAAACATTGCTCCAGTTCGTCTCTTATACTTTATTGTAGGTGGGGGAAGGGGACGAAACACTGTCCAGAAAATTGTCTCCTTCCTACTATGCGTTCTTCGTACTTTACAGCTGTGATCTACATCTGTTTATATCCTCTGATTTTGTTTACCTAAGGGTTTTTTTCTTTAATACTCTGAAGCGTATTATTCACCGAACTCGGAGGAACTGAAAGTCATTGCTCAAATGAGTGAACTTAAATGTCACTATAAATACAGCAAGTCAAATACGAATATATGTCAAAATACTTAAAAATGTGTTATAAAGAAGGCTTATGAATGGTATTAAAAAAATTATTGCAAACTGTGCAGCGCATGAACCAGAAAATGTAAAGTGATCCTGCCAGCGTAACGTGCGTACGTAACTTTGGTCGCGTGAACAGCCTTTTGGTCCATGGGTTCAAAATTAGACTGTAAAGCCTTTGGGGAGGGCACGGCGGGGAAAGGAAGGTGTCATCTAACCTGCTCTGTACAGTACAAATGATTTACCATGATCAGTAATATTCCTTCAAGTTACTCATGTACACAAACATTTTTCAAGGTAGTAATGCCTAATTATTTTGTGATATTACCCTGTGTTTTCTCATTGAGATGTATTAACGTCTAATGAAGACCTGTTCATTGCTGGGTACGTGTGCAGACCTTGCAAAGTTTTCATGTTCGAGAGGCAGGTGAATAATTGCTCTTAAATTTTCTTCTGTTGAATAAAGTAGGGGTGCTTTTTTGCCTTCAGTGAAAACATCCTAGTGTTTTTTATAGGGTTCCCTCTAACTCCCCCCCCCCCCCCCCCCCCCCCCATAAAAGGAGAGAGAAAGCACGGCTGTGCCACTGATACTATATCTGGTAAAAAGAAGCTTGTTTTAATTGGCTGTGAAAATAGGCATATTTCTCTAGGATGTTAACAAATGTAGATTTCACTGTATAAATGCAAGATAATAATTGTCAGTTCTTCCTCCTCAGTACAGCCTACATCAGGACAGCTGGGAATATGCTTAGCTCATATTACATAGCGAAGATTTGTTCTAGCTGCAAAGAAAGCAGAGTTAATTAATATTAGAGATTTGTTTTGTGTCCCTGGTAAAAAAGGCTGTGCAGGTTGGTGTTGTCAGCAAAAGCTGCTTGTCACTTTGACCTGCTCTGTTAAGTGTTTGATGTGTTTTCTCAGAGTAATCTGTGAATAACATTACATCCAACCAGCAGAGAAACAGAGGGAGCGATAGCAGAATTAATATCTGGAAGCGTTGATAATTATATATCAGAATCTAATTTTTAGCACAGAAAATGTGTTAATGACAGAGAAGAAAACAAAAACCACTAGCTTCTCCCAGCAGGATCCAAAGTGTCATTTATTATTTCTCAGCTGGATATCTATCAAGTTTATGGGTTAATTTTTCTGTAGACTGTTATTTATGGGTTTTTGTTTGTTTTCAGCCATCATTACTAACAATACGGTTAATAGCAATCATTTGTTATCCGGCACCAGCGGTGATGCTTCAGATGCGAGCAGTGAACTGAGAATACTCATTTGGTAGCTGAATAAGGCTTTGACAGGGCCCATTTATAACAAGCTCATTCCATAATGTCCAGCCTATTAATAAAATTTTGTTGCTGTCTAATTAGAGATGTCTGATGTGTATAGTAGCACAGCAAAGAAGAGTTTTTCTGCTGCTTTCCAGTTCTACTGTATCGTACCTGAAACACGTCTGAGACCAATGGTTCAGGAAATAAAAGTGGGGTGTTCCTCTGGGGTTCTGTCTCTCCTCGTAAGTGAAAGGAAATACAAGTTGTGTGGCAGGAAGACCCTGGTCACAAATACAAGCGTGTTGGGAGAAGGTCGTTATTTTCATTAGCTAAGATCGCTCGCCGAGTCTCTCTTTTTTTTTCTTCTTTTGTGTGTTTTCTTTTATTGGTTTAATGTTCAAGTTTTATCTAAAAATAACTAATAAAGTAAAAGTAAATTATGTATGTGATATAATAATTAAGCTTATATATGCAGACAGAATGCGATTCTTGGGTGTGTCAGTCAGTATGTCTTTGAGGAAAGAACAGTTTGATGCCTGAGGGAAGGGGTTTGATGAGAGAAAAAAGCCTGGGCCTGATTGTTAGATTTATTTTTTTTTCTTCTTCATTCTATGTCTTTGAGAAGTGAGGAATCGGCAGCGTTTTCTGAACGTAGCAGTAAGGGGTTAGTGGCGTAACCGGGACTGAAAACGGAGCCTCTTCCAGCCCAGCAACTCCCGGAATATGTGGAGTGCGTTGTACAGTTCATACAGCGATCCTATGTTTATGCTAATGGGATCTTTCATTCAAACTTACCAAAATATTTCATTAGCGGTGAACTAAATATAGTGCATTCACAAAGTTGTTGTGAGTGAGCAGTTTGTAAACTGAAACACAATTAGGCAAAAAGATTTATACCGGGACGGAGAAGTTGTTTGTGGGAAGGCTGTAGTTCCTTAGTGAGTGATTTCATGCCAGCTTTGTACTTCTGTTCCTAAAATGACCTGTCAGAAGCATTCTTGTTCCAGTTTGTTTCTACAGGTAGAGTCAAGTATATGATAATGATGAAAATGAGTTAATTTCCATTTCATAAAGTCTTTTGCTTGCTTAACTGCCGATTTAGTGATAACATACGCTCTTCCACCCTGCTTCTGCTTTGCAGTGCACAAATGGAATGTTTGAAGAACTTTGTCATTTGTAGCTACTGCTGAGGTGATTCTATATATATATTTTTTTAAGCAGCAGCACAATGTTTCAGCAAGTATCTAGATACTAATTAAAAGAAAAATACTAAGGAGCTATTGCGTGCTTAGAATATTGCACTTCTGAACTGAGAAGAGGAAGCGGGCAAAACACTGAAGAATGATTTAATATCATTTCATTGCTAGGTAACAATTTGTTTCCTTAGTCATCTTTTATGTTTTTCCAGTTGAAATTTAAATCTTTTTAAATTACCTTTTGAATAAAGCCACATCTGGTTTTGGTGTGCTATTTTCCCAGAATGTTGCTTTTAAGACAGCATGTTTTATGCAAGAAAATTATGTGAGATTTAAACTTAAAGTTGCCATGAAACTGCGGTATGGCTTTGAGCTGGCAGAGAATCTGTATAAGGTGGTGAGGTGTTTTTTTTTTTCCTAAACTGCTCTTGACGTAGAGCTTATCAACCCTTAATTAGTGATACATTTTCTCCTTGTGATTTCTATTGATGTTTTGTAGAGCTGAAGATGAATTGAGCCTCAAGCTGACTAGAGTACGAATTGTTTTAGAAAATTCAGCAAACATCTCTCTCTCTCCCCTCCTCTGTCTGTCTCTTTCTTTCTCCATTCCTCCCGATAGGAAAGGTGAAAAGCTGCACGATAGAAATCAGGTTCAGTATTAGTGGTTTTGCTTGCCTGTGCAATAGAAAACGACAAGCGTCAGGGCCTCAGTCAGCAGATCAGGGAGACGCAGATGGGAGGCGAAAAGCTCCCTCGTGGCAGCAGCCTTGCTTGGATGTGATTGTGAGAGCCAGGATGAAGTCAGCACTGACAAAGTGTGTGGATTGATGGATGGACAAAGCTGGGAACTGGATGTGAGAATGGATGAGGGCAGAGGGGGAATTTAACACAGACAAACAGAATGAAAGACAGAGAGGAATTGCCTGCTAAAGTATTCCAGCACTCGGAGCCCACAGCAATTTACTTACTGCTAACCGAACACAGGAGGATTCTTTGCATCTTTGCAGATTTTCTTAAAATATATGAAGAAACCAAGCAGCAGAAGGAGCTAACAAATTCCTGTTAGTGCTTTTTATTGCCATCTCTCTCTCCTTTTTTTGAGATTCACTCACACTCAGTTAATTCAAACTGAGCACTTGATTATTTTCAATAAGTTCACACAGTATGCTAGAGCAGAATAAATTTTCTTTCCACAGCCGTTATTTTAATGTTTCCACTAAATTTACTTTAATCAGTTATTGTTGCTTTTGCTTTCGTAAATAAAAAATATTTATTTCCCATACAAACTGTGCTCCTGCTAGGAGGCACACCTTTGGATACTGCGTTCGGATGCATGGTAATAATAAACCCATTATGTACGTTTTCATTTTAAAGAAGAAAAATCCGTTGCTCTCCTACTCGTGTAGATCCTCAGTGCCACAATATTATTGTCTGTTTTTTAAGAGAAACAGACCTGTAGCTTTAGACTACTACCAAATTTTATTTACGTGACAGGAACGCAAGGTGGGTTTTGTTTATTTCACTGCTTATATAGAAACAGAAAAATCTGAGTTACCATGCTGGAACAAATCGATAGGTCTTAATTTTATCAACTGCTTTAGTCTGAGAAATTTAAATATCATTTCAGTGAAGAATGACAATGGTTTAGATACAACGTAGTGGGCAAAATAGTCTCTGCTGGCAACTTTGGGTGTTTGTGTTGGCTCCGGTGGGATTCCTTTAGATTCACACAGACACTTCGAAGAACGTGATTTGGCCCAAGCTGTTACCTCCTTCTTCCCCTCAGCTGATTATGAAGAGACAAAATGCGCTGTGCTAACAAGACGGTTCCTTGTAGTGCCCTGATGTGCTTTCAACTGGGGAAAAACACGGTTGATCAGAGTAAAGAGAAACTGTTCCTCAATTGTTGGCTTCAGTAGTATGTTGGAAACAGCTATTTACGGAACAATATAATGCATTTAATTGAATTTTAACAAAGGCAATTTAGTCTTATGCATGTCAATGTATAAATTGCTGTTAAGATAATTATAGTATATTGTTTTTACAGATAAGTTTTCCAGAGTGTCCATGAAACGCATAACCATCTTTAAACTGGAAAATTTGTCTTTATTAATAGTCTCTCCAAACATCTCCAGGGAATTATATTGGATTTAGAAAGATGCACGGAAGTTATGTGGGAAAACCTAGTATTGTTCACGTTGTGCGATATATTTGCTAATCTGGTTTTGAAGCCTGTGGTCACGTACAGTGGTTTCAGGATGTGGACACTGAATGAGTTGTGTGTGTCTTTGGAAGGCATGGATGGGGATTGCTGGTGTGAGCTATTTCTATCATTTGCTACTTTACCCTGTCCTCTCTCTTTGAGGACTCCTTAAATCAGGTAGAGTAATTCTGGTCCCACTGATGGTCGAAGGAGATGCAGAATATACTTACAAATTTCTTTTTGGAAAGAGGAAGCAAGTGGATAATCTTTGTCTTTTAGAGCTTTTTGGTTAGGAAAGGTATGATTATCAAAGATGACAAATATGGATGCTGTTCTTAGTTGAAGTAGTAAGTGGTTTCTTAGGGTGTACGACATGTTGATTTAGATTACATGTTTTGTATTTACTTTGTTTTTAGAAGTAATTTGGCTAACATCAGGAGGTGACTTGCTGCATCCTCGGTTCTTGTAAAGAAGCAATGCTGTGGAAATTTTGCAGCAAATTTTTGGCATCTTTCACATTTTACTTTATTTTTCTATACCTCTGTTTCTCTGTAAATACAGGGATGTGATTTTTGTCAGTGCTACTAGTGGGAAGTACTAAATAGAGTGTGTTGGCCCTGCGTTCACTGTACTCGTCAGTCATCTTTTTTGTAGTCATCCCATTTAGGTGTCAGCGTTCACTGTTAAAGCTAAACTAATGGCACAAACTGATCTTTCTGTTGTGCTTAGCTGAGGAGACACCAAGAAAAATGCCCTGTCCTCTTATAAAAATAGATCGTTTGGCACTTTCGGAATAAGTACTGAAATGCTTTGTATACATTATAGAAAGCTTTTAAGTACATTTTAATAAACTTTTCTTTAGTGAAATTGTTATGCTCTTGGAAAAATAGCGTAGTGATGCGCCATGGTCATTCATAGGCAATGGGAAAAGACAGTTTTATTTATTCTCTTCTGTATTGTCTCGTAGAATCTTCTCTTTCCATGCCAGGCCCTAAAGTACATGAGTGGTTTGGGCGTCTTTAAAATAGGCTCCTCTATGGAGAGTGAAAGACGGTTGATGTTTGACTGCCTTTTTGACAAATCCATAGGTGTTCTGTAGGTAACTCATTAATTCTTCACCACGTTAGTTCCTGATTTAAAATAGTGAAATACCACTCTGCTTTCTAAGGAGGAACTTACTGATGGCCAAATCACTTGGCTTTGTTAGTTAACATGCTGCAAATCATCCCTTGTAGTTAATGGGTTACTTTCGGGCCTGGTGGTCTGGGTGTGCATTCATTCCTAATTGTTACATACATTAATTCATGGAGACTTTACTTTGTTAATCTGGCTGAAGTGGAATTTATGCCCCAGGTTTGATATTTAAATTAAAGTGAAAAAAAAAAAAAAAAAAGGAAAAAGGCATGCTAGTATGCGACTTCTGCAGTAATGATAATTTTCATATTATAAGTTAGAAATTTTTATCATTTTGTTGATTTAAAAAAAAAATCTTGGGGCACTGCAAATAAGTAGAGACAAACGACTCCCTTTTATTGAAATTTTTACATTTATTCTGTATCCAATCTGATAGCCTCCACTGCTTACCTTAATTTTTATAAACAGTAATGTCGGTAACATATTTCCTTCATGTAAGAAGAAAGCAAATCTGTTTATAATAAATCTTAGTGTGGTATGTGTGCTATCATTTCCTTCATTTGACCTTGGTGGAGCAGGCTGATGGGGCAGTGAAAAGTATGATATGAAAAATGAGTGAACAGAGCGAGGTGAGCAGTGAATCAGTCTTGTGTGTGATTAGCTGTGAAAATCTCACAAACATGACTCTGAGTCACTTTTCTTCTTTTTCTCTCCTGTTTCTCTCTCAAAGGTGTTTCTTTTCTGTGTATATTAGTCATTTAGAAGTTAACTAACAGAACAGAAGCTCTGTTTTAATACTAGTTGTGGTTTAATGGTTTTAGGTGATGAGAACAATGGTAAGTGCAGCATGTCTGAGGGTTCACTATAGAAAATCACGGTCCATTTAAATTTCTATAGATCTATTCCTAAACAGTAGTAGTAGTCATTGCATCACGTTTAGAGACATGAATGTGACACTGATTTCAACATGGTACTGCAAATCTGCAATTATAACTGCAGATTCAGTGACTCATCGTTGAGATCTTGTTTTGCCATGTCAAATACTGTAAAAACAGAATTCCATTGAAATAAAACAAATCTCATTTGAAGTTTGCATATAGGCTGTGCAAGTCTTTGACTTATTAGAGACGCATTTTATTTTTTTAGCTTGTTCTATTTTGTATCTCTCTTCCTGGGTGGTGTGTCTAAAATCCAGCTGCATGAGCGCTCATGATTAGTTTCCAAACTAGAACAGAGATGACTTTAAATTTAGGGGTCATCTTGTCCGTAAGGAAATCGTAAACCTTCAAAGATGGCTAAATAGTTTGCCTACATTGATGAATACTGTATAGTCTCCGTTATTGCATTGAATATTGCAGCAGTTTCAAACTGATACCATGACTAAACAATATTGTGAGATGCTTAGGAATTATTCCTTGTGTAAAGCCATGTGATATGATTTTGTATACGTAGATGAATTCTCATTTTGGTTTTGCACGAAGCTGCAAAATTTATCTTTGCAGATTTTTGGCACTGGACTTGGGACACTTTTGTACCTTCTGGTATCAACATGAAAAGATCAGATTGACTGCTGAACTGATGCTGGTGCAGCTCCTTTTTGTCTGAGGACTGTTACTCACTAGGGCAGAGTTAGAGCTCTCTCTTGAGCACGCACCTGCAGACGGTGCTTATAGCTGTTCCAGGGGAGGGATCCACTGTGGCTTTTCTTTGTCAGTCCTGGAGCAGGTATTGGAGACCTTCTGAGCAAATGCTTGCTTAAAGGTGCTCTCTCCTGCCTGACTGCCAGCTTGGGTTTGAGATTCTTGAGGGATCTCAGGATTCTCAGTTGCTTCCTTCTGGAGATGATAGCAGGGCAAGGCTGGCAAATAAAGAAGGTCTTTATTCACAAGCATTTGAAAACAAAAGCGCTTACTCCTCTGAACGTTGTGTTTCTGGGATTATATTTTTTTTCCAGGCAGTTCATTGTCTACATGAATTTTATTCCTGAAATTTAGAAATCATCTCCCATTTAGAAATTAACTCCAATTTACAAAAAGTGCATCCTCTGAACCCATCTCTGTCCTGGTTTCTGTGTAGTTTGCAAACACTGGCATGTTTGCCAGGTTGTGCGAGTGTTTCTCCTCACCCTGACTGATAAAACCACACTAGTGAAGGTGCTAGTGTCATTCAGGTGTGTATTATCCCCTTTAGGGAACTGGTTACACATTGAACCATCAAAAGTGCTTCTGGCAACGTAAGGTGTGTTTCCAACTCTTTCAAGTGTGGTAAGGCCAAGAGCGCCTTTCTTTCCATATATTTTGGGTAGTTTTTGAAGATAGTGATCTATACCAAAACCAAATCTGTTTTCGCTCTTAGGAGTCGTGCCCTTTGTACAAAAGGGCTGTGACAATCCATAACAGAGATGGCCATTTTATGAAGGGAATTATAAACTATAAATGATAACTGACTTGATTTTATAACACTTAATAACTGTTGGACCCATTTAGTGAATAGGAATATTTTAGCTTCTAATATCTTTATACCACAATCGTATGCTTTAAAAAAAGAAATCCTGCAATCTCATTAGCTTGATTGCTCTAAGGGACATGTGGTTATATCCAGGAAACACCACGGCTCTTTAATTTCCTAAAAGTGGAGGAGTTGGTAATGGAACCATTTACCGTTAAGGTTGCTGAATGTATAGGATTGATCTGGAGGGCCCAAGTGTTTTATTCTGGTAGCTGTTCTTCTGTATAAGATCTTCCTTGTTTGAGTATTAATGTATGTGCTTTTTCCTATTGAAAACCAACTTTTTTTAGGTTGTGTTTATGCACAGTGAGCATGAATACATTTTTTATATTGGCTTGAATTTCAGCCTGATGTATCACCTCATTAGCGGCTCCTGTTTTAGAAAATATTGAAAGACCTGTCTTGGGGGGCACAGAAATTCATTTTTCAGCCATTAACCTGCATTATTAACAGTCTCAAATAGGTCCATAAGTGAAGGTATTTATAAATTATACTTTGTTTGAAATATAACACTTTTTACTCTTCTGGCCCAACTTAAGTGTAACAGTGGATATAATTTGTTATTTTCTGGTAACCCAAGGAGATGGAAATGTATTTGAAGAAGGAAGGGTGTTTTCAGTAAGGCCCTATACTAAACTAAAGCCCTTTTCCTTCCCTTCTCATCTTTCCCTCTTTCTCCCCACCCTCACGACCTTCCTCCCACCTAAAATCCCACCTGTCCCTCGCGAAGGCTTTTTGACATCTCTGCTAATGAGCTGATGCTGTCAAATTCATCTTTTTTTAAAGAGATTCAGAATCTGTTCTCCTGAGGTGAAATATCAGGGCTTTCAGACTGTATTCTTCTTGTAAAATATAACCTAGATCCTTTATGATGAAATAGGCACTTTAGAGGCACCTGGGCTTATCTTTCAGTTTTTCTGCTCAGCTCTGTTATGCACAAAGGTCTTTTTCTAGGTGACATATCATGTTGTATTCCAAAGTACACTTTCTTTTAATTTACAACTTAATTTTCAACCTAATTCAGAAGATTGATACTATAATGCTATTTGCAGAAGTATTGAAATGTCAGTAAGTTTTATTGTAGTAATAAAGAGAATTCCATATATCACGCACTCTATAGGGATCCTTGCTTTTTGCATAGATCTTCATAGCAACAACCAGTGGCTAAATGCTGGCAATCATTAATTTTTAAAGAAGACATGGTTATGATGAGTTGAGAAATTAAGACCCTAGTGAAGAATGAACTTTAATTTTTGACACTTTTTGTTAGAGTCAAAGAGGAGACAGAGGTAGATTGGGGGGGGGGGAGGGCTGGGGAGGAGGAAGGAAAAAAATGGCCCAAATCCCAGGTTCCTAATACTTAAAATGCTGTCTGCTCGTAAAAGATTTCAGTCAGGGAGAGGCCATCTTCGAGCTTCTCTTAACAAATGGGTATCAGTGGTCCATGAAATAATCAATGTCGATAATCCATCCTGGGGTCTGCCAATATGTTAATGGCTCTGCCGCATCGTTATTGCTACAAGGCCATAAATCATTTCCGTACCAGAATGCTTAGCAGTCGAGGACTCAAACCCCTAGCCTGGAATAAAATGCTGTCTCTTAACAATTAATGTCTAAACATTTTGCAGCTTTGTGCCTTGATTGTTTTCAGATGCTAAAAAAGTAAGTAGGACAGATTGTAAATCAATAAAACAATAAGACAAAGTGTTTTAATAATAGAAAGACTCGAAGTAAATCATAGTTCTGTGTTTATTATTGCTTTGGAGGTTATAAATAAGTAGTACCAACTGGTAAAGGTTTAGTTAACACGGAAAAATAAGTCTGGTATTGACATTTTGGGCATACGTTACGTTACATTTTCACTCCAGAAGGTGAGGGAGATGGAGGTTAGCTTTATTATTTCCATTTTTAAAATGGGAGAAGAGGAGCTAAGAAATGCTTGTGTCTTTGAATTGTCATCCAATAGGAGGAAGGTCTTTTCTGCTCTGCCCAGCCATACATCAGTGGTCTGGCTCCGCATCCGGAGGACGCCAGCACACAGTCACGGGTACAAACGGCTGTGCCGAGCTGTCGGCAATCACAGGGGGGTCTTATTTAGAAAACAGACTTGGATCAAACTGATCTGACTTGGGTTAGTTTATGTCAATTTAGTTCACTATTAAAGGCAATGTAAAATGTGATGGTAAGTCATTAACTCTATATTGTAAAGACACAGCTTATTTGTGCCGATTACTGTCTCTCTCTCTTCGGTTGTGCACTAGGCTGTGTTTCGGTGGGAGGGTAACCAGTGAATAAACAACGGTCCAAGTGTGAATGTTTCTGTGCGGAGGGAGGAAGGGTGCATGTCCCCTTGTCTCTACTTCTGCTCGATCTCTGTGTTGAGACAAGGAATTATATAGGCTCTTTCTATTCCAAACATTAATACTGTTTTATTTGCTTGTTTTTAATGAAAAGTGGAACTTAATGTACAGTTGTTTAACTACAAACATACTAATTATCATAAGTATGCTGACTTTATGTAGTATACCAGTAATGACTGTCCATCAGGTGGTGAACCATTTTCAGTTACAGGTAAAACTAGTATTTATAAGCAAGCTCTTAATGAGCTCAATATATTTTTTCCACTCGGATCCCACCTCATTTCACACAGTACAAAGTTAGTCCTATGTATGTCTGTCATGGTTTAACCCCAGATGGCAACTAAGTACCACACAGCCACTTGCTCGTGCCTCCCCCCGCAGTGGGATGGGGAGGAGAATGGAAAAAAAAATAAAACTCGTGGATTGAGATAAAGACAGTTTAATAGGTAAAGCAAAAGCTGTGTGCACAAGCAGAGCAAAACAAGGAATTCATTCGCTACTTCCCATCAGCAGGCAGATGCGCAGCCATCTCCAGGAAAGCAGGGCTCCATCACGCGTAACGGTTACTTGGGAAGACAAACACCATCGCTCCGAACGTCCCCCCGCTTCCTCCTTGTGCACCCCCAGCCTCCTCGCTGGTGGGGCGGTGTGAGAAGCAGAAAAGGCCTTGGCTCTGTGTAAGCCCTGCTCAGCAGTAACGAAAACATCCCTGTGTTATCAACGCTGTTTGCAGCACAAATCCAAAACACAGCCCCATACTGGCTACCGTGAAGAAAAGTAACTCTACCGCAGCCAAACCCAGCACAGTCTGTGTGCAGTTAACACCGTGTCTTCGTGTTAGGATAAGAATGACTAAAGAAAGGTGCATTTATTTTGAGTATTGAAAGGAGCCTAACTTGTCCACCTTGTTAAGGTCTTATGATTATTTTTGTCTGTGCTATTTTTGTAATTTTTTATTTTGATGCTCGTTTGCCAGGAATGCTATTTCGTCTGAGGTAAAGGCTTAGAAGTTAGCATTTTGCATGGTAATATTGATCCAACCAACCCTACGTGTTGGATTTACATAATGTGGTGTTCAGGCTAGGTCAGAGCTAGTTTGTTACCTTAAAAACGCCCCCCTCCCCCCCAACTTTGTTTAGGAGAGTGTGGGGAAGAAGGCTAATAACAGTGGAAATGACAAGTGAGCTCATGGATTGATTTATTTTTTTAGAGCACTGACTTGCCTAGCATTAAGCCATTTGATATGGTCATAGTTTATTTTGGTGGTCAGGATGTAAGGGCAGGAAGGAGCCAGAAAAACAGTGGCTCAGTATAGACAAAAAGACAATTAAAACTGATATGACTCTTAACAGAAGTGGCAACAGCAGCCAGGATGGAAGTAATTTATTCAAAAAATTGTCCAAATGCATAAACTGCTCTGATGTATGGTATGGTGGTGGGACAGTGGAAAATGTGATAGTTGTTTCCGTTGTGTGAATTACTCAGGCAGGATGCCTTTGTGAAGTATGGGGGTTTGTTTAATGTTCTGACAACAATTTAGATCCTGTTATGGTTATTGCAGTGTAATGCAGTAGTAAAAATTGAACATGACACACCAGCAATTTATTATTTGTGTGTTTTTTAACCTTGAGTATCGGATTGTTTGTCCAAGCATATCCTTTGATTTGCTATGAAATTTATTGTTGATAAAAACAATCAGATTTCCATTAGAAGCAAAAAATTCATTTTTTTGCCATGAACCATAGATTTAGAAAAAATTCAAGCTCGGCTGCAGGACTTATGACAGGTAGGCTTATGACATTATATGGTAATTCAGCATGAAAGAATAATTGTGACACTCTACTTGGTGCTGGAGTATAATCGTGCTGTGAGGTTCAATTCACTGAAAGGCCAAATTATCTTCAACTACATTAGTCTGACAACCTATAATGCTTTGCAGAGGCAATTTGTAGATGTTTCACAGAATGCCAGCAAACATGGCTTACCATTATGTTACCCATTAACAAATTTGTGTAGAGGAAAAAAGTAACTTCTCCATTTTCTTAACTGTTTTTGAGCTCTGGTGTACAATAAATGTGTACTGGGTAATAATAGTGTATGCTTTGCTATTTGTTGTTGGTTTTTAAACCTACAAGGGACATTACAAGATAGATTAGGTTTTTGAAGGGTACTTTCTCAGAAATATTTCTATTTCTTTTACACTTGAACAGCAATGTCCTAGCTTCTGTTGAAAGAATAACATGGAATCCAAATGAAGGTAAAAAAGCATGGCATATTTTTGCCATAAAAAGTAAGCAGTAGTGAACGACTTGGAAATACTGCTGTGTTATAGCTTAGAGAGACTTTGAGCATGGGTGTGATTTTTCTCTCTTGATCAAGTGGGAGTCGTGGCTGTTAGAAAATGGCATGGCCTTGACTGCCTTATGTGCACGTTATCCATCTTTACCATCCTGAGCAGCTGTAGAAAGGCGTCGTCTGTTTGTTTGAGAGTGGAATTTTTGTTTCCTTTTGACTCACAATATTTCCTAACTTCTCATCGAAGCTGATTTCAATGTGAGTGCTACTGTACTACCAAAGAGTGGAATCGATACTCATGTAGCAGTATAACACATCGTTAAGTCAGGATGAAGATCAGTTTAAGGTCCGGTATCTTGCGATCCTCATCAGTACCTGAGTTTTACACCATTGCGGAAGTGGATTTTCCCTTTCAAGGCAGAAGCGCTGGACAATGCCTATGCATCAAAATTTATATTAGATAGTATTTTAGAAAGCTTAGAGTTTGTCACCGATGTCTGGCAGCAGGAAGGACCCCCCAAATGTGGGCTGTGCAGGTGATGTTGATGTACCCGATGAGCCTGCAGTCTGAGGTGGTGGAACACCGACTCTTATTTGGCTGCTTTACTGGTGAGCAAAATGGTCCCTCTGTAACTTAGAGACCAATATCAATACAATGCAGTCATTTTTGTCCGTTTCCCTAAAATGTAATTTAATGAATTGGCTTGGCAGAGCTATCTTAAAAATGGTGTAAAGAAGCTGATATGAATCTGCTTTTGGTTAAACTCTATGCTGAGTTGCTCTCTTGGTATCTCCTGTTTGCCTTCTTAAGACTGGCTATTGCAATGTCCTTGAGGCATTCCAAATATTTTACTCATTTTATAGGTGAAAGTAGCTGGAATTTTTTTTTTTTTTGGTGGTAAAATGAGGAAGGAAAAAAAAAATTGTTACTGCAGAAGAATACCTAACTGATGTTTAAACTGAGAAGAGATAGAAGGGTTGCGTTGGTACTTTGTATCACTGAAGTTAACCTTATTGTAAAATACCAACTGTCTGCATGAGCTGCTCTGGAGAAATATTTACTAAAGTCCACAAACTGATTTTTGCCCTTTGTCATCCTCTAAGTAAAATACAACAATACATCTACCTCCACCACCTGGAGATAATTCTGGAAACTAATTTAACGGTATTTGTAATTGCAGAGTGAGTTTTAGGACTGCTCGTAATTAAGCTACTAGAAGAGTTTAGTCATTGAACTCAGGGCTGACAAAATCATATGTTTTATATTGCTTACTAAATCTGCTGGATGCTTCTCTCCTTAGCATTTTCTGTGAAGGAATTAATCCTTGAAAGCTACTGAAAGAATTGATGAGTCTTTGATTTTGGAGCAGTGTCAGACAATTGTGCGTTTCGGAGTTTCCAAGAAGGTGACACACTCTTTTCCGCTTGCTTGTAGTTAATAGCAAAGAGCATTCAGTGCCGCAATACCCAAAGGGAAGGGTTTGAGTGACTGCACAGGGAATGTGCATTGTTATCATTCCAGTCACAGGGCGCTGCACGAAATCACAGGCTCTGCGCTTTTCAGTACTGCCACTTGAACGTAGCAGCCACTGTTACTCCTACGCTGCTTTTATGGTGCATATTATAACGTTTTATTTGATGGTGGTGGTTCCCTTGGTGTGTGAGGTTTTGGATTTTTTTAAGCACTAAGTCCTAAATCTTCCGTTCAGGCAGTGGAAGAAGTCAGAGGAATTTACAAAATATGTTCTATTAAAAAATGTATCGCAGAAAAGTGGGGCTTGGTAGGAGGACCAGCCCATATAAAGATCTGGTCATTTTCCTAAAGACTGATTGAAATATTTTTAAAATTAAATATGCATTTTAGGCAACTTCAGTCTGATATTACAAGATCCTGACTGCAATCCAACAGTTGTAAGAAAGAAGAAAACGATCTTGATTAAATACTGTGTTGGGCAAAACTTGGTAACGGAGGCGTATGAGTATATTTTGGTCTCCTTAAGGAAGAAAAGATGCATAAGCCTCCCTTCACTGAAAACTCGCCTGCTAGAGCAGGCGATACTGGTTATTTTGCCTTGCTTAAAGGAGTCCATGACTGTGTGTAAAATGAAGTTGCCTGTATCACTAGCCTAATCCTCCACTGAGTTTCTTCTCATGCTCACAAGAAACGCATAGATGCATGAGCTGAGGCTCTACCAGAGAACTCCGAGGAACCCAGAACTTGTGCACCTCCAGCGAGAACTTTCCTGCCCTTCCACTGAGGACAGGGTCTCTTCAACGCGGTATCTGCCCTGCGATGAAAGACTCCAAGGTCTTTGCTACACGGTGAATAATTTTTTGTCTGTGATGCTACACAGATTTAACTAACAAACAGCAAGTCTCGGTACACGGTAAAGCAAATAAAAATGACAGTAGTCTTCCAGTAGGGTGGGTGTTGTTTTTTTTTTTTTGTAAGGATCCCTGGTTAAAACAGAACAACGTGAATGAAGTAAAAGAATTTTTACCCAGAGAAAAACACTTACCTGCCACTTTGTGGTAAATATTCCTTTTCAATTTCGGTGTGCAGAGTACTTGCATGTTTGATATGCAGTTGTGTTGGTGTGTTGGGTATCTAGATGTGTAGAAGAGGGGTTCTGCTAAAAGAGGAGGAATTGGCCCTAAACTAGTTGCTTTTAATTTATATTGGAAAGTCTTGAAGGGAAGAATGGAACATCAGGTAAGAGGGGCATTGGATAGTTTTATAATGGGAAAAGGCTTTTACAGAGGAAAAAAATATCATATGAAGTAACATTATTTTGCAGACTATAGAGTCCCAGTTGTATAGTTAAGGACATGCTGCAGCATTAATGTTTACACATAATGCTTTCCAAGTAATTTAGGCTGAACTGCCACTGACTTACTTAACATTTATAGGTCAACCACCTGCAGAAAGGGCATGTAGGTAGATTATTGTTGACTTTATGGTTATGGAAGGCAGCTAATCAGTGAGCATGCTGGGAAATAACTTGTTATGCCTGGATAGCTCTAACACCAGGCCCTACGATTTCTTATGGGCACAAGGTAACAGAGTCATTTCTCATGACAGAGGCCCTTGCTGAGAGGGGAGGTGGCATGTGGTGGGGATAACAGCTTTAAAAAAGGGGAGGAGGGTGGCTACAAGATTTCAGAAGTAGATTACAAGTGCAAAATCAAGTAATTTAATCATCCTTTGCCAAACATACCACAGTGTTTGCAGTGAAGTTGTTGACTCAATAAGCAAATTTACCGACTGTGTATTAGGGAAACGGAGCATTCGCCTTCTGGCTGTTGCGTGCTTTGCAGAGCTGTTCACTAGACCCTTGTGAGGTATCTGTTTTTGCCAGTACTGACACAAATAGTTTTTTTTACTTGATCATGAAACATAGAATAACTAATTTTTTTTTTTTTTTTAAATTTTGTAGCAAAGTATTTGAAGACTAATCGTTTTCCTGCTTTACTCCTGTTTTTTTCCCTATTACTTGTCTCTGCAGAGGTACATGTACTCCCTTGTGTGCTAATTGACAACTTTTACCTTTTAAAGTTCACAGTAAAAGTCATAGACTAGAATGCATAATGAATCAATTTGCTTAATTTGGTTTGAGCCTTTCGGTTGTAGTGCAGGCATCATTGCTAGCATTCACACAGCTATCTCGATTCCGATGTTCCTCTTATGAGAGCTGGAAAAAACCCAGATGCTTGCTTTATTTAAGAATAGAGCCCCCAGTTCAAGTCTAGAACATCCAAATGCATCCGTCCACATTTAGTCCTGCATACTGGACCTGCGTGGGATTCATCTCTCACAGATAATAATGTCTAGAAAACTTCAGTTAATGTTGGTCCTTAATGATAGCTTTTTTTCCCTTCAACTGTTCTCCACTTTTCAGAGATTTGCATGGTACGCTCGTGTGTTACACTTATATAAACACAGCACACACACAGAGTAAACTTAAAAGTATTTCAAAGGTTTTGTGTTTCAATTACATTTGAAGGCATGATATATTCATTTCATCTTTTCCTCTCTTCAGCTCTGTTCATACACAGTATTTTGTCCATACATCAGTACATATGTGTGCTAATAAATGTAGTATATTCTTTTATAGCAAAAAATGCTTTTTCAGCATAACAGTAGAGGAAAAAAGACAAAAAAAGGATTGCAGTGATCTATTTACATATCAAAGAATGGTAAACTGTAGGAGATATACTTTTCACAGTTAGTTTCTTTCATGTTTGTACTGTATTGACTTTGAAAAAAGATACTCAGATGAGTAGTGTAAAGCAGTATAAATGAGTGGGTTTTTTTTTCAAAATTCTAACATTTTCTAGCTGACAGTGTCACATTATCAAAAACATTGTGAGTATTTTAATGAACAAATTTGTTTTCTAGAATTTCAGATTCTTATTTTCTCTCTGGAGATGAATGCATAGAGTTCCCTGTAATAATGACATGTGAGCGTATAACTTTTCAAGTGTCAAACTGCAAAAAGCAAAATAAATACGTTGGTCAGATGTAAAATGATTGACATGAAAGATAGAGGACGTCTCGATAGTTGTAGGATTGCTGATAGTGGAAGATGACCACAACTATAAGTCTAACTGAACATGACCTTTATTGAATAAAATTGTGGTAAGACCACTAAGTGCAACTCCTGGTAAGACCTCAAATGTTTTAGGATAATTTAATCAGCAAGTGCATTGAATTACAGTTCTGAAATTAATATTATTCTCCATTAGAGTTTTTATTTGTTTTTCCCCAAGAAAAGAACTAGGTTCTGATAAGCAGTGATAAAAACATCCTAGTTAGGAGCTAATTCATGTCTGTATAGTACTGTTGCTTTTTTTTTTTTGTGCTAACCAGGAGGATGTGTTATTTGTGTTTATTCAAGCAACTAGATAACTTTCAACCTTTTTTCCTTTTTTTTTTTTAATTGTGAAGACGTGAAATGACTCATTTCTTATTTTCTACATGAGCTGCTTTCTTGTTATAGTTAAAACTAGTTGGATTTGAATTGGAAGTCTATGAAAGCTACATTTTGGTTTCTGCACTCATTTGTTAAATATATCTTAAAATGTTGGATATGTAACAAATAAAGGTAAGTTTATCAAATTATGTCAGCATGCTTTTTGTGAAAAAACAGCCTCAGAAAAATAATGTTACCTGTAGTGGTGAACTGCGTTCAATAGTTTTTTAGTCACTGTTCCTTCAAACTGTAGAAGTAGTGGGGCTCAGCATTTCAGATTTCATTTACTGGTGAAATAAAAGAGAGAAATTAGCCTGTTTTTCCAGTTACCATTGATTCATTCTAAAGTTTGAGCTGCTCATTGATCAGAAAGTACTCGATATGACTTCTTAGGTCATGTCAAATAGAAGAAAGTATTTCTGTCATTGTGTAATAGTCTATCAAAAGCTGTTTTGGCTTTCTAACATCTTCTACTTCCAGGTCCTAAGCTGGTGGCTTCCTCCACCTGACTTGTTTGGCTCAAGGGATTGAGTAGTAAATGAGTTGTTTAAATTTTAGATTTGTTAAAATTCAATTTATTATGAGATTGTAGTAAATCAAGAGCTTATAATATTAAGGCAGTAATTTGAATTTCTTTAAATTTTAAACATTGCTTCTTAAAAAGAAAAACAAAGCAGGTAAATTAAGAACCTTTTTTGGGGGGGGGGAGTACACAGGTGGTGTTTATGTACTAGTTTTCAATCTACTCGGATGGGACTTGCACGTTACAAGCTAACATTCTTGCAGCAGAGTGCGTTGGTACTTCTGCTGATGGCCTTTCCAAGTACCTCTGTCTAGATTTACGTTGGCAGGACGCAGTAGCCCTGGGAATAAGAATGCTATCTGAGTAAGGATATCTGTATAGAAAATGGAAGTGTGAGGCCAGTCATTCCCAAAACACATATTAAGTGTCATGTAGTGATTTTATTTAGAATACTAGGAAACTGGTAAGGTAGCCCTAATGACCACACTTAACTTGCTCAAGTTGTTGGCTACTGTGTTTTTATTACGGCTGTTGCTAAATAAAGACTATCCTCATGGTTAAACTGGTAAGCTGAGCTACCCAAAGGCATGGTGCCTACCTTTTTTTTTTTTTACTTTTAATTTCTGTTTGTAATTTCTGTCTTGGATATGAATGAAAAGTTTTGTGCTTATTTTTGGTTTTCCTTCTGGTCAGATAAAAAGTTGATTTGTGACTTGGCTGAGGGGGGAAACAAAACCCAAGCCTAAGATACTGACCTCTGTTCATGCTAATCTATTTTTTTAACTGTTATTTCTGAGGGAGTGATTTATTTATGGTGACAGCTTGTTACTTATGGTAGCTGCTGCCAGCTTCTGAAGTAATCTGATAACGTCAAATTGTGAAGGGAAGCTATAGGCTTTGCCTTGAATGACTTGCTATAAATCATGTTCATAGCTGGTGTGTATAAGGATGCTTGGGTTGATACTGACAGAAATACAAATCAAATGCAACATATGGGAACCCAGTTCAGAGCCAGAGATGCTGGATTAAGCCTATTGGGTTCATATTTTTAAATGAAATGAATTGGGCATCCCTGCTTGTATATCAAAACTTCAAAACTGGGGATGATGCACCAACTTAAAGGCCAAAAAAGAAAGAAGAGAATGTACAGAAAGGAGCTAACACTGAATGACAGTTTGAACGTTCAGGGAAAAGAAACCCATAAGATGTAATGGACAAAGCTGCCTGGAGAGCTCATCAACAGTCAAACAAAGTGACGGCCAAGAAGCGAGTTCAAAGTCACCAATACCACAGCATGTTACAGCTTCCATGGAGACAAGTGTCACTGCAGAATAAAAATTGCACCGATGTTCTCATCTGGCTGTTGCAGCCTTCATATCCACAGCTAATAATAAAATTAGTTATGTGGTTTTTGGTTTTGTGAGGTGTAAATTTGTTTGATTTATGCACTTCCTGAAGAGGGAAAACCAGAGAAGAAAGTCTTGGAGAGCAGATGATCGTTAGCTGTGTAGCAAAGGCAACAGTTGTGTTATATTGGATAAACCCATTGTGTCATTTTAATTGCAGTAGTTGCACTAACAGTGTGACATCTTCTGTGACAGCCAAAGTGAAGGCCACCAAGTGCCACGTGTCACGTGAGGAATTCATATTTGGAACGTTCTTTTTTCCCCACCTCTTATATGATCGAGCTGCTCTTGTGCCTTCAACTTACAGTATGGAAACAAGATGTTCTATTCTGTTGGATAAGTGTAATTAATTTTAGAAAAGTAGGCTGTTTCAGAGGTGTTCAGGAAAACCGTTCTCTACAGACTGGACTGAAAAGTCCACATTTCTGAAGTAGGTCTATTGAGAAGGAGAAGCTGCCTTCGCAGTTCACCGATTCTGTATTTATTAACGCTGCCTACTGGGGAAAAAGGGCTTGGCGCTAGCCCTTCATTGCATTTCATATTTGGCTCTGCCTAACCAAAAAATATGGAATTCCTTGTTGCTGTTTGACGCATCTCCCATTCAACCGGCATAACTCGGACTTTGGGCGAGACATACTGCCTTTTTCTTTACAGGCTACCGACATCTCAGACCATAGTGGAGCTATCCTGTAACTTGTTCTCCCCTTTTTCCTCGTGCCCGTTTCTGGCTTTCTGTCTCGAGCTCTCCCTTCCCCTCCCTGCCGCGTGCTTGTCACTGTGTCCAGATATGTAATAATGTGGGTTTTTTTCAAGTAGTGATCCTCAAGTGCATAATCAGCTCATCAGAAACAGATGCAAATGGCCGCAGAAGAATTTTGCACATATCCTTATTTTTTGTTATGGGAATTAATGAATAAATCCTCTTTTTTGTTTGAAGATAAATAATAATGCCACATATTGTCAGAGCTAGTGGGAATTGGTAATTAATACCACAGTGTTTTATATCTCCTGATAACTAGGTAAAATAAAATTACTTTCTGACTACCAGGTAGAACTTAAATGGTAGTGGCACTGACAAACTGTGGCAGGAAGGAAGAAGTCCCCTGTGAGAAGATGAGTTTATTATACAGATAAGATTTCCATAATAAGGGATAGTGATTATGGGGAAAGGCTGAAACTCCATTAACTGAAACAAATTACTGTGACAAAGCCAGAGGGAGTGCTTTGCCAAACTTACAACTCCTTTCGTAATATTCAAATGTCTGTTGGTGCACAGTAACCAGCATCTGGACCTACGAGTCAGGTTTCTGGCTCCTTTGCGCCCCGCCACTGACGCAGCTACGGTTTTCTATAGGAAGTGAGCCCATTTATCTGGGCGTATGGAGGATGTACCTTGCTAATGTATCAGTGAGGCATCAGGCATTTTCCCTACAGAAATAAGTCGCCCCTCTAGTGTCACTGTTTCTCTACTAAGTGAGTCTTAATTGTCAGAGAAATGCGAGTATGAAATATATAAGCTCTAAGGAAACGCGATGAACTTTGACTTTATCTGACCATCACAACATAGCGTTCTGACTAGAATTTATATTTCTTGCTTTGGCTAAAAAAGAAAACTAAAACGCTGATTCCATTTCTGCGTGTATGGTTATGTGTGCGCGCCTCTTTCCAGAAGTGACTTACGTATTCTGCACGCACGAACACAGACAAAACTATGGTGGTGGTTCTCCGATTGCACGCTCTGTGTGTGTGTATATGCCATACATTTAAAAGGTGCTTATGGCTCTCCAGCTTGTATTATTTGTGTAAAATACAGTAAAAGAAGCTATTTAAATATAAACATTGTCATCTTTGTACTAATTTTTGTGTAAAAAATAATACTGTAGTTAAGGATTTTGTGTAAAAACTGTTCCGAGTTTGCAGTTATAGCTCTGGTAAGAACAGCAGGCAAGACTATAAGCTTTAATTTATGTTGTGCTTTGGACATTTTTCAGAAACTATTTACCCATTACCTCTTAGGTCAGTGGCCTAATAATGCAACAAAGCACTTTTTGAAATTGCAGATAATTTTCAGTGCTCAGATCTCTGTGTAGTATTGATGGGGAGGAAAGCTGATTAGGATCTTGGGAATTGTGCTTGATGGGAACAATCTGGAAGGAGTGAAAAATTATTAAACACACACAGCGGGAGTTGTAGGATTTACCATTGTCGTGCAGTGCTATTAATTCTCATTGCATCGTACAGCAGCTTGATTGCACACTGTGAATACTGTTTATTGGAGAACGGGTACAATTTTGCTGCAGTTGTTGTAATGTAATACTAAATGCTAATTAGGCTTCTAACAATAATTAGAACCTCTTGCTAGACTTAGAAATGGAAACACTCAATTGAATTTACAGAAACAAAGACCTTTAAGCTATGCCAGGAACAGTATCTGTAGCAGCAGTGTCAACTTTGTAAACTTGGGTTTTTTTGCTTGCATGGGGGTTTTTGGTTGGTGTGGTGGGTTTTGGGTTTTTTTTCCTTGGGTTTATACATTTTTATTTACCAGATTTCAAACATGTATATTTACGGTAAACATAATGAGCTCATTATGTTCCCAATAAGGTTATTTTCTTAATGAAAGGGTACAAAAACCAAGTAAATATTAGAAGGGCAACTGCAGATAAATTTGACACGAAAAACTGTTAAGACAGATAGTGTTGAATGGCTGGTATTAGTAAGTATAATGCACTATTTCTTTTAACTATTTTGTAATATGAAAAGGAAATAAAACCTGAATCCATCAAAAGCTACTTCTTCCCAACCTCCCCCCCTAAAGTTAGACGCCATTTTTTTTTGCTGAATTAGATGTTAAAGTTCTATGTAATTATTTCCAAATATGACAATAAAGATGAGCTATAGTTGAGAATAATTTAGTACTTTGAATATAAACTTTCTTCACATTTTGGAGGCAAATGTAACTTTTATTTTCAGTGGGTGTTTTGTTGGAATCAGTAGTATGTCAGGATGTTAACAAATGCACTTGACAGGGAAAATGCATGGCATACACATTTTGATCTTGTTTGCTGATAATTTTGTTGTTATTAGATATCCATATATTCACAAGGCTAAATATACAGAAGATACAGGCCTTTAACCTGCATTACTGCTTAAAAAAAAAAAAATCAAGTCTCTTTTTCCATCCAAACTGAAGTTTTATGGTGCATATGTTGAGAAGATACTGAGCTTGGATTCCTGTTTTGAAAACCTGTATTGGATTAATGAAAACACAACCTCAGATTCTTATTCAAAACTTGCTTTTAAAGGCTTAATGTAGATATGCTGAGTTTTGGTTTAAAAACTGTCTTTTTTTCAGCCTTCTCTGAATAGGGAAAATCGGGAGCCTTTGAAAAAGCAGTGGAAATGGTTTTATCATGGAAATACTGGAAGAATCTTAGGTACAGTGCTACTAGCATGCTCCGATGCCCAGCCGTACTATAAGCATCACTATCCAGTACAGAGGCTCTAGTTACATTGAGCATTTTTACCACATTTGTGGCAGTTGTCATACTTCCTTCTGTTCCTTGGGTAACGTTTCATCGTAATATATAACAAAATGGTCGCGGTGCTTCCAACTTTCGTCTTACTGATCTTCCCTAGACTTCTATCCTTGTAAGTTTATCTAGTGCCACTGATAATGGTAAGAAACTTTCCTATGGAGTAACTTTATGGCACACCTTGTCAAATGGTTTGGATTTTTTTAGTGAAGTTTAACTAATAAAATTAAGCTTCCCAAAACTTTTCTAGAATGGAAAGAGCACTCAAAAGCAAACCTGTTGCTTAATATTTTCAGTGACATGCTTTCAGCATTTGAATACTCCTTTTGAATTTATGGGTACGTTTTCACCCTGTAACTTGCCCTCACCCCCAAGCCATGTACGAGCATTGCGTAGTGCAAGTTAGTTGCGTTTTTTTAAAAAATAAAAAAATCCAATCCTAACATTATTGATCATGTGTTGCACTAAATAAATAATGAGTGGTTTGTACTTCATCACAACTTACTGTAAGGAATGCTTTGAGTTATGGGTTATTTACCTGTACAATTTTGGCCCCAGTTCAAGGTCATAAATTCTGTTCTGCGACTTGTGAGAATGTCTGTTTACAGAAATTTGAACCTTAGCAAACGAGATTTTTTTAAATGCGCCTTCTTTATGACATCTCACTGTCTTTTGAGCGGCCTATGTTTTTCTTTAAGGCTTCAGCAATCATCTGGAAAAGATTTAACCTGAGCAAGACAGATTATTCTGTTTAATTTTCCTTTAGCAATTTTCCTTGCACGAGTCAATGTCACCTGCAAAGAGAAGGTTTGCTGAGATATGACACCCCGCTGATTAGTAAGTTTTACTCTTCTCCTCAAACACTGACCATTACCTTCTCATTATATTACAGGTGTGTTCATGCTCTGGAGGCAATCAGGGTCAATCCAGTATGGCTGACACGTTATATATTTTTCTTGTAGCGTGTCACGTGTAGCCCACTGCACGGACTGTGACAAACTGCTGCTGTATGACCTGGTAGTCTTGGGTCAGAGTGAGAGAAATTGGTGTTGTACTAAGATGTATGTTAATACATATATTATTTATATAGGCATTAGTGAATGCTATTGTTGTCTCAGCACAAATCAAGGTCCAGGCCGTGGCCTTGGGGCTTTCAGGGGCTCGCTTTATCATGTGTTGTGATTTCCTCCCCCCCTTCTTTTTTTTTTTTTTTTTTTTTTCCTTCTGCTTATGAATAATTAAAAACTTAAATTACTTGCCATGTTCGAAATTCATATGCTGGGGAAAATAGCTACATGAAAATTAATTTTCTGTTCTGTGAGACTGACGGGAAATCAATTAATCTTGATGTATTATTTTATGCAGAACAGGGTGCGGGAACCAGCAGAGAGAATGGCTACAGCTGTTCTTGTTGGTCGGGCCATATATTATTGTTGGCGGGTTTGACAGCTTCTGAAGGAAATGGCTGAAGGGTATCAGGCAGGTGAATCAACTGTAAAAATTTATTGGAGGATACAAACTGTTTCCAGGGGACTGATATAAAACTCACACTTGAGAACTGAAGTATTGAATGTTTTTGTGACTGAAGCAGCTTGTTGTCAATATTTATAGCCTTTCTCTTTGTTACATGTCCTATTTGTTTGATTAACTAGTCAGATGTTAGTGTCTGTTTGTAATTTATTTGTTGTGCCTTCTGTAGCATTTTTGATACATAAAGATTTACCGCTAGGTAAATAAAGCAGCTCGTGCAATGCAATATGCTAAATAAAATGACAGAGCTGTTTACAGCACGTTACAAGTTTTATAACTCACTAGGTAGATCAGTAACTTTTGTTTACCAGTGTCACTGTTAAGTTGAAACATGTCGCAAGGTATTAAGTGCTGTGGGGTAAACAGGTCTCCTTTTAAATAACTGGAGATTATAATCAATATGTACTTTAAGGGTAAATCATTTAAGAGAGTCTATAAAGCCCTCCAATGTAAACCCATACATAATGCAAACACTTCCAAAATAAAATGAAATACCTTCATGCTCTTTGGAATGAGCTTTATATTCACCTTCCTTTCCAATGTATCTGCACCAGTGCTCTTTATAAATAATAAAAGGGAGAAACACCAAAGCAGCCACTAACAAGCTGTGTGTTAAATGTTGGTCCCCATCTGGATGTGTGGGGTCCAAGGCCCTAGAGCAAAGCTGGGTCTCACAACAGCCTGTATGTCGTAATTCTTAACTGTTGGAGAAAGAGGCTGAGTCTCCCTGGCATCACTGGGAGGGCTGGGAGCAGCCTGCTCCCAATTCCCCTCAAAGGGCAGCAGGTCAAAGCTATTACTCGATCGGAGGGTACGGCTGCAGCACTGGAAAGTCTGTAGAGTGGGATCTCTGTACAACTTGTAGGCGTGGGAAAGAGAGACTAGTTCCCACCTATCCTCATCAAAGCTTCCTCTCTGGTGCTCTGGAATAGGAGTGTACAGCTACATACTATTAACATGGCTCATAGTGGAATATCTAGGCTTACAATACAGTGAAAACCAAGTATTCCTGATGGAGACAGGAATAAGAGATGGCAATAATGCAAAAACCTGTAAATAATAATAAAGAGCATGTCTCCTACAGGTTATTTCCTATATCTCCTGCCAAAACACAGAGAAAGAGATCTGGATTTTCGTAGGGATAATTCATGTGTGTGCAATGTTGAGATTATCAATGGTGTATTCTCTCATCTCTTCTCAAATTACTGGCGTGTTTTGATCTTCAAAATAGATTGTGTATCTTGTTGTTTTAATCACCATCTCCTATATTTATGCTATTATTAAAAGAGCCTTTCTTTCCTTTTTCCCATGAGCTATGCACATTTAAGAATTTGTTACGCACATTTAAGGATTAGGTAGTTATACACCCTCCAGTGCTGAATCTGCACTAAAATCCACTCCCTGGAATTCCTGCATCCCCGATTCTCGTGGGGCTCTGGCCTACAGGTTTCCACTGACATGTCCAGCCCCGTAGCGGAGCTCTTTGTTTCAGAAGTCTGCAGCAAAATTCAAGCCTTGCCATACGCTTTGGGTACGAAGGTGGTAGAAAAATTCAAAGCTCTGAACAGGTCTTTCAAGATACAATGGTTCGTGATTATGGAATTATCAGCAATAAGAAATATGCAGGGCATTGAGGAGTTTTGCAAATTAATCATAAATCTGGCATGAATATTGTAGATGGGGGAGGGGAAGTAGGAAAATAAAGTAAAAGGAAATAAGAGCTGGGAGATTCTGACCCTGTTCTGGAAATATGCCGAGCTCTTAAGGCCTGACTGTTGTTTCCCTATGTTAAAGTAATGGGTGAATTAAACAAGATGCAAGTATTGGGGGAAGGAAAAGAACTTTTTAAAGTTTATAAATACTCTAAAGGTTAATATTATATGAGTTTGGAATAAACTTAACAGTTTAACTAAGGTGAACTTTATATGTCCTTCCTGAATTAAAAAGCTATAAAGAAAACTGAAGTTTAAAGTAATTGTTAATGAAAGCTGGCCAGCATGACCTCCTGAAAATATGAGCATTTGTTGGTCCAACTTTCACAGATGTTAAACATTTGGTGATGTTACTTGGGGCTGCTTGAACCACATTAAAGTCCAGCCACTAGAGTGTTGAAACAGTTGGGCGCTATAATAAAATATACATAAAAAGAAATTGTGAGACATTAGGTGTTGTTTGGTGATGACATTTAGGAAATTACAATTTTTCCATACATTGTATTCACATCTACATAAGTTGCTTAGGTATTTAAAGTAAAAGTGGTATATATATCGTTTGTAATTGCTGCTACAGTTCTGGCAGGTGCACATAATTTAACAATATGTCAAATATGACAAATTATTGTTGAGTTACAATATAGCCTTAATAAGAGCACATCTGTTCCCACTATACGGTATAGAGGATGCTTGATTTAAAGAGTTTACTTACTGATATTGTATTGTTGTTTAAATATTTAACAGGATCTTAGACACGAATCATAAAAAATACACAGTAGTGTATAAAAATGAAGAATCTTACTTGCGGTAATGTTTTTGCTGCTGTTAAATCTATTCATCCCGTCAGGAAAGGTTCCTGCACTCTTTAAATTGTGTCATCTGCACGTGCACGTATCGTGTATGTCCATGCAGAGAAAGAGCTAGGAACAAAACCCAACTTATCACAGAAACACTGACACACTCGGGGTAAAGTATGGGAACTGTTAAACAATGTATAGGAGTCTTACAGTAGTACTTAGGCTGAAAAGTGGAGATTACTATGCCTGTTTCAACCTCTAGGCAAACGCAAATAAGTGGAGCATACACTTTCACTGGAGCTGGTTAGAATTTCAGGAAAGCATCCTGGCACCTGGATAACCTTACTTAGCTTTTTTTTATTCTACTCAAAATACTCTGGCGCAGTATCGTGTCTACAAGCAAGCACAGAAGTATAGGTTCTGCTGTTGCTGATCCGGATCCCAAGAACAATTTAATTTTATTCTATTATTTCACATCTCTCTCTTTCTTGCAGCATTTACCTCTTGGTCTGGCAAACCGGGAATTGTTTGATGCTGCTGCTTAAGCCAAAATGATTGCTAGTTGCTTTATCTGGTTTTGATAAAGCTTTATGTGTTTTCTCTGGGCATAGCCATACCGTACAGCGTTAAGTACTGCTAAGAAGCCAGAGTTTGCTCAGGTAACAAAGCTGCCTTGGTGTGATAGTGGGAGGATTTCCGTTGCTTTACAGTCCTTCAGCAGAATGGGGCAGTACGGGCATCGGGTTTTGCTTTGTTCATCGAAGGGAAAGGATAAACTACGTTTTCTGCATTTCTGCATGCTTTTTAAAGGGGATGTACCATACCGATGGTTGTGACAAAAATAAGCGTGTTTTGACTGGTGTGTGTCTTTTACCATTTCTGTTATAACCATTTAGTTCTAAATGAGTCAAATTTTCCTTAGTCCTCATGCTGATTTGGCATTAATTTATTACCATAGTTATGTTATATTTTACTGTAGAGTAGTGAACCAATTTAAGTAGCAGCTGTGAAGGTGGAATATCTTGTCTAAGCACAAATAATTCAGGGAAGTTTTCAGATGTAATGTTTGAATGTTGATTTACTTATGCCTGAGTATAAATCCGTACTGAACTGAAAAGAAAATGTTTCAGGCCTTTGCATGCGTGTAGTATTAGTTCCTAAGCAGCATCACACCGTGGCTGAGGCCAGGTCCATCTGGGTTATCGTTCTGTCTCTGTCGGTGGCAACAAGTTGCTATTTAGGAAGAACAGGCAGGTTTGGCCACTCCAGCTCCCTTGTATTAAGGATGTTAGGGTGTACATCCCTCTGCGTATGCATTTATCGATCTGTTGTCCATACATTTGTAGAATTTCAGTTTGTATTTGCCGGTACTATCTGCACTTACAACCTCCTGCAGCGGAAAGCTCCAGAAGTTGTCTAGTCAATTTTTAAAGAGTACTTTATTCATTTTGAACTGATCTCCTACCAGTTTCACTGAATAGCCCAAAGTTCCAGTATTGTGGGATTCGGTGAATAACTGTTCTGCCTTCAGCTTATTTGGGTAGCCCCAAAAAGTGGTTGGCTGATACATAGAGAACTGGGGGTATTTGCGTAGCGCTGACAAATCTGCATTTCTCTTCTCTTCGTGTGCGTTCTCACACATGTGCTGTGGTGCACTGTTTCCCATTTTACTTATAAACTCAAGCTATATGGAAATAATGCTGCTCTTAAAGCAGTTCGTCTTTAGTAGCCACTAAAACATCCTATGGGAGAGGATAGAGCCAGAAATGAGATGTAACCCATGCGAAGGAGAACCTAGAGAACCGCTCCATAGAATGCAGTTGTTTTAAAATGCCAGCCTGAGTTTATCTAGGTGTTAGATGCTGTAGAGAATAATCAGGTTTCTTTAGTGGCTTCTGAATGTGTTTGTGTTTTTTTCTAAATTTTATTTTTTCTAGCATTTTGAGATGAGACAAATTAGTGCTGCCTGTGATAGTGCTGTGAGCCTTGGGCTGCCTGGTCCTTGCCTGGCTTGTCCCGTTGCATGGGATACGTGTGCCCTAAACGCTGCTGAAAGGAAACCAGAGGCGTGCCTCGCGCTCGTGGGGGAGAAACAGCTTCCCCGCCTTGTTGTTCGTTTCAGCTTTGGAGTTTGTCAGATCTAATGCACGTGCCAAACAAGTTTTCCGTTATCGGCTCAAACTTGCTGCGCTTAATTGAATGTACTTGCCTAAAATGAGTGTATGTTCATGCCGGGAGATAGAATTTAGGTTTATAAGGACATTGCTTCATTTGCAGTTCAATACAGGTGAAAAATGGTTGGTTTTTATTTTTTCCATGAAATTTAGAATAAGGTTTTTCTTAATAAAAGGTAAAAAATACTTTTGATATTATTTAGTGAGTTGTTAAACTATGTCGACAGTAAAATCACTGGGGGCATTATTAGCTGCCAAAATCAAGTGGTTTTCTAGTTACATAATTGTCAATTGTTGAAGGGCCTAAATGACAGGGAAGATGTATTTCCAATAATTATTTTAACTATTTTAGAAATCACTGAGGAAAAGATGGTTGTGCTTGCTTGTGCTACTGATTTACAGCTTTTCTCATTTCTTGAGAAATAGTAGTATTTTAAAAATTCACTTTTGAAATGCGGTTGTTAATTGTTTGAAGAATATTATCTAATTTTTTTGCATGTTGCTTTTAAGATCCTCATTGAACATAAAAGACTGCTTGCTTCTCTCAGGGGCATGGTAACTCATAACTGTATGCCCTTCATGCTTTATTATGCAATTTAGTTTTTCATGTCTTTCATTTATTAGCAGTAAAATGACTTTGGAAAAAAATAATTCGATTAAGAGTCTAAAATCACTATTAAGATTAAAATTATAGTTAATTAAAGTGAGCTTCCTGTTTTTGTAAAATAGATTTAGTTATGGTATTGCTAGAGTAAATTTTGAATACTTAAAGGAAGCTCCTCTGTTTTTCCCAAAGTATCACAACCTTCACAACGGGTAGCAGAAATATATTTGTGGTTTGATCACTTTTTTTGGAATCACTCCTTCAAATAGGTAGTGACCTTAGAAAAATTTTCTCAGTGAGAAATCGACTAATATATTCCGTAACTGTTCAGCAGAATTTTTCGTCAGACAATATCTCCATTTGCTTATTGTTTTAGAGTTAATAATTTGAAGATTTGATATATAAATTCAGAGCAATGCTTCAGTGGTTTGATTAAATATGTGCTTTGTATATCAGTTTATACCTTTATCAGATAAGCTTCACTTTTATGCTTATAGGAGGAAACCTGACATTTCCGATTCTGAAAATCGTAGTATTGTAATATTCCTAAACATATAAAGTAGGAATTTTATTAGAAAAAGCATATTAAAAATTACTGAAAAACCTTGCATAGAAAACAAATGAATAGGAACAGACTCAAACACGTGTCAAGTAAAACGATCTAAAACCTAGTTATAGTTGATGGGTGATTTTTTTTTTTTCTTACTTTAACTGCAAATTAATAAAAGCATTTGTAGATTCTCCCATTAGTCATTGATTTACAAGTTGAAACAACATTTTTACATAACTATTTTGGGTTTTGTCATACTTGGTTTTTCAAGCCAAAAACCTTTAATCCCAGTGTTTATTAGATACATTTCATCATTTGAAAAACAATTCTATATTCTACTATGGTTGAGGAATTACGGGACATGGTAATAACTGCTATCTAAGATCGATAGTAGTTTATCTTTTCAAAAGCCAAGAAAACATGAAACAGAAATAAAGCTTTAACTACCTTAATTATACTGGATTGAAGCTTTTTTATTTTTCAGGTCTGAGTGAGACTAATATCCTAACACATTAGTAAATAAACCCTGTGTTCTTTAAGACATTGCAAGTGTAGTTTTAGTAGCATTACCTAGAGGTATGGTGTGTGTTTGACAGTTTATTTTTATAAGGATTATCCTAGTTGTGATAAAACCTATGTGCTATTGACATGGAAAAATAATGTAGTAGAGCAGTTTAATGGTATCCTCATTCTTAGTTCCATGACACCTGACTGCATCACCTGCATGAAGACTGAAATACTTGAGAGAACAGCAGGCGTGGATAATGGACTACAGATAAACCTGAATTTGGGAATCTGTTTTATATTTAGAAGAGAAGATCAGACTTTTCTTTAAGTTACAGTATTCAAAGATGATGTAGTATTGGAATATTAGTACACTTGTTTAAAAGGCCACATTAATGATAACATCCATAGGTATCAATCCAAAGCATTAAACAAGCTCCTATGGCTTAAATTCATGCTTGAAAAAGAACTTGTTTTCTGTTTTTCCTGTAAAAGTTGAGGATGAGTTCTTGATATTTGTTTCATTTCCCAACACGTAATGGAGGTTGTATTAGAACAGATTGTAAGCCTAAATGCTTTTTCATCTAAAACATTGAACGTGTTCTCTTTCAGCCTAACTGCATAGAACAGCTTTTTTATGTTTTTATGGGCTTTGTTGGTTTTGCTTGTCACAGTTACAGGTATTAGTTCACTAGCAAATAATGACTTCTCTTTATTAAGAGAGACAGATGACTTATTACATGTCATGGGCCATCCACAATCTTTAAAGTCATATTTTTAATGCAAGCTTTCCCTTTGATATTTTTTTCTTTTCTTTTTGCTTTGTGTGTCCATTGGGATAGACTTCCCATATCGCAAAGTCTTGTAGATTAGCTCATTCATCAGCGGTGATTTGATACTGATAACGCAGCTCTCTTTCATTCCCTCCAGAACTATTTTGACCAACTTGAATGCAAGCCCACCTACGCTGCATGGAATATAAGTTACACGCAAAGATGTGTTAGTACGTTGGTTCTTGCGTTGCAACTGGTTCTGCAAATGTGGTGCCAACTATTTCTGGATGGTTCTCAGTAAAGATCGAATGCCATAGTCCTTGGTTCTCAGGGCTGTCATTAGCCTCCTCCCATTTCAAAGTATGGAGACCAGCACCGTCCAAACTGGGTTTGCGTGCAGGTGGTGTCTCAGGTACTTAGCTCTGAGCTGTTTCATGGGCAGAACGTTGCTTCCTGGAGATGCAGTTGGCAAAAAATCCGCCCCCCCCCGCCCCCCCCCCAAAAGCAGCAGGAAAAAAAACCCCAAATACCTCAGTAAGAAAAATATTGGCGTTTTCAGGAAACTTTGTTGTTGCTTTTCAGCTGTTTTACATTGGTATTGAAAACAAAGAAAATGAGTTACTATCCATATTGGGGTACGTGCATTGTTCATAGCGTTAGTAATTGAATGGATAATAATCCATTATGCCAACTGGTTATACAGTCCAGTAGATTACATGATCAATAATGCACATACTGCTTATCTATAATATCTTTTAACAGCTGCTAATAATTTATTAATGCTTTATCTACTACATCCAAAATTTTATCTTTGTACATGAATAAAATGAGTGATATTGATGATTTTGTATCTTGCTCTGGGTTTCAGGAGTTCCCAGAACTGAGTGCTACTTTACGCTAACTGAAATATGACTCAAAGCTTTTTGGGTTTTGACTCTTTGCAAAATGGACGTTCTCAAAATATGTCTCTAGCTAATCATCTAAACGATTGCTGCCACTTAAACTGTGTTTACGTATTTCTAATCTCTACTCTAGCCTCTGTGTTCTCCCTAGATAAAAGGATGCAAACCCTTGCCCTGCATATTGGTTGTGAATGCAGGTAGACCTCAATGTGGGATTCGGGGAAAGCGCAAGCCTCGCGAGACTGCCAGGCAAGGCTGACGAAGGCGGCACGGGAAACAGTATGATCAAGGAATTCTGCAGAGGGGCCCGTGTGTTGTAGGTTATGGCTTGCTATGGCAACCTGCTGCTCTGTATTAAGATTTTTATAATGATAATCAATTGCAGCTAGACTTAGAGGTTAAATATTAACATGAAAATTATTAAAAGTTGCAATATATTGTTTATCTAGTTGATCAAGTTGAAAACCAGTGACTTAGGAGAGCCTGAAAAGCTTCTCTGGTTTTTTTATTTTCTGCAGTTTTATCAGTTGGCCTGATAAAAGGTACTGTTACACTTTGCATTTGATTGTATATCATTTCCTTTGATAAACCAGTGTCCTCTGGTGGTAAATTTGCCTATTCAAAGTGTGGGGTAAAAGCTATATAAATGAATATACAGGCCTAGAATGCATGTATAATGTACTGCGTTATCCCCTACCCGCTCTTCAAAGGTCTGGGAAGGAAGTGAGCAATTTAAGTTAAACACTTATTAGGTTAATGGCATTTTTCAGCCGATGCTTTTTCTCATAGTTGCTGCTACTTTTCCTCATGGATAGTGGCTCCGAGTACCAACACTGTGTTCCTGTGAAAGATGTGAGGCTGTACCCCTTTGTGGTTTGTTGTAGTTGCATCAGGAGTAGTTGCAGTGGTTTTCTATGAGTAGAAAATACACATTTTGTAAGAGATCTGTTTAAAGCAATATCCAGCTTATGTGCATACCTACCTTCTTATACTTTTTTTTTTTTAGTTTTCTGTGTATAACATACTTCAAGTTCTCCTTACAGAGTCTGATCCTCTTTTCTTGCATTTCCCTGCCTTAGGGTCTCTTGAGTCAGTGGAGTTATACATTTTGCATCTTTTTAAAGCCTTGGAACAAATGAAACATTCCCCTGAGGATGAACTTTCAAAAGACCTGCTGCCCCGTTCTTATGCAGCGGGAGGCGTGTGGCCATACAAAGCCTTTAGTGTCCCCCCATGTCAGTGCCAGTCCCCACGCGATCATGCAGCCACAGCATCTGGACATCTCCCAGCACCAGAGTTCACAACTCTTCTGTTGCACCTTTCCCAAGGATCTGCTCTTGCAACCCCGGTGTTACGGTAGAGGATTTATCCAGATCATGTCCCATATATTATATATGAAATGAGCAGAAGCGGATAAAAAAAATGAAGTCGGGGTTGATGGATATAAAGCTGCTCTGTGGCTGTGAGGACTGAAACGTAGGTTCTGCGCGGGGTTATTAATGAGTAGCACGTTAAGCTGAATACCATAGCTACACGCTTGAGTGTAGATGGTAACTTTTGCAGTTGCTAATGTTTAATTGTAAGTGCCTGTATTATCGCCTCACTAACAGCTACTGGCTTTTTTGATACATGTTGGTGAGAAGAAACTTTTGAGATAAAATCACTATGCCGTCATATGTTGTTATCTTTAGCTGGTGTTCGGGCTGAAACATCAGCATGACTTAACTTGAGGTATGACTTCTTTTGAGCTTCTGATATATTTATATTTTATTTTTAAGTGAACTTAAGCTTCTTAAATTCATTCCAAAGCCATATGCCATCAAGTCTCATCACCAGTCACTTAGATTCCTAATTAACTTATACTCCATAGACCCATTTCTTTGCTTATATTTCTTTCAAGTTTCTCTAATGTGCTGTGAGTTACACTGGAAGGAACAATAAGATTTAAAGGAAGAATTAATTTAGAAATTTGGGAATAGAACAGATAAGGGAAAATGAGAAAAAGCAGCTTAGTATTTTGTCTTGTAAATGGCCTTGCTCTGGTAGACCAAAGAACCCATTTATTCAAAGAAAGGAGGAGTGTTAATGAAATAGATCATGAGCATAGCTATTACGGTAATGAATTTTAACACTCACTTTGTTATATGATATTTTATTTATGAGCTTCCTGATTATTCAGATAAAGACAAGAAGTTTATAGCACTAGATTATGTCTTGTTTTCGTAAACATATTCAGTAGTTTAATAAACATAATTTATTTTTTCTCCTTAAAAATCAGCAAAATTTATGAGAGATTATCTTAGGGTTAATGAAGTCTAACATTAAGGAAATATTACCCTATAATATTGGAGCCTTCAGTGCTAGAGTTGTAATTGCTTAATGCTTTTTTCTACAGGCTATTTTTATATAGTACATGCTTTGTACCATTAATCCTGTTTTTACACATTACTCTTAAGCCAATTCATTGGAAAATATATATCAATGTTTATATTTTTCAGTCACTGCCTTCATTAGAAGATGTAATACAATTTTGATAAAAGAAGGGAAAAAATCCCATTTTTTTCATTATGAGAGGTGCCGCATGTGTATTTTGGAGAACAGGGTTATATTGGGACTTTACTTTCCTGTCTTGAAAAATGCTGAAGTATCCAGGAACTCCTGTGCTTAAATTTCTTTGGGATCCTGTCAGTAATTGGTTACAAATGTAAACCAATTATTAATCTACAGTGGAAAAAATTCCCAAGCAGAAAAAAGTCTGAGAGGTTAGTGTGTGAATCTTGCTAATTGGCAGCATAGTAGTTATCTAACTGGCATCTTTAAATTGTAAGATTGAAGGTATATGCAGAAAAGAGCACCTCACAGATGCATTTATTGCCCATTTTTCTTAAAAGAACCCAACTAAGGAAAACAAAAGAGTGCAATGGAGTTTTAATTTCATATATTAAAAATCAGTCTTGTGACCAGTTCAACCATTGTGAAAAGAGTTAGCATTTTAAGATATTAATGCTTTTGGAATATAAAAATATTTTTTAAATTCTAAGAAAAAACCCCAGAAGATGCAGCATACTGACTGATCATTCTGTATTGATTAGCACGGCAGAATTGTTTGTGGAGCCGAATCGGTAATGCATTACATGAATCGCAGTTATTATACATGACTCAGAGCAATAATTTGGGGTGATCTGAGCAGATAGTTCATCCTCTGGTTTTTAAATAGAAACATTTTTCAGGCTACGAATATGACTAACAGGATATTTTACAACTGGAATCAGTTATGAAGGTAAATATTAAGTAGTATATTTCAAAAATTACATCAGTGTCCACTGAATAACAGTTTAATTTTCTGCGTCTGGTAACCTTGTTCTTGCATGCCTTGTGTGCGGCGTGTTAGGAAGGAGGTACACAAAGGAACAGTGGAAAGTTGGGAAGCGACTGGCAGGTAGGTTTGCATTTTTTCAGGTTAATTCACTTGATGAAAAGCTGCTGTATGTGATGTGTCATATATCAAAGGCAGGGCATCAGTAATCTTTGCTCAAGGGCACGGGTAACAGACAGAAAGACATGTGAATGAGATGGAAAAAAGCAACTCATCCTTTTCTGCTAACACCACGAAGGAGATAAAGGAAGATTTATGAGTCATCTTGGACCACATACCAGCAAGAAGCATACAGTATTTTTCACATGTTCCAAAAATTGGTGGTAGAAGGTAATCAGACTGTCACGATGTCCGTCAGGTGCTTTATGAAGAAACTGGGTCCTTTGGGCTTTTGATTGCATAGTCAGCTTTTTCTTTATGCTGTAGTAGTTGTATTTTTTCTTTTCCGAAGCAAGTAATTTGTAAGTTAAAGAATGCTAGGTGTGTGTTTAAGTGTTTTTAGTTGTTAGTGTTCCTAACGCCAACCAAAATAAGGCGGCAGCCATCTGCAATAGGCTGATGGTTTGTTTTAGCTTCAGACTTTCAGGTAACTTATTTAACTGAATCTTACTAGAAATATTTTATGGGGCTTTCCCAATGTACAAAAGTATGTCAAAGCAGTTGTATCTAATAGGAGGAAAACATTTTTGATACTGAGAAGATAGAAAGTAATCTCATGCCTTCATATAGGGCTGGCTATTGATGTGTGGTATTTTGTTATTAATACATCCTAAAAAGGAAAATGGGAAAAACGGCATGGCTGGAAAACTGTATTTTCTTTTTATTATTTTACAACAAAGGATGCCACTGTGGTATTTAATACTTGGCCATCAGAATCATATGACTTTGTCGTCAGGACTTGATAGTTAAAAATATGATCTTGTTAAAACTGATAGCAAACTTCTTCCCGAGTACCGATCCTATACATTGCACAGGCCCGAGTCAATCAGCTGGACTATTTTTGCAGAGGAGTGAAGGGGGAGTGGGATTAAACTGACAAGCTAATACCTCGCATATGCAGATTTTAAAATGCAGGTATTCATTTGCATTCAGCTTTCAATTAAGCAGTATTTTCGGAATATTTCACTTTTGCCTAATGACTTTTCTATGTTCCTGTGTTGTTTTTTCCATTTCTGATTGACAAATTTGTCATTTCTGAGTAACTATTAGTATTCTTTTCATATTCATGTAGCTCACATTTCAGTTTCAAGTGATTTGTGTCATTTCAGATATTTATCCACTTAACGTGGTTCGGGGGGTGCTGTGAATGCCTGCGGACGCTGTTCTCTCCGGCAGAGCTCGCCCCCTTCCCTCCCCCCCGCGGCACTGGATGCTCTGGGGTGCCCGCAGGCTTTGCTGTCTCCCCGCCTGCGCCCGGCTGCTGGGAGCTGAGCAGAGTTTAGAGCCTTACGATGCCATTGGGATGGACAACCTTTTGCAGCACCTTCTCTGGTCTAGCAACTGACCTCTGGGACCAATGCCAACCCTTTCTGTTCTCCCACAGTTTAAACACGGTCTTCCCAAAACTGCAGCTGTTGTTGATGCTCTGGGTCAATAGTTTAGCTCCTCAGAGGTAGATGTTAATAGAAACACCAGACAAACTTTGCACAGTACTGTAAAACATGATTGTTCCCTCATTAGTGAAGTTGGACATGCACGTTCTAGACAAAATTATATCGTCAACGCAGACTTATTTGCTTCAGTCTCTTAAACGCTCTTTGGGCTCAGAACAGTGACTTCTGGCAAACTGGAATTCTATTACGATTTTGTTTCAGCTTCTTACGTCAGCTTTCTTTGTCCTGGTCTGGTCCCATAGTTTCATGTGATAGTCCTTGACATAAAGCTCTTCTGTGTCTTTTGGGGTTTTTTCCCCCTCTTTTTCAAAATGAAAGAAACCTTTAATTTTGTCCTTTCTCTTTCAAATCCTGTCGCTTCCTTTAGGGGAGTGAGGTGGGGGAGTATTTCCACTGTGCTCTTTCATGGTGGTGTGGGACAGGAGGTGGGTCTAGACTTTATCCAGCTCCACCCATCTGACTTGGTATTTTGTAAAGACAAATTCTTACGTTTCAATGTATGTTTTCATTGTTAACATTTTTGGCTTGATTTTTGCATGTTAGTGCCAAAAGAAAATAAATTTCTGAAAAATTCCTGATGGATTTCTAAAACTCAGTTTGGCAGCAACTGAGACTATCAAATGTTTTGCAATGCCAGCGTAGTGATTTACAGGACCCTCTAATTGTTCATTATAGTTATCTCAACAGGGGAAGAATAAACATCATAGATTAAGTATTCATTCAATGTACAATTTAGGATAGCCACAAAACGGAGAATGCATATGAGACATGGCCTGTCTTTCCTTCTGTAAATATATAAATGCATGTATTTTCAATTTCTTTTAAAGGAAAGAAAAAACCCCAGCCCTTTAATGCTTCTTTTCCATCTTTTTTCCCTTCTCATGTTGTACCAAAAGTAAAAAATGGAATATCTAGCACAAGTTTTTCATATGTTGGGAGATATCTGTATCGGGTATGTGTAAAACAATGGAAAGCTGATTAGAACAACTGTTGCTGAGCAGCTCACAGCAAGGATTTCATGTGAGCAAACTTGCAGTATGGAAATATAGTAAATGACAGACAACACATTTTCATAGTTAACAGTACTTGACTGGTAATCACGTATTTGAGATTCTCCTTGTTGCTCTCCAATTGATGACTATTTCTGTGATGCTTCTGCAAAGCACTTCAGCTGTGTGTGCCCTGAAATCTATGGAATGGGAGCTCTGATTCTTAATAGTCAATGATATCTTCAGAGACTCGACTATAAATAATACCTGATCTTCATGTTCTGAATTCGGCAATGATATTTACTGAAAGCTAAGAGACTATGCTGTCTTCCTTATGGTCTTTGAAAGATGCTTTACCAAACAATGTTTAAAAACTTTAGCAGATTATTCAGCATTGGTTTCTTTGTACAGACTCTGATTTGCCTACTGCTGCAATTACAGTTAACTTTTTATTCTCTTTAGTGACAGCAGGTCTCTTCAGAGACGAAAGATTTAGAAAGTTGCTGACCCTTAATGATGTACCTATTATTTTAGTGGTGTGCTTTCACTGTTTTGAGTTAGTAACAGTCTGGTTTATCATAATGGCAGAACAGCTGTTTTTCAGAACATCTCATGCTAGCTTTTCTGAGGGCTTCTCGCTGGTGAGAAACCACGTGTCAGGGTTTGTGGAGTTACTCCCTGGTTAGTTTTCTCAACTCCTCCTCTGTTCTATGCCCATTCGAGAGTGTGGACTTATTTGAAATATCACCTGCTTTAATTCCTTACTTGTGGATCAATCAAAGTTCAATACTACTTCAAATTTAGATTTTTGTTTTTAAAGCTGAGGCTCCTGAGCAGAGCATGTGGATCTCAGCACAGCTTTTGTACGTGGAATAACTTGTTTCTGGAAGCCGAGACAGGTGTATGTTTTCTTCTTGAAGGTGCAGTGGAAGAGATGAGAAAATAATCGTTTAATCAATGTAAGCTGAGTTTTGTTTAGTGAATGAAGGTTGATAAAGGATCAGGGTTTAGTAGGATAATTTTTGATTACTCTGTGTTAACTCACTAGTGGCTAAAACAAATTACAGAATCTTTTTGAGTTTGATAAACTGAAGGAGGGAGATTGCTATCTGACCGGGATCACCTTATGTACGAATTGTTTAGCATAGCATAGCAGTGGTTCTCTGCATGCTGGGGCAGCTGGCTGGTGGTCAGTTCATCCCTCTTGCCCTGTGAGGTGGAAGAGCCGCAGAAGGGCTGCAGTGTGGGTGCCGTTTTTGTGTCAGGGAATCAGGAGATGGGTGAATGTGGAGAGCAGAAGCTAGTTCTGCCCAAGTGCATTTGTGGGTAAATGTAGGAGGTATTTTCAAAATTCTGCGCCACTTAAGAAAAATCTAGATGTCCAGAGCTATAAAGTTACGAGGAACTCGCACTCTTTTGTGCAAGTTGTGTATTATAGTCGGTAGGATAGTTCCACAAAATGGCATTTGTGGCTCTGTGTGCCAAATCACTTCGTGTTTGAGGAGTATTCCCTGATCATCTTGGAGGTCTCTTCCAACCAGAACAATTCTATGATTCTATCTTTTACCTGGAAATGTAGCTCAGGGTTGCTGTAGATTAGGCTCTAAATTTACCTGCTAGACCACCTTGTGTGGTGTAGCGGTATCTTGTCAGATACTGCAAGCTAAGCAAGATTGGGCTCGATTAGCCCTGTGAAGGAAAACCCTCGGGGAAAGCCAACGCTTCCGAAGGAAGCTGCCCTAGCAGTTAGGTAGGCGAGCTCTTCTCTTAGAAGTTTGTTTTGGTGGGCATTGGAGGACTGCTGTTTTTCATGTGCTGTCTTTTAACCGGTATTCTAAGCAATCATTTGAGTATATGTCAGTCTTCAAAAAGCTATCAAAAAACCCATACGTGTTTTGATTAAATACCCTGAGCGAATACATAAATCATACCTACTTAAGCACAGTCAGTTTCAATTTCCTTACTTTCCCATTTCACTCCCCACGTGCGCTACTATACTATTACATGCACTCTACCAGCCTTAGTCTTGTTGCACCTTCTAGTAGTAGATGAATTTTTTCTATTCCTTTTGAAATAAGTAATGTATTTTGAGATACTGTAGGGTGAAAGGAGTTGAGTAAATATAATGATGTTACAGTTCTGCAGCTGAGTGGGTTTATCTTACTGATGAGAAGTTCTAGAATACTAGAGGGTTAGTGCCTTTCCACTGGTCAACATCTAGTGTTTTCTGGCTTTAGATATTTTGTTTTAGAAATTGAACAGTTTGGAGGAAAAAACCCATAACATATTATTTAAAATTGCAGGCTATTCTACCAAAAATATGTTTCTGAAGGGCGTGAGAGATTACTATTGCATAAAGCATCCCATTATAAAGACTTCCCACAAATATGCTGAGTTTTACTGAAGGTATTTGCTGTCAGACATACCAGCAGCAACATACTAATGAAACAAGCACAATTAGAAAAATGTTAATCTGGGTTTCTAGCTGGAAATGGATTTGGTGGTCTCATTTGGTTCTGTATGCAGCAAATTTTGAATAAAAGGAACTGAATATGGTTCATGCAATTGAATTTTTAAGACAACATTGTAAATCACAGAATTATAAAGAAGTGAGAAAATCCCTTAATTGCAACAAGTTCCCCAATGCATAAAAGAACTATCTGGCAGAGAAAATTGGCAGTGTGCTGGTGATCAGATGTAACAGCTGGAACACTTCTATTCAAACTACTTTAGGAGTAGTAAACCTAATAATTTATCCAGAAACTGCTGTGATAGCTGTAATACTGTTTTGTTAAAAATCTCTTGTATCTATGCTTATATATGCTTATATACGTTCCTATATTGGCCTAGCATTATTACAAGTATGAAAGAGGTTAATGCTATTTTTTTTACACGTTATGAGCTTTCTGTGTCAAAATATTTTCTCCAAAGTTTTTAGGATAATCAGAGTTTCATAATGATACTGAGAATTCCTTTAGGAATTGCTGCTTGTTGCTAGCTCATTTCCTTGTTAGTTTTCTGTCTTTCAATCAGTATCACTTACTATGTTGCTCGGTGTGGTACATGGTGTTCCTCAGGGGTCACTATTGGGACTGGCGCTGTTTAACATCTTTGTCGGTGACACAGACAGTGGGATGGAGTGTACCTTCAGGAATTTTGCCAATGACACCAAGCTGTGTGGTGCGGTCAACACGCTGGAGGGAAGGGATGCCATCCAGAAAGACCTGGACAGGCTTGAGGGGTGGGCCCGTGTGAACTTCGTGAGGTTCGACAAGGCCAAGTGCAAGGTCCTGCACATGGGTTGGGGCAGTCCCAAGCACAAACACAGGCTGGGTGGAGAATGAATTGAGAGCAGCCCTGAGGAGAAGGACTTGGGGGTGCTGGTGGATGAGAAGCTCAACATGACCCGGAAATGTGCACTTGCAGCCCAGAAAGCCAACCATATCCTGGGCTGCATTGAAAGAAGTGTGGCCAGCAGGTCGAGGGAGGGGATTCTGCCCCTCTACTCCGCTCTGATGAGACCCCGCCTGGAGTACTGCATCAGCTCTGGGGCCCCCAACACAAGAAGGACATGGACCTGTTGGAGCGAGTCCAGAGGAGGGCCACAAAGATGATCAGAGGGCTGGAGCACCTCTCTTACGAAGACAGGCTGAGAGAGTTGGGCTTGTTCAGCCTGGAGAAGAGAAGGCTCTGGGGAGGCCTTCTAGCAGCCTTCCAGTACCTAAAGGGGGCCTGCAAGAGAGCTGGAGAGGGACTTTTGACAAGGGGTAATGGCTTTAAACTGAAGGAGGGTAGATTTAGGTAAGCTATAAGGAAGAAATTCTTCACTCTGAGGGTGGTGAGGCACTGGCACAGGTTGCCCAGAGAAGTTGTGGATGCCCCATCCCTGGAAGTGTTCAAGGCCAGGTTGGATGGGACTTTGAGCAACCTGGTCTAGTGGAAGGTGTCCCTGGCCATGGCAGGGGGGTTGGAACTAGATGATCTTTAAGGTCCCTTCCCACCCAAACTATTCTATGACTGTTCTATGATCTTGAAAAAGGCTGACTGGGAAGTTCCTCTGCTTTCAGTGGCAATATTTTGCTTGTACAGATAGTTGGGGACTTTTGACCAGAAACATCTCTTAGAATGCTGCTTACAAATAAATAATTTTAGTTTGTTCATAAGCCCATAACCAGAGTAAATGCTAAAATTTACTTGACTTAGTGTAAATAGGATAACCAAAATGCAGGGGAAAAAAGCCAAAACAAAACCAAAAGAGTGTACATTGCCGAGACTTCTTTTTAAAACCGTGGGATAATCTTCAAAAGAGAATGGAAACAGTATCATACTTATATTGGACTGTTGCTGGCAGACCTCATCTGTTGCAGGGCAAACACAACAGAAGATGACTGACTAAGCTAGATTGTCTTTTTGGTTTGGTTTTGTTTTTATTCTAGCTAAAGTGAAAAGAGATGGGTGTTGATACTTTTCCTGCTACTAGACAATTCTATGCAATACTTAAGTGCACCTTACTTCATCCCTGGAAACATTCAGGGTCAGGCTGGATGGGGCTCTGGGCAACCTGATCTAGTGGAAGATGTCTCTGCTCATTGCAGGGGGGTTGGACTAGATGGCCTTTAAAAGGTCCCTTCCAACCCAAACCGTTCTATGACTCTATACTATGTCTGTAGGCTGTATTGCAGAGAAGACTTGGTCTGAGTGTGATCTTCAGATGGTCAGTGGAGACTTCTATTTAATTCCACATTCACCAATCTCCCAATTCCCTGACATAAAAATGGTATCTACACTGCAGACCTTCTGCAGTTTCATTATTACACTGCATTTCCATTCAAAAAAACCCAGATTGTTTACATTTATTTACCTTAATCTTTGATTATTTACCTGTTATTTACCTTTCAAACAGCTGTCAGGTCAGGATTGAATACGTGACTATTGTATGCTTCAAATTGCAGTACACAGGACACATTTAAAAAGATGAAAAATGGAATATGTTTTAGAGTGAATAGTAATGGGGCGATGAACAGCAGTGCTATATAAATACCCTTTTTTTTTAATTATTCTTTCTGTTTGAAAACAGTAACAAAGCAATAAAATGGCAAATGGTCTTTCAGGACATTTATGCTCATGTGTTAATTTGACATCAGTGTTTCTTTGTCACTAAAAAGGATCACTTAGCTTATTCCCTGGCTGTTCATTCCTAACCTCTCCCTTGGTTTTCTTCCGAGTCGGTTTGGTATGGCCCACGCTATGCCTACGCTGGCACCGATGCAGTAACAAAGTGGGACCGTCAGGAATGTATGGAGACAAATAAGGGAGCTGGAGGAAGAAACCCCCTTTTTGGCTGCAGTGTGGAGTATTCTGCGTTAGTCTCTTTGGACCTGAAGAAAACTCTTAGTAATTCCAGTGTTTCTATGCAGGTGTTTTCTGTGTCATATGAAGCATGGCTAATGTTCAGTGTCCTAAATGTCTTCTAGGAGTCTTGATTTCTATAAAGAACTATGCTGCTTGAGTGAAGTAGTCTAAAATCCTTCTCGGTATTTAATGGTACAGTTGTATTTCAGGCAAGTTGAGGCACTTTAAAGGTGTCTGAACTACAAAGGCTGCAAAGTCCCACTTTAAGAACAACAGAGTGTTCAGATGCAGCACCACCTATATGTTGTGTGATGTGACATCATCCTGAAATCAACCGCGGCTTTTGAACATCCGAGATCAAAAGAAAAGATGAGTAGGTTTAAGACACAAAACACTGTCTCGCCTAATTAATCAACGGCATAAAAATGAACAAAATGTGGTCACTGAAAATGTTTTGTATCTGCTTGCACTGACATTAGTGAGCTGGTGGAACTGGTTTCCAAGGGGAAGCCACTTCTCTGCTGTTTGTTCCCAAGAAGCGGAGGTTAACATATGTGTAGTCAGAAAAGAATACAGCCGTCATAACTTACCTGTTTAAAAGTAGTATTAAGGACATATTACTGTGACCTTTACTTCAGTATAAACTTTTATCTCCAATTGTTTGTGCGTGGTAATTTTGAATGACTTAAACTTTGGAAGTCCAAAACTTACTTTGAGTCTGTGACACTCTTCAGGACAGAGAATCTCCGTTTTCACCTACTTCATGCTGAAAGGTACAAGAGGAACACACTGGTTTGTTTTGAGTATTCATATTTGGTTACTTTTTTCCGTGGTTTTGAACAGTATATCTCTGTGCATGTCAGTTACTTGTATCACTGTACAAAAATATAAGCTTAGCAGAACGCAAACTTAAGATTTAGTTTAGCTTTTGCATTTCCTGTACCTTTTCAGGGTTGTGTTTTTCTGTTAGAGAAGACATGATGTGTTAGTATATCGCTCTGCACTGATTGCCTTTTTGGGGAAGACACTGTTGTAAATTATACTAATCAGAAAGATTATTTAATGCTGCTAGAATATTGGAACAATCTTGAGTTTTCCTCGATTAAAGTTTCGATAATAGCATTACCCAAGTAAGAGTCTTAATTTTCAGATATAAACTAGATTGTCTAGATTAGTCACATGATGTACAGTATGTAAGTACATGTGTGTCATATGAATTCTGTAAGTGTCAGTCCATCTGATGACACTTTGCTGATTATATAAAAACAATAAATGTAGATTTGATTTTTTTCTCTTGAACTTTATTTGGAGATGACATCTACAAAGTATTGCTTACGTTTTTTACATGTGTATCCAGTATGTAAACCTAAATCTTCTGGTAAAGAGCAGGAATCTTTTAGCATTACTTACTGAGTTATATAGAAGTTCGTTTCTCTTTCTGTGGATCTCTTAGGAAAGCAATCCAAGCTGCTCCTTTTTAGACCTCTCAGTGAAATAGTTTTAAATGTAAGTGGTTGGTCTTGGAGTGCATTATATGTCAGTATTGTTCAACATGGCAGCTTATTGATGGCAGTCTTTAATTATGTCCATGCTGTCAACCTCTGCAGTCCTTACTGCTTTGTTGTAGATCAGATACAAAGTGTGACGTTTTCAAAGCTGTAGAGATGAAAGAGTAAACATATTCAAACAGTTCATTCAAATATGCTTAAGGAAAAAAAAGAAGATACTACTAGAGCATGCGGGGAAGCCACTGAAAACCTGAAAGCACTTTTTTCTTTTGATTACAGTGACAGCCTTCGAGTTCTATCACAGATTAATCTTTATTTAAAATGGAAAAATGCCAGAGAAAGAGCATGATCAAGTAGTTTATTAAATAATGGTAAACAAACACAGATTTACAGGCCTGCACTTTATTAGATACATGAACAAAACCATAGTTTTTCATAAATGATTGCATGTGAAGTTTAAGAAATTACAGTACAAGGCTTGCTTTGTTGCCTTTTTTTTTTTGGCATGGACAAGTGACTCCAAACTAGTTTAGCTTTTCATGTGACTGAAGGGGTTGCCACTGGAGGACTTTCCCAGCAAGGGAGGAGGCGGCGATAGATTTTTGGTTTCTTCCTAGCTTTTACCTGTGAAGTCATAATTAAGGGAGATGTCATGGCTGATCCTCAGTGTATTCTCTGAAAGGCAGCTAGCAAACTGTCACGGGAGTAATAACTGAGGTCCTGCTCAGCCGTATTTTTGTTGCATATTTGTGTTGACTTGGATGCTCCAGGCATTCTAGCCAATAAATACTGTCACCACCTCTACCATCCATACCTTGAACATACCTTTTTCAGAAAGTTTGTATCAACTTAAGATCTTTATTAAAATGAGAACACTTTACACTAGTGCTTATATGAGAGCATCAAGTGTTAACGGTAGGCAAGGAAATAGTGCAACCCAGCTGTAAGAATGATTCCACTTTATTTCTCTGATCTGTAGTGCCAAAATTTTTCTTGTGCCGTGACTTATTTTTGTCCATAAGCCAGTTTTTGTTTTCTTCTTACTAATGCTTTAGTACCTTTTGTGTTCTTTTTCAGTCATGGAGGCCCATTCTTACTTATTTCTTGCTGTTTACAGACTGGGTATATTTCATTTTTGTCTTAATATGTTCATTTTTGTGCTTTTGAGAGCAAGTTTGTCACAGTAATTTTATGAATAATTTGAGATACGGCTATGGCATTCAGAAATGCAGTTGATACTCTCCTTTTCCTATCATAAATACAGTATTTGGGTATTGGAAATGCTGTGTGGTGTGAAGGACTTTTCAGAAGGATGTCCTCGGCAATATTAAGCTTTGTCATGATTATTTTATATTTTTTTTTGTAACAGAAATAAACAAAGCAATATGAGGGACTCCCACTGACTGTGAAACATAAGTCTATAAAATCATAGCCAGCATGGAGAAAGGGGAACAAAACTGTTCGGTCCCCTCGTCTGTAAGGAAGAGAAGTAGAGGGAGGGGACTATGAGCCAAGTTCAAGCAAAAGGGAATGGTGCAGCGTGGTGGATGCTAGAAGTTTGTTTGCCCTGTTCCTGTATTCTTTCCCAGAAATACTCTTTTGCCTACTGTTGGACAAAAGGTGCTGGACTACAGAGACACTTGCTCTGACACAGTAAAGCTGTTCTTGCGTCGCAGTTTCTTCTGGCGTGGGATGGAAAGCCTGAGTGAATCACGTTTTCAGCCAAACACCCACAGCTGTTAATGCTAGATTTTCCCCCTATAGACTGTTAGTTGTTAATGTTAGATTGTTCCTAATAGAACAAAATATTTAAAAATCACAAACAGATTAACAGTCCCTTTAGAAATTAATAAGTGGGCTGGTTTTGTTCTTAATAATAGGAACCTTTCCCACAACCATGAAATTTGCTGAATCAGTAGGCGACTGAAAATTAAATGTTAGCTGATAATTATCATCTTGGTGATATTACAGATATGCTGTAAATAAATACCCACCCCCACCTTTGCCAGCCATCTTCAGAAGGGGATGGTGCTTCTGTCCTTGCTCTTGTTGCCTCTTTCCTTTCTGTTGTATGGAGAGGCACAACGAGACTGTCCTTTTACCTCTGTAGCGCTGTTCGCTCTCTGGATTTGCAAAGCTTCCCTGTTTTCCCTCCTGGCAGGCGCGACTTCTGTTTCTGCTGTTACTGATCTTCCACTATGGGTTTCAGCAACGGGAAGAAGCTGGGGAGAAAATCATATTTGGACAGTAGGACAAGCAAAGTTTCCTACTCCAAGCCCTTCCTCTTTTCTCCAGCAGCAACGTTGGCTCTCTATCCCTCTCCTGCCTTGCTAACTGAACGGCACGTTTTTGTGAAGTTATGTGACAGAGGTTAGCTACCCGATTAGAAAACTCCGAAAGAGATGCCTTGTTGTTATCAACAATCTTTTTTTTCGGACTGCTTAATATGGCTGCCTAATACAATGATAAACAGAAGTTCTGTGATACACCAGAGGAGTAAATTGAGGTGTAGTATCAGAAAAATATTAAGATATATTATCCAGCAGAATATTAATCCCCAACGCCCCACCCTGGGCAAATAATTTGGGGGAAGAGTGCTGCATTGGCAGGGAGAATTGTTCGTATATTACTTTATTAGCTATGTTTGATCACTGTATGCAGTACTGCTTGTAATAGAGAAGTTGGGAAACTCGCATCGATAGCATCAAAAAGCATTTGTTAAGTGATATGCATCTGTGCGCCGAATCTGATTGAGATCTGTGAAATGTGCAAGTAAAGAATTGTTTCAGTGTGTGATAGATTTATTTCTGAAAACAATTAGTATTGAGAGCTGTGACAATGGTGTATGTATCTTGATTTCTTAATATTTTTTAAAATTTTTATTTGGAAAAATACACAACTGGTATTTATGACACTTTTAGATGTAGATTCTCATCAGAACAAGAACTGAGCGTTCACCACTATTTGCACATTACGTGGTGACTTCTTTTGGCCAGCTTTCATCTCCTCTTTCCCTCTCTCCCTCCTTTTTATTTTTTATAAAGTAATAAAGTAGAAAGTGACAGCAGGATCAGCTTAAAGTAACAAACGTACTGGCTTTGATTTTGTATGTGATACTGCAAATGCAACTTCCATTTTACGTTACTGTCAACAGAAATCGCATTAGTACGGAAGCAGCAGCCCTTGCTTTGGGATTTCCCCGACGGGTGTTTGGGGACGTTGTGCAAGGGAGGACGCCCTTCTCGAGCAAAGGGTCACTTCACTGCTGAGTTCTCTTTATTTTTAGTAATAACATCCAATACAATTGAAAGTGGGGTCAAGGTGAGGCTAGGACACTTTCAAGAAGAGGACTAGGGAGAAACAACAAGCAGATGTTCTTTGATGATAACTGTTGAAGAGGGAGGATTTGGCTGAGAGATCTGTAGCTTTCACTTGTTGAGAGCCTTTAACTTGAGCCAGTGGCGCTGGTTTTCGCCCCCCAGAGTAGCAGCGTACCTGCTGTTGCTATCAAGCCACTTGCCAACAGTGGCATCTGCTCAGTGTAGACATCAAGAATTTGAATGTCAATATCTTTTCCTTGAAATGAATGGGAAAGTATTTGTCACTCAGCAGCAATCATTCTTCAAATAAAAGGTTAGCCAGACAGAGCCCTTAATCAAAGAGTCGGTCTTTTCTGTCAGCAGTGCCTTTTAAATAGCAATGATGAAGGCTGGCTGTCAGTGAATGACTTGATGAGCTAGGTGATTGATCTGCATAAATCATTTTCTTTTAACATTGTCAGTGAAAAGTAAATTGGTGGGATTTTGGGGGGTATTAGCTATATTGAAATTAATACGTAATATTTTAGCTGTGTCCTTAGTCTCAGAGTTTCCATTAAAAAGTGAAAATTACGTAGGATCTTAGCCCGTATTATCCTAATGATGAAGTATTATTGTTATTGCAATTACCATGCAAATTAAATTCAAAAGTTGAACGTGTAACAGATTTTATGAGCTGCAAGAGAAATACTGTTAGTAAAGGAATTAGGAGGAAGCTGTATCATTTAGTTAAATTTGCAGAAGCTTTTGATTTGAAAGACAAAAGTCAGGAGTGTGGTTTAGAAGCGTAAGCTTGAGATTTTAATCGTGTTATCTGCTTCAAAAATAACAATAGAGGTAATTTCCCCAAGTATTGGAAAATCTCATATACTGGAGGTTTTATTGTCACAGTAAAGTGCATTCTCTGTCAGTTTGTCTGCTTTAATTTCACAGCTTTTTATGTCGTGATTTTTTTGGTTTTCTTTTGTTTTCAGGAGTGTCTGGGGCATACGTTACTAGACTTTTGTGATGTTGCCCAGCACGTGCTGTTCCTACTGATGGTAGCAGAAGTTCAACGCCTGTCCCTGCTACTAGTTTGAATTAAAGCTGTGGAGCGAGGGAGACTTCCAAAGATGCAAATCACACCTAGCTATTTTTTGTGCTTTAGAAATCTCATAAATAACAGTTTGGGTCACTAAGAGAAACTGGCTGGTTTTGAGGCTAAGAAATGTTGCCTACTCCAGATACTGTTCAAAACATCACTTAGTTGCTTTTTTCCCCCCGTCTTCAGATTAGTTTTTATTTTTGGAGTGGATGTTTAAAAACCTGTGAAGTAACACCCAGATGCACGCCTCCCCACCTCCCCCCTGTCCCCGAGGGCCCGTAATGATCAGCTGGATGACACTCGGGTGTGTGAGGACCTATTCAATGAAATGTATATATACACACACTGCAAAAGACGTGTTTCGGAAAAATGTGCATGTATGAGGCTCATTGATCAGTTTTCAGCTTTTTAATCTTTATTTGTAAAATGCTCTATTTAGATTATGTGAATTGCTGCTGCCATCCCACCCCCCTCAACACCATAGTACAGAACTTGAGCCAGCAGGACTGAGAAATACAATCAACATGTAAAAAAGGTTCTGTCCTTCCCCTCCTCCCCCTGCTCCCCATTTGAAAACCTAATTTTATTGATTAGGTATCAAAGTGTTTGAAAATGTACTTTATATGTCTTCATGCACTGCCTGTCTACCTGATATATCAAATAAATTGTTTAAAAGGACATTGTTGACCTATTTAAATTGTAACATTTACATTTCTCAAAGGTAATTCCCAGCCAGCATTCTTGAATAACTAGATATACATCTGGCGAGGTAGGAATGGAGTGTAGATATGTACAATTGCCTCATTCCTGGCAGTGTGTTCTCAAGTATCCGAATAGTCCAAACAATGTGCAGTAGTAATGAAACCGAGTGTGCATGCATTATAAAGTACACGCACAGGCATCGCTTGAAGTTGTAAATTTATATTAAGCATATTCTTTGAGACTTGCCAAATCTTTCTTGTGCACCTGGATTTTTTTCAGTTTCTGCATTCATTTTGGGATCTACACTTTGTAGTAGATACAGGCTTTGGTTAACCATAGAGGCATTATACTCTTGATTTTCAGACTTGCTATGGATAGGTACGAGTGATTATGGGCTTTGCTAGTGTGAACTTGGCTGGAGAGAATTCATTCTGCTTGTGATGTTGCTGCATTTATATAGGGTTGGTGGGTTTTTTTGCAAGCCCAACGTATTTACAATGCAGTTTGGAGTAATTGTCACTGGATAGTAAGTAGCTGAATATGTAGTTGCAAAATGACTGTTGAAGCTTATTTTCCATGTTGTTCTTAATTTAATTGTATTTCTTTTGGGCCTTCTTAGCACATATGGCAAAAGCTTGGTCTTGTTGATGCTATCCATAACCTTTTTGTCCTCTTAGTGTTTGGTGCTCTAAGTCAGAAGCATCCAGTTTGGCTGCAGATCGTGCTGTTGGCTGAACTGCTGATCCAAATGACAGCAGCAATCTTACAGTTCTGTGGTTTAGCTTTGTTTACATGCCCACGATGGACTTTTGATATACCAAACTTTATCTAAGATTTTATTTCATGTTCAGCAAACAATGCAATGGTTACTAGATTGGCAAAGTACTTAAATTCCATAGCCTTTGTTCATACTCTATCAGTTATTGCATTTGTCCTTTTAACTAATAGCTGTTCTTGCCAGTATCCTGCTAAATTTTGCTCAAACTTTTAATCCTGTCACCTCTCTCTTATCAGTTTTGTTGAACCTTTGATTGTATGTCTTTATCTAGAATCAATGAAGAGAGCTCCATGACAAAACCTAAAACTTAAGGCTTCTTGATATTAATCCAAGATTTTCCACAGCTGCTTTCTTCCAGTCCTGCTCCTGCAAGTCTGTGTCTGCCTAATTTGAAAAAGAGTGAAAGACAGCGGTAAATATCCTTTCTCGATTCTGTTACTCTCTTGAACCTTTCTGTTCAGTTTTGCTGGTAGAATTTATGCAACGTCCCCTGCCTCTGTAACAAGCTTGCTGTATTCTTTGGGGGTATATTGCCATTAGCTATGAGGTTTCATCAGCCATTTAAAGCAGTGAAGCTGCTGAATAATCTCTCTCCTGGAGGCAAAGAACTTAAAGGAAAAAAAAAAGTTTCAAAATGAATGGAGGTGGTGGGAGTGACTGGGAGAGTATTGCCCAGCAACTTGACCATGATGCAAGAATAAGACCAGCAGCCGGTGTGAACAGAGGGGTAGGACAGCTCATTGAGCTCCTTCTCTGCTGAAATCTGTGTCTGTAGTAGAGCCTTTCAAGTTACTGTGCTACCTATGAGACAAGTTCTACCTTCAGATGCTCGCACATCTTCACAATTTATTGAGAGCTGCATGCAAGGGTAGGAGAACAGAATCCGGCACTAAAACTGCTTTCGGTCAGTAGTGATGATGAGAATAGGTAGTTTGGGAAGAATCTTGGAATGGCTTTGTTGTTTATGTATTTGGAGAATGTCTTTTAATGTCTCTACTCTTTTATGTTGCTGCTTATTCGATCTGAATGGATTATTCTTTTTGTCTGTTGTGCCTCTCAGTGCAATGGCTGTTCACTCCCATATACCAGAAGAAGCAGCGCTGCAAACTGTGTGTGTGTGCCTAATCTTCTAAGAGGAGCAACTGTACCCACTCTGCCTGCTTTGTTTTTCCTGTTCTTAGATGATTCTTCCGGGGGATGGCTCTTCTGGACTGACCTTCATGCTAACTTGTTTGATTTTGTTTTAATATGGGTATCTGGTGGTGGTGGTTTTCCTTTCCTTTCCCCCTCCCAAGTGTGGGCACTGGCTTTTTTGTGGGAGGTTTGATCAGCTCTTCCATGTGCATAAGCTCCATCTGAAGCTGAATAAATCTTCTTGTAGCAAATCCATTTATTTTTTAGCTCTTATGATGTGTCCTGTAATTGAAACTTTATGGATTTAAATATATTTGGAATTATGGATAAATACACCTTAAGAGAGGAAATGAGCTGCTACTCCCTAGAAAGGTGTCCCTTCCAGGATGACCCTGCCCCTTTCAGTTTACCTGGGAAAGGCAGGTGTGGGCAGCCCAGTCTGACATGACCCTTGGAGATCCTCAATGAACCCTTGACAACAACTGACAATTGTTAGATTTCCTATCCATAATTAATTTCATGGAATGAAGATATAAGAGTTTGTAATGTTTCATCTGTAGCAGCCTATAAAAACTGTAAATACTTAGAGTGATTTTGCTGGATGTGCAACATAACAAAGTCTGGTAAAGGTTTTCAGTTTTAATACTAATAGCTTTAATACTTTCTTCATATTAATGTTTGTATTACTATACCTTTATTTTATAAAAGAATATGAAATATGTTTTATTTCCTTATACAGTTACCTCTTCCATCTCACATACTGCTTTATCAACATAGTAAGAAAATTATCAAGGGAAGAACTGTTTTTGTGAGGATTTCTTTTGAAGAAGGACAAACTATTTGTATATTTTATTTTCCTAAAAGCACATAAACTAGTTAGCTGGAATAAAAATTGGTAATCATAAAATATAATTGATCATATTTTATCCTAAATAAACTAATCAGATTGGCTTGGTGTGTCATATGCAAAAGAAAATGAATAGTAACTACGCAAACCTGGTAGTTCGCATTTGCAAACTTACCTGTGTCTTCATAACATTGTATTTTTACACATTAGCGAGAAAAACAGCTGGTAACTTTACTGATAATAATTATGTGTAGCACAGTACAATTCTTTCTTGGAATCTTTACGTACCCATTTCTTGCTTGTTTACAACATGAATGCGCACTCGTGTGTAGGTGTCTGTACGGTAAGGCAAAATTTGGGCCCGATGTATATTGTATGGGGTGTATGTGATATCATTGTATGCTTTAAGCCAAATTTTTATATTTTGAACCAATATTAAATTCATCGATCTGAGTTGTGACATATTAAATATAGTGGGAATTTGCTTACACCATACCTTCTCTGAATCTCTTTATAACAGTGACTGCAGGTGCCATATTAGGAGATATTTCTGTGTGCATGCATGTCTATGTTCTCATCACTATTCTTTTATTAACTGAAAATCATATATTTATTGAAAAAATAGAGAACAGTTTTCAGAATAAGTCAACCTGATTGTTATTTAAGTTTCATAGTACATGCCATACTAAGTTTGAATACTTCATTTTTTAGCAGATGAATTATAAGCAATAAACTGTAGCACCTCATCAAAATTCCTGTTCAGCAGTGACCCTCTGATTTTAAGGCAGTTCCTGGCCTAACAGTCTGGTCACTTCAATCAGTAATTCATCACATGGCTCTTTATAAACTGTTTAAAATGAGGTTGAAAGCTAACCGATAAGCTCGCTTTCATTCAGCCCAACAAAGGTTGAGTGAGTGTTTGCTGGAAGTTGGCAAAGTCCTCTTAAAAGATCACTTCCTACCAAAAAACCTAAAGGGTTGCGCAGATGTGTAGTTAAGTATTCATTATGAACATGCAAATAATGCTGTCCCAAAGGAACGTTCTTTGATTTTTGAAACTGCTGTTGCTTTATTTGGTAACTGTCATGAAACATGTCTTTGCATTGATAAAGTGTCTTTCAGCAGATCTCTCTCAGAGAAGCAGAGGAGACTGTAGGAACAGCCAGTCTTTCCCATTTTGTGTAGATGTGACATAAGTTTTTAGACAAAATTATGAGCATCTGAGAAATTAAATAAAACTAAGGAACATTTATTTTGAGTTGAGGATGGTTAAAATGCTGAGTTACCTACTTGTTTATACCATGCCTCTAATTTTGATTTCTACTGACATAGAAAAGCACGAGAAACAAAAATTAACGGGAACAGTAATAAAGAACACTACGGTTTCACAGGCTTGTTTTACCAAGACTTCGCACTGGACTCTAGTTAATCTTGGCAATGGGGGAATTTTCTCTCTGAGGGCTGTTTTGAGGAAAAGATGTTACCTCTAGATAATAGATCCCAAGCCGCAAAGTTGGGTTTATTCGATTCAATTTTATTTTTGGGGGGCAGGGAAGAAGAGGCTGTATTGTCTTCTGAGCCATGGGCCTCCCACTGCAAAATGCTGAATTTTTTCCAATTAAAGTAATGGTATTGGTTAGCAACAAAAGGCTTTGTAAAGCCTGGGTCATGTCAGTAATTGAGTTTATAACACAGTTCTGCAAAAAGTTACAAGAGAAGGTAAGGTGAGGTGTGAGACTGGGAACAAAAGGCTGGGAAGGAGGAGAAGGAAATTCATAAGCAGGTTTACCAACAAAAATATTCCATCACTGTAACTGTTGCCTAAGTTCTGGTAGCTTTTAGTGCCTTGCTGATGATCTAGCTTCTGCAGCAGGTGCCCTTTCAAATCCTTTGATCTACACCCTTGCTCGTTTTCTAGCATATTAAGCATTGGCTATTGCTTTTCCACAACCTTGGCCATTAAACGTGTTTTGTGAAAAACAACGTCTGTGTTGATAATCGTAGAAGTACTACTTGGAGACTTGTAGATGTAACTGTTTAGAGGGGAAAAAAATCTGCAGTTTTAAAATCCATGAGAATGGATTACATGACATGCACTGTTCTGGGAGAGCGTTTAAAACCACAGAGGGTTCTTCCTACGTGATGCAGTTGTGATTCTCTTTTTCTTTTATTTGCTTGTTTTGGGTTTGAATTTTCTCTCCCTTCTTGGAATGCTTCTCACCTAAGGATTTGAACAAGATTACTCGTACTGTTAGAATATCTAGGATTGCCAGCTCGTTTATCCTTCTAGTTTGTGTTTTTAAAGGGCACTGTGAAAATGTAAAAAAAGCAGCTGTGCTTCTGTAAGGTGTGTAGCTGTGTGCTACAGAAATGACTTTTAAGTCTTGGTCAAGGTTTGTGAAAGTGTATGAGGGGAGAGTTTATAAGTTATCTACATTAAGGAGAAATCTTGTCCTTTTATACTTAACAACAGATATTTCCTTGCGATTATGTTCTGTTTGAAGTGTCAATGCTCAGTTGCTCTTTTTTGATTCCTAGGGTAGTTGTGTTGGCTAGTCTAAAGTTACGAGGAAGGCTTGTTAGCTTGCTAGAATGAAGTAATATAAAGCATTTAAAGGGGTTTATGCTTAAAGTTGTATTTTCACCAGATAAGTCGTGGTCACATTTTGTGTATGACAGGATCTTTTGAATGTGGTATTGTGTAAAAGAGCAATTCTAACCTTTTTTCTGGCTGTGAAGTGCTATTGCTACCATCGGTGGCATTCTCTCCCCTGCTAGCACCTCCAGGATGAAACGCTTTATCTGACATGGAACTTGAATTTCTCACATAGCAGGTTATTGGGGGGGGGGGGGGGGCCGGGTAAGACTAATCTTTTATTCAGTGCTAGAACTTTCAAATAAAGAGAGGCAGAATTAAACCTACTCTGTGTTAGTTCTGTCAACAAGAGTTAAGATTTATATTACTTGTGCCTTCATGTTTTGTATACTTCTGGTTAAGATACTGAAAGAAACACACTGATATTTAAAGAGCACGTATGGAAAAGCGAGTGTACAGATGGCAGCTTCTTACTCAACAGATCCACTCCCTCTTTGTGTCATGATCGTGCACCTCTTATGGCTTCAATGAGGAGATGATGTGGCTGCTTCCAACTCCTTTTAGTTATGTGGAGCTCAGAAAGACACACGAGCATGAGCTCGAGTCTAAGCTAAATTGAGTGGTTTTATACTTCAGCTGATGTGGGAACAGGAAAGAATTGAGCTGACTTTCAGATCCCGGGATGACTTTGCATGGCTGTCGATTACCAAAGAAACTGGTCTAGTAATTACCGAAGAGTTGAGGAGCGTGGAATGCCACGGGGCCACTTGGCAGTTGCTTCTCAGAGGACATTTGTACTTTCATAGCAAGATTTCCTGGAGTAAACAATGCGTTAGATGTCCAAAGATAGGTATCGTATAAAGTCTTGGCTTTGCAACTACTAAGCGGCTACCTTTTAAAAGACATTTCCTTTAGGGTCCAAAGGAGAATAGAACAATTTGTGGCAACTTTGAAACTCTTCACGGGGTTGGTTTTGTTCCGATTCCCCTCCCCTGTCCTGTCAACACTGTAGGTTGTTCTTGTTTACAGTTTCATTTCTAACGATTTCGACTAACTGTGGTACAGAGGCTCCGGTTACTTCACAGCTGCAGTTGTAAACCAGGCTTTAAGAGATGTGCCCGTTCTCAGAGCAGGCTTTGTGTTACCTGCCATTGGAGTTCTTTGTCCCTCTATGCCAATTAAAACATTTAGTTGAAAGGGTTCAGAGTAAATGGAAATGGCTTCCTATCACCACTCCTCCAGTATTCAGAACTGTATTTAACTGTGACTTTGCATTGTCTCTTATTGCTTAAAAAGATACATGAAGTGGTATTCCAGGATCGGTTTAATTCTGGTACATTTTTTGGTAGGAGTATGTCAAAAAAAGTTATGTATCAAAAAGATCAGCTTTATGTCTTCCTTGGACTTCAGCTGGAAATTATATACATTAAAAAAAAAAAGAAAGCAAGACTATGGCTTTAAAAACTGTTGTGAGGAGAGGGGGCATACTGTACATATAATCATGTTCATGCATGCATACATACATATTTGATATGGACAGGCAGTCATATTTTCTTCTACACAGATCAATCATTGTCTTTCAATTCCTGTCTTGTCTGGCATCTGCTGACCCATGCTTTAATTCTGTCAGGTCAGAGATATATGGGCCTTTGTAGTGTGCTTGTACTTCATGTCATGTCCCAGCGTTGTTGTACATCTTGTTTCAGAGATATTTTGCTGTAATGTTCTGTGACCTTTTCCATTGAGTGAGGCAGTTGGAGAGCCACTCAGTGAGGGAAAATTGAGCTGTTTTATTCCTCCCTAAGGAGCCTCGTGTTTCCTTTCCACCATTCATTTGAAAGCTATCATTTTCTTGATTTTATAGCTGAAAAACACCATTGATTCACTGGATGCTAGATGCTAAGAGTCCTCCTATTGACATGCCTATTGACAGTTTTCAGTATATTCTGTGTCTAATTATCACTCTTGGCTAAATGATACACCTTGTGGACTCGAGAGATGGAGTCAATAGCTCTCGCTGTATTGTTCTAGCAGCCCCTATTGAGGTTGGTGTCAAAGCACTGTGATTTATGCAATCAGAAAGAAAATTTCTGTTGGTGTACTGCATAATTAAACAAAGTACAGAGTGACTGGTGACAAAACCAGGTCTGCCAAAGTCATCAGCAAATGAGAAAAGATCTCTACAGTAAATGGCTGAGACATTGAAGAATCTCTTTTGGCATCTTGCGTTTTTCAATTTTCAAGTGTTCGATTTTTCTTCCTGGTATGTTGGAGAGGTTTTATTCTGCTTTCCATCTCTTCCATTAGATAGTATTAAAAACGAAGCATATTAATTCATGTCTACGTTAGTAAAGTTATGCTGCTAATGCTATTGTAGATGGGAGTATTGGTACATTTTACATGATCACTTTTAAATAAAGAATCTAATTATGTGGCTTGCACATGGAGACAAGGAAGCAAAGTCACTGCTCTTGGGTTTTGGAAAGTGAAACAGCATTTTATCTGCATCTAGTTGTTGGTCATTAATGTTTATAAATGCTATTTTTATTTAATGTGATATAATGTTTTGATTTGCTCTGAAGTTGTATCTTTAGAGGGAGATATGAAGCAAGCATATATAGAAAGGTGCTCCTTTTGCATATGTACAGATTTGCATATAATCCCTATATACGTATTCAAATATGTGTTCTATGAATCAACACATTGAAATCTTAAAAATAGAGATTTTTTTTTTTTTTTTTTTCAGAAGTGGTACCAAATAATGTAGCTCAACATTATGCCTTGCCTTGGAATTTAAGTATATCTAGTTGTTGTGGGGTTTTTGTTTGGTTGTTTGGTTTGTTGGGTTTTTTAAAGGTATTTTGGCAGATGGAAGAATTTTGTGAAGCATCTATAACAAAGCTTCTTTTGCATGATACTTTATTTATTGATGGTTTGTGGAAATGGCTTGCAGCAGGAAGAGTCCTTCTGTGCCAACAGCCAAATTGTCAACTCTATGAAAAAGTGTTAATTGTATTTTTTTTTAGTCTTTACTAAGCAATTTCTCGTGTACTTATGTGACCATGAAGCACCTCATTCAAGGCTTTCCCAGTGAATATGAAAAATGGCATACTTGGTATTGCTTCCCTTGTCACTGTTGTGTGTTCTGCTAGTATTCACTGTGGAAGAAGGGATTTGAAGGCTGGTATGTGACTGGACAAGGAAATCACAAGACATCTCTGGAACTACCCAGAGATGAACTCCAATGCTTGCTTCCCCCCTTCACAGTAGTACAATTACTCACTACCACCAAGGAATAGGTGAGTAAACAGTAGGGGGGGGCTGGGGGGAAGCAGCTCAAAATAACATCGGTTTAATGTATGCTGTTCAGTCTACTCAAATTTTCCTTTCATTATCATAGTAGAAGACTTGAGTGAAATATGCCAACAGAGTGCTTTGGAAATGCTCTGTCTAAGGTTATTAAGAACACAAAGATAAGGACACCTAATTATAAACTCTGAAGAGCACTATGGACAAAAGACCTCAGGGCTGCTGCTTTCTTCCCCCTTTTTTCTTTTTTTTTTCCTCAAATGCACGAATTCTTGCTAAATTGTATACTGCCAGATCAAGCTGCCGCTTGATTCCGTATGTTGTCAATGTATTTTTAACCAGATTAAAGTAGGTATTTACACGAAAAATGCCTTACACTGCTACAACTATCATTTTTGTTAACACGTACAGATATATTCTGTAATAGATCCATATCACTGTTGACTCCTTTGCAATTTTTATTCTTTCTCAGCAGATCCTGAGTACTGATGAGTTGAAACAGATTGGATTCTACAGTTACTATCCACTGACTTTTGACTTTCTTACCCGTTGACGTTTGCCTTTTGACTGTCAGTATCACAAAGTAAACATTAACCGTGTTTAGTCCCCTTTAAAATAGGATGCCCAGATACACCAATACCGAATTGCGGCTGCATTCTGCTTCTCACTGTAGGTATTAAGACCACACAGAAGTAATATTGTTTCTATAGTTCTCATTTGTCATGTAATCTCTGTAGGTTTCTTTCTTTCTTTTCTTTTCCTTTTTTTTAAAAAATACAATTCACGACTTCAAGCTGAAGAATCCTGCAGCTGTCGTTATTATACAAACAAGCTTGTGGAAAAAACAGTGCAAGGCTGAACTAGCAGCAAGCATATGGAGTGTTCGTTTTGGAGTGGTAGATGGGAAGGAATGCAAGGCTGCGTTTTCCCTCTGGGATTGTCAAGAAAGGTAGAGCCCTCCGAGAGAGAATCCAAAAGCACAGCAGATCAAAGTGTGTTTGTGACTGGAATGCCCCAGGGTTAGTGCAGTGTGAGGTGTAGCTTGGCAAATCACCATGCTTACAAACAAAAGAGTGTACTATATTCAAATCTTCCTCCAAGCGTTTCGGCATTTCAAAATGACAAATTATTGTTTTTGTTATTTCTGCATTTGGAATTGTTTATGCATTTCAAATGATCTGTAAAGTGAATTGTGTGCACTCAACAAACTTTTTCTTTAAAGTAGGCGGGTTGGAAAAAGCGATGCAGTCACATTAAATGCCAACTATTCTGCTCTTCATTCGGTTAGACAAACAGTAGCCTAAAAAATGGCAGTGGATTAAATTGATATAATGACAAGAATTCATATAGTCTACAGTAGACGGGAAGAGGAATAATGCAGTATCTCTGAAGTAATGTAATGCACTTTGATCTGCTATACATGAAAAATCTAATATACCTGTATTTGTGATGATTCCAAACAGGCTCACAATATAGTAAATGCCGTTTTTACAACCTGCTGTTTAATTTTAAAGACTGATCTATTTCATGTAGGCTACGTTTCTTAAAAATAAGTATAAAACCATGTTTGTTTGTTTGAATTGGACCTCTACTGAAGATTTCACAACAATGTCTCATTGCTAATATGTGTATTGAACAGAAAGATTAATGGAATATATGATGACTTGAGGGGTTTAAATTATTCATTTGATGAAGGCATGTTCTTTTATGGAGAGGGAAAGCCTACTTTTTCTATATTTAAAAAATATTCATATTTTTAAAACTGTAGCAATTTCAAGGTTGTATTTTTGGCACAAGGGAATCGTATTGGAAGATAAAAGATAAAGATAAAATTCTCCAATGTATTAAATACAGGAATTTAGTTGTCCAAGTGTGCCATTGAATTATCGGGATTTTGTTAATACTTTTCTCAGAATCGTTTAATCTGGGTTTTTCAGAGAGGTCTTTCCCTCTTTGAAATTTTCCAAAATGCATTATTATTAGGATTGGATTGTAATACCTTCATATTTGCTAGTACCTAATTTCACAAGTAGGTTCACTTGAAATCAGCGGATACTAAATGGAGGGTAAGGTATCACTGGTTGAGGTTATTCACATTACAGTCACAATTCAGCCCCTAAAGTTAGTCATGGCTGAAGCCCCCCCCCCCCTTTTTTTAAGGCCTGTTATTGTTCTAGTCCCTAATTAGATCAGCACAGGCCTTTGCCATAAGGTGTTAAAAAAAAAAAAAAATATTGATACATGATATCAGACACTGTTCATATTAAAGACACTTAGGTTGATAAAATAAATGTGGTGTAGGACATCACCTCACAATACTTTTTATTTGCTCTAAAGTTAAAAGAAAACTTTATTAATGGAAAGAAAATGTGTTTTGTGGTAATTTTTTACTACAGTTAGTAACTGCATTCATTTTAACAAGTTTTATGATAATATTTGAAGTTCACTGTTAAAATAGGAAACAGTAAGGGAGACAAATGTTAAGAGTTATTATCTCAAGCAAAGTCTTACTCTGTTCTTGTTTTGCACAACGGACTGTAGTGTGATCTCCATGCTTGAAACTTAAAGCCACATTTACTGGCATCTTTGCCATGTTGAAAAGACTAGCTGAGTAGAGCGGTAGTGACAGTGCGGCCTCACTTGATGCCCTGTGGAGTTAATGAACTCTGAAAGTGTTGGAAGGAAGGAGTGTAGCTTATGAATTCATAATTATCTTAATTAGTATTTCTTCAGTCATGCCATATCAATGATGAAGTGTATTCTATCAGATAGTGATACAAATATTGTTTGTGAAATCACTGATTTCTCCATTCTTGAGACAAAGAGTAAATCATAACATAGGAATTTCATCTGTATCAGAACCACTGCAACTCCATGGGAGTTTTTATTCCGGCCCCATGTTTTCCTTATGTCTGTTAGCTCTCTCTCACTGTCTTTGTGAGAAGGTAGCCATCACGAGAATGAAGAGCAGGGACTTGTGCATTTCCAACTAGCTTTCAAGCACAAAAAACTACTTAAATTTCCTGACACGGTTTGTTTCTGTGGTGGGCTTTTGTTGGTTTTTTTTTGTGTTTTGGGTGTCGGTGTGTCCCCCCCTGCTGTATGTGTGTGTATTTATACACATTGATAAGATGCCCCCGAGCCTTCCCTTCTCCAGGTTGAACAGTCCCAGATCTGTCTCTTCTCATATGAAAGATGCTGCTGTTCCGTAATCATCTTTGTGGCTCTTCACTAGACCCGATCCAGTATGTCCATGTCTCTCTCGGAACTGGACCCAGCGCTCCAGATGTGGCCTCACCACTGCCGAGCAGAGGGGAAGGATCACCTCACTCGACCTGCTGGCAACACTCCTAATGCAGCCCAGGATTCTATGGGCCTCTGCTGCAAGGCCGCGTCACTGGCTCATGTTCAGCTTGGTGTCTACCAGGACCCCCAGGTCCTTCTCTGCAGAGGTGCTTTCCAGTAGGTCTGCTGTTCAGCATGAACAGCAAGATTTTGCAGTGGTAACACGTGTTTGTGAGGCAGGTCTTTTGTGGTTTTGGTAGTCTAGATGAGATTGGCTCAGTCCAGCTCATTAAAACTAAGGAGTAGTGGTTTCACTTCTGACATTCACTTCGTGTTTAACTTAATGCTTATATACCAAAGTCATAATTTACTAGTCATGAAGCCAGATTAAGGTGTCTGATCCCATCCCCTGTCCTTATTGCGGTTATGTTGTTTATGATCTGTACTCTAAAAATTCTCTCTTTCTCAATATATACATATGTCTTTTTTTAACCCAGATTGTTTTACTGATCCAGTTTTAGATCATGATTTCACAAAAAACCTTGAATTGTTGCAACAGAGAAGACTAACCTGTGGTAAGACACTGAGCACCTGGGGAGCTGGAAAGTGAGAAATGATATCATAAAAGCTAATCCTGACTCCATCCTTTCATCATTTTTCCACATCATTTAAGTTATGCAACGGCACATTGGTCGTTCAGTTTCATCATTCCTTGTATAGTAGTAGCGAGGGATCGCTGGCACTTGTGCCGTAGATGCTGGGGACTCTTGGAGAGCTGTTCTTCTTTCAAACTCTGACGTCTAAGGTATCCCTTGTGAAAGACCTCTGGAACCACATTGAGTTGCAAGAGTTTATATTTAGGACTAGATGATTTTCTTAATAGATTCACTTGGTCCTTCTGAGAGCCTGCTATTATTTCCAGTAGTGAAAATGTGTACCTTTTTATGTAAATTTGTGATGGTAGGTCCCATTTGTGCACATCTGGAAAGGAAGAATAATTCTTGGCCCTTTTGGCACCTACTTTGGGATACATGGTGACGGGTAGGGAATGAAGGGTTTAAGCACACACAAACCCAAACTTTAATCTTTGTCTTGCTGAGAGTTACTGCCTTGGCAAAAGTGAGAGAAATAAATTTGATGTTGGTGGTGGCAATTGGCAGTATCCTGAAATGACTGCAAACGTTTGACTTCCTCAGCGGTACCTATGGTCAGTAAAGTCAGAGCCGCAGCTTTCATGTTGTTGTATGGATTCACGCTCGTTAACTCGTATGGTTGCAGCTGGGATATCTACTGCCAGATGTGGTATCACTGCAACTTTGTTAAGGGCTGTGTGCTGCTGAGAGTGGGGAAGACCGGTGGGTTGGCCAGGGTTTTGTAAACTTTCTTCGTATAATGTCTGGCCTGGCCTAGCCTAGCAGCAGTAACTCAGTGGTGGGTTTGGCTTGTCCATCACGGCAAACATCCTGGCACGTTTAGGTGTACAGAGTGCCACCTTTTACATGGAGTCTTGAATATAGCAACCCACTAGCCAGTCTTCTGCTCCATTTGAGGCAATTCGGCATGCTTAAGAGAGACCCCGTCGTGTCAGCAATCTGCTGTTTTGTTACGAGCAAAACTGTTAGCTACTCTAGCTTTAAGTCTTTCTTCTAATATTTTCCTTGATTAAAGCGAGCATGATTCTTATACTGCTGATTCTCACACTTCAAGCTGTAGACAACTTGTTGTCCATATGCATCTGGCAACTTGCACAATCCTGGCTCTATCGGTTTGCTGCCTACTGCTTCTACAGATGTCTAGTGCTTTCGCTGCAAAAAGGAGTCTAGATGTCTGTAATAACAGTTGGCAATGAGGAGGAGCTGCCAGCCTGCTTTCCTTTACTGTTAGGCACTGATGTCGTACCGAGCAGAAATGGAAGCAGAAGCCACCAACAGCACAACTAATATTGTAGACACTGGTGGGAAGTGTCAGAAACCTGATTTAACATTGGTTTTGGTTCCGCTTTGTGTGGGACTTCTACTAGGTGACCTCCAGAGGTCCCTTACAACCTTGATTGTACTGTGACAGGGAAACGTATCCAAAATACTCTTTTTATGACACAGCTATCTATTGCGGAAAAAGTCTGGGAGGCACTAGCGTTTTTTTGGAGAGAGAAGCTGGTAAACAGCAGCTCTTTATTACCCACAAATTAATAGCTAATTGCTAGTTACTGATACCCCTTTCTTCTACCTAAAAAATCCTAGTGGTTAATGGATACATATTTAATGAAATAAACCATACTCTGTCTCTTTGGGACTAGACATTTTTTAAAATGTTCTAAATTTATATTGAAGTGTTCGCACAGGTTCACCCTAAGGTTCCTGGCAGGTAGTATGGCAAAATAGCAATAGGCAATTTTTAATTTTTTTTTGTTAGTATTTCTATTTTCCCAACTTTTGGAGATGATCATATTCAGAAAGACACCGCCCTGAACAAAAATAGTTATATTTTGACTGAAGAAAGACTACCAACTGAGAACACATAGCGTTTTGACAGAACCAGATCAAAATGCTTTGAATTTTGGAAATGATTTTTCTCCTGCTATTGAGTACTCTGATAAAAGAGGAACAGTTGTCATTTTGAAAGCAGTGTTCTGTACATAGTGAGGATTTCCAATTAGCACATTTTAAGACTTGTATGAGATGATGCTTAAAAATGGGACATTACAAAATGAAATTATGTCATGGCACTTTCTAATAGAGTTCTGAGAAAAGTCGTCGTATGGCAGTGCATTTCATGTGCTTGTCTTAAGGCAGCGATTCTTGTTTTCCCATTCCAATTACAGCAAACCTTTCATAATTATCTAAGAGTTGCATGTAAAGAGTATTGCAGATCATATAACGGGCGTATTGTATGCTGTATGACATGTGTGTGGCAAAACTCGTTTGAAATACAAACATTATGGAACAGTAGTCAGAAAATAAATGTTCAGTACTTGCGCTTCTAAATGGTAATTGCACCAGCTAGGCATATGTCTGAGGGTAAAGAGTCAGAGTCCTACCAAAGTGGTGGCAGATGGACAAAGGCAAAAAGTTAAGGATGTGCCAGAGAATAAATTAAAGTTACATAATGACAAATCTGTAGCTGCTCGTAAGCTGCCTGGCTGCAGGTCACGAACAAGCTCACCATACACAGCTCCTGCAAACAGATCTGGACCTAACTCGTTCCGTGCCCGAAGACGTGACTGTGGAGGCCCTGGCAGGGAAATGCTATGCTTTAGCCTCTAGGTAATATCAGGAGGGATCACAGGGGACCCAATTATGCAGTCCATACTCACACTGCGGTGTACTTGCAAGAGCAGGTCTCCTGGACTTCAGTGGGATTATTTCTGTGAGTAGTCTTCCAAATAGTGATTTCAGTGATTCATTAAGGTGTCCAGGTATAAAACTGTTTTCTATTATAAATGGTATTTCTCAGCTGAAGATAGTTAAAAGCATTATCATTCATTTTAAAAGCAGTATGGATGGTAAGTGTAAATGAGATTTTATAACTAGTTGTCACTCTTTTGCACACTAAGTTTAATTATCAGAAAAAGAAATATCATTTACAATATTTACACCAAAGGTTAAAGACATGAAGTACTTTATTATGCAAACAATGACATTTTAACAACAGGATGCATCCTGAAGGGAGCAGTTTTTCACCTCTAGCTTTATTTGCTGGTCTCAGACAAGTCACCTTTGAGCAGATAATATTAGCTGGTTAATGTATACAAAGCTAGCTTTTACTTCCAGATTAGACCTTAAAAAAGCATTCTAAATTTATGAATGCATCTTACAAATTACATTCTACAGTGGGAGAAGTAAGGAAGCCTTTTCATCTTAAACATACTTTTCCAATATATGATATTTAGCAAAAAAAAAAAAAAAAGTAGTATAAACACAACTTGGGCTGCAAGTCTGACATAAAACCATATGGCGTTGTCAAGTTAAAAAATACCTTTCCCTTAATGGTGCCTTGTTTTTTTTGTTTGGTTTCTTTAATAGCAGAAATACATAATGCAACAGTCTGTCTTAACAGATCATTGGCTTCATACTGTCCTTTTCATGTGTTTTTGAGAGCTGGTTTTGGCTGGGCTGGGGAAGACAGTGGCTATATACCCTACAAATTCAATGAGTCTTCTGTTTGTCATATAGCGGCTCGGGCTGCCTGGTTTGTGTGGGGGCTGGGGTGCCCTCCTGCAAGTTCTGTTGGATGCCTGGCTGCGGCCGGGCAGGCCGCGCTGAGCAGCCCGTGGTGTCGAGATTCGTTCCGAGCAGTAGTGGCTTGCTGGGAAAGTTTATAATGTAAATAAGACACAGTCTATGCAGCTGAAGACCGTGAGATAAAATCAGAGCGGAGTGGAATTGTTACAGAAATTGTGGTTTAGTCATTCAAAACAAGTTAGTCCTATATTTGTGTGGCACAATGTTCTCCCTTGTGTATGTACCTTAGCAGGCTGAGGTTGAGGGGATTCCATCTTAACTCTAAGCGATGTTGTGAATACTTGAACTTTTAAGACTTAGTTTGTCTTGTCCCACTATTTGGAAATTAAGTGAAACACATCTGTTTGTGTTTTCAAAACATTCTTTGGCAAGTTACATGCTCAAACCCACAGGAGTTGAGGGAGTAACCCAGCCCTGCCTTGTTTATTTGGGATGTTTTCTTTTTATCTTTTCTGATGTTAGCTGTTCTGTTTTGAATCTGAACACAAAGAAAGAGCTTCTGTCTTAAGTAGTCTTTGACTTTGATCCTGCTGTTGTTTCCCTGTGAAAGACGGAGTCTGAACCCATGGGTGTGCTTGTAGAATCGGGGCAATCAGTTGGGATTCCAGATCTTTGCATTAGAAACTTGCTCCCTTTTTCTCCCACTGTTTGTGAGCTTTGCTCCTAGCATTTTGGGATCCTTATGTTGGCTCTGAAGGCTTGATGTTCTAATGTTGCACAAATCATACCCAGAAGTTAAAAAGCAAATACAAAGAAATACTAGTGGACTCTTCCAGAATTCAAGAAAGATGACTGGAAATCATCTGGGCCCTGAAGTGCATCTGTCTGGCCATCATTGGTTTTTCTCATACAGGAAGAAACTAGAAGAGTGCGGGGAGATTTCTCATGCTGTAACAACGATAATTTGCAATTTAGAACTCAAAACTAGCAGAAGATCTCTTGCTAGTGTCTCCTGCTCTCTCTCACTACTGGAACAGGTTGCTAACTAGTATTTTTTGTGTTCTTGTGTTTATGTTGCAAAAGAAAATACTGCAAAAGGATATGTAATGTAATTTTTGACAGGTTTTTTTAAAAAAAAAAAAACACCGAGGCATTACTCTAGGGATGAGTTGTCTGTCATGTGTGTATATGCTTAGGGCTGTGGTGGTTTCACAGTAGGCCAAGCTCATTATACAGGCAGCCCTATGCATATTTCTGTCCACACCTGACAGTTTGCTCATTTTTCAAACCTGTTGAACCATCTTTCTCCCTGCCAGGAGATCTTTCTGCCTTTAATCTTTTTTCTTCTTTTTTTCTCCCTTAGCGCTCTGGGAGTTCTCCGGACCTTTGTTTTCCCCTTGTACCAAGGGTTGAGTTGTTTGTGCCTCATGTTCTCCTTCTCATGCCAGTGCTCCCCTCTTTTTTTTTTCTTGCCAGAAGTTCCAAGAGCAATCTCACCCCTTCCCTAATCTTTTCTGTTGATTTCTACCCTGCCCCCATGTTCTGTTTTGTTTCTATGTCCTTTTGTATCTTATTGTAGTTCAAGGAATCCCAGAGAGTTCCCTGGGTGCTGGGGCTGGCTGAATGAGAGCCAAGGGCAAGCAAGTGTTGCTGCAGCCAGAGCAGGGCCTTGAGAAAGAGCTGCGTGTTTGTAACATTCATTAGCAGTAATATTTCCTGTGCGTATAGCTGCTTTTATCTGGGAATCCAAAGTGCTTTACAAATATTAATACAGCCGTGTAACACCTCTTTGGGGCAGGTGATAACATGTGTCCTCCTGATTTCTTGTTTTTGTAATTTAATTTTCTTAACTCATTATGATGTATGAGATTGAAGGCTACATGCGATGCTGGGAGCAAATGAGATGAGTTAATCTTTCTCCTCTGAGAAGTTTGACTAGAATAAATAGTTGGGTTGATTTGAGATGAATTACTAAGAGACATTTAATCAGAATTTGAGTCTGTTAGAGACTGAGATGGGAACCCCTTTGCACTTAAAACATTTGCTTACTCTAGTGCTCTGCTACGCAAAATTTATCTAGGAAATAGTAAAATGCAATTTTTAAGTAGTTGTATTTATATAGTTACGTTCTTGATTAGTTTTGCTATGAGTGTTCTTGCTTCATAATGAATGTCTTTTCCAGTTTAGTTTAATCTATTTTTTCAAAGTGTATTAAGGTAAATTAACCAGGAAGGAACCTTGTTATTACAAAATAACATTCTTGAATAATTACAGGTACGGATCAGACTTGTGTCAAATCTGAGCAGCCAGGAGTAGACCAAGCCTTATATTTATTAATGATTTCTTCTTTTTTGTCTGGAATTTCTCAGAAAGAAATAAATGTCTATCTGCTCTAGGTAGTGCATTAGAAAGTGAGCTAATGCTTCTGGAAAGCAGTTAACATACCGAGCGTGCAGAGCACCGATTGTGTACTTCTGTGGAGGCATCTCTGGGATTTACGGACTCACTGAAACCTGCCCGTGGTTCTGGTCAGGTGCTCACTAAAAGCCAAAAGTCCTCAAATTCTATGCCAGCAAAATTTCCTGATGGAAAAGGAGGACACGTAGGGCAGCTAGACATACAATGCTCTGCTTGCGATATGAAATGAATGAATTACAGTTTGTGAAAGGAAAATGAAAAAGTAAATGCGCTCTTTTAAGTACGTGTGTACCTGGAAGGCAAAGTATGAGAAAGTGATGATTGGAGAGGTTTTTATTATGAATCAAACTCTATAAAACAGCCTTTTGTGCTAAATCCATCTCAAGAGAATGTGTTGTACTTGTGCCATATATACTCAGAAGATGGATATAGCATTGTCGAGGTTTAGGTGCCATACCCTAGAAATGATCCTAGAGTAAAGCTGTGCAGTATAACTCTTTACACAGTGCAGCAGTAGCACTAAAAATTGTAAATTCTTGCTAATTCGTTATGCCATCCTTCATTTATTGCAGTAATGAAAACCATTTGCTATCTGTGCTGGATTAATAAAATAAAAAAAGATTTGAAAGTATAAAATTATACCAGAAGAAATTACTTTTTGGTATTGAAGTTGTTTTCTCAAATATATTTAAACTTGCTTTGTCACTTCAAACTACTAAAATGGCCTCTTCATAAGAGGCGGACCAGTAATGGCAAAACGTCTCTGCTAAACTTCATTCTTTGAGTGTAATTTTCTTACTGCCAGATAATTGCATTTCTGGCTGAAGTTCTGAGCACCAGTCATGTCTCTTGCCCAGTTAAGTCAATGACAGGTATGTGGTCTGTCTGATTTCGTAAGGATGCACAGTGCTGACATGTCCTATTTAAAAGATGTGAACTCAGGTGTGTCTAAAGTAGAGGCTGGTTCTAGCACACACAATATTTATTCTTTGTATGTCAACCTTTTATTAGTCAGTGTGAAATATTTATATATGTCAGTCTAGACTCATGTGGTGACTTTTTTTTTTTAAATAGGGTTGTACAATAAAACTAGATGAAAACAAAGTTTCTCTGAATGGTACTAGCAAGCACAAAATTACTGAAGAACTTTTTTTTTAAAGACATCACAGTGTAGTAAGCATTTTGAGTATTTAGATTGTCCTGTATTTCTTTTGACACTCTGCTGAAGGAAAGAATAGTATGATTTTTGTGAGAGGGTGTTGCTGGGCCTTCTCAAACTACTTGTAAAGTGCTACATAACTTGAAAGCGTTGTAAGATTTGGATCTAAATACACCTTTTTAAGATTAACTTGAGTTAATCACATTGGAAATTTTGTTTGTTTGTTTCCAAAGAACACAAGAAAAGCAGTTGCTAAGCTTCTCATCCAAGAATGTTGCGTGGCAATCAATGAAAATATTTATGCCATTTTAATACATATTGTTGGAAATATATTTATATGAACAGCTAGTGATTCAAGCTGATATTATTCTGCATCTTTTTCATCTTCTCTTGTCAAGTGCCAGAGGCTCTTAGGGCAGTCCTGCCAAATGTTGTGCTTAGGCAAGGCAAGTCTGGAGTTACAGAAAAATAACACCTCAGTTTAGAGTTTGATAGTGGGATTATTTTTATGAATGTTGTTTTATGGCTATGTATCAACAAGAAAACGAGGAGAATTAAGAGCACCTTTATCTTCAACTAATCCAAAAAAGACCTAGTACCCTTGGTTTTATCTTGCCCTTAGAAACTTGCTGTTATCTGTCTTTTGGTTGTTACACTGGATGGAGCAGGCAGACCCCTTGTGGCAAGTGATTTTTCACTGTTGATGCTGGCCATCAGATGGTTTGTGGGCAACAGTACTGAGCAAGTTAACATTGTGCTGCTGCTCCATTTTGGCTTCCGTTTTATCTTCATTTTATTTCCTGGGCCACATCTGTTCCGTTATCATATACCACTCATACCTCTGTTTTTTTTGGTGGGTTTTTTTGGGGGTTGGGGGTGTGTATTTGTTTTGGGTTTTTGGTGTATGGTGGTGTTGTGTGGTTGGTTGGGGTTTTTTTTCCAGATGTGATTAGGGCATCTGACAGGCAGCCCATCTGAAAACGTGGTCATGTTCCCTGCCTATCCTCCTAGATTTTATGGAGGAGTCCGGATCAAAACCTTTGGGAAGAATAGGCATCCAAGTCTTCTCTGTCTTATTCTCAGACTTCTCTGGCTTTCATCTTTGCCCAGACATTTTGGTTGTCAGATATGAGATCTCTTTCATTTTCATAGCCGTATCCTTACATATCTAGCTTTTCTTGCACTTGTGTTGGGGCCTGCCAGGTCCCAGGGTACGTTATCTCCAGGATCTTTACCCCATCCTGGCTGTTTGTTGTGTCCTCTTTGCTCAGCTGGTCCCTGTTCTCCCCTAGTACCCTGGGTCTTCATCTACATGGCTGTCCTCTCATCCCATCTTCTTAGCTGGCAGAGTATTATTTAGAGAATTGAGTAATGTCAGAAGCAAATGTGAGTGTGTTATTGCAGTAAATTGAATATACGCTAGGAGACTGCATTAAAGTTGCACAGGACGGTCTTAATTTGGCACTTCCTAAATAACAAGTGCATTTCTTAACAGTGTGCATTTGTAGTTTCAACATTTCTTCAGATCAGTGGGGAACTCATGAGCTTAAGGAGGAAAACGCTGAACACCGAATGGTGAACCCTTCTCATAAAGCCAGGTTTGTCTGTTGTTATTAGGACAAAACACTTGATCTCTGAGTCTCAGAGTTTCTGAAGTGTTTTACGGATTCACTTTTGTATTGTCTGAACCAGCCAAAACTAATTTGCTATATATCCTCCTGTTACGAGTGTTTTACTATCCCACTACCAAATCCCAGTACCAAAGATTTCTTTATTTTATTTATTACTTTTTCACAGTTGTATTTAAATGGAATTGGTCCAGATTCTTCAGTATGTCTGGGGGCCTTTGACAAAGCTACCTGGACGCCTTGGTATGGAAGGAAGCAGCGCTCTAACTGTTTATAAGATACAAAACTAGAGGAATCCTGGCACTCGTGGAGGTAGGGAAATGGCACAAAGAAATTGGTAGAGATTAAAATGAACCTGGGAAAAACCAGAAGATTTTCAGTGGCTGAAATTTCAGCTATCGCATCAGAGAAGAGGGCTCCTAAACAGTCTCGCCAGCACAGTAAGTCTCTCTATAGGGGTAAGAAGCTAGAAAGCAGTTACGGGGAGAAGTGTACCTAATGATTGATAAGGGACATGCAATTAGATAAAACCTGTCATGAACAGTGAAATTTTGGGAACCGTGTACAGGCAAATTGTAGTTAGTCTTTTTTTTTTTTTTTTCTGTGGCACTAGGCCATATATATCCACAGTATTGCTTGGTTCGTGACATGTATTTCTGGAAAGAGAGCTCAAGAGTGTTTGAGGGTACGGGGAGAAAGAGGGGAAGCGCTGTTACAAATACAAGGGAGGAACTTTTTAAAAGGATAAAGTAAAAATATGAAGATATAGCTTGCTATAAGGAGAATGAAAGTTTAAAGAATCTGTTTTAGGATATGGAATTGTTCCCAGTGGAAAACACCAGAATTAAGTTATTTGGATATATAAACTGCTCTTTGAAGTGTATGTTAAAGAAGTCACAAATATCCTCTGTCAGCAGTTGGTCTACCTTCTGCCTTACCACATCCTGTCCCCATTCACATTCCTGTGACTTCTGTGTGTAAGTTTACTGTGTGTCAGATTGATTCTGTAGATAAATACAAAAAATGCCCTACCTTCACTGCTGGATAAGATCATACATAGGAGGGGAAAAAACAGAAAAAAAGAGAGACAATACTTGTATAGAACCTCTGATTCAGTCCATAGGAAAATTAAGGCAAGGCTTAAGACAAGACCATTGTCGAAGAACTTAAATCTTGTCCTAGGTGCTGATCTTTAATATGTTATGTTTTAATATGTTATGACCTACTATGACCTATGGGGAGAACCTTTTTAGCAGGGCCTGTTGTGACAGGACAAGGGGTAATGGTCTTAAACTAAAGGAGGGGAGATATAGGCTGGAAATCACAAAGAAGTTTTTCACAATGAGGGTGGTGAAGCACTGGAACAGGTTGCCCAGAGAGGTAGTAGAAGCCCCATCCCTGGAAACATTCAAGGTCAGGCTGGACGGGGCTCTGAGCAACCTGATCTAGTGAGGTTGTCCCTGCTCATGGCAGGGGGGTTGGACTAGATGGCCTTTAAAGGTCCCTTCCAACCCAAACTATTCTATGATTCTATGATTCTACTTAGCATTGTTTTCAGCCGAGATCATCCTATTTGTAAGGGTCTAAAATATATTAACCCTTTTGCTTCCTCGAGGAAAAAAATGAAGTACAACCCCCACAGCTCACAGGCATTGTTGTTCCACGTCAAAGCATAAACTCAACCTGCAATAGGGGAAGCAACTGTGCGATGTGCTTGCGGATAGCAGAAACGGTACCCTTCGGATGCTTTGAATTGTTGTACCATTTACATTTTGTTTCTTTGTGATGCTTTTCATAATTTTCATAAAATATACCATACTTGATGCTATTGAGAAGAAATAAAATTTATGTAAGATGAAAAGAAGTGCTTTACTGCCAGTGTGCAGCTTTTAGCCTTGATTTGTTATAAAGCTAAGAGACAATTTAACATTCGGGATGGGGAGAGAAGGAGGATTACCTAAGGGATACTGTTGTTGAGGAGAGTGTAATTTTACTGTCAGATATGCTTGGACTTATTTTTGTCAGAGTAATTTGCAGTAATCTATGGGTTATTTGTGCTCTGATTTTCTCAAAAGTACTGTGATGTGTTTCTTGAGACCTATTGTACAGTTTGAGTTAACGTCTGTCTTAGACTGTACCTGCCTTGCAAGTTCTGCAGCCTCCCTTGCCAGTCATAGAAGGGCGCGCTGACATTTGTGGACTTGTTGGGACCACTTGCAAAGTAGACTGCTGCTCTTTAATTCTGGTGGGAGCGAGCGCTCGCAGCGCTCCCCGCTATTCTGCACGGGTAAGAGCACCATCAGCCCGGGTTTCAGTTTCTCTTGCTTATCGAGGTATGCAATTGTACTTGTTGCTTTCAATAGTGTTCTCCCCACCCCCCCCCGCCCTTCTTTTTTTTTCTGTCAAGTGATTAATTATGTCTATAGATTTATTTCAGGAAGTCTAATAAACTATCTATACTCTATGTGTATGTAAGTCATGAGAATGGCTATGTATCTACATAGTACAAAATACACGTATCAATTTTAATATCAGTCTAGTTTTAAATTAGCAAAATGTCTCCATCCCTGCCCCCTGCCCGCCCCCCTTGGAAACCATGCTTTGTGGCTTAATCAGTCTGTCACTTAAATAAGGATACCATTTAAATTACTGCAGTTGTATTAAATCCCGTTCATTTATATGTTTTATGTATTTTGTAGCCATATTTTTAAACATCTATTGCAAATACACTTTACAATTCTAGTAGAAAATTACTTTTTGTGTTTCTGTAATGATCCCCTTGAGGTTATTTTTGCATAAATCCTTTCTTCTATTTTCAGATACAGATCTGTTTTACAGTGGAGAAAAAAGCATTTGTTGCAAAAAATGTAAATTAATTTTCTTATATTAAAAAAAATCCTCTGTGGGACTTAATTTCTGAAATACGATGATCAGAGGCACTCTTTTTTAAGGAATTAGTAATCTGTATATTTTATTATAATTACAAATTCCTTTTTGCAACAAAAATATGCAGCTGCTATCAGTTCTTTTACAGTGTTCATTGTAGATATCTGAAGAGGAATATTTTCTATATAGCTTACAGATTTGTCAAGGACAATTTTCTCTTAAGCATAATAATGGATTCCTCGAGTACTTATACCTCAGAGGAGCCTGAATAGACATTTGTTGCAATTTCTATTAAAGTTTAGTGATTCCGTTTTTACGTATTTCATTTGACTTACTATATAGTTCTCTCCTCTGCCCTTCTTTTTATCCGTGTTGAGACACCACAGGAAGTTCTTACTAAACTTCGGCAAAAAAATTGATTCTTGAAATTCGTGATCTTCATTTTTACGTTGTACCAGTTTGTGAAAGGGTGCACCATTGTGTGCTGATTTATGATAACTTCTATTGAACTTGAGTACATTTTCATCCGTATTCTATAATTTCATGCATTTTTGTTATGGAACATAACTTAGCAACAAATGCCGCTTTGCGGTAAGTTTGCCAGTCAATATCTCTGACTTAATGGCTTTAGATAAGGTTGAAGGGAGCTGATACTAGGTTTTACTTTAAAATATTGGAATAGCAGGATATAATTTGTAAAGGTTTTAATTAGTTTTTTTAATTTAATGTTTTGATGCCTTCTAAGTTATGTGTAGAGTCTCAGGAAGGGATAAAGTAGCATTCCTCTGACCAACCACACCATCAGTGTAGGATTTACTTTTGGAGAGTTGCATGTCACCATAATGCTACGCTATCACTCCCAGGTTGGAGCAGAAGTCTGAATTCTGGTAATTAGTCCACTTCACTCGTTGCCTAGTTGAGCGTTAGCCAGTCTCTAAGGAACTGATATAATTTAGCATATAAGTTAAAGACTATTTTTGTTAGGAGGAATGCTGTTCTCAGTGACCTTATTAGTATATGCCAGTATTAATTTATTTAAAGAGAGAGGTTTTAATGGAGGATTTCTATCTGCTTTAGTAAGAAATTATTTGGGTTATTATTTGTGTTGGTTGGCTTTAAAAGATTCATAGGCAGTACAGTTGTTTTAAATAGTTTCAATGTCTGAGAATTTCTATATGTTTTGATTCTGGATCCTACTACTTGCTGGATTATAACTACTTATTGAATTGTCATGTCTCTTTTTGGCCTGGATGTAATGACTTTAGGATTTGCTTTTTATAAATAGAGGGGTTTTTTTATGGAATAGAAGTCAAAACTTCCTCCCTCACTTCTTCAGGTCCATAATTATTTCATTGTGAACTATCACAAACTATGTTATTCAAGGGAAATTGTTGTAGAACTTCTCAGGAGGAAGCAACCTATGGGAAACTTTGTAAGATCCTTCTACAGGGTCCCCTTTTTTCCCTAACCTATTTATTAAAAGGCTAACGTGAAAACAAGAACCACAATACTTGCCTGTATCTTAGACGCCTGTCTTGCAATAAAAATTTTTCATAACAAAGGTCATTCATATTCTAGAATGTAACATGCTTCATCCAATGCACCCGCTGGCCTCCTGGGTATAACTAATACAGGTGAACCCAGACAACCAGTACGGACCAGAAGGGGCTCGCAGAGGCTCCATCAGTAAAGCACAGAAATACCATTAAGCAGTGGTAGAATGCCTTCACAAAAACCTCATTTAATCTATATAGTTTTTGGAAACATGGAAAATACTACCAGAAGATGAGCCTGAGAACCTTCCGCTGTATACTGCAGCAGTAATCTCATAAAGACATCTATAGGAAAATTAGTATTGGGATGAACATTTTAATTTTTCTGTGCACTAACTCAAATGAAAATTGTGAGTGGCTCTAAATTCTGGAAGATAACTTCTGAAGATGTTCCACATTTAACATTTTCTGAGCACTTTCTTTGTATTAGATTTGATTCTTTAGCTCTGATTGCTTGCTAATATTCTTTATAGTCCATTTTTCTAATTGATAAAAATATCATGGATTTGACATGCATTGTTATTCCCAGTTGAATTCATTCCTAGGATGGCATTTACAGCATGCACATTTTCTGGGAGACATGCCTTTTCCTTTAAGTATTGGTGTGCTTTAAAGGAGGAAAGCTGGAAAATGGAAGGCAGATGTCCACTGTGATGTATTGCTGGTCTGGTACCAAAAGATGGTGAGCGTCTCGTGTCAAGGCATTGTGTACCTCACAGAATCGGTCCCCTAGCTGATCGTAGTGAGGCATAATACATCACTTTCATGAGAAGATTGAACTACTCCTGTTGGTACAGGATAGAATGTTTTTCTGATATGCTGTTGAAACACTGTATTCTGCTGTGTAGTGTTTTGAAAATACCATACATCTGTATGCACCATTTAGATTTGTACATGTGAACTTGTATACGGTTTAAATGCATGTAGTATTCCATTTTCTAGTAAAGTTACCAGAGGAGTAAAAGAAAAATTTGCTGGGCCTATTCTTCACTTATCTTTTTATTTTTAACAAATGAAAAATACGTAGAGCAGTTGTCATTTGTTAAAGTGTAGCAGAAAGAGCGAAACAGGCCAGTGGATGCTTCATCAAGAACGCTCATTCAGAATGATGAATGTGGCTAAACACACATTTGTTCGTAAAACTTGCAGAGTGGATGAGCATCATTAAGCATGAGGAATAGGTGCAGCACGCTGAGAAGAGAGTGGAGCAAACAGATGTTGTGAATTTTCGCAGACATCCTTCATCCACCAGTCCATCATTAATATGGTTGAAGGTGATCCTTTCTTTTTATTTAATAAGCACAAACAAAGTGTGTGTGCTTATAATACTGCTGAACACACTTTTTCCAGAGGGAGCAGGGTTTCGATAGAGGGCTACTAAAATGCAGATAGATTTACTGTTTACGCACAGTGATAGCATGTCAGCCTCATGAGCTTGCACGTATGGTTTGACACGGCTAGCTTCTTTCCTCTCTGAGTGCCTTTATTTGATGAGCTTCCCAATGTAAAGGTCTGACCGTGGAAAGGATGCCCTGAAAATCCATTTGATCTGTGGAATTAACCTTTTTGATGGTTTAAGTGCTAACGCTGATTTGTTGCTTGTCCATTCGTGTGAGAAAATTCCTTTATATATTGTCATCTTTCCAGGAACTTCTTAAATTTTCAGGCTTGTGTGTTAATTGCAATGTATATCTCTGCATCAGATTTTAATTTCTGATGTCCAAAAGGTTTGGATGAGTGCATTTTATCTTTACCACACTCTTTAAAAGTTGTTCTGACCTTTTTTATACTTCCTTCTGCAATGATGAACTGTTACATTAAGGTATCTTCCAAGTGTGCTTTTACAAGTACCTAACAATCTTCTTTTCATGATGGAGAGCTGCTTTTGTGGTGGTTATCTACATCTATAAAATGCTTATTCTGAAGTTATCAAAGGTTTTTGTACGTACTAGTTCATGTTAATTGTTGGTCATTTATGTAAAAATGAGCGCAGCCTTTCACAGCAATAGACGTGTTCTTATAAACAAAATGGTGCTTAAAGGTTTTCCCATGTATTTGCATGAGCTGGGCACCCCCTCTACTCCTGACGTTCCTGCTAGATTCCTGGGAATTTTCCTATGCATGCTTAGCCTTGCACAACAAGAGTGTTCAAACTATTCACATGTGTGAATTTATGCAAGTACAGAAAATTATTTACAGGGCTACAGCTTAAGTGAAAGTTGCAGGAAGATGACCTTGAAACAAGGGGAGGAGAGAGCAAAAATATGGGAAAACCATGATTTTCAAGTATCATAGCCATGAGAGGTGATACAGTGGTCAGTCATATGTTTCTCTGTGTAAAGGCATAGTTCCCCTCTATAGGCATGTCCTGTAATGGAAATGATCCTCTTCAATGTATTTTGCACCAGCAAATTAATAGTAAGTCAAGCAATCCTAATTATCTCTCCACAGAGTAGAAGGAGAGGGGGAGAAAAACAATAACTCGATAGTGCCACTTACTCTAATTTGTTCATCTCCATGTTTTGTAATATTAATTATCATTTTCTTTGTTAAATTTTTGATGGCTTTTGAAGTATTAGTGAAGATGCTGCATAGAAATATTATTATGGAATGTTATGCCAACCATGTTAAATTCCTCTCATTAGGGAGAAACTGAACAGTCTTTCGTATCTTTTCTGAGGTTAATACAAATAGGTGATTTGTACCAGAGGCAAGGTCTTTAGCAAGAAATCCCAAGAGCCCCTTTTGGTTCTGCAGACTTTTGAATTTTGCGATATAGAACTTCTAAACCCACTCTAATTTCTTTTTCTTCCCCCACATTTTTATTTTGCAAACTTTACTTGTCTTTTCCAAGGTACACAGGGTTTAATTTTTTTTCATTGCTTAGTTATGGAAAAACTCATAGATTCTTTTTAGCCTGAAGATTTTTATCATGAAAGAGAGATCAGCTGATGTCCTTGTTAATATTATACCTTTCTGTGCTTTGATTTCAAGTAACTGTTATTGCCTAGTCAGATTGCTGGGTTGTTTTGCTTAATTGCTTTCCTAAGAAGAGACTTTCCCTGCGGTAGTGCGCTGCGCTTGTGGCCACTTCTGCGAGCATATTTTTAGTCTCCTGGCTGGGAAGGACAAACAAACTGATCTTTTATATCTGGAGAGAAGGAATGCTTGTAGGCTTGGGGGCTGGTGGGTATTCTTCTTGAATACCAGCCTGTGTCAATGACCTGAGTAAAATGTCATGGGTTTTGAATTATGACCTATTTCGAAAAGTTTGCGTTAATAGGCGAAACCTTTGGCAAGTTGAGAACATAGGCCGGTTGTCACAGGCTGCGCATGAGTGTGAACTTGGGGCTGGAGAACGAGCCCAACAGGCTAAGTAGAGGCAATACCAATATACTGAAACTAGTAATTTTTTTCACTGACAGAGTGGTATTATGCAAGACTATTTTTTATTTGGTGTGCTCTTTTAGGAGACTTAAGTAAAGAAGGGTTTCGAGGTTGAAAGTCAAGAGGCAAGAATTCATTCAGGACAGAGTTAGATATTCTTGCGCTCTCTCTCAAACTAAATGACTTGGAGGAACTGAATTGCAGTTATGAATTCTGAGATATTGCATTCTGTATTGCCCTAATTTTATCCCATAATGTGTTTCCTAATATTTGTTGTGCATTTCTTTTTTTTTGAGCTTAAATTTACGATTAATTTTGATTGGCTTTATGGTTTGTGATACAGGCAGAGAGAAGAATACAATTCTTGAATTCCATCACAATTAATGCCAAACTACCACACCAAAACAGTTCTTCAATAAATTTTAAGTACTGAAATAACATACAAATAAGAGCTCTTTGAATACTCCGAGGTGTAAGTATGCCTGTCAAGTCTAAATCCTTTTCCTGATAGATGAACGGTTCCCCCAGTAACCTGAACCTTTATCAGTAATGTGCAAATTTACAAGGAAATGATTGGATCAGTAGCCTGTATAGGTTGACACCAGTCTGAGCGTTGCGTGCCAGCTCCAACGTTTGTGATACAAAACGACGTGTGTGCATGCGTAGAGATAATCTTCCTGCGTGGGGGCATTGTGTATGTTCCAGCAGCTTTCTCTATAGTTAACGGGGGGGTGCTGGCACGTGTGCATGTGCTGATACTAAACTACGGGAGTTGGATGCAAATTGTGGTGATGGTGGATCACATCTTTTCCAGCCTGAAGAAAACACTAGCATGGAAGTTTCAATTCCTAATTTTAGAGCTGTTATTTTTACCCCGTAGGGCAGGTATCTAAGCTTTCTATGTGGGATTCGTTTCTTTTTGTTGAGAGGGGAATAATAATAGTGGCTGACTTGAGAAGAGGTAAGAGAGGACAGATATATTAACTAACCTTAACTAACAGGGGCCACAAAGTGTTGTGTAAATGCAAGCGAGAAGATTACTGTTTAGTAATAAGAAAACCTTTCAAATTATGGTAAAGGGAATCGAGGATATGCACTGTTTCTCTTTCAAAATCAGTATCAGGATATTTGGAGGACAAGCTATCACTATTATGTTAAATTGTGCTACCTACAACATAAGCTTCTGTCTTTGCTAAAGCTGCCAGTTTTTATAAACAACTGAAGACAGAAAGGGTTTACTAAGAATAATGTTGAAGCCCAAAAGAATCCTGCAGCCTATAAATCTTAATAGAGGTTCTAAGATTCCAATGGGCTGCATGTGTCTCTTTTACCCACCCTCACTCCATCTTGGCTCCCCTGTGATGACTGCAATTTTCTTGAAACAGCGGCATGGTGACTTGAATTTACTCGTGGCACTATTTGCCTACAAACAGGAATACATGCATATAACCTATGCAAATCAATAAAAGCATGTCAAGACCCCTTAGATCGCAGTACTCTGCTAAAATGCAATTTATCATGCTGCAAATGAGAGTAAGAGACTAGGTAACAAATAGTGTCTGATCATTTAACTAGCACCTGTTGTCATGCATTTGAAAACTGCGTTTTTCATTTGACGTACAGTAAATTGCATTTTCATATATATTGAATGGAAGGGGGAACTTGGGGATGTACATATGCAGGATTTTATGAACAATGGAAGTTTTACAGCTGCTTGCTTGAAGAGGTCATATCGGAGTCTAAAAATCTATTTGTTCAATTGTTGGGAATGCAAAATGTCTCTAGCTATTTGGAGAGAAAAATATAAAAAGAAAAGTTTAAATGCTAATGCGTAGCATTGATAAATGTATAATTACTAAAAAATGTTTTAAAAAAATCTAAATCAGACAGCAGTTTTTTTTATTTATTCTAAGAATGTGCCAGATTGGGTGAAAAAGGGAAGCTTCTTTTGTGAAACACCTTTTTTGTTTCTCTTGTGGACACATTCCTCCCCACTGCACCCCCTTCTTTAAGACTGTTCTAACTACTTTTAATTTTTAATTGGGAGTTTTATGATTGATTGCAAACAATAACTTCAGATGTGTATACGTAAGGGAGACCTCTACAGAGTTTGGAGATTATACTAGTATGCAAAGGTAAGAGATGGATTTCAGTCTTGAAGCATATCCCTGTGCAGAATACCTAGAAAATTTGTTGGCTAGTATAAAAGTTGTTGCTTTTGCTGAGATGAATCTTGTTATGGTTTGTGGTGGATCTTCTATTTCATTAAGACATGGTCTTGCAGACACAGGGAAAGTATGTGCGACAATTCCAGGGCCATAAAGATCTTTTCCCCTGGACTAAGGGCTTTGCAAATGCTCATGGATTTTGCTGCCACAGTTGAAGTAAACTAATCTTTGGAGCGTTTTCCCTATATATATCTGGTTTTAATCATATGTAGTTCAGTTCTTGGACTTAGTGGGCATATTCGTGTAGGTATCATAGTTTTGTTCAGCGCAGAAAATATTCTCTCTTTATTTTGCCCTGTACCTAGGCCATTTCTCACACCTTTGTCTTGCGCTGCTATTCTCTGTGCATTAAGGAATTTAGTTTCTTGGAAAACTAGTGTGGGGGGTTTTCTTAGGTTCACGTGACTTATTAAATAGGTCTGCTTGAGAGTTTCACTCAGGATTTTCATAAATTATAAATTACCTTTTTATATTGTCTGTCTAAATGAGAGATTTGGGAGACTTCACTTGCTCAATATTTGTGACAGATTAATTAAACTTCTTTTATGTAATAAGTAGATGATGCAAATGCTACTAAGATCCTGATCTTTTACTGTCCTGCCATTTTCACATTAGTACTAGTATCCACTATATTAACTAATTACTATAGATTAAGGGTTTTTTCATCCAATCGGAATGTTGGCCTAGTGCTGGCTATAGAAATGGGTTTCTGAAGTGTATGAGCAGTTTTATGTGTCCTAGAACATTTGTGAATTTTTGTCTGCAAGTTGAAAATTTGAAAACAAATAACAACTGAACAAAAAAAATCCTTCTCTTTGTCTCCTGCAAGGAGAACTGTATATGCAAGAATGTTTTTCATAATACTATGTTATAAGGATTTTGGTGTGCTGTAATCAGACTGAAGACTTCCATTTTTCAACTGCTGTTTAAAAAAAGCCTATTTGCAGATTTCATTGATGTACATCCTTTTTTGTAAAAATGCATTTATTAGTAGAAAAAAAGAGATTATATCCCTACTGATATAAATGCAGAAATTTGAATAGTCCTAGGAGGTTTTAGTGACAGCCAATTTTTAGTAACAGAAGTAGAAGTGACTGAATTTTGGTAAGTTAGGTGTAAATGCTTATTTGAGAAAAATCCTCTTAACGCTTATTAACAGCAAAGAAAATGCAAGCGGTGTAAAGGCAAACTGGTTTGCAGTGTTTCAGCTTGATTTTACTAGCAATGAAATGCAAATTGTGTTATGGTGCAGAAAACTATGCCAAGTCATGGGTTTTATTTCAGATCATTAGTATGATGAGTATGTTGTGTTTATGTGAACAAAACTTTGATGAACACTAATCTGAATGGCTACTTAGTAATTCCAATCAGTTTGTAATTATTGCTTGGCAACAAAAATACCAGTTTCGTCCAATAAAACTAGTAGCCTTATAGAATTATTTTCCCAGTTCTTTCCTTCTAGATTCTTGCCGTGGTGTCATGTGGTCGTACGGTTATTCAGCTTTTGCTTTTCCAATTTCAATGTCCCATTGGGTTGACTTCAGACTATAGGCAAGCATATATGGGAATCACCCTTTGCACACAGTAAGGCATATGTACGTGCTTGAAATAAAAACCCCAATTTAGGTAGTGTGGGGGCACTCCAGAAATGAACACTTTATTTAAGTAATTTTAAAAAATAATGTAAAAGTCTAGAGAAACTGCAGTTAAACAGCTTACTTCTGTAAATGGCAGTCTTTGAGGAGGGGAGAGTCTTTTAAGTGCGTGTAAAAGATGTATTTTGAAACACCACATTGATACTGCGTTCATTTTTTTGGAGGGAGGGTGGCGGTGTTACGTTTTTCACACTGACCACCGTGTTTCGGGAGCTGTGGCAGACCCCTCCGAAGCCCCGGTTAAACCCACGCGTGCCGCGGGGAGGTACATCAGCAGCACGAGGCGCTGCGCCTGCAGGGGCGTTTTTGGCGGAGGGTTTACTTCGGCTGCCACGGCCGACCCGCGTGGGCGGTTTCCCCGGGGGCAGCCGGGGCCGGGGAAGGCCCGGTGCGGGTTACCGGGGCCGGCTCTCCTTCCGCCGGCTTCCTGCCCGGGGGCGGGCGGGCGCGGGGGCGCTGAGGTAACTCACCGACCGGCCCGCGGGGCGGGAGGCGGGAAGGCGGCGGCGTGCGGCCACGGCAGCACCTCGGGGCTGTTTCGCGTCCCTTAGTATACGGAGGGGAAAAAAGTATGAATTTCCTGTGAAGGCTCGTCGTTTCCCATCTTTTGACGTCGCACCTGCATGTGGGGAGAGAGTAAAAGCAGTGAAAAGCACGGACCTCGGTCCACTTCTCCTCTGGCTTGAAAGGTGACAGTCTGTCGTCTTGCCCTGGGGGTACTGGGGGTACGAAGAAGCCCTGGGTGTCTTTGATCTTGCACATTTAAACATCAGGTTTGTTTAAGGAGGAATGGACGGTATTTTCAGGAAGACTGCCACGGGTGTGTGTGAAGGCCCCAAGGAATCATCGTTTTCTGTGTCTCTCTAGACTTAATATTTTCTTTCTTTTTGCCGCCTATGCTTAGCATTTAAAACTCGGATAAAACAGAGCCAGAGGCTAGTGCCCTGTTAGGAGAAGGTCCAAAACTATTACTTGGTATGTGGCGGTGCTGTTCCGGTAAATTACCGGCCGTGTACTTCACCCGAGTTTTAGAAAGGTCCTGCACCAAGAGCGAAATCCAGTTTGAAGTGGCTCACGCAAGGTGGGCTGTATAGAAAGCCCCCAGGAAATCAGAAGATAAATGCATATTAAAGTGCAAAGATACAAAAATATTGAAATAAGGGTTTTGTGCTCTCTCTGTTCACCAAGAGCAAAATAGGTGACTAATTTTCCTTTTTTTTTTTTCTTATGGGAGGATTTTTTTTATTCTAAATGAGTGAATATGATTTGATATTATTACTTGCTGATAAAACTCCATTTTTGTATGTTTAAGTTTCAGTCTGATCTATTTTCTTGTGTCTAGAATACATTCAAATGGTTTTAAAATGAGAAATATGCCAACTAGGATTGTTTTGGTGCAAAGATTTCCATTTAGTTAGCAGAGAGAAAGAGAATTTTTTAAATAAAGCGTCTTTGAATTGCTTGCAGAGGGAATGGAAAACACATATTTTAAATATTTTGACATAGGAGGTCAGACGGAAAGTGCTTCATTTTATTGTTTCAATGTTTCATATTTATTTTCTGTCCTTACATTCTGCCCCATTTTAAAACTTCTGTAAAAAGTAGTAGTTCTTGCAACTAGCACCTACGACATTCATTTATAATACCGAGCAAATGCTGTGACTCTGCCAGCTGTGCTTCTTTTTAGTGTAGAAGGCCCCAAACTATTCTTGATACTTGTTCTGAAGATAAATTAGTGGCTTCTAAATAATGCAGTGAACCCTAATTCTCTTTGATTAGTAGCGAGTTAGATGATAGCGACCCATTGAAATTGGTCATCAGCATAAATAATGAGTGAATGAACTGATAAAATGCAAAGTCACCGGCCATCATAAATCAAATGAAATCCACTTTCTCTGGAAGTCACTGAAATTAGAAGTCCATGCTCCTATTAATTATTTTGCCTTCTGAAGACGACAGTGTTATAAATCAGCCTTGAAAGGCACTTCACTTAGGAAGCTGAAAGAGTAAGACTGCCTGCAAATTGTTTTGTATACGCACCTAATTGTTTCTTAAGTAACCCACCTTTTGTAGTATGACTGCTGAAAAGCAGAAAGTGCACCCAAAAGTGTAGATTAATGAAAGCAGCAGATATTGCTGTAAGAAAAGTATTTGGTCAGAATAATAGCTGTGCCTTGCACGTTGGTCAGTCTGAAGCTGAACCTACTGTTCTTGTTAGGCAGGGTTCCTCCAGTCAATTTGGGCTCAAGGTGATTCTCATTTATTAGCTAGATATAATTACATGGCAATAAGAAACTTGTTAATAAAAAAGTCTGGAGCAAGAAAAAAAAATGGGCATGCACACTAGTTTAGTTTAAAATTGCGCTGTGCGTTTGTCTAAACAACGTACTGCAAGAATTTGGAATGGCAGGTAAATGTTTCTTGCAGAAAATTTATACATATTTCTGTAGTAGTTTATATCTGTCTATATCTATATATTTGTGTGTGCGTGTGCATTTATAGATGAATACTTATATATATGCGTTTTAAAAAAAGACCATGTTTTCTGTGAAGTAGTTGAACACTCCTTGCACAATATCTTAATTTTTCTTTGTTGTGCTAGAACTTCCTCGTGTGTATCATCTGATTATGCCCAAAATGTGTCTTCATTCGTACCACCGGCCATTTAATGAAACACAAGCAGACCTGCTTGGCATCAGAAAGAAGGTGGATGGTCACAGAACTTTCCTTGGAAAAGGTAGAACAATGGCATTACTATCTAGGATGTTAGTTTATAGTTCCAGCTTTTCATGTCCTCTTTGATCTAAACTGAGTATAGGTGTTGAGGTGGTATGGAAAACAGATTATAATAGGTAGGTGAGAAAGACTGAAAGGAAAAGGTTTAAAGAAAAAGGATTAAACTATATACAACAGAGAAAAATGGAGAAGAGTGTATATGTATTTAAGAAAATGTATATAAATGATATATATGGAAGTATAGTGTAGTAAAAGGTTAGACTTGATACCAGACTCTTACCTCATGTATGCTTATCTGATTTTATGTCAATACATGATCTGTGTACTAGAGAACCAATTATGGAGAAAGCAAGATATATAAATACGTATTCTGCAGGAATTCTACCTCTTTGCACAGAAGATGTGACTTCATATTATTTTCTACTAAGGCATCATAAAACATATACTATGATTACTTAGGCCTATACAACTCTCTGCTTACTTATACGTATTATCTGTGGAAAAACTGGATGGGAAACAGAGTTGAACATTTTCCCAGTTTCCCACAAATGCTTTGGCACTCTGGCAATGTGAAAATCATTTAAACTGCAGTATTCTACACTCCTCTCTTCTGACTTCGTTTATTTATTTATACATACTTATATGGTATATCATGGTGTGTTTTCCTTTTTTAAAAACAATGTCAGTTTCAATGGTAATTTTCATTTGCAGTTCAGCATGGTGGATCTTCTGCTTATAGATAGATCTGGTAACTAGATTCTTGTATGGTTTTTAGCTGTTTGTGTGCATTGAAAGAGCACCAAAATGCAAGGCAACGAAACTGGACTTTGCACTTCTGAAAATGCCTATCTCCTTACTCCGGAAAATTAGACTTTCTCATTTTATATTTGCACATTAATTCTCATTTTGTAGGCATTATTAATAAACACTTCTGGTTAATTGATACAACTTAAAATGCTAAAATATTCCTCGTTCCTGGAATTTGTTGAATTCTGAAACTTTGTCCAAATGAGACTAGAGTTCCTGTAGACCAGACAGGGTTGGCTAATGGACAGGACTGTCTTAGGAATTTGCAAATATTTATTCAATTTAAGACGTAAATACATTTAAAAGTGTTTGTCATATGGTAGTGCTTTAATTTCTGATGCCTTGTAACTTGTATGCTTGTTGAAACATACCTTCAATACTATGGATCAATTGTAAAGCTCTGCATTTCCACTTCGTTCTAAAGTATACAGTTTACAGCGTCTCCACCCCCCAAAACTGCAAGAGATTAAAGCATGCAGATACAGTTGTTGGAAACAGCAGTACCATTAAACTACTGGTACAAAGAAAGTAATCTTTCTCTTCCCGAAAGTTTTGAGCCATGTGAGCTGTGGAGGCACTAAAGAGAATAAACCCTTCTCTTTGAGTTAAAAATGTGAAGGAGAACAATCTGCATGAAGCCACCAGATTTTTCAAAGGACTTCTGTCTCCTCTCATGGAAATTAGAAACAGTTTTCACTGTTCTCAGCCAAAACAAAATAAATTGGGTGAAGTATGGAGGAATGAGGTTATTAGCAGGTATAGTAAAAACTTGTTTATCTACTGACACAAAATAATGTTTTTAAGTGGTCATTGTATGAAGTGTTTGCTCAAGTACGTTACACATTGCTGTATGAAAGAGAATGCTTTTAGAATCTGGATCAGTTGAAATTCAGGTCATTTATGAATTTGTTTGCAAACTCTCCTAGTGGGCAAGGCTATCTGAGATTTGAGCTTTCAGTTTTATCGTCCGATATGTTTCTACGATGATGATTTATAATCTAGCGATGATGAAAGGCTGTTAGAGTGTAAAAAAGTTCTTTGTTGAGAAAATGCAAACAACTGTACATGAGCAATTACTGTGGTAATTAAGTTACTTATTTTAAAAACAAACTTAAGTTGCATTAGAGTTGCTTGAACAAAGGTATTTGATTTGTATGTCTGTACCAATTAGTAATGGGTGAGTGTCGGGACCAGTCCAGTAACTGGTTGAAAATGTCAGTCCCAAGGCATCATTGTAGATACCTCTTTTGCATCTTCCCTGAAGCGGTCTGGTGTCAGTGTTTTCTAATTGTTGGTGTCATTATTTTTGAGTGCACTGACTTGCTATGAAGGAGATTTCTGTTTAGTTATGTGTACTTTAGATGAACTTGTGTTCATATTTTACAGACTTGTATGTAAGTTAACATTCAAAAGAAGCGAAGTTGTGTCTCTACTGAAAAAGCATTAGTCCCTATGCTGCTTTAGAGGGTACCTTATTTTAATGGCCTTGATCCACTTAACAAGTCCTGTATGTCCTATATCTTATTTGATAGAGGGTGCTACTGAAAAGTCTCTGACTTGCTTCTGTCATTTCTCGTTAGGAAAGAGATGACCCTCAGAAGTAAATTGCTGTCTTATGCTTTGTTACAAGATGACGAATTTGATTCTCTTACTAACTTCAAGAACAGTTACTTAACCTGTGTAGTGGTTTTTGTTGCAAGGCAAATTTAATAAATGTTTAAGTAGTTCCATTGTGATCCCTATAAGAGAAAGGCAATGTAAAGAGAAGTCTAGAAGATGGCAAGACCTACACAACTCTTCAGGTCAACAACAGTAAAAGTTGGCTGAGAGGGGAAAGTAATCTTTTCCCGAACTATAGGAGTAAGCATAAGTAAGCAATTAAGTAATTTCCTGACTGTGGGAGTAAGGTTTCACTGTAAGGCTTCCCAACGAGACACTGACAAATAAGTGGAATCTACTGGCAAGTTTTTAATAGTCTTATTGAAAAGATAATATCCAAGTTTGGACATTGTGGAAGTATCTGGTGACAGTATTACTAACTAGTCTGAGACGCAAATGGCGAACAGTGCTAATCCTCTTTACATTGCAACAGTAAGTGACACTGAACCACAGAGTACTTGAAAAAGAACTCGTCCTGTAGCAGAGGAGCCCTCAGGGTGTAATGCCAAGGACAGTTGTTTGACTTAATGTTTAATTCTGGCTGTAATAATTAATCTCTAGATTAAATATCTACTTAGTGACTTTTTTAAAAGTGTCTGTAATATGGAAGTGTGGTCTTCCCTACTCAGCTTTTTGAGATGCCTGGTTTTAAGAAGGGTATAGAAACTTTTGTTTATTGCCTAGGATATAATTTATTTCAGAGCTGTGTTCGAATGCTTGTGGATTAGAGATTGGAAACAGCCATTGGCTACAGTATCGTGGTGTGTATTTGATTGTGCAGCCATTCTAGTAAAAACAATGTTGTATTTCTATAAACAGTACATAACCTTGATGATCAACAGAAGTGACCATTTTAAGACTGGTTCCCAAGCCAAGTGGAAAGGCTTTTGCTTCTGTGCTGATAACTCTTAAGTGTGTAGGCAAACCAAGAGAAAAATGTTGACCTGCATTCTTCTTGTATGAGCTATTCTAATGCCATCTCATGCCTATTAATGGAATTACTAAACCTGGTTCCACCATGGCGCCATGGCTGTCAGCTGGTGGAACAACATGGTATGGAAATGCAAAAGACTGAGCAAAAATCTGGTTCTGAGGCTTAGAACAGGTTTTGATCAGTATGTGCTGTAATGTCTTGTACTATTGAGGGCTCTTTATGGTTTGTGTGCTTTATTAGTCCTTAAAGTGCTAACAAGCTTTAAGGATCTCAAAACTTGTTAGAAATCAAATCACGGACAGAATTTGAAATAAAACTGGCGTTTGTTGAGTCTGCACTATGTTCTGTTTGTTATTGTAGCTGTTGTGCGTACATACCACTTGATGGTTTCAAAATAGCAGCTAAACCAGACTTAGTATTGCAGCACAGGAAATCTACCTCTGTAACCTGTAGTTAAATACTTGATATCAATTCTCAGATGTTATTAAGAAAATATGCCCTGTCATGAATTGCTTTTCAAAACATCTGCCTTTTCTAAAAATTTTGAATTTATACAAGATTCTCCACCTGCTCTTGGAGATATTCTTTCAAACAGTATCTCTGAATTGTCCATTCAAAGTGCTGAACACACTTTCATTTTACTTTATATGCTAATTAATAATGTAATTTGATTTGTTATTTTATGGGGAAAAGACTTGTATGCTCTCTACAGGTAGAAAACCAAAATAAAAATAACATGAAACTTTGAATGATGAAGTGAATAAGGAGTTAAGTTCCTTATAATTTTTCTGGTTTGATCCTTGGTTTAAAAAAATAAAAAATAAAGAAGCCTGCATGTAAATATATTTTTATGTATGCTAAGCGTAAAGATAGCTCTGTCCTACCATATTGATTTATTAGATTCTCTGACATTTTAGTTGTGGTCGTTATGTTATATTTATGAGATGAATGTTGGATTCCCTCATTATGTTATCCTCATTTATTTTACATACTTTTATGACTGGTTGTGCTCAGCTTTACATTTAAAGCTTTATTGCAGCTGTTAGTGTTGGGGGGAGGGGGAGGCAAGTACTTATTGATCAGAATTTACATGTTTACTGTTGTAATCATGATTTATTTAATCTCTTTCTACATATAAGTGTAAGGTCTTTCTCTGAAATAAAATAGTATATTTCAGGAGGTCTCTTCATCTGAAAGACGGTTTTGCTTAGGAAGTTAGTAGTGACCGGACTTCTGTAGGGGAAAATGGTGAACGCTTCACAATATTGATGCTGAAATTTTCCCTTATATAAAAAGATGCAGTGATCTTTATAATTTCATATTTTATTTACATTTGCTGTACACTTGAGATGAGGCAATGCTAATGTTAGAAATAATTATTTGTCATAGGTGTTCCTTCATTTAATGATCACACAACCACTTCAAACCTTCCTTGATTTAGTTTTATGACGCAACGAAGTAGTCCTGTGTGTCCTTTTTACAGCAAGGGAAATGGAAGCCCTGAGATTTGACAAACATGGCTGTGGCTGGGGTACCCTTCATGAGAAGCTTTAAGCGAACCCAAACTAGAAGTGTACTGAACATTTACCTGCCCTTCTGAGAGTTTCTGAAGTGTGCTGGGAAAGAGATCCCACCCCAGTGGTAACATCCTTCTGAAAACCTACGTTCAAGTGGCTTGAGTAGGGCGACATAGTAGGGTGGTGGCGGTGGGAACAGTAACGTATCTGAGAACTTCTCTCATAGGTTCGCTAATGAAATACATGCAATTCTGTATAGTATGTTGGGATCTGGCCCATAGTTTATAAATGCCTACTTTTGAACATGGAAAGAATTGATGTGAATGTTAAGTAGCTATTTTTATGTAAAGCAGCCTTGCTGCTGTAGTACTTTTACTCTGTGGTTGATAGTGTAGTTAAAATTTGGCAGTGATCCTAAGAAATAATTTCTTATATAATCTATACCTTCCTTTTGATTTTCTAGGAATAATTTATTTGGAATTGCAGTGTGCTATATAAATTCATCATTGTTTTTACAGACTCTGAGTGTAGTGAGCAAATGATTTCTAATCAAGATTTCTAGGTTACTGTTCATAATTAAGCTTGGTATTGTGTATAATTCACTATACCACATTTTCCAGTGACAGCCACGTAAATTAGATATCATCACAAGGGTTCTGGAGATTTATATTGTTATAAGGATACACTGTAGCCTTTTCCCATAAACTAAAGTTTGTTTTCCTGGCATGCAGAAATTCTGTAAAAACCTGCGTTTTGTCACCCAACTTTTGAGCTAATGTGTATCTGCTGTGTAGTCTGCAGACGTATTTTACAGCTCTTCTCTACTCAGTGGTGCTTCACTCACCAAATACACTTTGGATAACACTGAGTAGATAGCACAAATTGGAGGGATTTATGTCTCGTAAAGCTGAGCATAAATTATTTTGATTAATACATCTCAATATCATTTTTCTGTAGAACTGTGTACAAGTACAGGATGTACTCTGATGGTAAGTCTTTTATTGTGGAATATTATTCATCCCCAAACTGTCCTCTGCATCTTCTGGCATTTGATTTTCATTGGTATGATTTCTGACTCTTTTTTTTTAATATGCATACTTCTGAGATACAAATTAGTTTTTTTCTAATGAATCATTATCATGTGCTATCATCAAAGGTTATTCACTGAAAACTTGAGAAAAAGGCAATGAAAACTAATTTTGATTGTTAATGGAAATGTATTTTTAGTCTTAAACAGCTTCCCTCAGCAATAATTATAGTTATGCCTCTTGGGTGTTTTTGGACTTGTAAATTTACATCCAGCAGTTCTTTTTCATTTAGTAGTTAATCTTTTACAGAACACTGCAAACTCATACTTTTACCTAACATTAGGAGAATCAAGAAAGTATATTCATCTATCCATCCTTTTAAAATATAGATATAGGTGTTTTTATTGTGTGACTAAGAGATGGCTGTGTCTATACTGTATATGAGCTAAAGCATTTATATTATGGTGTGGTTGAGTTCCGAGTGTCACTTCTAGTTTTGAAAAACGTGAATTCAGTCAGTTCATATAATTTATAAGGATTAACAGCAAGATAATTAGGTATCCTTGTAGTAAGAGTGGCTGCTATTCAGCCACTAAGATACAATTTTTGTAGAAAAGCAGAAGCATAAAGAGTGTATTAATTTGGGGGTTTAGAAGTTAACATAAGGTACGGGTCATAGTAATAAATAAAGACTGAATTAGTTGAGCAATATTTCACTGCTGAAGTAGTTATTAAAAGATGAGGCTTTTTTCCTCCTGTAGTATTTTCATGTACAGTTGTTAATCACGGGTTTGCGTGTACCATTGAGGTATAAATTCTCCACTCCCTACTGGAAAAGAGTTCATTTTGAAAAGGTGTGTGCCTTTTTCATCCAACTGCCAGCAAAACCTTGCTCACGTGTTTAAGGTCTTGTGATTAAAGTTCTGGTCCTCTAACTAAAAGTGGAAATATGCAAGTGGCAGTAATTTGGGTGTCTGAACTTGTTTTACCTTAAGTATGCCGTTTTTCAGAGTTTAAGAAATGGTTAAAATTAATCCTGTGTGCAGTTACTGAGAGAAGAAGCAGGCAACAAATGTCAATAAATCTAGATCTGTTTGAAGCAAACGTCACTAAATCTTAGTCTTGACTGCTCTCTGGTAGTGTCAAGAGCTGCTCTGTAAGATGAATTTGAGGGGAGGATGAAAAAGGTACCGTATTAAACCACAGTACTGATAAGTTTAGTTAAGAGGCAGAAGATGTGTCCTTGCAGTGACATTCAGTGGCCGATATTTGTTTCCCTTTAAATAATATGCTGTACATCTATGAGAATGATGGCTTGGTGTTTGTGACATTGCATCTTCACCAAGGTTACTGGCTCCAGGACAGGCAGTCTCTCCTCTCTTTCTCTCTCACACCCTGTCAATAAATATCCACTTGTCTGAGGAAGTGAGATACAGATTTTACAGCTGACACCAGAGCATCTTCATTTCCAGAAGCAATGAGTTTCAACACATGTGAACGTGAAGTAGGGAGAAAAAAAATTAAAGGGATATATCTTTTAAGTCTTTGTCATAAGAAAGCAGTTATCCCTTCCAGACAACAAAATCCAAGGTTTGGCAATAGTATGTTTAAAGTCTTCCAGTGAACCCCAAAATTTCTGTTATAACAATAACATACTAAATTTAGCCCAAAGATTTGTATGAAAACCAGATAAATATATTCTCTTTTCCTTATTACATATTAATATATATATTTCCACTTTAAAAGGGGAAAGTAATTTAAGAACAATATCATACATACATACATAGTGATTTTTCTGCTCTATTAATTCAGGGTGTTCACAACCTGGTATTAGATAAACCCCTTCACTGTTCTGTTCTACTCAAACATGCAAGTTAACCAGCTCTCAGCTAAAACGGAGGGAGGAGATACTCCATACGTACAAAGGGAGTGCTACAAGTGGAGATTTTGAGTGAAAAGCTATGTAACAAAATGACCAAATCTCAGTCAATTGGAAAGTATCTTAAATTTTCTAATCTGTAGCCTATGCTTCCCCTGAAGAGAAAAGCAAATAATTCTGTGGGGATAATTTATTCATCTGCAGTTTATTTAATCTCCAATTCTAACTTATGTCAGCTTAACATCTGTGAATAAAAAGACTCTCTTGCCCATTCTTCTCGCCTTTTTATTTTAAAACTAAAATGTGTTAAATGTAACTAATAAGCCTGATTTATTGTTAGCTTGTACCAAGTTGCTAACATGGTCTCTCTTGCCCTCCCTCCCCTTCTCCTTCCACTCCCCAGCCTCCCTCCGACCTCCAGCTGAGCACTGATTGTTGTCCAAGTCCTGATTTCTTACCACTAATAATACCACCACAAAGAGGTAGAATTAAGTGCTTCGTAACATTTTTCAACTGCTTAATGGCCTGTTTGCATCAATACAATAGGCAGCACCTATCCATTCTCCCATGAGGGTATGGTTAGCCATTACAAGAGCAGCGATGTAACCATATCTACAGTACTTTTTCAGTGTGGGAGCAGCTTTTCCTGGCAGACTTTTATAGCGCTTGCGTCAGGGGCTCTGAAGGTTTATTCGGCTTTATCGTACAGATGTGCTGCTATGAGCAGGACTAAGGCAAGCTGTCCTTCTGAATATCATTTTCTGAGCCCTTCTTGGGATTTCCTGCTTTGCATCAGCTTCAGGATATGTGGAAATACTTACAGTGTGTGATATTGGCTTGCTAAACACACTTAATCTCCAAAAAGAAGCCTCTGAAATGTCCAGCCTGAAAATGTACGTTGCTTGATACTAAAAAACGTGGATCACTTGAGAGCTGGTGTTTTCAGTTGAGAATTAAGTCCTGGAATCTTTCTACAGAGCTAACAAATCCTGTGCAGGATAGTGTGCTATGGCAGGAATGTCTCTGAGGTTTAAGCTTTTATTTCCCAGTGTAATAGATAAGTGTATCTGAGGTTAAAATACAAACATATGATAAAGGTTTCTTTAAGTATCTCGAATGCACAGATTGCATTTGCAAAGGTAGTGTGTTAATAAAAGGTGTCTGTGTCTTCAGGAATTTCTTGTTACATTATTGCCTCTGCATGTCTTGCACAAAATTTTCATCTAAATATGAGGAATTTTTCAGATTCGGGACTTTCTAGGAAAACTTTGCTAATAGGCTCTTTGGTAGAAATTGGCTACAAAGTTCTCGGTTATGAAGTGAAGTATTTTCAATCTTTAAAAAAAACAGCTTTGGTAATTCTGCTATTTTGAGTCGCAAATATATGATAAAGCAGCCTTGGTTATCTGGTTGCAAGAAAACCTAGAAAGTATTACTTTTCTCTTATGTTTCTAGAGAGTGTAAGTTGTGTCTTTTGAGTCCCTATTTCTTGATGAGAAGCCACCAAAGACAACGATTTCCTTTCTTCCTTCTGCCTCTCTTAAGTAGGAGAGCTGAAGGCTGGTTGCAGCCTTTTTGTATGAGGCTTAAGAGATTTGATGTAGGATTGGTGGATGTTAGTCCAATTATGTAAGTTAAAGCTTCTTATAGCATACTAGAGGGCAACGAAGCTGGTGAAGGGTCTAGAACACAGGTCCTATGAGGAGCGGCTGAGGGAACTGGGGATGTTTAGCCTGGAGAAAAGGAGGCTGAGGGGAAACCTTATCGCTCTCTACAACTGCCTGAAAGGAGGTTGTAGAGAGATGGGGGTCGGACTCTTCTCCCTAGTAACAGACGACAGAACAAGAGGAAATGGCCTCAAGTTGCGCCAGGGGAGGTTTAGATTGGATATTTGTAATAATTTCTTCACCCAAAGGGCTGTCGGGCACTGGAACAGGCTTCCCAGGGAGATGGTGGAGTCCCCATCCCTGGAGGTATTCAAAAGACGTTTAGACGAGGCCCTAAGGGATATGATTTAGTGGGGGACTTGGTAGTGATAGGTTAATGGTTGGACCCGATGATCTCGGAGGTCTCTTCCAACCAGAACAATTCTATGATTCTGTGATAGAGTATGCCAAATGCTGTTCTGTTTCTAAGACGACATGGGTATGGTTTAGTCTCATTCCCATATATGTTGAATGGGTAAAGAGATTAAAAGCGAGTGGATCTCATTGTCAGCACTCGATTCAGGCTTGACCTGTTGTTTTTGAATCAGGCTCTGGTGTAATTGTGTGCCTCTTCAATGTTTGTATCCATACAAAATGACATTATGACTGACTGTCCTAGTACCTGTGACTTAGGAACTTTCTCTCTTGGGTGCTCAAATGTTGCATAAAAGAGAGAAACTGAAATTAAAAGAACAGAACTGTGGCAGTTGATAGTTTGCATTTTTGTATCTGCTAAATGTGGACCTCGCATGTCCAAACCATATTAAATGCTATAGATGTGTAAAATTGCTTTCAAAATATTTAGCATAGCAAAAGAAGTTCATTCAGTTGTTACAAAATTTACAGTATTTTCAGTCAAGTTCACTGAACTGTAAATTAGGACCTGTAAATTAATTGGGGTATCAATCAATTTCTTTCAATTTTATGTTACTACTTGTTACTTTGTGGTCTTGTAATAAGCAATTATGGATGAAAAGCATAGTAAGAAGCTTTCAGCAGCTTTACTGAAAACTCCTGTGTGAGTTAAGTTTTAGGAAATTTATATTCTTTCTGAACTTTTCAGAGTTATAAGATTCTGATAATTAATGTGGAACTGACAGAATAAAAGAATCTTATGTCTGAAATCAAGATGTACAAAGAGCAATGAGGTGCTCTTGCTGAAGGGTGGAGGATTAAGGTTCTGATGCTCTTTAGTTAAAAAAACAAAACAAAAAAACCAACCACAAAACCCCAAACGCCACAACCTCTTAAAAAAGAATATCTAAGAAACCCACGTATGCATGGAATAAAAACAGAATGGGAAAGAATACCAAAGAAACCCCCCAAACCTTAGGCATAGGTTGACTGTGTAACTGTTGCACACTACAAGGATGAATAGTCCCAAACTTTTGTTCTTTTACAGATATTATGGATTACTTATAAATTCTTTAAAGTCTTTCTCCCTTATCCCCTACAAGTAGGCTAGATGCACTCTTTATTTAAAAGTTAAATTTTAACCTGTGAAATGTCTATAAAATCACATGATGGCTTTATATATGTTTTCTGGTGTATTCAAATTATCATCTGCTGACCTTTAGTGACAAAAATGTATCTTTTTGTTCTTTTTATTTTCTATTAGTACTGCAGCTTTGAGAGCGGTGATAATGGAATTCCACCTTGTGTGTCAGAAAAGAGAAGTGTTAGATTACAGCTATAGGGTCAGACTTTAATCCTCCTATTACACCTTTGTAATCCCAACTCTGAATTCTTTAAAAGGTGCCCATTGAGTTAAGTTAAAGCAGAATATAGCTCACAAATAACTGTTACTGATGTTGTGCACCATACTCTGGTATGTTAAGTCTGGCCTTATGTTTCCGACCTGGGTTTCAAGAGTGTTAGCACATACAAAACTACGTATTAATTGTAGAATGACAACTACAGAGAAAAATAGACAAATATTTACTCCTTACTGCCACTTCACATCAAGCTCAGGAAAACATACGTATTTATTTAATCATAGAATCAAAACCACATTACCCTTTTTCAGATGTTTTCTGCACCTGTGTCTTGGTTAACAGGAATAGCTCTGTCTGAGAGGACAGTACACCCTTAACGTTAGCTAAGCACTCCCTGCTATGTTAGTAAAGGTTTTGATTCTCTGATTCCTGACTGTAGTTAATTTCAGGTAAAGCTATGTTATTAAAAAAGGGAATATCAGACTGGGATATCTAATTTAGAACCAAAACTCAGCTCCTGCACTGGTCCAAACAACTTCTATAAAGTTCTTTGTGCATGTATTGAGGAAGATTAATATTGTTTTCAGAAATATTTGCACAGGGCTAACAGACCCTAGCTTATTATTATGGACTCTAGACTAGTAATTAACAATTCTGGAGGCTACTAAACAGGCTCTGGTGAAAGTAATTGTTCACTTTCAAGAATTCTCTTACAGACATGTTCAAGTTCATTGCAAATGTTTCTCATTAGTTTACGGATGCATGTTTTCTTTTGATAGACAAAAGGAAAGGGGAGGGAGGTCTTCTATTGAATTGTATGTTTTTCACTTTGACAAATGGTGAATTTTCACAGTGGTTCACAGGGAGTTCTGCTCAGTTACCACTTACAATAAGATGTGGTGCTACTTCCCTGTGCACCACTTAGAGCAGGGATGAATGCTCAATCTAGGGCCCTTGATTACTCATCTGTTTATGGGTGCAAACCTAAATACATAATTTGCAAAAGAAACGTGATGCCATAATAGTTGCTGTATTTCTTGAAACGGATATAAAGTATTATCTAAGTTTTGAGCTAGAGCTCTCTTCACTGAAGTTCTTTATAAATGTGATTATCGAGAGATATAACAATGCCATAGTAACAAAATATACCTTATGTTTATGCTATAACTGAATTATTCTTGCTAATTATAGTAAGTATTTTTAGTCATTGATATATGCAGCCACTAAAACACTGCATTTGTCAGCTGAGTGTTTTTTCTCCTTGGCTTTGATGTTGCCAGTGTATATTTAATCTCAATTTATTTCTACTAGTCATTGTTATATAAAACCTAATGCATGGAAACACAATATTTATCCCAGCAGCTGTTAAAAATCTGTGGATATGGATTAATGTCAGCTTTTAAATGTGTAGTGCTTTAGTTAATTCCATCCAAGGACAGATGATATCATCCACTAGGAAGGAATATATTAAAAGCTGTCAGCCAGAAGGTAGTAAAAGTAGGTGATATGTTATAAGGAGGACTAAAAGGTCATTCAAAGAAGAGATATTGCTAATAAGTCAATTAAAATTTTCAAGCTGACATTTTACAAATTTCTGTGTAAGCCCTAAAACGTTTTCAAAGCTAGCAAAATTCACATCCAAGATTGGAAAAACAGGAGCCATGCAGAACCTGCACAGTTCCTTCATGAAATGAGCAAATTGGGAGCTGGCTGCTTTAGGTTAAGTCATTGAGCAGATCGGCCTTGAGAGGGCCAATTGTTCAGCCAGATTAGTGTTGTCTGGGCTGTATTTGTAAGTATAATATGTGAGTATTGCTTATGTATGTGTAAGCAAATGTATTTCAATAGATGCCTTCTGCGTTGTTTTGCAGTCCTTTCCAAGGCTCACCTGGATTATGTGCAAGTAACTACTTCTATATGGCTAGATAGGGATTGTATATGAATATACTTATTTAGATTGCATTTGAACGTGAGAGCAAATTCTTTTAAATTACTGTCCAATGAGTGGGTAGTCATTGTATAATACACGTTGTGCCAATTTATTCAGGATATGCTTTGATAATATCCGTTTGTCAGGTTTCAAGGCTCAAGATTAAATGCTGGAGGAGGTGGGGATGCAATCTATGTCAAGGAACTAAATCCTCACTTCCAACTTGTCGTCGTCTTCCCTCGTTCTAAGTTTGATAAAGTTTAGGTAAAACATGAAAAAAATGAGGCTTAGACCTGTTAAAGATATTGGTACATCTGACTGCCTCAGTGGAAAAGAAAAATACTTGAGTACCTTTCAGTACCAGGCTCAAAATTAAGAAAATCCAGCATTAAGCCTATTTCTATTTTGTGTTCAAAGACAAAAAAAAGGAAGTTTGTTAGATGAAGACACGAAATGCAATTTCTCTTATTTAACATTGTCTAACTCCCAAAGATGATATTTTTCTCTCAGACCTATGGAACACGTTTTGTACAGTAAATACCAACGGGACATTTACATTTGGTATTGATTAGGGCCCAGGTTAAAAAAAATAAAATCGTAGTTTTGACTTGAAGTATATAGAATAAAATATAGTTTTCCATGCAGCTGAAATTGTTTCTGCACATTTGTTGTTGTGAAGTCTGTAGCCATACAGTGACCAAAGGGCACTGTATTTGTTTGATTTTGAACACAGGGTCTAAAACATAGAAAAAGCATTCTGTCAGCTGGAGCCTTAGGCGTGGGATCTCAGACTTGCCTCTTTCCAGCTGAAATGTAGCTCTGGCTGCTTTTGACAAGTGGGTTTTTTTTTCCCAAGTTAGTTCAGGTTTGAGTGGGGCGGGGTGAGAGGGGATTTGTTTTGTGTGGTGGTGGGGTTTTTTTGTTTGTTTGTTTGTTTTTTTATTTATTATACTTTTCTCATGTGATATTTAAGTATCTTGATTCTTAGCTATTCTTAGGATACCTTTTCCTCAGATTATCTGAGACCTGGACTAACTGCATCATTTTTGGTAGCGTGGAGATGCTTCTTATTGATTCTTCTACTTATCAGTCAACAGAGTATCAATGGAGCAAGTATTTCAGTGATGAATGATCAGACAGTAGTAGTCAGATTCCAGTTTCATGTCTGAAACAGACATTTTCTAGGTTTGCACGCTTTGCCTGATAAGATTTCTTTTTTCTGTGACCTTCTTACAGAATGTCTGTTGTCTTCAGATATTCTCACTTTTTAAAATTTATTGAGCTTATTATCAGAAGATAGTCTGACTGTATATTTAAATCTGCATATTAGTCTGTTATCTAGAAAAAGTGGTGTTGCATCAATTTCCCTCTAGATTCATAGTATAAATTACCTAGTTCAGTATACCAATGCGAAAAGAAAACTAATGAATCAAGCGTCCAGAAAATATGTGGAAGGTCTATTGCAAAGTCTTGAAAATCCATCAAGTTTACTTGCATATGATTACAAGAGTAAAAGAATAAAAACCCACCCCAAACCCACAGGCATTGTTTAAGAGTTTGATAATAATAGATTTTGTCTGATACATAGTATTTGAAAGATATGTTTATATGCCCGTGATTCTGTGCATGCACACTCTATGTGCATATCTATAACACAAAAATATTATATCATGTCTGTATCTGCTAATCTAACATGATTAGGTTGGCCCTGCTTGTTTCACTTGACAGGCAGGCAGTGACATCAATCAAAATTTCTGCCATTCATGTTGCTTTTCACGGTGCCAGTGAGAGTCCTGACAGGTTTCTTTAAAGTGGGATAGCAATAACATCAGGATTTTGGTTTTTGTAAGGTGGAGGGATAGTCATTCGTGTACATGGATCATTTCCGTATTTAATCTGTGTTCATTTAAGCTTCTATCTAAATGGTATGATAGTGTACATTTAAGAGATACTGAGGTGTTCCTTGTAATCTGAAGTGGTTTAGGTTCTGAACCAGAAAGTGATTTGTTTCAAGGTTGGAGGAGTGTTTTTTGCATGTGAAGAAAACATGTTATGTGGAAAACCTTTGTGTGGTGTTTTGTTTGGTTTTGTGGGTTTTGGGTTTTTGTTTGTTTGTTTTAACAAATAACACTTGGAATTTTTTTCCTATGTGACATTTCTTTTTGTTTGAAAAGGAATGAAATATTAAGAAAATAATGTGTTTAAATTTTATTTTCCTGAAAAGATGTAGTAAAAAAAAAAATCAACCTGTATTTTCAACCTACATTTTCTGTTGTTCCCTATTTCATATTTACCCTGAATTTATTGCAAAATAATAAATGTACTATGATTATCAAACCCAGTGAAACCAAAGCAAGAATTCATCATTATCATGTAATCTGTTGTCCTGAAACCATTCCAAATACACCTGACAATGTGGAGCCCAATTTTGCTCCATTAACGTACACAAATTTTCTTCTGTCTTTTCCTAGAGCTGCAAATTAAGGTAAAACAAGGAACCCAGATTAGGCCATGATTATACTTATAGATCAGTTGCACCACAGTTGTGTTCCTTCATTTCTAGGGGTAGAAGAAAGGTGGGAGGAGGAAAAAGAAGAAAGAACAAATTTAAACCTTGAGTGGAAATGCAACCAAAGTCTCTGATTTCCTGTTGAATTCCTGCTTCCGTTACACTGCCCCTGCAGATTCTCGGCTTCTATGGGTAAGAAACTGGCGGGGCTGAGAGGGCTGTCCCCAGAGAGGTGGTCTTCCGCACGCATGTGACTACAGCTCAGGCAGGAGAATACTTTCTGCTACTGTGTCATCTCCTTAGAACCATGTCCTTTATTTTTAATTACAGTCTTTTTTGTGCATGTTCCTGTTTTGGGGAAGGACCTCAGAAGTTCAAAAGACTCCAGGGTGCATTCTGGCACTATACTAGTTGATAGGTTTAAAAGTAGAGCTTGGTGGCTGATTTTCCGTATGTTACTCATTTGGTTAATTTTAAGTATCTTTTGAACTCTTCCAGTTCTTTTTAAACTCTGTCCTTAGGCAATTATTGACAATTGATGCTTCCACTAGAAACACTTGTTTTTCCCTGGCAAAGCTACTGGTATGCTGTCGTGGTTTAACCCCAGCCAGCCACTAAGCACCACGCAGCTGCTCACTCACTCACTCCCCTGTGGTGGGATGAGGGAGACAATTGAAAGAGTAAAAGTGAGAAAACTCATGGGTTGAGATAAAGACAGTTTAATAGGTAAAGCAAAAGCCGCGTGCAAGCAAAGCAAGGAATTTATTCACTGCTTCCCATGGGCAGGCAGGTGTTCAGCCATCTCCAGGAAAGCAGGGCTCTATCATGCCTAACGGTTACTTGGGAAAACAAACAGCATCACTCCAAATGTCTGCCCCTTTCTTCCTCCTTCCCCCAGCTTTACATGCTGAGCGTGATGCCATAGGGTATGGAATATCCCTTTGGTCAGTTGGGGGCAGCTGTCCCAGCTGTGTCCCCTCCCAACTCCTTGTGCACCCCCAGCCTCCTCGCTGGTGGGGCGGTGTGAGAACCACAAAAGGCCTTGACTCTGCGTAAGCCCTGCTCAGCAGTAACAAAAACATCCCTGTGTTATCAACACTTTCCAGCACAAATCCAAAACACAGCCCCATACTGGCTACTGTGAAGAAAATTAACTCTATCCCAGCCAAACCCAGCACATATGCTAAAGGCAAGTTTGGTGGCTAGAAAACCACTTAATGTATTTTACAAGGTTTTTAGATGAGGTGGAAAAGACATTTGTGTAATTTATATAGTATATGTTATGTATTGTATACTGTTGTCTCAGTTTTTATCTCGAAGTATTGAATTGTTTAAAGCAGTTATACCAGAAGTTAAATCATAGTTGACATAGATGGCACTAAGATATTTAATAGGTATGTTCTGATGGATATTGATGCATTGTGACTTTAACAAGCATTTTGGTTCAGCAGATTGATGAGCTAAGAATTGTTTTCTGCTGATGATGCACTTGATAGAGAGTTACTTCTGCCTTAAGTTCTAAACCCAGTTTGGCTTTTCAGTTGGGAAATGCTTTCTGTCCTCTCTGACTTAATCCAATATGCTGTTTAAAAAAGCACCTAGTCTTTATTGGTGGGGGTTTTGATTTTTTTTTTTTTTTTAAAGTTTGTGTCCTGCCCAGGGGACACATTTCTAGAGAGAAAGAAGCAGCTAAAGCAGAGTTTACTTCAGATACTTCAATGCTGAAGCTTGCAAACGTAGTGAATAAACATTGACAGTTCTGTTACCAAAAAAAAAGGAAAATTAGGCTGTTGGAGCAGCCATTCAGTAATGGATACAGTATACTTTTTAAGTGTGTCCTGTGCAGTACGAAATGCTAATGTAGGTGCCAAATGGGAATACCCTCTACCACGTATAAGATGAATGAGGCGCTTCAGAGTGGGATCCAAAACAGCTGGCAAACTGAGAAGTGTATGATTGTAAAGCTAGTTCATGTTAGAACTAATCAAAATAAGGTGCTGCAGATGGATATATCCTAAATGAAACTGTAATCGAAATCTCTCCACCTGTGTTCTTTCCTTAGAAACCAACCCAACAATCAAGGAATGCTCTTGTCATGTAAAAGACTAATAAATTATATAAATAGTACTTCAAGTTTTTGTACTTCCTGTCCCCTCAGGTGAATGCTTTTCCCTTTTTCTCACTCCCTTCCTTCCATTGTTGTTGTGGTGCAGCAAGTTGGATATTTAACCCCCACCACCTCTCTTCCTCTTCCCCCTCAGGCCAGTGACAGTATTAGAATAGGAGAAATGGAAAGTACACCATAATCTTAGGAGATCCTGTACCAGCTAGTGCACTGTCCAGAAAGATAAGTCGTGTGGTTTTGAATCATGCTGGTCACTTCCAGTCTACTAATATTGGTGCAACCATGGCAACTCTCCTTAATTCTTTTTTCTAAAGGTTGTGTGATAAAGGGTAGCTCGAATAGTAATCTGGCCCTTATAAATTAATCCTTTGTTCTGGTACCACTAGAAATCTGTGGAGGTATAATCCTAAAATAAATCTGGAGAGAGGACTTAAGAAAATTTTGGACTCAAAAACACACATATTGTTTGGGAGAAGTGTGAAAGGAATTACCTAAAGTTGGTTTTTAGGTGAGTTTTGAAAGAAATTACTTTAAAAGAAAACATTGGGGAAATTATGATTTAAACATGTAACACTCATTTAACTCCATAGTGGGGAAAGGGTAGATATGATGGCTGCAAAGTATTGATTTTGTTTGTGAAAATTGTAGTTGATATAGCTAAACATACCTGTATTTCATGGGTAGGATACTTTTTTTTTTCTTTTCAGTAAAGAATTACTAGTGTGCCGCTAAAATGTTTGAATATTACTCGTGTTAAAGTAGTATATGTTTATCGTGATTTGCTTTGCGGTTTACTTTGTGGTATTTGATTTAAAAGCTCCATATAATTCTATTTCCTATCTAAACTGTGTAAGTTGAAGCACCAACTGCAGATGTGAATTGACACAGGAAAATTGCAAGATTCTCATCGTGCATAGAGTGATTTTCCCAAATTTAACCGTGGAATCAATAATATAATGGTACCTAATGATCTGTATTTCTGGCCTTCTGCATCAATCAGTAATTGTATTCCAAATAGTGTATCATTTCTGTAAATCAATGCACGTCTTAGTTATTGACATAGTGATGACATCAACATGTAACATAAGAAAAAAAAAAAAATTGTCTCGGGGCAAACCAATTCAATCCCTCTTAAATCAAGCAGAGTTTGGGATGGATTAAATGATGCAATTTCCTGGGAATAATTCTTAAAAGCTGTCCCCAAAACTGGTTTGCCTAATCCGGTGTGCTACCTTTTTGCATGTTTTGATACGTTGAATCAATCCAATTCTTACAACGAAGGAAAGATTATTTTTTACAAGAGAAGTAAACTTAATAGCATTTAAGTGTGCTTTAAGCGTTGTAATGAATTCTCTGATTCATACATTGGTTATGTAATGGTCTTGCAAAACCACTGAAAAATGCCCCCTTTCACCACAAAAAAAATTTCTTCATTGTTTTTATTTTTTTTATTTTTTTCCTTTTTGCCCTTAATAGAACCATAAATAAGGCTGACTACTCTGGATTCTATTACTATGTAAAAGCTATTTTAAAACATCTAACCATCTGCTTAATGGCTGGTAATATGTTTCTAATGGTCACTCTTGATAAGATACTTTCAATTTGCTACAGTAATAGTAATCAAACAGCCAAAGCACATTCTGCAGTGATGTGGCTGAGATTGTTCACCACTTTCCTATCAGCAAAAAGGTTGTTACAGTCTTTCGTATAAAAAGAATAGCACCTTTGGAAATTTTCTGTTTAAACAACATATTTCTGGATGAGAAATATGGATTTGAAATGTGAACTTATCAGATGTTATACAAATGGATAGTTTTCAGTATTTACGTGTCCAGGTGTTGTGGCTACTGTGGTTGTAACAGGTCAGTTTAATTAGTAATTGTCCCTTTTTTTCCTGGATGATATATACTGAATTGCTGTCATCTAGGGCCTTGCATTCTTTTGTGTGATCCTGGCAGCTGGTGACGGCTCTGCAAATTATGAGTTTCTTGGCTTAAAACAGACTAAATTGCAGACAAAACAAGCTATCAGCTGAGTAAATACTGCACCTCTGTTTGGCTTCAGTGAGAAGAAGGAGATTAGCGTGAGTACTTAGTGTTCATAATTACTAGTAAGAGGCAAATAGTAGGCTCAGGCTGACTGGAGATTGTTCCATTACATCCAATTAACACCCACTTGATTATTGTTAATTACTTATGTTGGATGACAGAGGAGTAAAGATGTCATACTTCAAACATACAAATACCATTTGGGTCATCAGTATGCTGACACTGATGATATCGTTCTCAGTCTCAGATGCTACTAGGTATTTTCTCTGTATGGTTTTTAGACTTCACTGCTTTTATTACTACTTCAAATTCTCCTTAAATACACTGACTAAATAAATAAATTTTTTCTTAATTAAAAAAAAAATAAAGAAAAAAGCTGTATTTTCCCTATTGAGCTCTTCAGTATAAAAGAGAGCTCTCAACAACACAAGACTTCTGTTGATAATAATTTTTTGTAAAGGCCTTTTTATGAGGTAACCAGCTGAGGTTGAGACTCGGAATATGTGGTGGACATGGATAGAATGTAATATATTTGTTATTCCAGTGTCAGAGTTAGGATTTTCAAATTGGATATGTTGGGATACCCAACTCTCTTAGATAACTTCAAAACCTGAAAAGTTCGAATATAGTGACGTGCATAAATATTATTGTCACTTTTCTTGGTTATTGGTAATGCATTGTGATAAATGACTGAAACTAATATCATAAAAAGGTGAGTTCCCTAAGTGCAATGAGTTAATGAAGACCTTTCTCATTTTACGTTGTAATATATATTTAAACAGTAAAGGAACAGGCATTAGAAAGTCTATTGAAATAAGGAATCCCTGAGTATATTTAAAGATTTAAACAGGGAATTGAATATCTTGACTAGTCATTTGGAATCTATAATGTTAAAATAGTCTCCTTTTAAAGGGCATTCACAGCATTAAAAATCACCTTCCAAATACTGTAAATATATATATTTTATAATGAACAGATATCAGTGAAATGGAATATTGTCATAGGATAATAGGTTCTGGCTGATGAATGCTGAAGCAGAGCCAAAATGCTCAATTTTAAGGTATGAGACATTGATCCTGTGACAATCTTTTATTACAATTTACTTTTATTTCTATTATGCCACCTGGCCAATGTGGATACCATCATCTTGTCTGAATGGGACACGTAGAATCATAGCATGTAGAAAACTGTACCTATCTAGAAGCTTCATGTTATGTGGTGCTGCTACTTAGATGATCACAAAAGCAGCAGCTGTCAGACTCGCTTCTTACTTTTGCAAAATAATTTCTGCCACTCAAGATGAAGAAATACGTTATCAATGTTGGATCTGTGCAGTGATGGAGAATGATTCAGCATGCCTCTAATAAGCAGCATTTAAAGATATGGTATCCAGCTTTATAACGTAGCAAAGAAATAGACAGGACAGGACATTTCTGTATTTGTTCTTCCTTAGTAGTGCTGTACTGTCCTTTTTCAAACTTTTTCTTGTTTCTTGTTTTAGCCTTTTTTAGTATGTCAGGTGACAGTCCTTCCTATACTTCAAGTATACAATAGTTGGACACATGTCACTGCTAGGTTTTCCTTACTGTAAACGATACGACTCAAAAATCTTTAATGGCCTTTGTTTTTCTGTTGTATTTGTACAGTGCCCAGCAGAGTCTGTTCCTGACCCTTGGTTGTACTGGTTTCTAATCTGATTTGCACATACTAACCTGAATATTCATTTCAGAGCTTGTATAGAACCAAACTATATTTATCTATGTTCTTGCAATAAATAGACTGCATTTGCAGACAAGAAAGGGAGTGTCAAAACCTCCTGAATTTCACTGTTTTTAACAGAACAAAGCATAATGAATTAGGTAGTTCCTCCTATTATTTTCAGGTGTTCTTTAAAGGAGTGCTTAAGAAGTTTTACTTGATTTAACTTAAATATAAGTAATTCTCAATTCGGAGCAATGGTTTAGAACTTGACTGAATGTCGTTTTTGTGAAGTAATTACCCTGATTTCCTTGCTAAATGTTATTTTATGCATTATGTTTAATAGCCTCTTTTTCTGTGGTATGGTAGAATAGTGATAGCGTCTTCTATCACTTAGGGACAGAATATATCCTCTGTTTGGTTCATTCACAGCTTAGCATTCAGGCATTAGAGCAATGGGATTTTTTTCAGCACGTCTTCACAACTCATATTAGAACAAACTATGTGTAAGCTTTTTAACTCGGTGGTTTTTTGCTTCCATGTCTTCTAGATACCTTATCGAGTTGGCAAGATATACCTTGTTCTTGTGTCTCTTTGGATGATGTTGTGTACATTGCCTGTATGGGGATATTAGGGACTTTGGGAATAAGTTGCTTCTGTGGAATACTAGTTTTGCAGTACTTGAAAATCATGTCCATGTAGGATGCTTTTTCTGATAATGTTCATATTTTGTGACAACTTCAGGTGTATTTTGTTTGCAGTACCACATAAGTTGTTTTAGTAGTGCAACATTCTTTCAGGGTCCTGATTTCCTATAATGAAAAACATCCCATGCTTCCTTGAGATTTAACTTTCCTGATGGTTTTTGATGGAGATGTGGTAACTCAGTGGTCCAGTAACAGATATTGTTCCTATCTTAGTCTTGTACTAGAAATCATTCCCCAAATATATGCTGATGACTCAAGAAAACTGTCAATTGACGGGTGAGCAGATATTCCAGTGCCCTAGCTGTTTAGTGCTATTTTGGTTATGAGATGAAGCTGAAAGCTAAGATTATCACGCTTAATTGTGTATTTTAAGGTATAGACAATCTATAAATCTTAACCTAGTAAACTACCACTGAGGGATGAGCTTGCTCTCTTCACCACTGTGCTGAGCGGAGCCCTGACACAACAGAGTATCAGCGTATATTGTTTATGTTGTAATAGTGTTTGGTGTACTAAATTGTCAGGTTTCTTAATACCTAGTCATGCTTCTTACTGTTTGTTGGTGTCCAGATTCCAAACCTGTCTGTTTAATCTTTTGGAAAATGTTTCCGTAAGTTTCTTGGTGTGCCGAGTCACAACAAGGATGTTTTGGCATGGACTGTGCTTTCTGATAAATCTCTCAATGGATTTGCTTTGCATTATGTGTTTCCTTCTGTGGTCTTCTATGATATAAATACAGTTTTAATGCTTCTTTTCTCTCTCCCTCAATTGTTTTTAAGAGAAAAAAATTAACGAAAAAGTAATGTTTGCAAAGTTTGAGTTCTGTAACAGGTTAACGTGTCTTATAAATACTAGGAATTAAAGCTTTGCAGTAGAAAAATTGAAATGTATTCATCCTGTAGCAAATTGAACAGTATTACAGTAAACGCAAGGAAATTCTTATCATGGTTGATACTGCATTGAGACTTAGAGAAGTTGATTCTGCCGGGAAGTTGAAAGAACTTTTCAGCAGAATATGCCTTACCTTATGAAGGGGGATCCAAAGTATATTTTATCTTTGCAGTGAGTGTGTTCTTTGCATGGGAAATTAATTATTTTTGAATAGTGGCATGCACGTTCACATTTTATACTCTTACATCAACTGCAGGGGAGACAATAATCATGAAGACAAAGAACAGACACGCAGTTCTGTGTCACTCCGCACTTCACGGGACACGGCACCAACAACATAGCATGTTTCTATGACTAGACTTCAGCCCTGTATGTTGGAATCCTTTTGTAATTTAAAAAATGCTTTTGAGCCTTTTTTTCTGACCACACGCTGTGGAGGAAAGATTTTACTGTGATGGACTCCAAAACTTAAATCTCTGTCCTTTGCCTGACTGCCGCTTAAACTCATGACAAACATTCCAAATCTAAGGCAAATAAGAGCCCTGCCCTTATATCAGATATTTTCAGACTTCTTTTTAAGAATTACAAATTCCTGATGGAAAATATTCCTGTAGAAACACAGGAGCCTTAAATTCCACCCTAAGAAATCTCGAAAAAGTTGGTTTAATGTTACCTCCGGACAGGTGGGCTGTATATAAAGATGGATGAGGTGCGGAAAATCTCTTCCCTCTTGCCTTTTGTTTATATTTGTTGGAGCAAGAGTAGTTTACTCGTTTTCATTACCTGAACCTTGGAAATTAGAAATAACAATTTTCTTTAAAAAGTAAATATTCTTGTTTTAACTTCAGTACTTTCTAAGCCTACTGACTCACTATTTGTTTAGAAGTGTAAGGATATTACACATAAAATTACTTAAAAATTTTATAAGTCCTCCTTACTTTTGAAGGATTAATGCCTTCTAATGATGCATCAATATCACAAAATTTTTTCATATATTTTTTCAAGGCTAGCTGAAAATGTGATCTCTGACTAAAAAAAAAAAAAAACAAACCACCCACATCTTCCTGTTCTTTTTTTACCTTTTCCCGTCCTCCGTAGCATTTTAGATTATTATGCTATAAAGTTTTGTAAATTTTGAATATTTCTGACACTTACAATTTTGGCAAGGAGTCTGAATTGGAGTCTTTGTTTTTACAATCCCCAGTGAACCAAACTGGAATCTTTGTAAGAAGATTGTGTTCCTTTGCATTTGTTTTAATGCAACTATAGAGATGTAGGGTTTATATTACTAATAAAGATCCCATAAATGTACATTCAACACACCTGTGTGATTGTGCACAGTGCCTAGAGAGAGGGTCATTGATATGGCATAGATGATACGTTATATATGATTAGTGTTGCAGGCCAAGTGCATTGTATGCACATAGGACATTTTGTATATTAAAGTCCCTTTCAGGTCCTTAACCCAACCATTTTAACTAGAAAGCCCGCCCCCCCACGCCCCACCTTACTCGCTCATTTGTTAATACTATAAGTAGCTTTCAAAAACTGAGCCATCCTGTTTTTATTTGCATTGCATTCCTTTGCTTGCTGTACTAAAGAGGCACATGACTTGCAGTGATTGACCTGGACACGTCCACATAGTGATTTGTAGATAAGCATGAGCTTCTTGAGCCTGGTTATGAGAGAAAACTGCCCATACTTGAAGATTTACTGGAAGCATCTTACCTGTGCAGGCAGCACAGTGCAGGTACCAGACTGAGGAGCCCTCCCAGAGGCAAGGCTCAAGCTCTAACACTGATGTGGCAAATGCTGAGGGAACAGAGCAAGTTTATGATTATAAGAACTGTGGGCAGAGGGGAAGCTTCTATTGGTCTCTGAAAATCCCTAGTCACAGCAGTAGAGACGGGAACTGAAAAAACTCTCCATACTTCTTTGCCTCTGTATTTAAAGATCGATCAGGAAAACACTTTGTAATTGAATTCTATATTGTAAGTAGAACATCCTAAACATAGCTCTGAAGCATCTGACATAGCTGGATTTAGTACCAATCTTTTAATTTTTTTAGCTTAAGCAAAGACATTAATACTTTATTGAAAAGTTTTTATTTGTATATATCCATTACTGCATGCATGACTTGAGTTTATTTTGAGCAGTCCTTAAATCAGGACTTCATCATTTGGGGGAAGATGACATGGGTTTAACATTGTCACATCTTTCATCGTTATTGCTTCTTTCTTAAATAATATAATTTGTGACAAATGTGAACATTAATTACAGTTAACAAAGCAATGTAACATGAAGTGTTCGTATTGTAAAAAACATGCAATCAGTGAGATTACATCTTACACCAAGCTTTAAGTCAAAGTTCAAAAGTCAGAAATCAAATACCATCAGTTATCAAATTATGTTAATGGTTCTAATGAAAGCTTCTGGTATTTTGCTCAACACTGTGTTGCTATTATGGTAACTAATAGGACAAGAAAAGCTGATGGCCATGAAAAAATTAAAACTGACTGCTAGAGTTTCGTGTTTTTTTTTTTTTTTTTTTTTTTTTTTTTTTTTAATATATTTGACAATCTGTTTAGTCACTCAGAGGTTTCATGTGGTACACTCAGCTTTTTCATCAGGCATAAGGAGGATATAAGCTATGTTTTATGACCATTTTAGCCCACTACACTTCCCCCTCCTTAAAAAACCACTTTCACATAATAAGTTTGAGTTGCAAAACGACAAAGCAAAGAAAATGAAAGGCTGACATTTTGTCACAAATCTTTACATGAAACTCTGAAGCATTTACTACATACATTGACCTGAAATCTCTGTATTGTTTGCGGAGTTGACTAATAATTGATTGCAACTTCTGTTATATTAGTTTTACTTTGTAATTACACCATATATAAGTTATAACTGCAGGGAGCCAGCACAGGTAGCTTGTAGGGATGTGAACGGAGTCCCACTCACTAAGCACAACAAAATCCAAATCTGAACCAATAAATGCCAAGTTTACAACTTTTTTTTTTTTTTTATAATACAAAATGGAGCAGATCAAAACCTGTGCGTTTTGAAGACAGGATGTAAAGAGTAGGTGTTTAATGTATTTGAATTTTAATTGTTTTAAATTCTCGCTAACATGAATGAATTGCTGGGACATCAGACCTTTGGTTGTTGTCCATGAACAATAATTTGGGACCTATGGAAATTCCTATTTCTAGTTGAGTCGGTGTGAGGGAGTGCTGTGCTGTTTTAAGTCAGGGAACAGACACTGCAAAATCTCACTGTCATTGTGGTCTGGCACTACTTAAAGCTGTCAAAAAAACCACAGAAAGAGACCCATTTTTGACATCACTGAGACTTGCGTCCAATGTTTGCAACTCACACTGTGAAATTCTGTCTTCGAAACAGTTGAGGAAAATGTCTACATCTTGACCAGTGTTGTCCTGTTATAGGCAACTCCTTTTCAATAAGAAACTAAAACAGAATTGAAATTTCACTTTTCAAAACTATTCCTGTAATTTCTTTGCTGCCAACCAAGAAAATGCGATTATCAAGACATATTTGACAAATGGAGTAAACTGTACCTACAGTAGTTATGCTGAAAACTTCTGTAACAGGTGGGAGTTTAGTTGATGGAGCTTGACCTGTGAAAACATCATTGACTGATGCATTCTTTGTCCAAGATCTAGGCTCTCACTAGAAGGACAGTTCATTTCTTTAGGTACTTTAACTAGCTTTTCTTTTATAGAAGAGGGAAAATAATGTCCAGATATCAATATATAAATGATGCTACAAATGGAGAGAATAAAGCATTTGGTTTACTTAGAGGCAAAACTATGTACAAAAGATCGCTGGAGTAATTTAACAAGGGTAAGTTTTTTTTACTGCTCCACTATGTGGTAATACAGACAATTGTAATTAGCATGACGATTACCTGAATAAATCAAGTATAGATGATGTCAATGTTTGGGACTTGAAATTGTTGAAAGGCAGATTTATTTTGCTGTGTATTGACTTGAAGGGTTGAATGCTGCAATAGAGAAATTCAAATAATTCTGAACCATGTTGTATAGTAACATGGTTCAGTATCAGCCGAAACTTTCCAAAGTTTTCTAAGAAATCTGAAGGATTAATTTTATTGAAATAGGACTCTCTTTTTTTTAGATAGTTTTGAAAGATTGAGTCTTAATTTCCCTGACTAAAATTATTTCATAATGTTTTGTGAAGTAGATTATAGCATTTGTTCAAAGATCCACAAGTGTCTTAACAAACTTGCACATTTTAATTCACACACTTTAATTACTGATGGGACTTTGAGCATCGCCAGCATATTAGTAGTTAACAGATACTAGATTAAAGAAGAGATGTAAGCTCTTGTACCTTTATAAAGTCCAAAATCTGAAGTTGTAATCCAAAATAATATAAAAATAAAGAAGATTCAAAGTACTGGCAGTACAGCATAGATAATGATTATTAAAACTGACAAACACCCAATTTTGAGAGAAGCAATTATTTAACTGGACCCAGATTTGAAGACATTTCCACATAAACACGCTAAGAGAATTTCCAAGTCTGAAAAATATATTAAAGTCAATTAAAGAAGAGAGCACTCCTGATGGCACTAAGGAATTTTCACGGGTGGAAATGAGATTGGAAAGTATGTGCCTTGGTTGGGCCTGTTGTGTGGTGGGAATGATGTGGAATTGGGGATGAGTGGGAGGAAGTACGTAGGTGGTAGGCAAGATAAGCAAGCCAGCTTCTGAGTATTGAAGAGCTTCCATGTAACTATCATATTCATTTCAAATTATACCTACACCTCATCATGCTCAGTCACCGAATTTTGAAATTGGTGGCCATTAGGGTTTGAATTTCTTTTATGCTTGGAAGTAACCTGTCTAATATATGCATGGGGCTGCAGAGAATGCTGGGAAATGGCCCTTGAATGAGGAGCAATCCCCATCCTCACTTACAGTGATTGTATCCCCCTGTTAACTCATCTGTCTGCCAAGGCAATGAGCTTGGAGTGTATTTAGAGTGTAGTCAGTGCTATGCAATGGGTGTCTCGGACGTCCTGCTTCGGCTTTCTTTACCTGGCCTTGTGTGACATACCTGAGTTTGGACAGCGCTCTGCAAAAAGTGGATTGCAGGGATTTCCTTTTACATGTAGAAGTTTCTCTGCATCTTGTGCTAGAACATTGGTGGGGTGGCAATTATTGAATACAGAAAACAACCTTTTGCTCCCTCCCTTCGTATTTAAGTATGGTGAAAGGACAGTGTGCTGTTTTGATACCTCTCCCCTCCAGGATTTTTTAATTAGAAGAGATGCAATAAATATTTTTTAAATAGGGCAGGAGGAGTCCATTGGCAAAAAGGAGAGAAAAGGACACTGGGTTTATTTATTTTATTTATTTTATTTTTATAACACTGGGAGTGAGTAAATTATCTTGAACCCCCCACCCCCCCGACAGACACAGGTTAGAAGCAGAGGAATCATATTTTAATAATTTTTGAGCCTGGAAGCTAAAGTGTAAGCATGATTCCTGAAAAAGTGATCAGTATAGAATATCTATATACAGAAACTTTTGATTGTGTGCAATGCAGAGGTTTAAGACATACATTTGGATCTATGATGATGATCTGACCATAAATTCACTAGTCGTAGTCCGGAGTGTTATTCTTGCAATGGTTGATCAGTGCAGATAGTAAAAGCTGCAGGAAGTTACCAAGACCCTTTAAAGTTAACGAATAATGGTCACTGTATATAAAGTGAGGGGAACAAAGATTATCTGGAAGAAGAGACAGAAGTAGCACCTTCTCTTTTCAAACAGTAATAAAAATAATAGCTGAAGACATTAATGTTGGAGCATGCTACTGTCAGTAGGGTTGCTGAAACCTCAGCTTATCTTTCTGAAATTCAGTATCAAAACAAACATGAGGCCAGTTCTGATGTGAGCTCTTAAACTTTAATGCCAAGTGTGCAATACACTATATTTTGCTATGAACACAGTGTAAGCAAAGCTGTATTAAAGCTTTGTTGACTGCACTAGTTGTTTTGGGGTTTTATCTGTTAAAAATCCATCGCAAAACTGTGGTCAAAAACTGTAAGGGAATCTTCAAGTGCATTAAATATTTTTTGTTTCTAATATATTTAATAAATGTAGGGAGAAGTGTGTACATCTGGGTACAAAAATATAGCAAATTTATTTCATCCACTATTTACTCAAACAGAAACTGATAAATAATACTTTCACATTTTTGTTGTGTTTTATTTCTGCCACACCAGGGGCTCAAAAAATGAATGTGTCAGTAAAGGATTTGACAGTGTGTTACGACAGTCATCAATCCAGCAAGCCCTGTAGCCATAAATAAGCTTCATACAGTGCCACACTAAAGAGGACAGTTTTTCTTCTGCAGGACATTGAAAATGTCACGGCAAGGGAATTGTTTGTCCCCGTCGCCACGACAACGCCACCAGCACTTATCATTAAGTTTCACACCAAGATTTTAATCAGCGGTCTTTGTGGCATAAGACTGAGTCAACATCAGCCTAAATTTTCAAAGCCGTTATTCTAATTATGACGAGAAGCTATAGATTGATGAGCTTAGTTTTCTGCAAGGACTGGTGGCAGTTAATTCCTGTGACCTGTGTGCCTCCAGTAGTCTCTTTTCGAGATGGAGTCTTGAAAGTTCGATTATTAGTGACAGGTTGTAAGTGAGAAGAAGCTTATCTCTCCAGAGAGTGTTGATAACTTGAGACAAGGTTTAACTAGGAAGTAGTGAGACAGTAGATGGCAAAAAAAAAAAGGGGGGGGGGGGGGAAGGGAAGGGGGGGGAGCGCCTTCTCTATCTCTGGCAAGCACGCTGTAATGAGAAAATACAGACAGCCACAATTTCGCAAGTTGTAAATTCTGGTAGCCTTCAGTTGTAAATTCTGGTGGAGCCTGTTTCACTCAGCTATCTGATAATGTGTGAAAATATTTGTCCTGCTGCTTCTCCTGCATGAACACATAGTGCTTTTCAGCAAAAGCATTAAACATTCAGAGCCTTGGTATATGCAGTTCTATCAGGTCTGTAAGTCCCTGAAAAATGAGAAGAAATATGACATTTCCTTATGTAAAAGGGAAAAAGAAAAAATAGAAGCACTTACTGCCTCATTTTCATGTGTATTGAGACTGGCCAAACAGGTATTATCATTGCTGTTAATATTATTTATGTGCAAACAGTGTGCTCAGAGCTGTACAAGTCAAACAAGACAACATGTCCTTGCTCTGAGGGGCTTGTAATCTAAGTAGACAGACAATGCAAAATGCACTAGGAAAACCCAGAGGAGAATTATGTCTGAGTTTATTTCATTTATTTGTTCTTGGTGATGGGTAGGCAATGTTATTTTTGCTGACTAGAATCTGTGTTTGCGGAAGGAGTGATGTCAGAAAGGTGAGGGCCCTGCGTGTGGATAGATTGGGGAAGTATGGGAGCAAAAATGTGCGAATGGTCTGCAGAAGGATTTATTAGTGGAGGAGAAAAAAAATTGTTGGGCGAGTTAAGCATCATTATACCTCTTTCCAAGAGAATAAATGGGGAGACAAAGAGGCAGAGTAGTTATTGAAGATCATACAGTTAGGCAGTGGCAGAGCCACAACGATGTCTCAGTATTTAGGAAGCTCTAACCAGAAATGGATACTACTCTACTGATTAATTGCCTTTTGTCTCTGATTTCTGTTAGAGATTAAGTAACTTGTGGAGCTGTACCAACTAGGTAGAGAACTAATTCTGGGAGATACCTGACTCTCTGCTGTTTCTTCTGTTATTTGCTTTACATTTCCCAAAGCATTTTGGGGAAATGGATGTGGGGAAATGAAATCCTGCTGAGTTGCATGAGAGAGGTTTTCTTTCAAGTGGTCTGGAAACACTTGAGCTGCTTTTAGGATCTCCAGGTCTCATTTAATCAGCAAAGCCATGGCAGATATGTTCATTCTTAAGTGTGCTCAAAAAATCATGAGCATAGCCAGGTACTACAATGTCTAGGAGAGCAGGCAGAACAGTGGAGAAAAATAAAAGAATAGCGGTATATAGGTGGCTTGAGGAAAAGCAAGGACTGCAAGAAGCACCCAAACATGTTTACCATAATTAACAGTAGTAATGGAAATTATCTGTTGTATCCCTGATTCTGCTGCTCATTAAATCAGAGATGTCACTTTTAAGTGCTGAGTGCTGTAAATATGAAAGCTGTTGATCTCATTTGCTATGGAAAGTAATAAACTGCTTCAGCTGAATTCCTAAAGCTGTTTCCTAGTGGAAAAAGCTTTCAGTTTCTTTTAGCTTTCTCCTTTTCTCCCCAGTTGTTTCATTGCTATAGTCGGCATGCCAATGGAAAAAGACACTGGGACTCAACAATGTACGTTGTCTTGAAGATTCGGCAAATCGCATGATGAAGACTGTTATTTTTAATAAGGATTTTGAAAGATCCATATGCCTTTGAAGGATGAATAGTGTTAGCAAACTGAATGAAAGCAAGTTTTAAAAACCTCGAGTACAGAATGCTTTCTCTAATCTGTTGTATTGCCTATCTTGAGCTTTCAACGAGACTTTTGTCTGAAAGTATTCAAGTCTTCACTGTGTCCAGATAGATATAAATTGCAGTTGGAGTTTGACCACATTTTCAATGCGAGTGCCATCTAGTTGTGCATAGCGTTTCCTAGCTGGGGGCTTGCCTGTGCTGGGGCAGTGTCTTGCCAGTTATGCTGGCATAATTCTGCTGGCAGAGTTTCCTACGGGAGAGCGAGGTATGACAGAAGGAGGGGTGTTTTCTTCTAGTGTTGTTGAACCTCCTTGAGCAAACACACTGTCATGTCATCCTGACCATGTCCATACCACAGGTTTTGCTGGCACGACTGGTGTGGTATTTTTTTCCTGCCACCCTTCCAGCTGAGTTAGCTGTGCTAGCAAAACTTTGTGGCTGCTTACAGCAATGCAGCTGCTTCTCTCTCTAAACTTCAGATTCACAGCTGCAAGACCCAATTTTTTCAGTGAGTCAAATTTTTCTATTTAGAAATGGGTAGAAACCAGATTAATATTATGATGAAACAGAAAAAAAAAATGTAACGGGGTATACAAGTATTAGGATGTGGGGAGGGAATCCCTTTCTTGAGGTTCTCAGTATGTACTGGAGATAAGCAAAAAGGGATGATCATAAATGAGGGAATATATAATCAAGTTTAAACTTGATTATAAAGATATTCTTTTGTCAAGAAGCAGTATTTTGTGTGGTAACAACTCCAGTCCACAATGACAATAAGATTAACAAACTGTATAAATGGAGCATTACAAAGTTAAAACTATGAGTTTGTTCAAAAACTATTGCTTCTTTTGCAGAAACCTAACCCTGATTTCAAATTACCATATAGACATTGCTGCAGCCCAGTTCTCTTCTAGCTGCACGTAGTATTCAAAGGATGAGTTTGAAATTCCATATGTTTTGCAGAAGCAGTGGATTGCTGCACTGCTGTAAGTTTTTGGCCCCTGATTTTAATCTGTTGAAAGTTGGTGTAACCAGTGAAGCTATTCCGCAGTTGTGTGGGTTTTTTTTTTTTTTTTTTTTAAATGCCTGTCTGTCCTTGTTAATTAGAAGTGTACATATTGGGAAATTAACTATGAAATACTAGAAAAGATAAATTATTTCTTATTTGAAAGTATAAATTAAAGGTTTAGTGTATATAAAATTTGTCATGTTTAATTGCAAGTTCAATTAAAATTCAGGATAATGATGATTTATACAGGTTTCTGTGTAATTTGATATTCATTAGCTTAGCCAGACACATGCTGATATTAGCTCGTTAATTATGTTTCCTTTTGTTGAAAGCAGCCTTGTGAAAGCAATCTGCTCAAAGTTTTTTAAACTCATTCTGCTAAATGAATATTTGGCAGCTGTTCATGTTATTGAGATGGTCACTGTGGCTTCACTTCACTCATATAGCATCAATCATACCTACTGAATGACAAACAAGGGTTTCTCGTTACAAACCCATTTATGAAGGTTATGGTTGACATTAAAGAGCTATTGCATGGCAGCATGATACTGCTTTACAGTAACGTTAGAGTATAACTACAGCTAGAACTGGCCTCTCCCACACAACCAAAACAAATATAGTTTAATAAGGGGGGAGGAAAAAAAAGCTGTTTCAGATGCAAGTAATGTAACCGGTGTATGAAGTGCTGAGGAGCTTTCACATCTCTGGAATGTGGAAGGCAAGTTACTCAACACTGTGAAAGTTGTGAGGTGTTAGTGTATAAAAAGCAATGTGAGAGCCTTCTGGGGTGTTAGCTCGGTGCTCTTCAGGTGTTCTTAACACTGTCTTCTAAGTGGAACTGACCTGAATTATTTTAGAGAGAGATGTCGTGAAGTAGTTCCCAGAGAGAACTGCATCCCAGCTGGGGAAGGGAGTCATCCTTTGGGAGGAACCAGCCCTGCTCTGGAGGCCTCTAGCCTTTGCATTAAGTAATTTTGCAGAATTGTCAAGGCTATGAGGGATTGAGCAGCTTAACATTTCAGAATCACTAGAGATTTTTATCTGAAAATATTTGAGGTAAATGCATTTACTGTTTAATGAAAAGACAAGTATAGTTTTGAAGGATTGATGGCATAAAATGTAATCCTTTTGTTTCTACTAAAAAGAAAATGCAACAAATGTACTGAGGGTGATGGCACTCCGAAGGAGTTATCGTTTCTCTTAGTGTTTGCTACAGGAGTATACGTGTATCTTTATCTCGGAGTGCTGTCTAGCCTCTGTCCTTTTCATTAGCAGTCAGCAGTGTCACAGACCTGTTCAGGTTCTGTTTCTCGGATCTGAGGAGGAGATCTTGCTTCTGGAGTTCCTAAGTCAGTTTTAACTGCTGAAGTGGGGTAAAATCATGGACATCAGGGAGAGAAGAGGTGCTGGACTGGTGCCCGTGTTAGACTTTTTGTCACCCAAGAGAATGAACGTTGAGGCTCAGGATCAGAGTGATGGACTGGGAAGAACTCCCTTTTTTTCTGTCCCTTTCAGAACTTCCTCTTGTGATGTGATTTTTCTTTTTCTGCATGTTATCACGCTGTCCAATAATGTTTTTGTTTTACTTTTTAGGTATCAAATATCTGCTTGAAAATGAAAGTAATTTGTTTTCCGTAATTGTCCTGAGTTCTTTTGTATTGAATATTGTTTCAAGGCTTCAGTTGGATGAAAGTACCCATGGAATATGTGTCTAGGGCTCAGACTGTTAGGACAAATGTAGATGCGTGCAGCAGTGTGAGGGTTGTTGGTTTTTACGTGTGCACTTAGTGTGCTTCCTCCTGTTCAACTATAGAAGTGAATAGTTTAAATAAAATTTTATATAATAATAAGAATGTGATAAAAATTATAAATAATTTTTCCCTTCATTATTTCACTGTGAAAAAAGCTGTTAGCTCTGTTTGTTATGAAGTGTTGCACACAGATCCTCTTAATCCCATATCCTTATGAGGAAGGAGTAGAGTGATTATATTTGTTTTATGCTTTGTATCTATCCTTTAATTTAGTATTTCTCACATAAAGGCCCATGAAGAACCAAGAAGACAGAATTCTAAGCAAGCACGGATAGCAGACCTATTGACTGAACCTGCCATTCTTTACCTATTTATTTTGAGTAGAATTGCACTTAAACTTCTCTTTGATAGCATTTTGATTAGACAAGACAAAATAGAATTTCCCAATCAAGTAGTGCACAATATTTCAGGAAGTGTTCTGGAACCAGTTTTGACTGCTTCTTAGTTTGCTTTAAATCAAAATGGTCCGTAAGCATATGGACTAAGCTTGCTTTGCAGAAAAAAGGTATATCTCTGGAGTTTGGTGGGTTTTTTCCCTGATGTTTTAGTAAGTTTTGTTTTAAGTTGGTCCAATATGAGGAGATAATCCCCCTTCCCCCCCCCCCCCCCCACTAGTTAGCAATTAGAATTCTTTTTATTTGTCTGTCTTTTTTCAGTGGATTGGAAAATCATTTTTTTTTTCCATATATTGTGTTTAAGGGAAATAAACCCACTTCTACTGGAAAATAATACTGTTATAAAGTATGGAAGAGTTTGATTATGGTATTTGTTGCTATTTTGATTCTCAAGATTTTATTAATTTTAACATTCAACAAAAGGAAGTATCCCACTGATTATAAGTGGCAGCAACATGTTTATAGAAGCACCTGAAAAATCACTGTAGGCATTTAAGAAAATCTTTCATCCCTAGTAGCAAAACCATGCCAGTAGCTGCTTGTTGGGCAAGACCTTGTCAGCTTTTTATCGCAATACATTGTTGGGTAATAGTTTTAAAATTATTTATGGAATGGAATCCCAGCTGTACTGAAAATACCATCATTTAATATGTTGTCTGTGATTCTCATTAGCTTTTTTTGCCTAAGGGTTATGAAGAGAACAAAGGTTTGGCTGTATGTCTAAGATTGAGCACTATATAAAATTTTTGTCAGGGGACTTGTTGACCTTATGTAAAGTTACCTCTTTGAGAAGCTCTTTATGTTATGGCTGCAGTTGCTATGGAAGTTGCATAAACCTAGCAACAGCCAGCGTGCCCTGGCGCAATGTATTTCAGAAGTTTGGCCTCTAAATGGGTATATTTGCTTACTGCAAAGTTTACGTCTAGTAGTATAGAAATAATGATGAATCAAGGGAACTGCGTATTTAAAAAGCATAAGCTGATACATTTTTCACATATGTAACATATGCCTGCATATATAAAATGTGGGAAGTCCGTTACTCCACACAGGATTGTGCTTTCTCTACTGATTGCTATTAAAAATAGCAGCCTGCAAGTAAAATAATTTATTTATTAACATTCACAACTTCTGCGTAACTTGAGGTAGAATATTGCAGTACCTTTTAAGTATACTTGCATTAGTTTTAGGTTTTTTTCCTTTTGATGCTTGTTTTCGTGTAGTGTGGTGGCCTCTCTAGCTCTTTTGTCTTCAACTGTCATGTTCTGCTATTATAAAAACATTGGGTTGATCTCCTAATATATTTAACCTAAAACATCACTTTAATGACATTAGCTGTTGTTTGGCATCTGGCGGTGCTCCTAGGAAAGGTGGACTTGAGCAGGGAGGTTGTGATTGCTGTCTGCTTGTGTGTATGGCTGACTCAGCAGTATGTGGTTAGTCTGACTTAAAGGATAAGACAAAATCCTCCTATTACCCTTCTCCTCAGGGACAACTGCCCTTCTCCATCAAGAAGACAGCCATTCAGCCAGAAAGATTGACTCCCAGAAATTCACCACAATCACTTTAGTATTTTAAATTTCAGGTGGGACTGGAATTGATGGTGTTGAGGGCAGAGGCTCAGAGCCTTGAATCTTTATGCTTAAGTGAGTTAAGCAAAACTGCTGGCTCTGAAGAAGTCTCTGTATTTCTTTTTAACAGCTAGAAAATAGGATAAATGAGGAAGGGAAAACGCGGTCACTGTTTGGCGGTGGGGGAAAAAGACATCGTAACCGTTTTGATGATGAGAAACTGAGTCCTAAATTACTATTTAATCCTGGATGAATCCTATTTGTGTGTTTATGTCAGTGTGTGATTGGTTAAAAAAAAGATATAATGAACATATAGTAAGTAAAGTTGTTGAAAAGAGCCTTAAATGTAAGGCTTAATCTACTGTCTTGTTGACAGTAGATATCAGCATACCTAGTAAGCTGAAGTTGCAGCTTTTTGTAAAAATAAAAATAAATAAAATGTAAAAAAGAAGTTAAGTGAGATTAAAAGAAATAGTGCTAAACCAAACTAGCATTTTCTGTTAAGTGCTTGGGTCATGACAGATGGTGCTGCTCCTGTTTACTTGCCATCAGAAACTGTACCCACTCGATTGGGTTACCCACATTTCTACAGACTCTTCCTTTAGTCTGTGTTCATTCATAGAAGAGATCAGTGGAGCTTTCCTAATGCTATAATAATGCACTTTGAGGTATCGCAGTCTTTGAGATGCTGAGTATTATTTGCATTTCGAAACTGCACTAATGTGTTTTAATGTTTTACAAACAAAGCAAATCTGACTATGGAAGAATATCGGCAGAATACCAACATCTGGGTTTTTTGCTTTTATTATTGAAATAATTTTAATAAAAATGTAGTAATAAGCTCCAATATTTTATCAGACTACTGTATGAACGCATTCTCATTTCTGCTCCTTCCCTAGCAAGTGTTTTACCTGGAAACTACGCAAGGTAGCAAGTCAACAGAAGAAATAAACATGTCATCCACTGTAGCTGACTTTTTTTTTTTAATTTGTTAGTGACACATTTAGAAAACTGTGGCAAGTTTCAAAGAGAATGTTGGGGTAACTGGAGCTCCTGGTTGCACTTGATTGTTAGTTCTGTGCTCTTGAAAACATAATGTGTTTGAAGTAGAGAATGGCTCTTGCATAAGCCGAAAAAAGTAGAATTATTATTATTATTTTTTTTTTTTTTTTTTTTTAAATGGAGGGAGGAAGTATTTATCGTTTAGAGCACTGCTGTAACCCATAGTTATAGGCCGTTGTGAAATTTGGGAAATTTCCGGTAGTGAGAAGGTATCATCATTTTTCATCAGCATGTTGAAAGTAAATTTTTCTCTGTCACCATCTTTCTGATACATGTGTGAATTTAATCTCTAAAATAAGTGGCAGGAACTAAAAGGACATCAGTCTTTGTAATTCCACCTTGTTGTTTACTCCGCCTTTAGAGCATCACCACTGATGAAAAGGGTGCAGTCTTATGAACACAGCTCTTTCTAGCACTCTGAGGGATGGCTCCTATTCATTGCCTTTAATCTGAAAATGGGTTAAAGTCACTATATGTGAAGTGTAAATGGATGTTTATTTCATAATAGGAACTCATATCTTTCTTTGCTAACATTTACATATGCATTCACTTTACAGAAATCTGCTTTCTCCTTTTAAGGTGCACAGGAATGTAAACTACTATTAAAAATCAGGTTACTGCAGCCATGGTGTATCCATAAAGTATATCTCGCCTACAGGAGAGAAGTGGATAGGCTTTGTCTGGTTTGGGGAATATATTTCTGTCTCTTTCAGGGTATATAAAGCCTCAGAGCTTTAATTACAAATATTGGGATGGTCAGTATGGTAAAGGAGGGAGAGGATGACTTGAATGTTTATCAAGCTGTCAGAGATTTAAAACAGTTCTATGAAAGAATCAAGACATCTTCCTCTACATCACCTTGATAATTCTTGCATGATAATTAATGATGATGTTTATATAATAAGGTGGAAATTACTTAAGAATAATTTAAAATTCAAAAGAGTGGTGCGTAGAATGTGTGGGTAGAGGCTTTTTTTAGATTGTGATAGAAGAACCTGCAGATGGTTCCTTGGTTTATTTGCTTTAGTTTACCTTTAATATCCTCTGGGATGACTTATATGGTGTACTGAAAAGTTTGCTTTCCCTTTGGACCAATGAGCATAGCTTGATGAACTGTGCCCCCCCCCCCCCAAAAAAAAAAAAAAACAAAAAAACCACCAAAAAACCCAGCAAAAAACCCCTTCGGATGAAGTGGGTGCCAGTAATGTTAGTTCCCTTTTAATTGTTGGAAGACTGTAATATTTTTATGTGGTTATCAGAAGAAATAACGAAACCATCTAAACATCGCTAACAAACATGTTTAATACCTAAACAGGCTCCTTTACCTTGGGAGTGTGTGTGAGGTGGATTTCAAGGAGGTACCACTGAGATCTATGTTGTTACAGAGCTGCTAACTAATGACCCTATGGCAACTAGTCTATACATTTTTAGTCTGTTTATTAGTGCCTTCATGTAAAGTAATATGAGAAATAAAGATCAAAAGCAGATTTTTTTTTAAATGATGGTGTCTTTGAGACAAGTTTGCTAGAAAGTACAGCAGCAAAATGGATAAACGGGGGAGGTAAGTGACCCTCTTCATTCTCCTTTATTAGTAAATTGTACTATTTTTCCAGTGCTTGAGGTCATTGCTTATTTTCTGGTAGAAAATGGATGTAACATACAAAAACGATAACAGCAAAGTGGAGAAGATATGTTTAAAGCTGTCCTTAACTACAGAGGGAACATGCAAACTCTCAAACTCTGTTCTTCCTTTATCATGAAAATTGACTTCACAGATTCATATGGATAGTTTTGATTTTTAGTACCAGTACCTCTATCTTATCCCACAGCTTGAAAAGGAAGATTTCTGTTTGGTTTTGTAAGTGTTGTAAGACATACTGTCCTGCATAAGAGCAGACTAAAGTATTGTGACAGTGAAAGTTTGAAAGAACGAATTGTACGTAATTGAACCAAACTAACTCAAAAGGAGAAAAGGAAGAAAATCATCAAGCTTGCTTTGCTTTCACTGAAACTGGATACATAAATGTTGGTGGTCTTTAAAAGCTTTTTATTTTTGTTGATGTTTTTCTTGGTTACTAGCTTCAAATAGGAGTTAAAATTCAGAATATTTCTAAATACCAATTGTAATGCAAACTGAAGTTGTTCTGTTAGTTTTTACTTCCTTGTGGAGCTATTTCATGTTTCACTGTCAGTTGAGCCTCTCTCTTATTGGTTTATTTTTCTTTTCCACAGAATAAGAATCCTTCAGATTATCAGACAAACCTACCTCTCCCCTTTAAGCCCCTCTAGGTCTGTCTCTGTGGATTCAATTTGTAGATGATGAATAGTGATGGCTGTTCTCGTGGCTGTGACCACTATGAAATGGGTGTTATTGTTGCTTTTCAGTTGCAGAAATATTAAAGTACATGGTATCATTAATGTCCACTTCATCCTGGTTTATATTTATCTCTTACAATTGCTCCACTAGTAGTCTAGCATCTACGTGGGAAGATGACCTTTCACAGTGCAGTACAATAGTTTCCTTAGAACCCTTTATACAGAGATGAACTTGCTCAGAGTCTGAGAAAGTGCAGCGGAGGGTAGTGGTTCATGTTTGAGCAGAGGGGGAACACACCGAAGTAAAAGGAAAGATGCGAAAATTTAGGAATATAAAAATGTACAGTGAGCAGTTGTGGAACAAGGGGAAAGATGAAAGAAATAGAAGAATAACAAGAGAAGTAGTTGTAGTGGAAAGCTGTGATAGATGGGTTTAGTGCACTGTTTGAAGAAAGGTGGTAAAGGCCAGGGTCTCAATGGAAACTACTAGAGAAAGCAAGTAGAAAAAGCTGTTTATGCTGAGTTGCAAATTGGAAATGATAACATCAGTAGTTCACTAAAGAGGTTTAAAGAAGGCATAGTATCTTTAATGGATTGCTTGGGCCAGAACTACATTCTTCAATTTCTTCAATATGACATGAAAATAAGAATGTTTTAGTAACAGAATGAACGTAACTATTGACGTACTCAGGATCACTGTTGTACACTCAGTACTTTTGCTGGTTTTTATTAATTTACATTCACACATTTCCTATTTTTCTTATTGGGTTAGTCCTTATTCTTTTTAAGCAAAACTTAGTGTAAAACTAAGTAATACATCTGTTTATCTCAAAGTTCTTAAAAAATTTCAGAAAATTCACTTGATGTTTTCATTGGAAGGGAAAGAAGGGAGGAAGGATTTGGGCAGAGTAGCTCAGTGAATGCGAGATAGAACTTGGTGTGTAACTCATACCCTATATGCTTTCCAGTGGTGATGTTTCCCCTGAAAACCAGAGCCAAAATCAGTGACATATTAATACATAGTGAGTGGGACTGAGATAATACAATCAGTTGCAGGTAATGTAATATTTGGTTGCAACTGGTTAATATAAGGGAAGGAGTTTCAGAGGTTTTGGAGGCCTCTAATAATCATGGTAGAAAACTTGGAGATTTGGTGTGTATGGTTCAAAATGGGAAGAATTGCTGTTTGGAGAAACGTGATTAGGAGAATGAGTGCAAGGAGTAACTATTACCTCCTTTCATGCAAAGCTGCTGTAGTATGGGAAAACCATTCAGACTAAACTCATCTTAAATAGATCTGGAAAAGATAAATCATGATAATCTGTAATTGGATTAGCATTTCTAGATGAATAGCGCGCTCTCATTCACTACTTTTGTTGGGGATTATCAGATATTGTTTCATTGTAGGGCATCTGTGTTGAGGCTATTGACTGAACTGCTGTTGCTGGTTTCGTTTAGTGTTGTCCTTGCCTCTTCACTTTAAATAAGTTCCAGAAGTTTCAACTTTACCTCTTGAAATGCTTTTTAAGAAATGGCAGGGTGAGTCCGAGAAGATTTTACCTGAGGATGAGAATTTAGATATGCTAAACAGACTTCATTCTCTGTCTTGTTATAGCCAAAAGAGTAACTTCGCTGATGCAACTTGAGCTACATACTATGTTTGAGTACTTACAGCAGGTTTTAATTGTATTGCATTGTAAAAAATGCACAGTGGAAACTGAATGACACTTGCAGAAGCATTACTTACCACTGACTGTCGCCTGTCCTCTTGCCACAAGGAAAAGCCAAGTTACCAATTGCCAAGGGCAGGATTTAAAGGCTGTAAGCCACTATACTAAAATATGCCGTTAAAAAATTTGCCTTTCACACAAATCCTCATCTTCCAAGCATTTTGGCAGCTTGATGAACTTTCTGTTTATACCTGTGTCTATTTATATAGATTTATCTTTCTGTATGTAAGGATGCAAGCCTTTGTCCATAAAGCCCTGCACGGAGAGCACAGTGGTGTTAGTCACTGGACATGTCTCCTGATTGTACATTAGCAAATCATTTCATCTGCCCTTAGGTACAGAAAGGGGGCGGGGGGGGGGGGTGAGACACACGAATTCTTTCCTTGGTTTTTAAGTGTGTCTGTCTGAAATTGGTTATGAGGCTTACATGAAAGCCTCAAGAGAATGTTACTCCTATAGGGATTTTTGTAGTCCACCGAGAGAGACTCATTGTGGCGCAGGACCAAGATGTAGGCCAAGTGGAAATACAGCAAAGTGATTTAATAGAAAAGGTAATTCCTATTCAAACTGGATGGTCCCTTATTCATTTCCTCGGATTATCATCAAATTTATGTCACCAGCAAAGGAGCTTTATTGAGTTTCACAGATATATTCCTTTTGCTTTCATTGTCATTAGTTGGCACACTGACATTTTCATATGTGTCTCAGCTAATGCCTCAAAATTACTCCATCTACAAATGTAACAATTGAACAGATAATTTTAATAAGATTCAGCTTGACTTCAGACTGCACTCCTTCCTTTCTTTATAGAATGCAAATTGTAACCTGTTTTTAAAGCCGTGCAATGCAGTGAACTTTAATGGGATTTGACAACATCATATTAAGCACAACAACTACGCATAATGTACCGAAAAATTGGACGTGAAATTGGAAACATAGCTGAGAACAAAGTAAATTTACATGGTTTGGTAGTTTGAATGTCTGATATCATATTCTCTCATGCAAGCTCCATAAAAAGCAAGGGATTTAACAATGGATATCAGCGGAAAGTGCTTTTAAAGTTAAAGCTGATGGATGGCTTGTCAAAAAAAATAATTGCATTGGTTGGAAAGTCGGGATGCGTGCTGAGGGGGAGAGAACAGGATATACAGAGAGGATGATGGGAAGTGACAGTGGTCTGTCAAGAAGCAGTGGCTGCCCAGAGAAGTGTGAAGCCAGAGCTATAAGGTGGCAGAGTAGAACAGGCTGTCAGAGCGGGAAAGTGGCTTTAATACCCTGAAAAGCAAAGGAATCCGCCTGTCAGCCTTGCTCAGCCGTGCTGAAAGAGGAAAAGAACATGGCATAAAGTTAGAGACATTAAACGGGGAAAAAAAGAGAGGCCAACGAAAGCCAGTGAGGAGGGGTGGTGAGCTGTTATGTTTTTAAATAGACAAATGACACATTTCTAGGTGCAGCAAGAAAGCAAACTGTCTAAGAAATTTAGAACTGATTAGAGGCTTTTTTGAAAAAGAAATACAGGATGATCAGCATCTATTTCTGGCATTTTTAAATGTACCGCATAGCCCCGTGACCTTCCCTTCCCTTCCATCTTGTGGAACTGTACTGGCCCATCACTGCTATGAGAGGCAGAAATGGTTTTGTTATGGAAGCAGCTTTGTCCCTGGAAGCACTTGGCGTTTGAAGCAAAATTAATTGTCTCAGTGGTTTCTTTTTACCCACTCATAAGGTATTAGCTTATAAATTTGATTATCAACCTAACTAAACAATTTTTCCTTAAAATTTTTTAAATGTTGATATTAATTTGGCTATACATCGTTACGATTTATATCTGGTAGTAGTGCAGTGCCACACAAATAGCAGCACCTGTCGATTTTAAAGGTTTTCTACAAATGCTGGAAAATTTATTTACATCTTAAAGATTGTAGGAAAAAACCCCTAACTGTCAATACAGGTTTTAAAAATAAAATCAGTATTTTTCAAATACAGTTCCCTGTAATCATCTGTTACAAATATATCTTAAGGAGAAAGGGGAAAAGAAGTAACATACAAAAATTTTAAAAAATCTTTTTAGATATATATGATATATTTGGTATAGGATAACATATTAAAAGGTGCTGCATAGCTGCTATGTAAGAAAGGCATTAGATACACAGTCCATACTTTACTTTTTTGGTGTGTTGCCTTAACTTTTCTGAAGAAATAGCGTCCAATAGAAAAATGCAAATAAAAAGCAAGATACAGCCTGTGCACAGACATTCAGAAAATGCACACTGCATGTTAAAGAAGTTCTGGAATATGACTAGAACTTGAAAAATACTGAGCGAAATGAAAGCTGCAAGGAAATACTGTTAGGTAGATTTCAACACTTTTCAGGATTCGACTCAGTTTAGAATTGTGATAGAAGTTATTAAATGCAATTACGTTTCTGGGTGTTGCTTCACAGAACTTTTTCTGAATGCTACTGAGGCTGTGTTTGAAATAAAATGCAAGTTAGCAGTTCTCACATGCAATAGAAAAAGAAACAAAGGTCACAGTTTTTGATCATAAGTGGTTCCAGATTTTGGCTTATGTCTCAGCTATAATGACAAGCTAATTCAAATAAGGAATTGTTAATGCTTCAGTCCATACATGCTTTCACGTTTTATTTCTGTTGCAGTGTGGTGAATGGGAGAATTCATTTTCCATCTACAAATACATATTATCTAATTAATAGAAAACAATTATGTCATGATTGTAATACAGAGACAAAAATGCATATAATTGGTTGCTCTCATAGCATACTTACTCTTTCTGTTGGTCTGAATATCGTAAGTCCAAAAATGTATTATATCCTGAAGTAGAAGGCCCCCAGTTAAAATGTTGTAAGCGTTATGTGACTAGTCCTTTGTTGAAACAACAGCAGAAAATCAAGAATATATTAGCATGAAGGAAAAATCTAGAGTGTTGCTAGGCATTTTAAACATACTTTTTAAAAAAAGTGTATTGAAAGACAGCATTGTTTGCATTTGAAAATCAACACGTTCATTACTATCTTTTAGAAATATATTAAACGTTGAACATGTATGCTTTGGGGTTGTGTGATGGCCCCAGCTCTTAAGGATTCTCAGTGCTGGACCTAAAGGACATTTTGGTTTTTTATGAGTACAATTTCAAATTACATAATTAAAAAAAAAAAAATCAAATAAGAATCTTCACTTCTCCCTTCTCACATTAGCACCTAATGTAAAGTTGCAAAACTAAATAAATGAGGAAATTACAGTAATCCATGCCTTTTATGTCTAGATATTTTGCAAGCTTCTAAATGGGAGATGATCTTACAGATTGTATTTCTTTATCCAGGCAATTTTCCTATAGTGTCTGTTGCCGGTGCATATGAATACATAACAATATATACAGTCTAAGCAAATGCGTGAATGATAAAGCTCTCTACTTGGACAAAACGGGGGGGGAGGGAAGGACATTCCTTCAGAGTTTGAATAGCAGCATTTGCCTGCCAAATAAGATACTCTCTTTCTCCCCTTCTTTAGTCAGTAAAAGTCCTAACTAGAAATGAATGAATGCAATAAAATGTGCTGTATTTGCTGGGCACAAGACAGCGATGTTAGAGCTAGACATGCAACCTCTGCTTGTTTTTCCTTACTACTTTTACATTCAAAAAATCTGTACTGTTGCTTGCTTGCAATATAGTGTTTTGTATATTAATAGCTCTTTTGGTTTGCAAATAACACCTCTTTGTGTCACTTTGTGGTTCCAGAAGGGTCACTGGTTTTTTACACTTTAGGAAGATTGCTGCTGTTATCTGTAAATCTATTGCTTGGACAAGAATGGGATTACATGATATGATTTAAAACAGTATCGGCTGTATTTTATTCTTTTCACAAGGAAATGACCCCTTACCTTATACAGCTTAAATAAATAAATAAAGCTTCTACAACATACAGCAGCAAAGCTTTTGCCTTTGTTACCTCAGGAGTATCTGAATAAAATGTCTTATTAAGCAAGATATAAAGGCAATGAAGAGAAGAATAAATCAAATGAGTTGACATCTCAAGCTTGGAGCACCATGTATAGTGCTAGTAGTTATATGTTTAGTAAAATGGATTTAATGAGAAATATAAATACTGGTATTTAGATGGCTGTGTTTTGGTAACTTGGATATTGGCTTCCAAAATTGTATGATGATGCAATATTGCAAAGTTTTAAAGTACAGCAGGAACTGTTGAAATCACTTTTGCCTCTCTGCAGCAATGTTACACATAAAAACGTGTTGGGTCTTAAAGAAAGGGCAGCAAATACTGGATGGTTTTTTGTAATGTTGTACCGCAAACCCAAAAGGGATTGGGTTTGTCTCATAACACTGGTTGTATATGGAGTGTGTGTATTATTAACCAGCATATCCTAAGGTATTCAGCCACTCCTGTGCCTTCACCTAAAAGGCTTGAATGCAGAAATTGGTGGTTAAACTGGACTCTGAGAAACCATGATGTAAGTAATTTTGATTGAAATGTTGCATATTCCTTGTTATCCCATGTAAGAATATTGCTTATTTCTAGGCAAAATTATTTCTTCCATATAAAGTCCATTGACAGAGTAAAACTTGCACCTTGGAACAGGTAACTCCTAGCATGCAAGGAATCAATTTTCTGGTGTTGAAAATGCCCTGACCTTCCATTTCATTATGCTTTACTACCGATCTGCCCACCCAAGATCCTCATATGACTTTCATCAAAATAATTTTGGAAAATTTATTTCTGTGATACCCTATGGGGTATGTAATTACTTACAAACAGGAAGTAGAAGAGCAAGCTTCCTGTTTGAATGACTCCAGGTCAAATTAAAATCTATGACACAGCAAGAAATTTAAATCACACATCTCAAAGACCTTACCTCTCTTCTCTCACTTCCAAAGTTTCTATGTATTTTACTTAGTTTTGCTCATCAAATGTACCATGTACAGGTATATATATCCATATATATATGTATGTCTCAGTATTGTGGGGATTGTTCAAATGTATCAGTCTTTGTAGAGAAAACGTGCAGAAAACAGTAGCATGTGATATTGCAGCAAAAGATATGTTAACTTGATTTGTGTGTCCTTTATGGCTTTGGTAGGGAGCCAGACACTATAAAGAAAAGCCCCACTTATGGTGATCTAGAAGGCAGCAGGATTTTGAAGGTTTTCCAGCAAACCTTTGCTTAGTAAGATCTTAGAAGAGAATAGTTGCTGCTTAGTTTGCCTGAATTTAGATTTTCACATATTAGAAATAAAGGATGGGAGAAGATAGAACTAAACTGTGTGTTTCTAGCTGGGGTAGAGGATCAGGTTAACAGATGTGTTGAATGTTAATAAAAGGAGGTCTGCATGACTCTTGAACCTGTGTCAGTTGTACTTGCAGTCTAGGTTTCTCCAGCCTGTAAGTGCTCTTCTTGCTAACTATTCCCGCTTAGGCCTTTAGCCAAACTTAGGTATGTGAGCTAGTATAAAGCATTCTGTCACGTTGAGAAGCACCAGTAGTAGGAGCTTGCATCCTTCCATTTGTCTTTCTGGGAGAAATCACCCTTGCATGATGTGCAATGCACTCTTCTCACATTTGTGTTATTTAATAGGAAAGGGCAAGACCTGCACATGATACGGGGCAGTGCTTTTATAATTGCACCAGTTTGGGATCAGGACTTCTGGTCTAGTTTACTGTAGTGAAGAGTATCTCTTAGAAATTTGGTGTAGAGATTTCCTCTCTCGTCATGCCCCTCAAAATCTGGGGGCGGGCATGCCTGATGGCTAGGTGTTAAGATATTGACTCATCTCTAACCCGAGACAGGAAGCAATAATAAGAAGCTATTATTGTGGAAAAGCTAGCTGCTACTAGTTGCTTTTGTAGGTAGGGCCAAGAAACTTCAGGCATTTTTACCTAATATCCAGCAATGACAAAAGCACCTTAATAGCATTGTTTGCAGGCCTGTTTGAAATATTAGTAGATGATCGAAGCTCTGTGAATTTGTTCAACCAAACGTGACTGTAGCCGCATAAATAGCAGATACTAACTTCCTTTTCTTTATTGAACAAGTTATGTCCTGAAGGCTTCTGTAAGTCACTATGAACCAATATTCTGCTTAGAAACTGGTTTTATTGTAATATAACTTTATATGACTTAAACCTTGTCAAAAAGGTCATGCAATCCATTACTATTTCTGTTCCAGTTAGGTTTTTTTTAACACAGAAGTGATTTTTTTTTTTTTTTTTTTTTTTTAAGAGCCCCTTTGTAACAGAACTGAATTTGTTATGTTAGCTGCTTCTCTTGCATCTAGTTTCTCTTAATACAGCAAAATGTTTTCTTGGCATTCTTTCCCCCCTTCCCCCTGTGGGTGTGGGTGCGGGGTGTTTTTTTTCTTCTGAATTTGGTGTTTCCTTCAAGCAAGGAAGGACCCTAAAGATACAAGGGCATGGAAAAATATAAAACTGGTCAAGATAGATGGCAAAAAACACCATGCATAAATAAAGTACCCCCTTCTCTCTCTCCTTCTCCCCCCTCCCAAAATGAACAATGATTGTGTGGTTGAAGACCTGGCTGAATAAGTGTGTCAGGTACTGATTGGAAGAATGATAAATGGAGTGACCTAACAAAGGATTGACTTCTCCAAGAGACAGGCCTTTTTTAATGGATGGAAAGGGAGGAAGCCTCATTTAGAAGGGAAAGGCTGTTGGCAGTGCAGATATGACAAAGGGGAAGTCGACAACCATTGATTTACGTTCGGGAATGACAGTTGAAAAATTCAACAATAATCATGACAAATGAGAAGCGATGCAGTCAGAGGAAAAAATGCCAATACGTTAAGCCTGAGAAGAAATGCCAAGGTCACAAGGAAAGGTTCCCAAACTTCTGCTTTTGACAACATTAATGGAAATATTGGAAAAGATGGGGTACAGGTTAAAAGGTATGGTTTGGAAAGAGGAATTGTAGGCGATGCTAATTAGAGTTTGTTCTTTTCAAGGAGGTCGTGCATGTTGCCTACAGTGGTGTTGAAGCGAACTGACCATTAGCAGTCTGTTATCCTCCAGAGTATCATTTTTGTTCTTGAGGAACTGCTGAAATAAATTAATAGCAACAGGCAAACAATCATGTTAATTTTAAAATATCACTTTGTTGCTCACTGTAAAGCAGATTTTTTTTACCCTGGTCTTATGCATACTATACAACTTATTTAAAAAGAAAAAAAAGATTGAAGTATGATAGTAAATAAGATTATAAAAGATTTAGATGGACTGTTAGGTCAGATCTGAATAAATAAGTTCTGCATCTGAGAACTCTTTATTAAATGTAAATCTAAACACAGTAGCATAATCTTGTAGTGAAGAGGCTTTAAAATAAACAGTGCCCCCTTTATTTTTGTTTTTCAGCTTATTAAAGCAGTTAGTGGAATGGGCAGACCATGTTTATAAAACAGCTTTCTTCTAGTGCATTAGGTTTACGTTACATTATTAAGTAATTTACAAAATTGCAATATGCAGATAGTCACTAGTGTAATGAAATGAGCAGCTCTCTGTTTACTTGGAAACCTGAGAAAATAGCGTTGGCGAGAGAAACATGCCTACCCAGCGTATCTTATGGAAATGAGTAGGAAGGCAGTGAATATCAAACCCTGTTTTATTTGTGTGGTATTAAGTGGCACGAATAGCTTTCAGATGTATCTTACTTTGCAAATATTCCATTACATTGATTTAAAAAAAAAAAAAAAAATCTCCACCCAACAAAACTTCCTTCAGATGGGGCTAAAAAGAGAAGTTTCTTAATTAGAAGGAATGGTCAGCTTTGTAATACCTCATTATTGTAGTACCTCTTTCAAATTAAACTCATTTCAAACTCCTGACTTGTAAAGGGTTAAGCCCTCACACACAAGTACTAATTTAGCATGCAGTGGTCATTTTAACCTTACATGTACTGAAGAAGATTATATATTTAAAAACAAATCTGAAATACAGTCTGGGCAAATAATACCTGAACTTGAGGGGGAGAAAAAAGGCACACACAAAAAAACCCCAAACCCCAGAAAGCTTATAAATTGCTAGGACCTGTTATTTGAGGTAAACCTGGATCTATAATGGGTTTTTACTAGTCCACTTATACCTGGGGCTGCAAAGTGGAATATAAGGAAACTAGCCTCTTTAGATTAAACATTTTCTAATCAGCTTTATCACTCATATCTGAATTTATCTTATTTGAGGAAAATGCCAATATATTAGCAAGCATATATGATACACAAGGTGACCCTACCAACTTAATGACATAATACATTATCCTTAATGAAGTCAATATCTTGTCTTTTAGCTGTCTGTCTATTGGGGCGATTAATTGCAGTGTCATTAAAGTTAGCTCTCTTTTCATTTGAGCTTGACAAGTCGCATAAAACTAATGTTCTTAGTTATCAGCCACTGGAATAGGATGGAGGATGGAGGAAATTGTAGGACAAATAAGGGGGTACTGCAACAGCTAACTTGAAGGAATTTTTCCAATGACTGTTTTCCAAGCCTTCTATTGCCAACTATGCACTTAATAGTCAAAACATTTGAAATGGAATTATCCAGATTGGGGTTTTGCTTCTGTGTATTGAGCTTGAAGTAGAACATAATGAACAGCAAACTATCGGAGGCCACTGTGTTATTAAGACATCAGGACTGAAAAATTTGCAGAAATAGCCCCATGAGTAAAGTTAAATGAGATTACCTATCCTAAGTTAATGCAATAAACAATATAAAAATATGTATTTTTCTCTTACTGTAGAGTTTCTCGTTTGTCAGAGTGTGAAATAAATATAAAGCAATTTAGGAAATGAGTTTATATGAAATAATGGCTTTGCATCTTTGATAAAACAAGTTTCAGTCACTAGTGGTGATAGCAATGAAGCTCTGGTGCCCAGTGCTAATTGTAGCGCAAAAGCATCACTCCCTGCCTTCCCCCTACCTCTGAAACTACAAGACAGGATGGCTGTAATTTACAGTGTGTTATCTTTGTCTATAGCGGCAAGATGATATGAAGTAAATCAAGGTACGAGTAATGAAAGACTGAAAATTTATTCCTTGGAGCACACTTTAAAGTGTAGTATCTGTTATAGTGGCACTGCCTGAAGACCCTGAAATGAGACTTGGATGAAGGGCAATAAAGAAGCATAGAGGCTCATGTTAATGTTGTTTGTCTGAGGTTAGTAATTGGGTTCCACTGATGAGTTGTGTGAAGACAAAGTGAGAATCCTAGCAAGTATTGTAAATCTTACATTGTTGGAACAAGAAGCAATCCTAACAAATATTGATCCTTCCTGTGCCCAGAGGCGAGGAAGAAAGCAGCATGCTGCTGAGCCAGTGTTGTTTCAATAGCACCAATTACCTTAGTGAGGCTGGTGCTCTGCATGAAATCCCACCAGGCTCACAAATTGTGAATTATCAATGATTAGGCTTTTTAGATATATCCCCTAAAATCATGCCAGGTTAGCTTTCTGTATCAATTCTCCTTTCAGCCCCCAAAATGTATCTCTCAAAAGCCTTTATTTTCAGCTTTTAAAATACTCTGGATATGTTTCAAGTACATTGTATGCACTTAATGCTTCCTCTCCCATATCCCCCCCGCACCCCCCCCCCCCCCCCCAAAAAAAAAAAAGGACAGAATTCATGACACTTGAAAATATTCTTGGCAATATTTATTGAAGATTTGTTTAACTTGTATTTTCTTGTTTCTAATTTACATTAACTAGTAAAAAATACATACATTGAGACAGTTTTAAAGGCTTATTTTAATAAAATCTCAGATTCTGCATCTGAAACTTTGGTGTACTTTTGACTCTAAATTCAGATTTCTTCTAGAGAAAACTCTCAATCATTATTAAGCAATTTACAAAATTACAGCATGTTAAAAAATTGATGTTTGACTCTAAATTCATACATAGTTAAATGCTTGTGCTTCCACACTTGCTTTCTGTCTTATCTTATTTGAGGTTATCTGTCCATATAGAGTGAGGCTGCTAAAATGCCGTATGAAAGAAAGACTTCTGGTAGAGGGTGAGGGGGAGGGTGCTAATAGTAGTCTGGGGGTTCAACCCAGTGGTGTAGAATCGTGACAAGTCGCTGTCCTGATGAGCTGCAGGCACATACGTGCTGGGGGCAGAGAAAGGGGGAGTCAGAGGTCGGTAGCAGCCATGGGAAGAGATCCTTCTGCCATCTTCTGGTTCTGTGCTCTATCCACTGGAGCGTGCTTGTGTCTTCTATGGTATCTGTGGTTATTGATGACTTTAAGGCCAGTAGGAGCTTTATAGAAAATTTATTGAGAATCTCTGCTACGCTGTGTGAAAAGGGAGACCTAGTAAGGTAGAAGAGTAGTGTGTTAACATATATAATTGCTGCTGCTTTGTTGCTTGATGGTAGGCATTGACCTTGAGGTTAGCTACTACCTCAACCTGTCTTTTGGGGAATACCTTGCAGTGTGACAGATCTTCTCACAGGAGCTGTCTTCAGTAAAGGCCTGTGCCTTTTATCCAGAAGAGCAGACTTCTCCATTCCTACCAGTTTTACTTATACCCTCTCCCACATTACCTCTTCTAGTTCTCTTACCCTTGCTTTTGAGTTCTTATCATGTGTTTGCTGTATTGTCAGGCTAACAGATTCTCAACTGAATCAGTTCAGAGAGTGGCAGGACAAGCCCTTGTGCCTGGTCCCCTGTGCAGCGCTAGCTGAAAGGGCATGGAGGCACATCAGGGAAGGGTTCACAATTTGGATATTTTTTTTCTTTCATTCTTTGTAGATAGCATACTGTGACTGCTTGAGGCTGGCAACCACTAAAGGGGAGCTAGATAGATTGGGGTGTGTGCATCTGTGCTACAGAAGTGTGTGAGTATTGAGGGCACCCTACTTGGACCGAGTAGGCTGGATGTGAGGATTCTTAGCACCTGGTATCTGATTTTGAAAGGTGCTGTAAATTTTTGCACATGCTCCTGCCTGAAGTTTCCATGCAGGTTTAGAAGATGATGTTATTGAAGGTTTTGTGTTTTGAAGCATTTTGCTGCAGAAGATGAGAACCAGCACCCGCTGTTTCGTTGCACAATTCTTTTTCAACTGATCGCGAGCCAGCAGCAGCTCCAGTGATTTAAAGTAGTTGGTTGATAGGTTTAAGAATCTGTATAAATGCTATCATATCTGCACCAATAGCATAATGAGAAATTCATGTCTTTATTGTATAATAATCGTAATATAAAAATGCTGAGCATTATTGCTGAAATGGAGCTGTGAAGCTGGTGGCCTGTATATGCAATACTTAATACTATTTAGTGTATATTAGTATGGTACGCATAGAGCTGAACCCTCTCTGTGTTGAAAACATTTTAATTGAGAGTGCAGAAAGCACCAGTCTATTTTCAATAGGACTACACAGAATGTTATTGAAACCATGTTTTTTCCTGGGGCTCAGACATCTGTTGGAAGAAGTTCTGCACTGCTTACTATATAATTAAATATATTTTTATACAATATTAAACAAACTGGGGCCTTGAGAAAAGAAGGTGACTATAGTAATGGTCAATTTTCAGTATGAGAATTTCCCAATGTTACAAGAGACTCTTAATGAGGAAAGAAACCATGAAAGTAAGTGCATCAACAAAATTTGGAATAGAATTGCATTGTTTTCTTTCTTTTACTGTTCAACTGCATTTGTCTACCATTCTTGAGTAATATAGTTTTCCCAAAAGAAGATGCTATTTTTTTTTTCTTTTTTCTTTTTTTAAATTTGTGGGTTGCTATATGTCAAATTGAACTGCAGGGGACTGACCCTCAGGTTAGAAGCTGACTGACAGTGGGCTATGACATCAGAGCTGCAGGCTAAGGGAAGTTGCTTTTTTACAGGAGTCAACCTTTTCTATTTAAGAAACAATGTTTTTCCTTTACGAGTGCTAGTCTTTGAATAAACTGTATAGCTTTGATTCCCCCCCACTATAATATACTTTTAATTGCTTATGTTTAGACATACAGAATCTGTGATCCTCCAAAGCCCGCCATGCCAGCAGCAGTTCCATCAGTAACTTAAATTTTATATTTAATTCTAAAGAACACAAATAATTGTGACGACAAGCAGTTGTTCAGTGTTTTGTAACTTTTTTTCTCAATCCACTTTTAGATTTTCATGGTGGGATATATATTTTATCATCTTCTGTTAAGATGAGGTTTGTGAGCCTTTCTTTTGATTTAGAACTTTCCGTGTTTACTTACCTTGGCCATTGTCCCACTCCACTCCATTGTCCAACTACCACAAAAAAAGTTTGTGAGATTTAGTGCAAGAGGCTGTTCAAACTCTTTAATTAACATAGAACATAGCTGGTTATTTCCCATGTTGAGCTTACTAGGGTAAGCGTAGAATACTATTTTCCTGCCCCACCTTCAATTTAGTTCTTTTTAGCACATGCAAATGACTTAAGGCATTCTAATAATCTCTGGAAATCCAGATGACTCTCAGCCCAACACTGTACAATATCGTTTCTTCAGTTTGCACTGCCGCCCCAGGACACAGTGAGTAGCTGGCATATTCTTAATGTTTATACCCAGGTGTATAGACACCTAGACTTTGTTTCTTCTTGCAGCTTTCTCCTGTTTCTGGACCTGGTTCTGTGATCTAAGTCCCAAACTCAGTAAGCTTTAAGGCCGAGATTTACCTGTTTTAATTAACTTGTCAACTGTTTGGACAGGTATCAGTTCTGGGACAGAAATGGATGGATGTTTTGATTAATCTTGGTGACTGGTTCTGCCCATTTTACAGTATTCTTTTCTTACCACTTGATTTAACATATAGAGACTAATTAATTAATAAGTAGTTTCCTTGGTTCCTTACAATGCTCTGGGAAGCTTTAAACATCTACCCTGTCCTCACTCTGGCTACTGAATCAACCTCACTCTTTCTAGAAGTCCAGAAGTCTGAGAAATGCAAAGAAATGTAAACCGGACACCAAAGTTCTCCCTTTGTGCAGACTTCAATGTTCCTTTTATACCCTATTCGGTATTGGAAAACAAATGCTTTTTCCCTTGGTGCAGGTAAGCCGTGACTTAAGTTTGCCATCCTGTTGCTTACAAGACCAAATTTTCTAAGGGAAGGCAGAGACAAGAAGCAGTCTCGCATGCTATTTGATGATTCTATATTTCCCATCATCTAGCCAGCTGCCGTGCTGGAATAAAAGCTGTGGGTCTCTCTCTGGCAGGCTCGTAAGTGTGTTTAGCTGCCCTTTTCATTTGTGTCCTTGGACTCTGCTACCTCTTTCAGGACAAGGCCAGAGATCCACTGACTTTATGACTTGGTCCCTATACTCTATCCAGAGATGACTGTAGAGTCTGATATAGACAAGGCTATTTAGTAAAATTGTGTGAAATAGTTAATGTACTCCATGAAACTTTTTATCATGCTTTTGAAAACAATTTTCATGTTATCCAGTAACACAACAATATATTTTTTGCATGCACTTTTTTTGTTTGTGTGTAGGAAACATCTTCAAATGTTGAGAAAAAGAGCTGAGAGGTAGGGGGATGAGACTACAAGATGCATCACAGAAATCTAAGCAGCACAGTAATATATTATGAATAACATTACTGTAAAATAACTGTTCTGAAGGTGCAAAAAAGTTTGCAAAAATTCACAGGTTTCCAACAATTTTTAAGCTAATCACTTTGTTATTTGAAATAGAAAGATCTGTATTGAAGTTGTTTATTATTTTTCTGTGTTTTAATCGTACATTTTACCACACGAGATTTGTCTTGAAAATGGAAGTTTATTCCAGTTTCCTGCAAGTAATTATACCACTACACTGGAAAGATTCTTCTGAACTAATAGTTGTATATATTTGAATCCTTCAGATTTGTGATTTTTCCACAACGCAAGCAAAGGATTAACCCTTCTTCCCCATGTGTATGTAGGCAAAATCTGTATCTATTTGCTGCAAGCATTTTGAACTGCAAATTAAGAACACAGCCTACAAACCTCATGTTTATTGTACAGACAGAATGATATTTTTATATTTCTATGACACAGATAAGTAGCGAGTATTCATTTTTGCCACGTAGCCCCAGATGCCCATCATAAGAGTGTTAGCTGTTAATCATACACTGATCTCTTTTCCTAAGCCTCAACAAGAAACTAGGGACCACTAAAAACATGCTCCCTTTCATTAAAGAGGAAATTATTACCATATATTTTTGTAATAACCAATAACATTTCAAATTACTCACATTTATAGCTTGTAATCAAGTTTATGTTTAACCTCTAATCCCCATGAAGTAGGTAATGACTGGTTTGTTAGTTAACCACTCATGGGAAGTTAAGGGCAGTTAACAATCTACCAAACCAGTCATTAACTACAGTAGTGACTGATTTCTCGGGTGTTATTGGCATTATAAACTTCCTTCAATGGTTTGTAACAGTAATATTAATTTGTAAAGGAAAAAAGCATATTTTAGTTACTATGCTGTGACAGGCTGAAAAATTTGGTAGTTTCATTTTACTTCCTTTCTCCTCTTGCCCCCACTCCCATACGTGCACTAACCAGTGCGGAGAAGAGGGGAAGTACTGGCTGTCGTCTTAGGCTTTCAGAACAAGCACAGTGGCAAGTATGTTAATAGGATTAGTTTAGACAAATGTGGACAGCTAGGGTTTGAAGCACTCTTGGATGAGATTTCCTGCTGGTAGGTAAATATGTCCTCCCTTGGTAGCGCTCAGAGCCTGTAGCAACAGTGTCATGGCACTGGTGTATTGTGATATAAATGAAGATGATTCAGCATGACATGTGCTTTAATTATGTGTTTCATTTAAATACTTTTTGTTCCATATTATAAAGCATACTAATTAAGAGGTAGTGTTTCACAAGCGTCATTTTGACGCAGAATGAATAACAGTAGCCTGTTTATTTAGGTAATTTAAGTATCGCACAGAGGTTAAAAGTAGAGTTGAGCTAAGAATTTTCATCGCTTATCCAGGTTAGCTTTTTCTTTGGTTTGAATAGTTTAATAATGAATTAGCTAGCTGTTAAATACCTAATTTCTCCAGATGAATAGCTTCCAGTTTTTCTGTTTCTAAAATTGTGCAGCAGTATGGGTTCATACAAGTATCAGAGCTTGCTTATACTAACCAGTTTAAATCATTAAGAACTTTCAATAAATGTCTGGTACCTGATCTCACATTTGCTTCATGTTCAAATTAATCTGAAGCCCATATGAAGCTTAATTAAGAGGATCCTTTTTTGGATCCCGGGCTTTAGAAGGTGTTTGGTACATTCTTTGTCCCGTGAGCTCTAAACTTACAGAGAAGCGGACTCTTGGAGTTTTGGAAGCTTTCATGCTGCTATATCCATATTTGGTGTACTCTTCATTTTAGAGTAAAGAGTACTTTTTCCTCTTTATGTGAGAGAGATCAAAAAGGAAAGGATAATAGTAGTGGATGTCTTTCCTCAGGCTATACCATCCAGGACTTTGGTTTCGGTATGGAAACATTTGAGTTATGTTTAAGCTCTCTGTAGGACTCCCATTGAACCCTCCTCTTCCAAAGAGGGGAAAAATCCCGAACTTTGTTGTCTTATATTTAGAATAGAAGGTATCAGCATGAAACAGTTGAAATGCTCTTCTGTATCTCTCTTTATTGCATTGTTTCTCACTTAACTCCAGGTCTTGGCCTTGTTCCCTCCGTTTTTCTGTTTTATATAAAATCTGCCAATTTGGCAGAATACTAGAAAATTTAAAATTAAAAAAAAAAGGTAGGAAACGGAAAGTACTCTTTTAAACTGAACTTTCTGTTTTAATGTATTCTTTTCTGTCTGTGAATTATAAACACTTGCGGTAAATACAATCTGGAGTTTGAAATTTAATTAGCAGATTTCACAGTGTGTTCTGTGGGGTTTTTGTTTGTAGTTTAAGTTATCTTAGAGAAACATTTGCTTTCCTGGAAAGGAGCCTCAGAGGGCTAAAACTTCCAGTCTTATGAAATGTAGGATGTGTGTGAGTCTTTCCCACAACAGGCTGTGTATGTATAGCAGCCCCTACTTGGAGTCAGTGCCTCTGGGAACCACGTCCATACAGTCCATACAGTTCCTGAAGCTGCTGGAAGCTCCTCAGATATTTCCAACAAGGATGATAATTGATGTCTGCTACAGCTGTCTGGTCCATGTGGAGTGGACATCTCCCTGATAGGTACTGGTCTGAATCTGCTCATTTCACACAGGTCATCGAACAGCTGTCAAACAGTAACAGCTTTAGGTCGCAACTGGCTTGGCCCACATTTGAACCAGTGACCTGGGGGTGAAAGGCATTTTCCGGCACTATCAATCCCCTCAGACATCAAGTCCCCCTCATAGGCTTTCCACTGGAACTTCTAGCAGATAAATTGTGTCTGTGATTTCATTTAATGTGACGCCAGATCTTGTAAGAAAAATATCTCACTGACTTGTCAATGAAAGTTCTTTGATTTGTATTTAACAATATATAGCACCGCTTCACAAAGCACCACATTTTTTATACCTTGGGTATTACATGGGTTAAAGATAGCCATACTTAAATTGTAGTTTTGCAGTTACAGGCTGATCTACTGTACTCTATGTCCCTTTGGGGAAAAAAATGCGAGTTCCAGCCACAGATTATCAGGAAATTCCAGCCAAACTGCAATTGCATTGTGATAATGCAGTACTTTGTTACTGAGCAGGTTAAGAACTGATATCCCCATTATGTAGCATATCATGAAATGAATGTTATTGTTAAGCATAAGGACAGGACGTATTAGAGGTGTCTTTTATTACATAGTCTTCATTATAAAAGAACAGCTAGTGCTAAAATGTTATCCATATGATCGGTAGAGGTACATTGTTCTTGCGCTGCTGGCTCTGATTAAGACTAGGATAATGCATGGCTCCTGCCTTTTATGTCCATCAGGAAACAAGACAGACCAAGGTAAAATAGATGAACGTATGTTGGCAAAAGATTAAAAAGACCAGTAGTAAAGTCCATTAATAATTCTCATATTTAGGATTTGCTTGGTACTGTACTTACAGAATCTACAACATTTAATCTCTTTTCAGAAAGACCAGCTGAGAGAACCTTTTTCCTGCTCTGAGTGATAGGCCTAGATTTTCGGAGGCAGCACATTTGTCTGTCAGAGCTCTTGGCTGGTGTCGTGATTTAGTTTCCGTCAAATGATGCTGGTGTCCGGTTGATGATATAGCCTTGCTGGATATGGGGAAATTTGTTACCTTTAGCTTTGACAGGAAGATAATTGCTGATGGTTAACAGAACTGTGCAGAATCCATTGGTTTTGCAGCAACACAAGCAATGGAATCTGCCTCAAGAAGTCAGTCTTTTCACATAAACTTCCGTAGGCTGCTTCTTCATAAGGCACATTTTATTTTTTGTTGCACCGAAGTACATCTGTGTATCGGTAGCTTTGAAAGCTTATTGACCTGGATAGAAACAATGTGTCTTACAACGATGAAGACTTGATGACGTAGCATCATTGTTTTTAATCACAGTGCTTCTGATCATCTTTTTTTTAACAGTTGTCAAAAGGAGAGGAGTCAGTGATTGTTTGCCTCTGCTAACTGAAAACGTCTCCTATGCATATAACTTGTTAAATATAAACGGTGAAAATATTAAAACAGGTCTCAGAATTAGAATGGAATAGAAAAAACTTGAGATAAAGTGGTAAATATCGAGTTAATACAGAAGAGATTTTAAAATCCACTTAAAATGCTAGAACTGAACTTAAAGGATTTACCATAAACTATGGTCCGCGGCAACATTTTGTGATCTCTTTCTTAATTTTCAGCTTTTTGTGGACAAAGGCTTCACTGGATTTTTGCCAAGAATACTATAATTGTCTGCAATATTTAACCACTGTATCAATATGCCTTTTTCCTGATTTCTTGTGGGGATAAAAGCATCCTTCCTGTCTCCCCATGCTTATTTCTCAGGTCTGGACTGTGAGATACAGAATTGCCTGAAAAGCTTCTCCTACTCTTCCTCCTCCATATGACAGTGAAAAATAAATTGGTTTTTAATAGCAGGAGAATAAAATCTATAAATGGAGTGACCAGCAATATCACCTTACTTGTCTTATTGGTAATATTTTTTAATAGTCCTGGACTTCTAGAATGGTTTAAACAAGGAGGAGTTGACTGATATGAGTAAATATCTCTATTGGAGCTCTTTTTCCAACAGAGGAATTCTGACAAAAATAGGACAATATTAGGCTCGTGCAGAGAGGATTACCTGGTCTCACACAGTATATGTAATATATGCAGTACTTTGCTTTTAAAATGACTATTGATTTTGGGATGTTCCCCTTTAAAAGGTTTGTGCTCGGATTAACTCAAAACTAGACTCACCTTCAAATCTTTCTTCCCATTTGCTTTTCTTTATAACCTAGCCTCCAAACATTTATCTACTTACTACCTCCATCGCTTCTCTCCAGTTCCCAACATGCATCCTCGCACACTTTTTTTTGTTTTGCCTCCAGAAGTTGCTTTCCCTGCACATATTTTTAAATCCCCGTTGTTCTTCTCTACTCGTTTTGGGCTGTGCGCCTGTCTGCGTCCTTTCCTCTGGCCACCTCCTTTCCCCCGTTCTAGCCTGCAGCAGCCTCGGGTGCACAGCTCACTGACACCTCAGGTTCCCCTTATGCGTGTGAGCAAATTTCCTTCTGCATATCTTAAATTGGTGAGCCAGAAAATGTAAAGATTATGGCAACTTCTAGCACTTAGCTTTCACGCCTATAACCTATATTCGTATCTTGTGAGGAAAGAGATTAGGGATTAACTGCCCGATCATTCCTCAAGGCACAGAGTAACCAGGCACGGCTCTAGTGAAGGCCCAGGTCGTTACTGAAGCATGGGTCCTCCAGCATGGGTCCTTACTAGCCAGTTTCACCTGCCCTCAAAGGAAGCACTGCTTTCCACTCTGACAGCCTCTGGTGTAGAAAGTCTGGGAAGTCAGGCCATGTGATTCCACCTGCCGGGATCATGTGTGAAAATAAGAGCATCTGGGGTGGGGGGAGCACAGAGGCCCCACCTCCCTCCCTCCCCTTTTTTTGGAGAAATATTAACCATATAGTTTACTTCCGCATTGTATTAAGGAAAAGGGAAATTCATTAAATAATTTTAATTTCTTGGTCATTTAATTAATATATATTTTTATACCAACCCTGAGTTACTACAGGTTTTGTGTAGACTGATTGCCACTATGCATTAATTTCCCAACAGAGCTACGATAAGGACTTTGTCATTGTAGTCCAACATGGAGGAAGCGTTTCTTCAATGTGACACAAATGTTTGAAAATACAGTTCTTTCCCCACCAAAGAGCTATGTTGGTCAGGACTCTGACCTAAGAGTCTGACTTTAAAATTCTGTAATTGACCTGTAGCTCTCTTGAATTGCATTTATCTACCTTGTATAGGGCTGGTTTAGTAGTTAAGAACATGTAGGTTATGATGTGAAGTGATGGAATAAAGAGGATGATTTCACTGAAAGTGCCATGTGGCAGCAGCTCAAGTTTAATGACTTTTTAAATAGCTTATGGGAAGAAAGGAAACTGTGTTGTATTCTCAGCGAGATGTCACCAAGATCTAAAATTAGAGAAGTTATTCTGAAACACCTAACCTTTCCTCTGAAAAACAAAGAATGTTTAAATTGCCTGTTATGCCTCAAAGTTTCAGTCCCCTCCCACTGCCCCCTCCCCCACAACTCTGCATCATTTTATTTTCTTTACTTGGTTTTACCACTGTATGACCTCGTGTTGTATTTTTTCTGAATGACAATGAAAGTAATTGAAAATATTGATTGGCAGTACAGTTAAGTTGTCAACACAACCATTTAATTTGTCAGGAGGACTTGTTAAATTGTCAAAAATCATATAAAAAAAACTCCTTCAGTCACTGATGATATACATTAGAGATGTTCACGAATCAAATGGGCCATTTTTGAGATAAGTGTTGAAGAAAAATTCTGAAATGGCTTTCTCCAGATTTTTTTTTAAGGTCAGATTAAAAAAGAATACCCAGCGAATACCTGGCTGGCAAGCACATTCAGCAGAGTACCTGGACACGATATTACTTACTTGTTTTCCAACAGCAGCCTTACATGCTTTGTATTTGTAACAATCTGAGTTGAAGTTTGGTGTTACTTCTGCAGCAAGTGCGTTTATTTCAGTGGTTTGTTTGTTTTAATGTTTGGGTACTTTGATCTCAGCCTATATGTAGGCTACACTGTAAAAGAGAATGCTATTAGTGTTTTGTGGACTTATCTCTGTCTTAGGATAAATGTTGCATTTTGTCAACGTGAAACTATGCAAAAATCTCCTTACAAACAATTTGAATTTGTACACTTAATCTTGGATACTGGTACGGCTTAAGGTGTGCTACAGTTCCAATAAAACGGTGCCACCTTCTCTGCAGTGTCTTGTTTTTTTCTTGTTAACGTAATGGTAATTTGAACTGTAGGTGAGATTTTCTAGGCTGCCTCAGGCAGTTAGTTGCACAATTCCGGTTGGCCTCACAAATCCAACCAATTTATAATGCAATTCAGAGGGAAGCATTCCCACTGACCCAGGGAATTTCTGCAGTTCTTCCTGTAGCTTTCCTTTTCTTGGGGCTGGCGGTATAACAGATGATGTTGAATATTCTCGTTTTCCATTGGTTTTGCCAAGCCAACTGGGGGAATTGGAAAGCGAGTTCCTCAATTCACCACCATTATATCATCTGTGATATTTCCTACATTAGGACTCTGGTAAAGGAAGGTTCTTAGCTTTTAGTCCTGCAGGTTCCCAAAATGATGGATTTTGTTGTAAATATATTAGAGAAAAATATTTCAATTTTTAAAGTAACTAAAAAGATTCGTAACTTTCTCTTATGCCTTGGCATTTGGCCCATGGTATTTAAGAGTCTTGACTTTACAGAAAAAGATGTTAAGAAATCTGCAGATTATGATTAGGAAATATGAGGAGCAACATTTTATCATCAAAATTCATGCAGTGTAAGACAGCGATATTATCAAGACTTTCTGAAGATATTAAGTGATGTTGTGATCTCAGTTGTGGACAGTTGTAAATGAGTTCATGCTCCATATCATCATGTGTTCTTAAATGAAAAGCTTGTGGATGTTGCTTGCTTTTCTCTGTTGATCAGAATACTGTATTAAAAGTTTTTAAAATGTTTCAGATTCATTTTGCCGACCTAGGCACAGGATGTTCTTCCATGTTATTTTTTCTCTATCAAGCCCATGCCCTTTCATTTCTATCTAAAGGGATTTTACTTACCTGGCAAAAAATCAAGTAGTCCTAGTGTGTGGAGTTTTGCATGTCTGTGATATTTTGCAGATTTGTACTTTCTGTAAGTACTTTGGGATGTAATGTACTGCATAAATATATAAGTACACACAATTAATTAATACAGCTTAATTTCTTTGAATAAAAAGCTTTCCTTTTTTATATTAGATTTGTTAGCTAGTTTGTGAAAATAGTAGTATTTAAAAAGTACCTGTAGTATTTACAGCTGCAACTCATTTTTAATAAAACAGACTGTTCAAAACTGAAACCCATTTCTCTGGGCAATCATTCTTCAACATGAAGAGCCATTAAAAGGAAAGAAGAGATCAGATGGTCTGCAGCTGGATTTAGGAAAGTGGAAGACTGATAAATAAATAAATAAACAAGCCCAAAGCACAGCAGTGGGGTTTAGGGAATAGTTAGCAATAATAGCTTGTCTTAGGTCAGAGAATTTCAACCTTATCACATCAGTGTGTTAAATAACATTTTCTGAAATATGGTTTTGCCTTTTGAGGCTATAAAAAGTCTCCTCCTGCCTTCCCCCAGTGTAGAAAACCATACCATCCTCACTGTGACAGTCCATGCCCCTCCTGTCCCCAGTACATGCATTTAAAAAAACCTACAGTATTATAAATAGAATTGTCAATATACCTTAATTTATCAAAGATCGTTTAAGAAAAAGCTTGCATGTTTTATAAGCATGTTAAATTAGCCATGTGTTCATTATATTGGAGATTTTACATTTTAATTATGATTTGTGATGTCCAAATTATAGGTCGGTGTGTATGCTTTTGTTGCAGTGGCTTTCTCTCATCTATCAGTTCATTTGAACTGTAATATTACTTTCTTCTAATAAAATTTTAAGCTCATCAAGTCAGGACAGGAAAATTGTCCATGGATTGGTCTCCTACTGAGCTCCAAGTATTAAGAAGGGGGGGTCGAGTGTCTTCAGAATTGCTCATTCTGCTTGCAGGATGCAGAGGAGCTTTGTGCCAGAGTCCTGACATACAAGAGAGAAGCAGCTCTAACCTGAATGTTGGAGAATCCTGACCTTAATTGTTCAGGACAGGGACAATGAATCTTGATCCTTGGAACAGTCTTAGCTATTCTGGGAAATGTAGTCATCTCAAAGTATGACAGTTTGGTTATTACTGATTAGACGTGTTTCAGATGAGATTTCCAGGGATCAGTGATTAACATATACCATCTACAAGTAATATTTTTTCAGGGTCATATTCTGCAGGGAGCTTGGTTACCTCAAATCCTTCTTAAATCACTGCTTGCTTATTTAACTATTGGATGGATGTTGGTACGAAAGCTTGCAATTTTTTTTTTTTTTAATTTATTTTTTCTCTCCAAGTGGATAGGCATACCAAATTACTTATGGAAAAGCTAATACAGCTAAAGATATTACATAGCAGAGTATGCTGACTAACATTCTTGTGGGAAGTGCTTTCGATAGAATACACCGTAAATGTTACTTATGAAAGGTGTAATTTCTTTACTGTTGCTAAAAAAAATATGTAGCATTCCTTATTTCCGTAAATGTTTTAGGCTAGGTGGATTCTGAATTTGCAGTGCTTCAAAGAAAAATGGCATAAAACATCCACATAATAGGATGAGAGAGTTTTCATAAGTACCAAAATGTACGTACATCCAGAAAAGTTGTGATGGCTTGCTATTAGAAGATAACCCAAGGTGATGACTGGACACTAGAATAAAGTTTATTGGCTAAAAGGAAATGTGGACAGCATGGCAAGTGTCATGGCTGTGAATGTTATCAGAGGTCTTGTGGAAGAAATGGATGTTTCCCTCTAGTCTTGGAATTTCCAGTAAGCTTCCAGAAGCTGTGTAGTGCAACACATGTATTTAGTACTATAATTACACTAATGATATTCTTTTGAGGATTTCCCTTCCTGCATATTGCTGGATGCAATATGCTCTGTTGAGCATTTTAGACCTGTAAAAGGTAGAATATTTTCTGATAAGTGATCTTGCGTATTGCAGGTGCTCAGTGCTTTGCAAGGCCTGATTCTGTTTAAGGGATGTGGAGAAAAAGTGATCTCAATAGTGCTTGAACTCTAAAAATGTTGGAGATGAAACTATACCAATTTGGCTTTTGTATTTTACTCTCATTTTGCTGATTTGTTGGCTTGTTTTATTGCCATGACTTTAAAGTCGTGAGTTGAATTCCCACTCACTATTGAGTATACACCAATTTTAAACAGGGTAGATAAATACTGTGTGCTAACCTAAGCAGCATAGCCCTTCATTCTACTAAAAATGCAGGTCTTAGCATGATTCCTTGTTCTTCTAGTAACCAAAGCAGCTTACTTTGCCCAGAACAGTGTATTCTATTAAAAAAAAAAAAACCAACAAACAACCTGGTATATATTCTGCTCTTCTGTGGTCTCACTAGCATTTAGAGAACAAGCAGAGAAAAGCAACATGTCTTTGTCCTCTATATACCGCATAAAGCACATTGTAAGCATTTTACAAGCATAAAATGTTATGACGTTTATATTTAGTACTTTACATTTGGGGATTGTGACTAACCAATCCTTTCATTCAGGCCTGATATTTTCTACTTAGTATGTAAAGATGAAGATAGAAAGATGGACTCTTGCGTAAGAAAACTGACCCCAAATTTATCCTGGGGTCAATTTCTACCACTGTGCCAGGCTTTCATGTGATTTTTGACAAGTCTTTTAGTTTCTTGTGCCCCAGTTTCCTGTGTGTAAAACACAGCTAAAACTTCTGTTTCTTGACAATTTTGTATACTGTGCTGATGTTTATGTAGATTAGGGGTTTATTCTTACAATCTGGGTTTGACCTCTTAGAATGACTGTGGCTTTGGTCTCAGATTGTGACGCAAACCATAGGCTGATGCCTATAAAGAGGTTTTTGTCTTTGAGGCACCTCGACAGTCTTCACAGCAGGTAAAGACCTGAAAGAAGCTGGCAGAGTAACAAATTAATATTTGTCTACGTGTTTATATCTGTGGTTAAGTAATAAATTAAAAGTTTTGTATAGTTATTTGTAAACCTCATACTAACAATGTCTTAGACGAATAGCATTCTAATCTGCAAAACACCTTGCACTGTTAGGTTTGCTTATTTGTGAATGACTGATCCATTGCACTATCAAAAAATAATAGTTGGTTGAGTGAAATTACACGATAAATTTTGAACTCTTACCGAATCGCTGTTTCACTCATCATCGATTGCTATTTACTTATTTATGTTCATCAGTTACTATTTGTGTTGTCATTCTTTTATAGCTATGTCAATGTGATAAAATCATACATCTAACTGTCTGTCTTGCATCCCTTCTTACAAAATCTGTACTACATTTTTCATTGTGTCCTATATTTTTATATCAACTGCTCGCACAGGTGCTGGTTATTCCCTTTAGAAAAAAAGGATGTTCCATCAAAGTCTTCAGCTATGGTTTCCTGACTTGTGACTGTTGTTTTCTGAAGAACAGACTCCTAATGTGGTTTTTGGTTTATTATGGAATATCTGGCACCTATTAGCCTGTAACTGTCAAAAAGTGATGAATTAGCGATAGTGACTCACACTTGGTCCTTTAATGCCTATCTACACCTGGAAGTGAGTTTAAAACTTCTTTCATCTCCTTTCGGTATGATCTTCAACAAAATTCAAATAAAAAGATATCCCCCACACCGACTCTAACTCTGCAGACTTTGAACCCAGGACTTGGTGACGAAACAGTAATGCATTAATTCTTGCACCATTTAGTCTCCTTATCTAATAGCACAGGCTTATTCTTTGTAACTAACAACAATGAAGGGTGCCTTTAAGAAATCTCCAGTGAGCATCGAGGCATTACAGATTAGGTCAGTAGAGCTGCTGCTAGGTTGAGCATGATGGATGAGTGGGAGAATGAGTTTCTGCTGCACGGTATTGTGAAATCTTTTCATTGTCACCAACGGGCCTATGAGGGGCTGATGAATGAGGGAGCAAGTGTCAGAAACGCCCTTCCTTGCCCTGGTACACTTTTAATATCTCCCAGAGCTACAGGATGAGTATTGATAAAAGTAAAGTTTAAAAATAACCATGGAGTGATAGGTAGCAATGATTTAAGGAGAAAGCGGCGATGGGGTTAGAGAGGGTTCATTTTCTAAAAGTGCACAGAAGAGAGGAAGCTGAACTGTGTGGATCAGAGAAGGAGCAGGAGGCTTTTCATAAGAAGCTAATGTGATGAGGACGACGAGTTCCTTGATGGATGAGTTACTTCCATCTGGTTGCAGTATATGTAATAAATAGCTGTGCTCATGTTTGACCTCTCCCACTTACCAAGCACATCTTTGTCTTTTGGAATATCCAGGAGGGAACTGTCCATTACGGTCAGGGGGAAGGGGCAACAGGGAAGGGAGGAGGAGTGACCAACATACAGAGCTTGGGAGGCTTATAGGTTTGCACATAGGGCAAGGGAAAATGGTGTCAAAGTTGTATAAAGTGAACTAGAGAGAAATTGTTCCATTACTTGTGCAATGTCATTTTAGAATAGGAGGCACATTTTGAAATGGTTTCCTGCATAAAAATCTTGCAAAGTCTGATTGTTCTTCTTCTGGATTTGTAGATTAAGATTTTTTTTTTGCCTTGACTTCTATTTTTTCCAGATTCTTTTTTGTGTCTTATCCAGGGAAAACTTGACAAAAGAATTGTGTTCCTTAATGTAAACATTTAGCTGGAGGACAGCAAGAGTTCTTGCTTATGGATAGAATATGTCTCTGCCTTTGGAAAGTTTTATCACAACAGATAGGGATTTCTTTTGCTTATCGAGGAGAACTTCATTCTGGAAAGAAATAGTTCATTATAGCTTCAAGAAGTCTGCTCAGAAACCAAAATGTGGTGCTAAATGTTTTAGTGTTGTCAAAGCCTTCAAAAGTAGTCTGAATTCCTACTTTTCTATTGATTAAGCTAGAAGTGGTATGTCAATAGAAACATTGGGTGAAGAGCCTGAATGAATCCTGTGAGTGTAAGCCATCAAGGTCTTGCCCTGCAAGCATTAAAATTTCCCCTGCCTTTCTATTGAAATGTCGTCTTTTTTTCATACGGAGTGGATCACATAGCCCTGCAGTAATGATATAAAAGGACTCCAAATGACTTAGCATTTGTTTGCATGTGTAGCTGATGTAACCTCTTTTTAACACATGGCTTCTAATGAAACTTACGGCTGAAAATATATTTGAGCTCAATTTTTTTTGCCATATTAAAACTCAAACAATTATATGTTGCCTAATGCTAATATGAATTTGGCGGCACATGTTGTAATGGTTCCTGTGAAGTCACTATGATGCCTGCTGTGAAGGGATGTAAAGGACAGACATATCTTTATGCTCAGTGATGGATCCATAATATCATTCAGTACATTATAAAAATCCTTTTGAAAGGCTGTGTTTATTCAAGGTAGGGTGTTACATTTTGAATTTAGTTTGTTTAATGTTTAAATGTGCTAATTAATAGCAAAATAATTGATAAAATTATCAAGTTACATGATAGAAACTGTTACCCTTAAAAACGTGCACTCTTTTGCATGAGTGTGTATATGTAACCGCATTAAAATGCTTAGTGGTGGTTATGAACAGTAGTCTTGGAGTCCCAAATGTACTTCACGACAGTAGGCTGAGTTTCAGTGGATGAAAGACAGAAATCAAAGTCCATTTTCTCCTGAATTGCCTACATCCAATGTTTACTTGGCAGATTTCTTCTCTGTAAATAGTTTCCTTTTTCTTTAAAGATGGTACAAGAATGAACCGATTTGACATTTCTGGGTTAAGCAACAATCAATTTTTTTTCTAATCACCTACAATTGCCATACTCAAATGAATCTGTCTTCT